>OZ023264.1:76942430-77629930 GCA_964006375.1 Tillus elongatus
AGATGTTTGTGGAGTTCCTGATAAACTGGAAATATCTACAAAATAACGAAGTTTTTTCCTAACAAATGGACGATATTTGATAAGTTTGAGTGAACGGAGTATAATTTTAAAAAAATGGTTTCTAGTATTTTTCCCTCAATTCTAAGTCCAGGCATATTAACTTAATTTTGACCTGGAGTAATGTTAGCTTTTGGTGTTAATTCAGGAGGACTGCCAAGTGCCGCACCTGTTGAACATGGTAGTTCCAAGGCAGTGAGAGTTGATGATAATGATGATTTATCTCTATTTTCTTCAAAACTATGACTGCAATATTTATCGAGTAATTTATTAATTTTAACAATATTAAAGGTTTACAAAATAGGAAGCTAAGAAGAATTCTTCACCTTCTTTTCGCGTGAACAAGAGCTTATTCATGCCAGAAGTAGAAGGCACTGGAGAACTTAAAACTGATGGAGACGCTGCGTTTTTAATACCCTTCTTCCACTTGGGTAAATAATAAAAGTCTTTATTAAAATGCTGTGAACATAAATAAGAATATTTCGGCAGCGTATCCGATTTTCTATTTAAGGCAGCGCACCATGTTTATCTTCTTTCTTTAGTAAATGGAAACCTAAAAATAGTGCCAAACTGACGTACCGCCACTGAAAATCTCAAACAGCAATGTCCTTACGCATGCAGAGACATCGTTGCCACATCCTCAGGTAATCTTCTACAAACAATATACTTTTTCATCATTTTGCATAAACAAAACTCAAAACCTTTATTGCAAATCAAGGTAACACAAAAATAAATTCTCAGTATACTTGCATACTATTCACAGACAAATGCAAGCCACAACTGTCGATTAATCTAGATACTTCACATGCAGCAAGATAAAGATTTTAAATTGAGTTTTTTGGTTATATTTAGATAAAGAAGGGAGAAACTAAGTAATATAACGTTAGTAAACATTTACATTCATAAATAAGCCCTAATGTAAGTGTAATGTCTTAAGTAACAGAAAAGTAATAAATTTATCATTCTCAATTTGTCATCATATTCGGCGATTTAAGGATGAATTATCACATAGCGGCAACGCTTGAGCCACTACCCAATCAGAGCAGAGGACCGATGTAAACATAGAGTCCCTTGAATGTTGGCTTCAAACAATTCAGCTGTGTGCCCAGTCTATTCTCTAATATATAGTCAAAGACATAGCCCGTACTCTTTTTAGGCTCTTTGCCTAAATGTTGCCAACTTTGACGTTTTAAATCGCGACTTTGACATTTTAAGAAGAAAAACAATAAAACTTACAAAGTAATCTTTCTGGAAATTCTTGACATTTTTGCGCCAAAAAATTTAATCTTGGTATGTAATACACAATAGATTTTGTAGATTCACACAGCATATTTTGGTTTTATGCCTTTCTCTGGTCATCAGTGGCACCCACTTTTTTTAAATGTCTATATAACTTTTTTTTACTTAGAGAAATTTTGTTATATAGTCTACTTTTTGCAATATAAACGTTTGTACTAAATTTGGTTGCCATGGCTTTGTTATTTCCGGAGATACAATTTTTTTCGAAAGAAAACCCAAAATTTTACAGGAAAAACTGGGGAGATTTTCTTGGATAACGGACTTATCCAAGCCACCTGCAAAAAGAACGCAATCACCAAATTTAATCAAAATCGGCCCATTGCGCCGTGTTCGCGCTGATTTGAAGAAATTTTTTCAAAATTCAAAAGTCGAGATCTCCTCATTCTTTTAGTGAATTTTTTAAAGAAAATTCACTAAAAGACCATATAAATAATAACCATTATAAACGGGTAATGAATTTTTGAATTCAAACAGCGCGCCAATGTTGAGGGAGAGAGCTAATGTTTTCCTCTCTTTTGTCTTCTTGGATCCTGATTGGCCCTTGTAAATCCCTATGCTGTGGCTGTCTGTTATCTGAATCTGAAGTTGAATTCTCCCAAATTGAATTGATGATTGGTGGTACAAAATGGAAGCAAAAGTGAAATCTAATTTTAATTTTTGTATCATGTAAAAGGGTCTTCCTAACATAAATATATAATACCTACATAACCTCTTCATCAGTTAACGTTAACACAAATTACAAACATGGAACTGTTTCTGTTTTGTGAGTTAACGTTACGTTTCCAGTAAACGAAAACACGGTATTAATTTTTGAAGATACAGCAGATACGAGCCAGCAAAATGAGCACCAAAGAACGGAAACAAGGTGTAATTATTCAAATAAGTAAAAGTGATGTGGTCAATGTTACAGAGATTTGTCGTTTGTGTGCCAACGAGAGTGAAAAATTGGTGCACATCTACAGCGAAGAAGGAATTGCAAACGAGCTTGCAACTAAAATGAACTTGTATCTACCTATCAAAGTGGCTGAAACTGATGATTTACCCCTACAATGTTGCTGGGGCTGTGCTTCTACTGTACTGGCTTACCATGAACTGGTCCTGGCCAGTGTTGAAGCAGATAGGAAACTACGGAGTCATCAGTTTGTAACCACAACCGAGGCCCTTGAAACGAGTAGTTACAATTCTCCAGATACAGTTATAGCAGATGAATCTACACCACCTAATGAAGATTCCCAGGAGGACACTGATGGGTATGACTGTTTTAACAATATTTTTTATCTGCTTTACAAGTACCGTTAACTCAATAGGTTGACTGCCAGACCAATTTTGAAAAAGTTCCCCTGACGCCAGGTTGGAAAAAGTATGTATAGGGCATTTAGGGGTAGTTTACTCTTCACATACTTTAGTTTATCACTGCTACTGGAAGAACTAGGGGGTTTCTAATTTGCAGGTCAGCAGGTTGACTGCTGGTCAGCATGTTATAATGTAAAAACTTTGCAGGTCAGTGCAATTTCTTGCAAGGTAGACTACCTATGTTCTATCTATACGTGATACGTTAATATTATAAAACTACACCAATCAACCACAACCCTCGTATTTAACATTAATGACTGCAGGTTGATATGTTTTACTTAAAAAACTCTGCAGGTCAGTGCAATTTTCTGCCGATCAGACCATTTTCTACCTACACATGACATGCTGATATTATAAAACTATACCAATCAACCCCCACCCCATACTTCACATAAGTGGCTGCAGGTTGATATGGTATTACTTTAAAAACTGTGCAGGTCAGAACAATTTTCTGTAAGTCAGACGATTTTCTACCTACACATGATATGCTGATATTATAAAACTATACCAGCCAACGCCCACCGCCATACTTCACATAATAGGCACTAGTATATAGTAGTAATGGTTTTGTGCAACGCTTGTGATCACTGGTTACACTACTTGTGCGAGGGCATAGACCAAAAAGATACTAATCATATATCTGCAAAAGCTGTAAATCGTTGAGGAAAAATATAAGTTGGCTGCGAATTAAAATTCTTTTAATCTTACAATATTGTATAATACTATCATTTTTTTTTTTGGAGATAAATTTTATATTGTTTGTAGTTTATAGGTTGAAACGTCCTATTACCATCCACATATCTAAGTACCTTATCCTGCCAACTATTTTTTTAATAACGAACGTGAAAACCCTTAATGGATTAAATATTTACCACCAACATTAAATTATTTTAAAATGATATTTTCAGCACCTTACTTGCAACAATATTATCGAACATCAAAGTATCTTGAACTAACTTTGATTTTTTTATTTTTCCACTGTCTATACATACAATTCTTCTGTATCTATGTACATAGTAAGGTAAAGAATAAAAGGTAATTATTTTAAGTCTCTAAAGGTCCATGAGAGGGGATGATCTAAATTGCAGGAAGTTCAACTTATCTGCAGAGTTTATCAGCTGTAACATGTGCCAATTATGTGAAGTATGGGGGTAGAAGTTGACTGGTGTAGTTGTATGTTGGTATATGGTGTATAAGCAGAAAATGGTCTGACCTGCAAGAAATAAAGCCAACCTGCAAATTTTTAAGCTGTAACAGCCATTTATGTGAATCTCGGGGGTCAGGGTTGGCTGGTGTACTTTTATAATATCAACGTGTATTGGTGGAAAATGGTCTGGCCTGCAGGAAATTGCACCGACCTGCAAAGTTTTTAAGCTGTACCATATCAACCTTACTTGAATTACAGGGCTTTGGATTGGTTGGTGTACTTTTATAATATCAAAATATCGTGTATAGGTAGAAAATGGTCTGACCTGCAGGAAATTGCACTGACCTGCAAAGTTTTTAAGCTGTACCATATCAACCTGCAGCCAATTACGTGCATTACGGCGATAGGGGTTGGTTGGTGTACTTTTATAATATCAACATATCATGTATAGGTAGGAAATGGTCTGACATGCAGGAAATTGCACTGGCCTGCAAAGTTTTTATAAACTGTAACATATCAACCTGCAGCTACTTACGTGAATTACGGGGGTGGGGGTTGGTTGGTGTACTTTTATAATATAAACATATCATGTGTAGGTAGGAAACGGTATGACTTGCAGGAAATTGCACTGACCTGTAAAGTTTTTGCATTATGGCCTGCTAACCTGCAACCAACCTGCTAACCTGCAAGTTAGCTAGACCCGAAGAACTATACCACAGTTTAAGTTTAAATTACATACACTATCACCACTATCAACAATAAACTTGCTACCTAAAGTTGACTCAAATATGTCCCCAATTTAGTAGTTTACTCATGTCGTATTTCAGCTTATTGGTTTGTTGGTCCTAGCATTGGATATATTTGTATTTTGAGCTCAGTCATTTGGATATTTGTATAGTTTTGGCGTTAGTAGCAATAAACTGAAATATGTCAAGAGTAAACTACCCCAAAGGGTGATGATTTTCTATCATTTTTTGGTGGCAGATGTGGCTTGTGGGTAAGATCACAGAGATATAGTTTTATGAAAAACTTTTGTCTATAAGTGGTCGGTTAGTAAAAATAACTAATTTTGGTCAGCAAATTATTTTTCCCCTATTATGCCAGAATACCTACTAGAATATTACCTACTGATATGGTAACATGCTACATTTTGTCTAAAAAGAATTTTTTGCTGCTGAGCATTTATTACCTGGATATATACCCAGAAAGAATGGCCTGATAAAAACAATTTTCAGAATGTAGGTGGCAGATCTAAAACTATGGCTCATTTGAGAAACCAGATTTTTTGTTGTTGTTGAGAAAAACACTGCAATGAAGATCTCAAAAGAATGTACGTACTGAGAATTCCAGTGTACCAACAAGAACAAGAAATATAAGAGATATGAGCATACCACGAGCTAATTTTATCTTTAAAAAAAATTTCGTCCTTACAAAATTAGGATTTGCTTAGGACTTAGACCATGGGACGAAGAAATCAGCAGAAGGTTTTATCAGTGGTACAAGAAAATGCCAAAACGATGAAAACTTCACCCACAAAGTAATCTGGTCTGACAAAAGTGTGGTCACTAACAACGAGAATTTTTAGTCTGAGAAATACCAATTACTGGTCACGAGAAAATAAACATTTAATTGAAAGGGCAGAGTATCAGCAACATTTTAGTTTCCATATGTGGGATGCAATTTTTGGAACACAAATTATTGGTCCTTTTATTTATTATAGTACATTAACATCGGAAAGTTATTCAAATGCTTAAAACAAATACTAAAAAAGCTTTTGACAATTTACCCCTAGCACACTGTTAGTTCCAACAAGTGGTGCCCCAACAATTGGTGCCCCAACAATTGGTGCCCCAACACACATTTGTAAAAAAAAAGTAGATTCACTGACATGATCCTATAACACTATTAGATTTTTTCCTCTAGGGACATGTCAAAAGCTTTGTACACAATCATAGTTTTGATCATGAATATGATCAGTTATTAGTTAATTTATATAATCAGGATGTAATGCCCTAACTGAAATGTACTGTGTTAATTTCCTATACAAGAAAATGGCTTATAAATATCAAACCAACTTAAAATACAAAAACAGGTGTTTTGAATAGTATTTGTGTTCTTTTTTAATCAAATCTGCATTAATGATTGAAGCACATGGAAGTTGCTTATTTTAATCCCCTGTGGGTCGCAGGACAAAATTGAAAGAATAAATCCAAAGTATCTCCTGTCATAACAGGTGACTAACTGGAGCAAATACCAGTGGATATTGGGTCCAGTTGGTCTCAAATAAAGTCTGAGACCTCTCAAGAGGTGGAAAACCCCAAAGAGATTAAAGCCTCTACTATGAGCTGATCTGTACCAGTTTCCACCCTCAAAAACTATAGACTTGGTAGATGTTTTTTCTTTCCTATAAGCTGTTTTTTTCCCACATTTTCTGTATATATTTCTTTTTAATTTTCTTCCCTACCCAGCACTCCTATTCACTCTGGGTCCCGTAAGCTTCTTGAAAGATGAAACTAATTTCTCTTGATTATGCATTTAGGGGTGACTAAGCATGCTTTAGATTTTTTTTTCAGAAAGCTGACTGCGAGATAATTTGGAAAATTATCGCTAAAAATTTATGGTTAACTTTTAAATGGTTTATTAACAGGTTGACTGCCATGGCGGGCATATACAACTGCTAGTGAATTTTGCCATATCGTCCCGGTGGTCGTATACACCCGCTGCATCACCAAGCAATATACTCATTCTCTATATGCCGACGTTAGCGTCTGACATCGCTCTGTATATTGCATACGACTGCTGTGGCATAGAAGCCCAGAAGAGCACAGCGAATTTTTGAATAGCCAACTGAAAATATCGAGTAAAAAACAATTAATTTACCTACATTTCTATTCTGTTGCCATCTTTTATTGTATACAAATGAGTGTGAGTTATAACAAATATAAAATATCAGATGAAACAAATCAAAACAATTTATTAAGTTTAATTTTCAACGCCAGTTCCAATATATTTTTAGAAGGTGAACTCATTTTTACACCTCTAATGAATAGAGGAAACCAGCTAATGCCTTACAATATGTACATGGCGCATCATATTTCGGCCTAGCACTGCAAAACATTACAAGTTATAACTTGTAACAAACGACCACTTCGGCATAGATAGCATATGCCTAGGCAGTCTTATATGACCGCTTGATTTGTTTTTCAAAAATGTTGTTCATTATAAGGAAATGGGGCTACTAAGTCTCTGACCAATATTTATGAAGTTTAGTGTTCCCAGAAATGGTTATGTATGTATTTTGAGCCCAGTCAGTGAATAATTTTGGTGTTAGTAGCGATAAACTGCAATATGTAGAGACTACCCCTAAATGGGCTATAATTCAGGGTACCCAGCTATCTGGAGAACCGGGAATTTAGAATACCCCCTAAAATGTCAGGGAAATTTGTGATTTTACAAATGTCATGGAAATCATTCAGCAGACCTGTAAATTATAGGTTTGTAAAATTACGCCACAAGCAGATTATTTTGGTTTCAAATGATATAAATGTATTATATGAATCCTTTTCACCTAAATATTTGTCTTCTACTCAGGAAAATATATCTGACAACATTGCGACTGCCATTTGGTATATTAATTTTAACTGCCAAAAAACGCAGCGAATGTTACATCATGCGCCAAAAAAAAATAGCTTCATCATCTATCTCAAATATGCCTGATTTGTTTATCTCACTTGAATGTTCTTCCTTGAATGCATAAAATGCAAAATTCTAGTTATTGGCGTCGTAGAGCTGCGTTCTACGATGTGTTTATTGTATTTTAACCTTTGTGATCATAACTAAGTGAGAGGTAAGACACGAAACACGTGCCGCCATCTCGTTACGGAACCAAGTAGTATGTTGTCACGGCAGCTCCAAATAACACAGAATGTTAAATATAGAGACTGTACACAACCAACAACTTAGTAAATTGTCAGCCCTTGTCCCTATATTGGGGTAGAAATGGGACAGGGCTGACAATTTACTAAATTGTTAGTTGGTTGTATACAGTCTCTATTTTTCAAATTTTGTGTTATTTGGAGCTGCCGTGACAACATACTACTTGGTTCCGCAATGAGATGGCGGCACATGTTTCGTGTCTGACATCTCACTTATTTCTGGAAGGCTGGCTACCATAGCCGTATTACTTTATAGGTGCATTTTCGCTGCAATTAGTATGCCATACTGACGAGCTCTAATTAGAGCGAAACCGGTCTACAGTTCTAATTGTGAGAATGCATGTAGCCTTACTTTATGATCATGTAAGAGTTAAAGTTGGAGTGAAAATATTGGGCATTTGTATATGGGTACTTGTATTGTAATCCACAAGATAAAACCTTAATATCGCAACCCATTGTGTATGATAGTGTAAAGAAATTAGGACGAGGGGGAAATAGAGAAGTCAATCTAAAGTAGTAATCAAGAATTCACAATATCATCAATATAAAAAAGCTCTTGATGAAAATCGTAGTAAACATTTGATATTTATTTTCGTTGTTCAAGAAGCTTTTTTTTTTAAATCAAGACGTGTATTTATCGAATGCTTGAACAGTGGTTATAATATGGCTCTTGTGGTTTGATCTAATTTAGATTAAAATGAGCAAAGCTTAATTAGTAGTTACAACAAAAACGTGTCATTCTCATTCTTTTAAGTAGAAAGTTATCAGTTTTCTTTAAAAGTTTAAAAGAATAAGCATATTTATGTTTTTGATGATGTTTGTGTATTAGACAAGTTTTTTCTTCAGAATTTGTATTTACTTCATGAATAGAAACCTATTCAGAGACGTATGCCTTTCATTTTAAGTATTATGAAAAACTCACTTTCTGAGCGTGGAAATGTCAGGGAAATTAATTTTTGAATTCTGTTGGGTACCATGTATTTGAATCAACTTTTGGCAGCGAGTTTATTGTTTATAGTAGTAATTATATCTCTATTTTAACCTAAATAGTTTTTCCGGTAGGGTTAATAAACCAATATATATATATTTGGAGTAAACTACCCTTAAATGGATGTATTTTTCAAGTCAACATCTGGTAGCAAACTTATTGTTGATAGTTAGTAGTGATCGTTAGAGGTGCGTGAAACTTCGAAATTTCAGACCGAACTCGAACAGAACCTTTGGTTATGCCCCGGCAATGTTAAAGAGTTCGAAATACATAATTCTCCAAAATATTGCGAAGTTCGTTGCTCAAAAATACTTCAAAATTGAACGTCACAGGCATTGAAAGCTGCCAAAGGTAGAGACCTCGTTAACTCGGTAGTGGCGGTTTAAACTCTGTGTAGACCTCATTGAGTCGGTAGCGTAATTTGAAGAGATTTTACTAATGCATATTTTTGATAGTTGGTGGGACACATTGAGAACTGACCGAGCCATTTAAAACCACAGATTTAATTTTGTAGTGATTCACTAATGAGGAGATCTCGACTTTTGAATTAAATTTTTTTTTCTTCAAATGAGCGCTAATTAGGCCCCTAGAACACATATCTGGCGTCAGTTTGAATTATTATATGTTATATATATATATATATATATATATATATATATATATATATATATATATATATATATATATATATATATATATATATATATATATATATATATATTGTAGGTAAAAATATTACTTTGTAGGCGGAATAACGAAATAAAAACACTTAATATTCAAACACTACACTGTTTACTTTAGGAGACGTTAATTTTACAAATAAATATTTAAAAAAAGATATAACTAATACCGATACTAAACCGACAACACAATACAATAAGACCTCTTAACTCTCCAAGCTGAACCGACAGAATAGGCCCTTTCTCATTCTCATATCGAGAAGGTTACCCTCGATTCAACTAGGGGGTGGGGGTCGAGTTCTGGCCAATAGAGCTGCGCTTCCTGAGATTGCGCCGTTCGAATGAACGGCGGGAAATATGAATTAAATTTTACTACAGCTCGGTCAGCCTGACATTTTGATCGCCTCGATCAAAGAGACCTATAATATAAAATAAAGCGAAACAAAATATTTACAAAGGTTTACAAAATTATTCTTATGTTATATAAAAGTCCTAACCTAAAATTTGAACAAGAAATTATGTTGAAGTAAACTAAAATTAACTAGGATAAAAATGTACAGCATAAAAATCTTAACACTAAAACCTTAACCTACGTACAGTAACGGTTCCTTATATGGAATAGGGTTTTAGACGTGAAGCCTCTAAAACCCCATCATAAGGCACCTGTGAGTTTTGAAATCCAATTATGTCTGTAACGACATAGCGGTCATTTGGCAGCACGGACTTAATTATATATGGGCCACGATAGGCCGGTATTAATTTTTTGCTAACACCAGGGGTAGTGTCTATATTAACTACCATCACAAAATCACCTTCAGCATAATGATGTGCCTCCTTGTGTCTCTTGTCATAGTATGCCTTATTTTTCTCTTGTGCTGCTCTGAGACGGTTGGCAGTCCCTTCTCTTAATTCGTTAATGTCTACCTCTCTGGTCTCGTCCAAATCCTGCAAAATTTTCCGTATATTATCATCTAAAGGCCCAATTTGGTGATGACCAAATAATAGCATTGAAGGACTTTCCCCTGATGATCGATTTACTGTATTATTTAAATAAAATTCAACACGATCTAAAATAGTGTCCCATTTCTTTAAATCAGGTGTCAATTTTGCTATCATTGGAGTAATTGTTCTATTTAGCCGCTCTACCTGGCCATTAGCCCTAGGTGCACCTGTTGCTATGAGAATATGTTTTACACCTACTTCTTTCACAAACTCCGAAAATGTAGATGAGGTGAAACATGATCCTCGGTCCGATACTATTCGGTTAGGTTTGCTATAAAACTGGAAGTAAACTTTTAAATGTTTAACCACCTCTTTCGTAGTAGTGGCCTTGCAAGGGAATAGCTTTGCAAACTTCGTGAACCCATCAACGACCACAAAAATATACTTGTAACCTTGCCCAGACTTGCTCAGTGGACCGTAATGGTCTATATGTAGTGTATCGAAGGGGGTATTACCTTTCGGAATGCTATGTAGCTTCCCCTCTGCACGACCTGACTTCGGAGCATACTCAATACATTTCAAACAGTTTGAGATATGGCTTTTTATCTTACTTCTCAACTGAGGGAACCAATATGTTCGGGTTATTAGCTCAAATGTCTTTTCTACGCCGAGATGACCCATTTCATTATGGTAAGCATGCTGTATGGAAAACTCCATGCTACTAGGCACGTAAAAGAGAAGTCTGCCTTTAATTTTTCTGTAGACTAAGCCATTTCTCGCTTCGTAAAAGGGTAACTCCGACTGTTCCAGCGTCTGGCGTATGTCTGAGATTGCTGGGTCTGCAGATTGCTTTAGAGCGAGCGTCTGCTCAAAGGTGTTTCCCTCTAGGACAAGGATATTATGTTGGCGACTAAGTGCGTCAACATGCTGCATTTTCTGTCCAGACCGATGTTCGATAGTGTAATTATAATTTTGTAGGACCAAGGCCCATCGCATTATCCGAGGATTAATATCCTTTTTGTCGAGTGTTTGCTTTAGGCTATTACAGTCAGTGATAATTTTAAATGGTATGCCCTGTAAGTAAACGTGAAATCGTTTCAAGGCATACACGATAGCCAAACACTCTAGCTCATAGCTATGGTACCGTGACTCGGAATCCGTTGTCCTTTTACTAAAATAAAAAACTGGATGGAACCTTCCATCTTCAGTTTGCTTTTGAAGCAATATAGTACCAAACCCTAGACTGCTTGCATCACAGTGTAGCTCTGTTTCCAGTTTTGGGGAGTATATTGCTAATACCGGCTGCGAAATTAGTTTCAACTTTAAGGAATTATAAGATTTTAATTCTTCCTCACCGAATTTAAATTTAGCTCCCTTACGCAGCAAATCGACAGGGGTTTAGCCAGGATTGAAAAGTCTTTCACAAATTTTCTAAAGTAAGAACAAAGGCTAACAAATGCATGCACTTGTTTAGTATTCTGCGGCAAAGGGAATTTTGTCACGGGCTCTAGTGTTTCTAGACTAGGTCGAATACCTGACCTGTCTACTTGGTACCCTAAATAATTGATTGCTTCCAAAAGCAGGCAACATTTTTCTATTCTCAATGTTAACCGATTCTTTGTTAATAAGGTAAACACTTGTTTTAGTGTTTCTAGATGTTCATTAACGTCAACCGTGGCGATTAGAATATCGTCAATGAACACCAAGACTTTATTGTCCTCTATAAGGGGTCGGAAAATCTGATTAATATAACGGGTAAATATTGCCGGGCTGTTACAAAACCCAAACGGCATTTTGAGGTATTCGTACTGGCCTGAAGGGGTTACGAATGACAGATATTTTACAGAGTCCTCATGGACACTTACATGATGGAATGCATTTTTAAGATCCAACTTTGAAAAATACTGCTTACCTCTAAGACGATCTATATGGTCTTCTATCAATGGTAAGGGGAATCTATCTTTAACGCATTGCTTATTTAGTTCCCTGAAGTCAACACACAGGCGGAATTCACCCGATTTTCGCTTGGTTAGAACTATGGGGGAACTGTATTCTGAATTACTAACTCTAATTATATTTTGTTTTAAAAGATCCTCTATTATATTTTTTAAATGTTGGTTCTCGGAATAAGACAAGCGACGAGGCCGAAATGAAAAGGGTGTGTGATGGGGTTTCAAGTTTACCCTCATTTCAAATTTCTCTTCAGGTTGTTCTGGCCTGACTGGTTTAATATAATGAGTATCGAACAAAATTTTTACAGTGTTGACAGTGTTTGGAGCTAAAGAATTGTTTATACTAATTTCATGACTATCATCTTGGTCCACAGTATCAATCAACATGACCTCGTTCATTTCGAAAGCACTGTTTCTGGCCTGTATTTTAACTTCAGGCCCAAAAGTTATATCTATACTGGGACTGCTGATGAAGTCACGTCCCAATACACATTTGGCCTGCATAGTGTTATGAGGTACTACATGAAAATCTATATCTACTGATACTCTATCTAAACTAAGCTTATGACTAAAAACACCTAAAATTTTTAAAGGACTGGCATTTATCCCTGTCCACACTGTGCTGTTAACATATGGCTTTCTAAATTCAAATGGGATTAAGTGTTCACTAACAAAGGAAATTGGACTACCTGAATCCAGAAGCGCGTCCACTGGAACTTTCCTTTGACCCAGTGATAATTCCAAGGGGACTGTATAGGCCGGTACTATCCTCTTCTCCACCAACTGGATCGCGGGGCTGTCGCCTTGGGGTCCTTGCGATATTGGCGCGGGCTGCCGACGTCTCCGGGGGCATTCCCTATCTCTGTGGCCCAGCTCTCCACAACCAAAACATGATCCGATGGGGCGTCGCGGCTGCGGACAAGTAGATGAATAATGACCATAGTTGTTGCAGTTAAAACAACGAATTTGGATGTTTTGCGAATTGTCGATCTGTCGATTGTCATTCTGCGATGTGTCATTCTGCCGACTGTCATATGTCTGTCTTCTAAATGTCAGTGTGGATTTCCGGTTATTGGCGCACGTGGTCGAACCTCTATCGTAGCTAGTGACGTCGTTCATAACGTCTAACAAATGGGAAAGTGTCCTGAATTCCTTCATTCTGGCCTGAGATTGTAATCCAGGATTATCCATGCCATCGATTATGTAATTGATTTGATCTTGCTCGCACAAGTCCAAACGATTTGCCATTGTCACCTTTTCGTGAAAATATGCAGAGAACCGTTCGCTTTTCTTCCACCTTCTAGCCTCGAACTTACGCATCAGTGAGATTTTATCTTCGCGCCGATAAAACATTAATCGAAGTTCTTCTTCAAACTGCTGAAGATTAAGCGACGCATAGCTTGGTTTTGAGTGATACCAATGTAGCGCCGTACCTCTCAGTTTGCCGATGATGACGAGCAGCAGCACGTTTGATTGCACCCCGTATGTACGCTGGATCACGTGGATTCGCTCTAACCACGATTCCACGTTTTCTTCATCTGAGCCGCCGAATGTAGGTAACAGAGCTGATATCTCGCTATTTTGCGAGCGCCGCTGGTTTTCCATTTGCAACGCTTGCACTGTTGCTGCTACTAATTCCTGTATTGTGACCTGGAATCCACCTGCTCCCGATACATCTGCAGCTGGCGTATTCTGGTCTTCCGAATTATTATTGAAATGTTCGTGGCCGTTACTATCATTTGCACGTGTTGGATTAGACATTTTAAATTACGTAAAACACGCGTTTTTAATCACTTTAAAAAAACGATTTGAAGAGAAAAAAAGTTCCGATGCGATCCCACTTTCTGAGATTGACTGTAGGTAAAAATATTACTTTGTAGGCGGAATAACGAAATAAAAACACTTAATATTCAAACACTACACTGTTTACTTTAGGAGACGTTAATTTTACAAATAAATATTTAAAAAAAGATATAACTAATACCGATACTAAACCGACAACACAATACAATAAGACCTCTTAACTCTCCAAGCTGAACCGACAGAATAGGCCCTTTCTCATTCTCATATCGAGAAGGTTACCCTCGATTCAACTAGGGGGTGGGGGTCGAGTTCTGGCCAATAGAGCTGCGCTTCCTGAGATTGCGCCGTTCGAATGAACGGCGGGAAATATGAATTAAATTTTACTACAATATATATATATATATATATATATATATATATATATATATATATATATATATATATATATATATATATATATATATATATATATATATATTGTTGCGTTTACTCCGGGTTCTGGATAAGTGAGACTTTAAATTTTAACAAAACAACTTTATTTACACTCTAAATATGGATACAATAAAATTTCTAGAATGTCTCTCTCACAAAACACTTCATTTACTGGCCTTACAATTACTACTCTCAACAAAAGTCACTAATCTGGTACTACAGTCACTACTCTCTTAACACTTTACACTGCTTCTTCAAGTCACTATCACATTCTCTTACTGAACTGAACTAACTCGGGCTGGCTTGCTTTCGCTTTTATATACTCGCCGTACCTTCCCCTCCTTTCTAGAGCATTCCATTCCAGAACGTTCCAGGACCTTCTTTTACTAGAAGGTTCTGTGAATACAGATCGGTCCCGTGTGTATACAGGGGGATGTGTATACAGGATGATCCAAATGTGGTCACCACTCCTATGCTACACAAGAGATGTTTCCCGAACTATAAGATCTCTCTGCGTATACAGGGTGTAAGGGTTCTCTGCGTATACAGGGTGTATATACAGGGTGTTCGGAATGTGCAGACCTCAGTTATCCGTTCCGACGGGGCACAAGTTGGTAACTTCGTTATTTCTGGTCCTAGAGGGTTGAGACTTCGCCTGAGGGGGGTCACCCCAGGCACCCCCAGGGGGTGGGGAGGCGGTGTTGCCAGATTGTGCAAAAATTCCCAGATGTTGGGGAAATTCTGGAGATGTGGCAACACCGCACCTACGTCTATTGAAGTGCTTTGTAACACTGCCCCCCTCCTTAAGACTGTTCGTCCCGAACAGTATTTACCGGCCGCCAACTTGGGGGTTCGTTGCCCCGATAGGGACTCAACCTCTCTATGTGAACAACTTTGGGTTTAGTTCTTGGAGACAGCTGGATTCTGTAGACTAGGTCGTTGATTTTCTTAGTCACCAAGTATGGCCCTTCCCATGGTTTCTGAAGTTTGGGACTGAGGCCCTTTCTCCTTGTTGGTTGGTACAGCCACACTGCATCACCTTCCTTGAATGTATGGGGTGTTGCTCTGCGATCCAAGCGCATCTTCATCCGGTCACTGCTTAAGAGGAGCCTATCTCTGACACATCTGTGTATAGTGCGCAGTTTTCCTTCTAGGTCGGCGACATACTCAGGTAACGTAGCTAGGTCCGCTATGTCCTCGTTCGGTGGTGGTCTCGTCATGTCGATTGGTAACCGCATCTCTCTGCCGGTCAACATCATGGATGGAGTGTAGCCGGTAGATTCATGCTGAGAGCTTCTGTAAGCTAGGAGGAACAGAGGTATCAACTTGTCCCAGGTTCTCTGATTCTCGTCGACAAACATAGCAAGATACTGATTGATGGTCCTGTTATGCCGTTCTACCATGCCGTCTGATTGAGGGTGGAGTGGCGTTGTTCTCGTTTTCTTTATGCCTAGCAAGTCCATTAGGCTCTTCCAGACCTCTGATTCGAAATTCCGGCCCTGGTCGGTGTGAATCTCCAAGGGTACGCCATGCCGTGATATGACATTTTCCATCAGGGCTTCTGCTACGGTCGTTGCCTCTTGGTTGGGGATCGGCGCAACTTCAGGCCATTTTGAGAAGTAGTCCATCGCCACCATTATGTATCTGTTCCCAGACTCTGTGATGGGAAAAGGTCCTGCGATGTCTACGGCAACTCTCTCCCACGGTGTACCTGAGATGTACTGCATCATTTTTCCTCTGGATCGGGTCTTTGGTCCTTTCTTTGAAGCACATTGGTCACACCTTTTGCACCATTCTTCCACGCTTCTTCGGCAGTTTATCCAATAGAAGCGGTCTCTCACTCTGGCAAGAGTCCTGTTGACCCCAAAGTGGCCTCCACTTCTACTATTGTGTAGCTCTTGAAGAACACTGCTTATGCACTCACTTGGCACGACGGTCTGGTATATACAGTCTCTACCATCGGCAGTTTCCCATTTTCGAGTGATCATGTCATTCTTTAGACACAATGAGTCCCATTGTAGCCAGTATCCTTTAACCTCCGCCCCAAACCGGGACACATCGTGCCACTCAGGTCTTTTCCCCTTTTGTAGCCATTCTCTAATATTTTTCAAGTCTGGATCTGTCTTCTGTGCGTCTCTGATGTATTCAAGATTTACGTCTAGATCGGTGTTATTCTTCTGTCCTGCCACCAGTTGTTTGATCTGATGAGTTACTTTGTCGATCTCTTTGTTCTCTTGTCGCTCGCAAAATTTACATTCATGCACTGAACATGGTCTTCTCGACAGGCTGTCTGCATTGGCGTGACTTCTTCCTCTTCGATGTTCAATCCGGAAGTCGTAGCTCTGCAGTTTCTCTATCCATCGTGCTATCTGTCCTTCAGGATTTCTAAAGTTCAGAAGCCATTGCAGAGCAGAGTGATCTGACCTCACGCGGAATGTTCTTCCGTACAGGAAGCTGTGGAAATGTTCGATGGATCTTACAACTGCCAGCAGTTCTTTCCGGGTTACACAGTAATTTTTTTCTGCTTTTCCGAACGTTTTGCTGAAGTAGCCTATCACAACTTCTTCTCCGGCTTGGAGCTGCGAGAGTACTGCCCCAATGCCATACTGGGAAGCATCAGTGTCCAGTATGAACAGTCCTTCGTTCTGAGGATAAGCCAGTATAGGAGCAGTGAGAAGACGATGTTTGAGTTCTCTAAAAGACTCTTGGCAATCTGGTGACCAGATGAACTCGACCTTATTTTCAGTCAGGCTATGCAGAGGTTTCGCAATGCTGCTGAAGTACTTCACAAAGCGTCGGTAGTAGCTGCAAAGTCCCAGAAAACTTCTGACCTCATGTTTGTTCCTCGGCACAGGCCAGTCTCTTACTGCCTTTATTTTCTCTGGATCAGTTTCTATCCCTTTCTCAGAAACGACATGTCCGAGGAAACTCACTCTCTTCTGGAAGAGGACGCATTTCTTGGGATTAAGTTGCAGATTGGCACCTCTCAGCCTGGAGAAAACTTGCTTCAGATTCGACAGGTGTTCATCGAAAGTCCTTCCAATCACCATGACATCATCGAGATACACCAGGCATGTTTCCCATGTCAGTCCTCTCAGCACTAACTCCATTAGTCGCTCGAAGGTGGCAGGTGCATTACATAAGCCGAATGGCATGACCTTGAATTGGTACAACCCATTCCCGGTTGAAAAAGCAGTCTTCTCCTTATCGTCTTTATGGAGTTCTACTTGCCAGTAGCCACTTTTCAGGTCTAATGTAGAGAACCACTTTGATCCGGCCAAAGTGTTCAAAGTGTCGTCGATCCGGGGCAGGGGATAACTGTCTTTCTTGGTGACATCATTCAGCTTCCTATAGTCCACGCAAAATCTCATAGTGCCGTCTTTCTTGGTGACCAAAACTACTGGGGACGACCAAGGACTATTAGATTCCTCGATCACACCATCTTCCAGCATTTCGTTAACCATCGCCTTGATTTCTGATTGCTTGGCAAAAGGCAGTCTTCTCGGCGGCTGTCTAATTGGTCTTGCGTCGCCAGTATTAATTCTGTGTTGCACTAGACTCGTACGACCTGTGATTTTATCTTGAGCGAAAATATCGGCCTCCTCCAATACGAACTTCACTGCCATCTCCATCTCCATATTGTTCAATTGGCCCCATGAATTCTTGAACCGCTCTACTAATTCTACTGGCAGTCTTCTGTCTAATGCAGTGGGTGTCACGTTTTTGGACAACGTCACTCGGTCAATGGGTTCGCAAGTGGCGATAACCTCACCTTTCTTCAATGTGACCCTGTTAGTTTGCACGTTAGCCACTCTTATGGGTATTGTCCTCTTCGGGTCTACTAAGCATCGTGCGACGAGGGCACCATCATGTCTATCTTTTAGGGGCTCCGCTATGAGAGCAGACATACCATCAAGTTTCTTCTCTAGCCTGGCTCTGACAATCTTCTCACTGTTACCAGGAATCCGTGTATCCTCGTCGACAATAAGTCTCACCCTGAGATTAGCTTCGCCTGCTGTTGGAGATAAATACAACTCTTCGTTGCCGATTCTCAAAATCTTATTTTGGAAGTCCACTGAAAAGACATCAAACTCTTCCATTATATCCAAGCCCAGAATAAATTCGTCGACGATTTCTGCGACGACAGCCTTGGCCTGCAGCTCAGTACTGCCCAGCTTAATGTAAACAATGGCCTCTCCATGCACGGGTATCCTATCTCCTTTCGCTGTCTCCAACACAGGCTGTTTGTTGGTCGTGAGTGCCGGCATGTTTGGCAACATGTCTGGACGTACAACGGATCTAGTGGCACCAGTATCGATGGTGAAACTGCATTGTCTTCCGTCCATGCTGCCAGGTATAACGAGGCTCTCGTGGTAGCGTCGGATAGTGGAGACCTTTACTTTGGGGCCTTGGGACTCGCACGCCAGCTGCCGCCCCCTTACACTGGCGTCAGGTCGTTTCCCTGACGCCGCTCACTGTTGGTGTATTCTTGTCTTCTGCGAGCCACCTGTTGGGTTTGTGAGCACTGTCTACTTATGTGCCCTTTCCTACCACACTTGTAACATTCTATGTCTGACCAATCTGCTTTCGTTTTACGTGCTCCGACCGTTGCAGTGAGCTTGCTTATGGCTTCCTTTATAAACTTTATTTCTTGCCTAAGTTCCCCAGTCGTGTCTGAAAGGTCCTCTTTCTCCTTCACTTCGCGCAGCCTGTTGCGGCGAGGTTGAGATGCATTCTTCGCTGCTTCAAATTCCAAGCCATAAATTACGCAGTCCGTAAGTGTTTTGAACCTTCCGAGCCTTAAAGCTTGTTGCATTTCATTATCAAGTACCCCATCGATGAAGGTCTGGACGGTTATCTGGTTGACAAATTCTTCTGGGGCTTGGGGATATGCCAGTCGCACAAGTTTCTCCACTTCGGCACTAAATTCTTGCAGCGTCTCATTTGGCTTCTGGACCCTTGACTTTAGTTGTGTCTGGTAGACCTGGCTCATGTACTTGTTACCATATCTCAAATCTAGGGCCTGTATCACTGTTAAGTAGTTTTGCTGTTTCGACTCCGGGATGTTCTGGAGGATCTCTAGGGCTTTACCTCTAAGCGAGAGAATTAGAGCAGTTGCTGCCTGTTGTTCGCTCCACCCATTGCTGAGAGCTGCCGCCTCAAACTGCCTCCTGTACATGGGCCACGATGTTTCTCCGTCAAAAGTCGGCGGCTTCAAGGTTCCATGAGGCTGCTGCACGATTGGTATACCTTCTTCCGGACGATTTTGAACTGGGGACATTCCAGTAACTCCTCTTGGTTGAGTTCTGTCAGTCTGGCCCATCACCTGCTCTGTCAGTTCTCTATGTCTGACTTCTGTGCCTTTCATCATCATCTTCATTTGTTCTTTCAACCCCTCCACTTCTTCCCATCGTTTGTTCCAATCCTTTACATTTTCTGTTACATTTTCTACTTTACTGTTCACATTTTCTATTTGTTCGTTGATCAGTTCAATTTCCTCTTTTACATCGACTCTCATATTGTGAAACATACTTCGGAGGTCTTCTTTGTCTTCTAGTCGTCGTTTTTCGTCTTCTTCGCGTTGCTTCTTGAGTTCTTCTTTATCTTCAAGACGCCTCTGTTCCTCCTCTTGTCGTCTTCTCTCGTCTTCTTCGCGCCGTCTTCTTTCATCTTCTTGTCGCCGTTGTTCGTCTTCTTCGCGTTGCCTCTTGAGGTCTTCTTTATCTTCTTGCCGCCGTCGTTCCTCTTCTTCGCGCCGTCTTCTTTCTTCTTCTTGTCGTCGTTGTTCGTCTTCTTTGCGTCGTCTTCTTTCATCTTCTTGTCGCCGTTGTTCGTCTTCTTCGCGTTGCCTCTTGAGGTCTTCTTTATCTTCTTGCCGCCGTCGTTCGTCTTCTTCGCGCCGTCTTCTTTCTTCTTCTTGTCGTCGTTGTTCGTCTTCTTCGCGTTGCTTTTTTAGTAAGTCCATCAACTCTTTGATTTCAGCCATCTTGTCGTAGTCAGTCGATCTGGTGTTTACCATTTACAGCTAGCTTGCTTGTTCACTTCTTCACTCACTTATCCCACACTTCTGACACCAAATTGTTGCGTTTACTCCGGGTTCTGGATAAGTGAGACTTTAAATTTTAACAAAACAACTTTATTTACACTCTAAATATGGTACAATAAAATTTCTAGAATGTCTCTCTCACAAAACACTTCATTTACTGGCCTTACAATTACTACTCTCAACAAAAGTCACTAATCTGGTACTACAGTCACTACTCTCTTAACACTTTACACTGCTTCTTCAAGTCACTACCACATTCTCTTACTGAACTGAACTAACTCGGGCTGGCTTGCTTTCGCTTTTATATACTCGCCGTACCTTCCCCTCCTTTCTAGAGCATTCCATTCCAGAACGTTCCAGGACCTTCTTTTACTAGAAGGTTCTGTGAATACAGATCGGTCCCGTGTGTATACAGGGGGATGTGTATACAGGATGATCCAAATGTGGTCACCACTCCTATGCTACACAAGAGATGTTTCCCGAACTATAAGATCTCTCTGCGTATACAGGGTGTAAGGGTTCTCTGCGTATACAGGGTGTATATACAGGGTGTTCGGAATGTGCAGACCTCAGTTATCCGTTCCGACGGGGCACAAGTTGGTAACTTCGTTATTTCTGGTCCTAGAGGGTTGAGACTTCGCCTGAGGGGGGTCACCCCAGGCACCCCCAGGGGGTGGGGAGGCGGTGTTGCCAGATTGTGCAAAAATTCCCAGATGTTGGGGAAATTCTGGAGATGTGGCAACACCGCACCTACGTCTATTGAAGTGCTTTGTAACAATATATATATATATATATATATATATATATATATATATATATATATATATATATATATATATATATATATATATATATATATATATATATATATATATATATATATATATATATATAAACAAAGTGAGGGCAACCAAATTTGGTACGCGCATTTATATTATAAAAAGTGAAACACATAGGTCTCTAAGTTTAAGGACAAAAAAGTTACGGGCAGCTAAAGAAACCAATTTTGGAGTTTTCCTGAAAATGTCAAACTCGCAATTTAAAACGTCAAAATTGGCAATGTTTAGGCAAAAAACGTGAAACAAATACGGATTGTGAAAAAAAAATGTTGCAAGAAGAGTGTTCTGCGAACCCTTAAGTTTCAGCTTCAACCGCCATTGCCCTTCATTTTACTAAAATATTTACAGAAAATTCATTTCAAGTAGACCCTTTCTCTGATGCTTTGGCTCTCAGTTTAGTTAAGTTGATGCTTTCGCTGTAGGTTTAGTGAAGTTTATGGTTTAGCGGTATATAATTTTTAGCTAATTTTCGTAGAAAAAATTCGTTAATGGATTTTTGCAATTTTTATCGAAATATAATGCATGTTTGTAAGAAAAAAATCTGGTAAGTGCGTTTTGGTAGCGAATTTTCATTAAATCCTTCAAATTTCAATAAACTAATTTGCTATTAACGTAAGGTTTGTTGGCTAGGAAACCAACATTTAAGTTTATTTTCGGAAAATTTTTGTACATTTTCAAACAATAAGTAATTTTGATAAAATATAATACATTATTTCTACTACATAGGCTATACTGGTAATCAGATTGATGCCTGCTTGCATTTGCTATTAAAAACATTTTAATGAAAATTCACTTTCATAACGCACTTGCTGCGTTCAGACTTTTTATATATCCTAGCATCCCCACGCCTTCTTTGGTTAGAACATTATGATGGCAATGTTCAAAAGTGATCGGTAATGTACTTTTTCAGAAATTATGAGAACAATTGTAGATTGCCTTCCGGAAATACTATATTGAACACGCTTTATTTCACGATGAGCCAAAACAAAATTAAATATTCTTTATCAGTACACAGTTAAAATTTCAAGTGGTTTTTACATATAACGATCATGCTCAACTTTAGCCCCCTCAATCTAAAACTCTGTTTAAACTGCCCAGATAATACCAAATGACAAAAGTAAATGTAATTGAATTGATGACATTGAAGAATTTTGGTTAGTTCGATGTTCGATTTTGAATTTTTAAGTACTTTGATCTTAGACACACTATTTGAGAGGTTCGAAGTTCTAAGCAACATATTTGATTGGGTTCTTGCATAGTTGTGTTCGCACACCTCTAGTGATCGTGTATGTATTTTAACCTCAATCGGTTATTGAGGTTTTTAAGGCACTACCAGAACAGAAACCGGGATATTCCAGGTTCTTATCAATAAACTAATCAAAAGTGGAAGTTTCCTGTTAGAATGGAAGACTGCTTGATTGGTGTTATTGGAGAAGCCACAGAAAACAGGACGAAAGAACTCATATAGAACTATATGGCTGGAAGACGGAATAACAAAATTTTATGAACATGTAATATATAACAGGCCTATAAAGGAAATTGAGAGAAGAGGGGGGTTAGCAGACAACCAATTTGGCTTCCGCAAAGGGTTGCTCGACGTTAGGTGCAGGAAGATACAGGACGTGGCAAAGAAAGTAGGCAATAAAAACAAGTATGTGGCCACCGTAACATTGGACATATAAAATGCATTCAATACAACACCATGGAGAGGCATATATGAAGTAATAAGAGGCAAGTCGAGCCATATCTGCTGAAAATAATATGTAGTTACCTGGAGGACAGACAGCTACTATGATTGGTCAGGTTAGGTCAGGTCGGGTCAGGTCATTGGAGAAGCCACAGAAAACAGGACGAAAGAACTCATATAGAATTATATGGCTGGAAGACAGAATAGCAAAATTTTATGTAGATGTAATAAATAACAGGCTTATAAAGGAAATCGAGAGAAGAGGAGGGTTAGCAGACAACCAATTTGGCTTCCGCAAAGGAGCGCTTGACGATAGATGCTGTAAAGAAGGTACAGGACGTGGCAAAGAAAGAAGGCAATAAAAACAAGTGTGTGGCCATCGTAACATTGGACGTATAAAACACATTCAATACACCATGGAGAGGCATATATGAAGTGATGAGAGAGAGAGGCAAGTCGAGCCATATCTGCTGAAAATAATATGTAGTTACTGGAGGACAGACAGCTACTGTGATTGGTCAGAATATCGAATGCAGGTAACATGGGGTACCGCAGGAGTCAATCCTAGGACCACCACTGCTATTATAGGGTATGCAGATGATTTGGTGTTGGTTGTGAGTGGAGAAAACAAGGGTAACATAGACGATAATATCAACTGGTCAGTGAAAAGTGACAACGGTGGAAAACTGGATGGCAAAAAGTGGTCTACAACCAGTGCCTCACAAAACTGAAATATAGTGCTAGTGGGACGGAGAACTCTGAGAACAGTAACTGCCAAGGTAGGAAATGCAGAAATTAAGTCACAGACAAGCCTGAACTACCTCGGCATACAAGTAGTATAACATGAACATAAGTATGCACATAGAAAGAGTAGCGGCGAAAGCAGACATGATAATTGCAAAGCTAGGGCGTCTGATGCCAAATATCGGTGGACCAAAACCAGGGAGAAGGAGAGTGCTGAGTAGTGTGGTAAACTCAATCATACTGTATGGTGCATCAACATGGAAGGCTGTGTTGTCAAAGACAAGGTGTAGAAAAAATTTCGAGGGGGTGCAGAGGAAGGCAGCCATCAGAATAGCAAGTGCATATAGAATGGTGCCAACGAAAGCAACACAGGTGATTGCAGGAACGATCCCCATACACTTATTGGCAAGAGAGGTAACTTGAAAGTCACGAAAATGGAAGAGAACAAAAAAAAAGAAGGCAAGAGCGGAATCAATTTTGGAGTGGCAGCGAGAATGGGAAGAGGAAATGTTAACATCCCAGTGGACAAAGAGGCTTATTCCATACATACAGACATGGATATCAAGACAGCATGGCGAGGTGATTATTTTACTCAGTTTCTGAAGACTTCTAATATTGATAGGCGACTGATGTACCTATAGGATTTCACATCCTTGGGTTGTTTCCCATGTTTTAGTATCATCATTATTTGAGCATACTTCCACTAAAGTAGAAAGTAACTCAACGCAAACATCCGATTATATATGATGTATATATTCGTGGTTTCAGTGGCTAGTGACACTTTTTGCTTTTTTTTGCTTTATATTGCTGTAAATCTCCTGAGTCAAATAAATCTTCTTGAAACTTAGAATGGTCCATCGGAAACAATCCTGTTGAGATAAAGCCGTTCTTCACATTTTGGGGAGTTATTGATTCTTTCAAAACTAATTCTAATAGTTGAGAAAATTCTTCTTTGCTTAATATGGATGATACATTTCCCATCTGTGTTTTTTCATGTTCAACAAGCTTTTTATCCCATTTGATTTTGACTGGTCTGAAGACACACTTGTTCAGCAGTTTTATTCTATCCGTTAAATGACTCTGCAAGTGTATCAAGTTTCTATGTTATTGTATATTGCTTTTTTAATTATCCTGATACTGACGTGACTGACATGTCCATCATATACTGGAACGGTAGACTCATTTGGTAAATTTTGTTTTTCTAACTTGTTTTATGTGTACAATAAATTCGACTTTCAACCCCGAGAAGAATAATGGCTCTTCCACCCAGCCATTGCTCGATGCAGCATATCATATTCTAGACAGGTTCGCTCGAATGAGTGAGCCTGACCTGCGACACCTTTGAATATAATAAATGATGGAAAAAATTAACCATCAGCTGACACCCAACAGTTGTACACAAACATGGCTTTTTCCTTTGTCTGCAGACCGTATTTTATATAAATTACCAAGCTATAGCGCTCCTACAGGATTTGGAGATGTTCTGCTTTCAAATATAGAGTAGGGTGTCTCTTCATGAAATATTGATACCTGTTATCTTTTGTAACAATTTTTTACATTATTCAGTTTAGCATATTGTAAAACTAAACCTTTTTTTTTTACTTTATCGTCTGTTGTGTCTTCGCGACTATGGCTAATCACCGACGCCAGGGACGAGCTTCACCTCACTATCCTGTAAGTTTTGCCAAACCTCTGCCTTTCTGTAAGGAGCATAAGGATCTTTAGCGTGCCCAATATCGGGCGGAATGTGCAGGCATTCAACATGCTCAAATACAATGCCACAACCTCGATGTTAATTGTACAGTATGTACTGAAAAAGTGAAAGGGGAACCCTGTGAATAGAACCCAGTACCCTTCGGTTCAGACGCACACGTTCTTACCACTGAACCTCCTAGGCTCTAACAAAATCTTTAAGCTCTTCTTGATCACATCAGTAACCCATACGAGCGATTAGGCACAATACTATCTGATTTTCGGTATCAGCATCTAATGCAGGGGGCCTGCCAGCTCCCAGATTTTCAATTGGCACTTTTCTTCCCTTAATAATCTATGATAAATCACAGCGATAGGTACCCCGTACACCTCTTTAGCTTGGCAATCAGTGTTTTAAAATTTGAAACATCGTTAACGGCATTCATCAAATCCTGGGGTGAGTAGGTTGGTGTTGGTCTTTTTCTCACATGTGTGCTTAGCATTGTGAAGTCTATAAACTAAAAAAGCATTAAGGAAAATGTGTTAATTAACAATATAAATACATCTAAAACAATTTTTAATTTATTATTTCTAAACGTCAACATGTCTGGGTTTGACAGGATTAAAAGGAACAAGAATTAAAGGCTTTTTTCTACCAGACAATGTTTTTATTTTAAAACCCTATGTGTTTCGGTTCATCTGAACCATCTTTAGGCATTAGGCATGGTTGTCAGAAACTATGTGTAAACTATGTGAGACAGTTTTGACACTCAATTACTTCTAGAAAAAAATACAAAAAACTGTTTGAAAACGCAATATATTTTAAATTACTAGAAGTATTACACTAAAACTTTACAAGCAGGTAGATATCATATAAGTGGTCCTATACCAAATTTGAACCAACTAACTGAATAAAAAATAAATAATTGCGATATGACCGGAAATTACCCCTGAATGGATGCCTATAATGTTAGACAAGGTCAGACAGATATATCAGGGTCCCACTGCCATTGCAAACAAAATCTCCAAATTAAGTTTTAAACGGACAGACTACGAAAGTATGTCACAATAAACAATCAGCGGGGTTGCCATTTGCGACAACTCTCATCTGAAGTAAATAAAATTTTTAATAAAAGTGATTCAAGTTGTTTAAAAGCAATCTAGAACTACGTTTTATTATGTATAAATATCCTATTTTCGCAGTATTTAAACGTCATCTCCCTCCCCTAGTTTAATCTGACAACAACACTATTTGTCATTTGCCCACTGACTGGAGTCATGAGAGAAACGTTTGCATTCTAAGTATAACCTCGAAATAAACAGACACCATTAACAAAGAAGAAGAAGATAACCTCGAAATTGACTGCGCTAATACCTTAGAATCTTAGAATATAAAACAACTACCCATATTCTAAGGTTAATACAAACAGGAGTAGGTAAATAATAACCCGAATTTTAATTTTAACCTAACTTTATCAAATGCTTTCGGCCGTCGACTGTAGTATAATATTATGATTCTAACATCCAATCAAACAAATAATAAAGTGGTTGTATGCATCAGATTCAGGTTGTTAATCAATGCATGTAGGTACTGTATTACTAAAGTGAAACATAATTATTTCAAGAAGAAATATACCTACCTCAAATTAATATAAGTATAATACCAAGGTACCTATGGTTTTCTTACTCTTATTGTTTACTCTTTATGCATTATATGGAAACTGTGAAGTAAATGAAACTACATAATGTCATAAAGCAGTTTAAATTATATAATCAGATGTTCAGTGTAAATAATTATTAAAATCTTAATTACAAGATTTTGCATTGTTTATATTTATCTCATTTTCAAAAAGTATGAATACAGTAATAGTAAATAAGTGTTGAAAAGGGTTTAGATGCAGCAAGTGCGTTATGGCAGCGAATTTTCGTAAACAACATTCAAATGGTGATAACTCAATTTCCCATTAAACTAGAATCTTTAGTTTTGATATATAGTAAAATCCATATAAAGCAGCATGTGTACTAAATTTAAAAACTAACTACCAATTTGTTTTAAAAAACAATTTTGTTATTTTGTTAGCAGAAACTGATTCGATTGAGTTAACTAAAACGGATCATACAAGCGATTAATAAGGAAAAATACCTCTCATGTTTATAATTTCGCAGGTACATTCCTTTTGTAAATAAAAATTAGATTTTCGGTAATTTTGCGGTTTAGCACAGGGGGGACTCTTAGATTTTTTTTTTGCAGAAACATGCTTAGCACCCTTTCCGGATGCAAATACCACAAGAAAAATTTCTTGCAAGCAGAAAGTTACTTGACCAGGAGTTAATAGGGGTGCTGAGCGGGGAAGAAGATAAAAAGGAAATGTGAGCGGAAAGTGCCAAAAAAATAGCTTAGTTGGACCTCTATAAGCTGCCTTTATCCC
Organism: Tillus elongatus; assembly: GCA_964006375.1. Lineage (NCBI taxonomy): Eukaryota > Metazoa > Arthropoda > Insecta > Coleoptera > Cleridae > Tillus > Tillus elongatus. The sequence continues at coordinate 76,970,456 of OZ023264.1, forward strand.
ATTTTGCAGCTATACTTCCTTAAAATCCTGTTTACTTCGCGCAGAGCCCCTATTCACCGCAGGTCCTGCAACGTTCTTGGTGGTTGGTCCCAAGAATTTTTTCTTGTTACATTGTTCTTTTTTATGCATAGAGGGTGGTTGTAGGCATGCAGAAGGGGGAGAAGAACCCCCGCGAGGAAGCAGCGAACTCAGATTTTCAAATTGTGTTTTATTTGTTCTCATTTCATTTGTTTAAAATATTTTTCCAAATAAATTTAAGGTTGCCTTGTTTGTCTGTCTCACATAGAGAGCTACAATATTTTATCCTTTAAAAAAAGTATGGATACAGCAACAGTAAACAAGTGTTGAAAAGGGTCTGGGTGCAGCAAGTAAGTTTGGTAGAGAATTTTCGTAAAAATATTTTTCAATTTTGATAACTCAATTTCCCATTAAGCTAGAATCTTCAATCTTGAGCCGTAGTAAAACCTATGTAAACGCAGCGTGGGTACTAAATTAAAGAAAAACAACATAATGAGCTTTGTGAATAACTACAAAATGTTTTGAAAAACCTTTTTTGTTGTTTTGTTTGCAAAAAAATATTTCGATTGGGTTGACTAAAACAAAACCGTCCAAGCAATTAATAGGGAAAAATACCTGCTTTTTTTCTGATAAACTTTTGTAACTTCAATGAAATTTGTAACACAACTTTTTTAGCGGGACTTGCAGTACTTAAATATATGTACCAAATTTTAGTTTTCTATCTCCATAAAAAATAGAAATTTCTTCAAGTAATAGCTTACTGGGACCTCTAAAAAATTTGTTTTAATAATATATGTTACTAATAGTGTACAATTCTTACGAAAATTCACTACTATAATGCACTAGCTGCGTCCCGAACTTTTTTACACATTAAAACAGGTTAAGATAAGTCCCACAATGAAAACACTTTGAAGGAGTCAATACAAGTTAAAAGTCAATTAATCAACTAACTAAAAGCAAAGTGACAAACACAACATAAAAGCCAAGCAGGCCATACAGCTAAGCAAAACCTCCTGAGAACATCCGAACAAGCCAAATTCAGAAGTAATTTCTTCCCATTTCTTTCTGAATTTGGCTTGTTCAGAAATAACTTCCTTTCATTTCTTTCTGAATTTGGCTTGTTCACATGTTCTCACGTTTTGCTCAGCTGTACGGCCTGCTTAGCTTTTTATGTTGTGTTTGTCACGTTTCTTTTAGTTAGTTGATTATTGACCTTTAACTTGTATTGACTCCAGTAAGTAAGGAATGATAAAAGCACATACCGCTCCATCTATGGCCAAATAGCAAAGGGTCTAAATAGAAAACTAATATGCGTTTTCAATTACCCCAGGTGACCTATTTATGTTTTTTGTTACAGGAAAACAGTTCAAAATATAAAAAATGTCAAAACACCTTTTGTTTTTGAAAAAAAGCAGCAACATATTATATTTTTCATAACATTTTAAGTTATAGTAATCGAGGTGTGGCTGGTGAAAATTTTCATTTCCTCATACAAAATCTGTCTTTAGCCCCAATTTTTCAAAAAAATATTGAATACCCTGTATTTCAAAAATAAAACAAAAACGGACCTAAGTTGATATCAATTTTTTTTCTGTAAATTATGCACAGATTCACCCCCTTCATTATTGACATCCAATTAAGTATAAGTAACACCCTGTATATTAGTCTTATAAGTTTTTTTTCTTGACTTTTGAATTTTGAAAAAAATTCTTCAAATGAGCGCTATTTAGGACCCCTGGAACCCAAATCCGAGGTCGGTTTCAGACTATATATATATATATATATATATATATATATATATATATATATATATATATATATATATATATATATATATATATATATATATATATATATATATATATATATATATATATATATATATATATATATATATATATATATATATATATATATATATATATATATATATATATATATATATATATATATATATATATATATATATATATATATATATATATATATATATATATATATATATATATATATATATATATATATATATATATATATATATAGTCTGAAACCGACCTCGGATTTGGGTTCCAGGGGTCCTGTATATGTCACACCTATAACTAAAAAAATAATGGACCGATTTTGATAAAACTTGGTGAGTACCATACTTTCGCAAGTGGCTTGGATAAGTTCGTTAGCCAGGAAAATCCGCCGAGGTTTTCCCGGAAAATTTTGTGTTTTCTTTCTAAAAAATTTATATCTCCGGAATTAACAAAGTAAGGGCAACCAAATTTCATCAGCAGGTTTATATCATTATATGTAAGTTACCTACCAAAATTTAGCTCTGTAGGTTAAAGGACAAAAAAGTTACAGGCATTGAAAGAAAAATAAATTTGGGTTTTCCTCAAAACGTCAAAGTCGCGAGTTTAAACGTCAAAACTGGTAATATTTAGGCAATGAACCTGAAACTAATATGAGCTATGGAAGGAAAATGTCTCAAGAAGAATGTTTTACAAAGCCTTAAGGCTTAGTTTCAATCGTCATTGTCCTTCATTTTACAAAAGTTTTCCCAGAAAATTCATGTTCGTAAAAAAATCTTTAAAGTTCAATATATCCGTTATTATGCACAATACGAAAAAAATTGTATCCATTAATTATAGGGTGTCTTGAGCTACATCTTAAAAAAATATTTCTACAATTACAGCATAGCCCATAAGTCGTTGGTGATTCAAGTTTTCTTTTTCAGTGAATTTTCTTAAAAAAATTCACTAATGGGGAGATCCGTGTTTATACATACATACATATATATATATATATATATATATATATATATATATATATATATATATATATATATATATATATATATATATATATATATATATATATATATATATATATCGAACCAATAACTCAAAAAATAGTAATAAAATCTTGATCAAATTTGGTGAGTACCTTCCTTTTGCAATTGGCTTGGATAAGTTCGTTGGCCAGGAAAATCGGACCAGGATTTCGCGGAAAATTTTGTGTTTTCTTTCTAAAAAAATTAATATCTCCGGAAATAACAAAGTGAGGGCAACCAGATTTGGTACGCGTATTTGTATTATAAAGAGTGAACCATGTACCAAAATTTAGGTCTCTAAGTTTAAGGACAAAAAGTTACGGGAAGCTAAAGAAACAAATTTTGGAGTTTTCCCCAAAACTTCAAACTCGCAGTTTGAAACGTCAAAATTGGCAATGTTTAGGCAAAGAACGTGAAACAAATACGGCTTGTGAAAAGAAAATGTTGCAAGAAGTGTGTTCTGCGAACCCTTAAGTTTCAGATTCAACCGTCAATGACCTTCATTTTACTAAAATATTTACAGAAAATTCATTTCAAATAGACCCTTTCTCTGATGCTTTGGCTGTCCGGTTGATGCTTTCGTTTTGGGTTTGGTGAAGTTTATGGTTTAACTGCCTATAATTTTTAGCTAATTTTCGTAGAACAAATTTATTACTGCATTTTAGTATTTTTTATCGAAATATGATGCATGTTTTTAAGAAATAAGTCTGGACGCAGTAAGTGCGTTTTGGTAGCGAATTTTTATTAAATCCTTCAAATTTCAATAACTCAATTTGCTATTAACCTAAGTTTTGTTGGTTAGGAAACTAACATTCAAGTTTATTTTCGGAAAATTTTTGTATAAACGCGGCAAGGGCGTTTTGGTAGCGAATTTTCATTAAATATTTCAAATTTCAATAACTCAATTTGCTATTAACCTAAGGTTCATTGGCTAGGAGACTAGTTTTCTGAGAAACATTTAAAGTTTATTTTCGGAACATTTTTGTACATTTTCAAATAATTATTTTGATAAAATATGGTACATTGTTCTTACTATATAGGTTATACCGGTAACCAAATTGATGCCTGCTCGCATTAGTGCGATATATTTGTAATTAAAAACATTTTAATGAAAATTCACTTCCATAACGCACTTGCTGCGTCTAGAGTTTTTACTATTGTGTAATAAACTAATGCTACGCTCTTTCTCAGAAACGTCGATAAATATAAAAGATGTTTCAGTCAAACATTTTGTCTTTATTATCCAGTACCATAAGTTGTGTTTTCCTTGTATTCACATGTAGACTAATTACTTCTTACTTTCATCAGTTTCATGCAATTTAGAATTAAAAAAGCTGTCATAATTACTATTTTTATATTTGACATGAGGCAGTAGACTTGTAGTCATCAGCTGTTTAGTATAAACTAAATTAATTAATTCATTATCTTTACAGGGTGGAAACAGAGCAGATGACTGCAAGTTTAAATGCCTTTTGCCAAACACATAACAGTCCCGAACCTACAGAAACTGTCCTCATACCTGAAGAAAGCAAAAAGGACAAGACATATGTACCAATATATTTTACAACTGATGAAAACAGCCATTTTGATAATTATATGACAAGCTTAGAGCATCCATTGATAACTGAAACATCATTGACTGAGAATACAGGCATTCTTAAAGGTGATGATCTGGAATTGATAGACCATAAGTATTATAATTTTTCAGAGGACAATGTAGTTGAAGATGAAATAATTGAAGAAATAACAGAGCTTGATAAAACAGAAGACAAAAATAAACCGTCAGAAGAATATTATACTTGTCATATATGTTCTCTTACAATTACATCAAAAGAAGATTTGAAAGATCATTTCACACAGGCCCATCCAAAAGAGGATATGTCAGCAGAAAAGAGTATTATTGAGAAAAAGAAATCAAGAAGGGAGAAACGTAGGAATAAAAAGTTAGATCAAGCTCTTATAAATGAAGCAAAAATTAATGTGGATGGTAGAGTGTATTACAACTGCAAAATGTGTGGTAAAAGTCTTCATTCACCTTATACTTATATCTGGCATGTTAGAATTCATACAGGTGAACGTCCGTTTGTTTGCGACTTGTGTGGAAAGCAATTCAGGGTGTCACAAGGTTTAATACGTCACGTTCGTGAAACACATGAAGGCATAAAAAACTTTCCATGTGATCTGTGCGGAAGGATGTTTGCTTCGAAACGTAATGTAGAGGAACATCGTAGAATACATACAAACGAACGTCCATATGTGTGTGATTTGTGTGGTAAATCGTTTAAACAGAAGGCATCATTGTTTGTGCACAACCGATCTCATACTGATAGTTTTCCATTTAAGTGCAGCTATTGTAATCAAGGTTTCAGAACTAAACCGCCTTTATTGCTTCACATTACGAGGCATACAGGGGAGAAACCTTATCCTTGTGATGTGTGTGGGCGCAGGTTCAGAATAAAATATGAACTTAAGAGACACAGGCTGATACATTCAGATGAGAAGCCGTTCAGTTGTAATGCATGTGCACTTAGTTTTAGACAGAAACGGTATTTGAAAAATCATATAAAGCTTAATCATAGCAATCTTAATGTAAAGATTGAATAAAAGATGTGAGTTATGTTAATTGAATCCTGAATATTTATTTGAGGTTTTTGAGAAATGATAATAGTATGTAATTTTTTTGTATAGAAATTTATATCGTGTTTGTTGTGTTAACAAATAATAGATATTTTTTTTATAAATCGCCTCTATTTTAAAATTAGTAGGTTAAGAGCAGGATTCGAAAGTGGTAATTGTAGAGATCTCCGTGTGGGGGGCTACTGTATCGTTACTTAAATATTTTAAAATTTATAGCATTGCTCAGAACCACGAGATCTAACGTGTTGATTGAAAATTAACTCAAATTGCCTAGTAACAAAGGTTTAACCAATGAGAGAGCAATTTACATTGTGTGTGTGTATCGTAAGTTGCTGGGTGACCCATAAGTTACTTAGCAACGCGAGCCGTTACTTAGTAAACCATATTCCTTTTACCAGTTTACAAAGATCGATATAATATTATCACTGCATAAACTTATTTTATTTCTACAGGCGAACGAGAAATTCGATGAACCCTTTCTTGAAATCTGACAATAAGAGGAACCATTCAAATAAGATGATAAATATAATGCAAGGTTTAACCTTCTCGTAATAGGTTCAAAAAGTGAAAGCAGATATTGTTTATAACTTTGAGCAACAACCCTCCCCCCCTTATGTGGACTTCAGTTTTAAGCGCGGTTGTACTCTAGCATTCGCTAGAATATGCATTTTATTTTATATTTGACGAAGATATAAGTATTGCAACAGATATATTTTTTATTTTATTTCTTTTTATTGTGTCGTAGGTATCTAGAATTGTAAAACTTTTGCACTGACTTTTATTCTAGAACGTGTTAAACGATAAAATAGCTTAGCTAAAAAAACACAATGAATATTATAGGCGGACGATGTAAACACAATAACCCTCTAAAACAATAATGCCTCTACCTGACCTGACCATTTTTGCACCGAATACAATAAATACTTAAAAGCGGGGAGTCAGATGATTAGAAAACCCACTTGATTGGCATAAGTACTCTGACATTCTTTTTAGCTGCTTTTTCTTTACTTTTTGACACAGAAATACATTAGTTATTAATGTTAGCAAATATTTATATACAATTCTAAATATACTCTTAATTTTTTTTCGAAACACTTTTTTTTTTAAATTGGCACCCATCTATCACCAACAAATTTTTTAGGTTTTATTGCAGTAGGATATAATTTCCTTCAATATATATTTGATGATACTTTAAATGACTTGAATCATCTAGTGTTGGAACATTGTTCAATGTCACCAAATAGTATAGTGCCATTCTGCAATGTTGAATGCAACTCCGATTACCAATCTACTTATCATCACTGTATGGGCTAAATTTTGCCATCATAATGTTAGAATGAATTAATGAAATTTAAAATCCAATAAAATATTTGCTTCCAAAATTTTTGTAGAAGAAAATTCTATAATAAAGAAACAACTTTCAAACTTACTAAAAATATCTTTAAACAAGAGTAAATTAGAGCCTCTGGACCAAATATTTAGCGCCAGTTTTAAGTGGCTCTCTCTTAAAATATATCGCTGTGTTCAGTTCTTCTTTCTTTTAAAGGATCCAAGAAATTTTAAGGTATTTCAAAACTACGTATATATTTTTAAAAATTCTACTTAAATTTGGCTGGCTTCTTAGCATCACTGAGAATAATTTGAATCTCTAGAGTAAATTAGATCCTCTGGATCATTGGCCAGTTTTAAGTCTCTCTCCCTTAAAATATTTCGCTGTTATTAGTTGTTCTTTCTTTTAAAGGCTCAAAGGAATTTTACAGTATTTCAAAACTACTGAAATATTTTTAAAAATTCTACATAAATTTGGCTCGCTTCTTAGCATCACTTTTAATAATGTGAATCTCCACTTGGTTTTCAGATTTATTGCGCCATTTGCAGGTTTATTAATGTTCAACGGCAGCTTCAAACCACCTGAAGAATATTTTTAAATTAGTCTGAACATGGCTTTTTATTTCTATTGTGCCAGCCGCCAGTTTTTTAAATTGTAGCATTGAGGCGATCTACTATCCAGAAGAATTTCTGAGTTTTTGTATCAGACATAAAGGTTCCAGTTTGCTTTGATCCAAATAGATGGAGATCTGTGAATACAAAAGAAAAAGATAATTCAAAAACAAAGTATTGTAGAAATAAAGCCTAAAAAGGAAATATTAAGTACAAATGCTGAGCGCAGCTTGATATAAGAACAGTTTAAGGTTCAACTGTCATTTAAATACGAAAAGGGGTTTGTCAAATAAATAATGATAACTAACATTGTTTTGTAATCATAAATATAGGTAATCAAATACTTAATGAAAGGCTTCTTCTGATCCAGACAGTAAAGTAAGCTATAAGCTTTTAATCTGATTGGAACAGTGAAGTGAAAGTGCAAAAAAATTAGGTCAAGGTCATATATATATATATATATATATATATATATATATATATATATATATATATATATATATATATATATATATATATATATATATATATATATATATATATATATATATATATATATATATATATATATATATATATATATATATATAAACTTTCAAAGTCCAAAGTAAAGACCTTGCACAATTTTTATCGCAAATAAACTGTTAAGAAAATAGACATTGTTTTGAACTGCAAAAGTAATCAGAATCGTTTATAGATAGGTTCTAAGCTAAGTTTCTGTTAATTTTTTTTTGGGTTGTCAAATCTAAACAACATTTTAATGTGATATAAATTAGCACACAACAGCTTATAAAAGCAGTGATAGCTATGAAATAACTACTAAAAGCAAGCTAAATTGATTTTCTATGTACTTTCAGGCATTTAAACCCAATAACATGAATAGTTTTTTTCAAAATTTATAAATTGTAAATAACTATATCAAAGCATTTAAGTGTAGTGAAGTTTTAAAACAGTGAGATAAAATCTAATCCAACTCTAACACATATGTAATTAGCATCAAACAGTTCATAAAGAGTTGTAAATTGAAACACCAGTTGTAGTTTGAACGTGCAACATGCTGAAAGCTTCAAATTTGCATATAAATGTTAAAATTTGCAAATATTTATAAAATATGACATAAGAGTTATGATCCAACAGATCGGACCGGCATAAATGCCCGAGCAATGATTCGACGTGATCTCTGACATTCAAAAAACAAGGTATTTAACAAATAGAATGCCTTGATATCAATTATTTGACGTCCCAGAGGAAAAATAATTGATAGCTCTCTTCAATTTTAACGTTCATAAAGTGCAGGCGTTTTATATGGCGTCCTCCTCAAAAATATTAAAAATTTTAGGTAATTAAGTGTAAATCAACAGCAGATGTGTGCTGAAGATCACTGACCGTTATAAGAAATGTATTAAATGAAGTTTGGCATTAAATTTTCGTAAAACTTCATTTAATACATCCCTTATAACGGTATGACTATGAGAGTTGTCAGCGCAATTTGAATTAAAAATAAATTCTGGACGCAGCAAGTGCGTTATGGTAGTGAATTTTCATAAAAATCTTTTTAATAACAAATATGTGTTTTTTTTTAAGAAAGCAGGCATCAAATTTGGTTACCAGTATAACCTTTATAGTAAAAACAATGTGCCATGTTCCGTTAAAATAACTTTATTGTGTGAAAATGTACAAAAATTTCCAAAAGTAAACTTAAAATGTTCCCGGAAAAACACGTTTCTTGGTCAACCTTATAGGTTAATAGCAAATTGAGCTGTTCAAATATGAAACATTTGATCAAAATTCGCTACCATAACGCACTTGCTGCGTCCAGAATTTATTTTCTTACAAATATGCATTATATTTCGATGGAAAATGCAATAAGGCGTGTTTGATTAAAAAAAGGAAATTTGTATCACCAACGACTTATGGGCCACCCTGTGATTGCAGAAATATTATTTTAAGATGTAGCTCAAGACACCCTATAATTAATATATACAAATTTTCTTCATATCTTATATAATAACGGATATATTGAGCTTTATTAATTTTTTACGAAAATTCGACAAAAATTATATACCATTAAATGATAAACTCTATAGCTAAGGCTACTGCCAAGCATCAGAGAAAGGGTCTCTTTGAAATGCATTTTCTGCAAACATTTTAGTAAAATGAAGGACTATGACGGTTGAAACTAAGATTTTAGGGTTTGTAAAACATCCTTCTTGAGACATTTTATTTCTATAGCCCGTATTAGATTTAAGTTATTTGCCTAAATGTTGCCAATTTTGACATTTTAAATCGCCACTTTGACGTTTTGAGGAAAACCCCAATGTATTTATTTTTAAATGCCTATAACTTTTTTGTCTTTTGACATAAGTAGCTAAATTTTGGTAGGTGACTTACCTATAAGGATGTAAACCTGCGCACCAAATTTGGTTGCCCTTACTTTGTTAATTCCGGAGATATAAATTTTTTTCGAAAGAAAATGCAAAATTTTCCGTGAAAACCTGGGCAGATTTTCCTGACTAACGAACTCATCCAAGCCATTTGCAAAGGGAATTTTTTCACCAAATTTGATCAAAATCGGCCCATTATTTTTTGAGTTATCGGTGTGATACATATATATATATATATATATATATATATATATATATATATATATATATATATATATATATATATATATATATATATATATATATATATATATATATATATATATATAAACATATAAAAATTGAAACTGACCCCGGATATGTTTTCTGGGGGGCCTAATTAGCGCTCATTTGAAGAAATTTTTTCAAAATTCAAAAGTCGGGATCTCCTCATTAGTGAATTTTTTTTAAGAAAATTCACTAAAATTGATTAGATATACCTATTTGAAAAACAAGTTGTATTTCTTTTAGGCAATTGAGAAATTTAGTATATCATTATATGTAACTGTAGATACACAGCCATGCAAAGCGGGTAATGGACATTGGAATCTTTAAATGTTATTATAAATATACACAAAATTCAAACAGTATTAATACACACAATTAAAGATTTTTCATTTATTTAAAAACCACATATACAACAGCTGTACTAAGAATACATTTTAAAACATTAAAACAAACAAAACTTCTTTATATATACATCATACATAAATACATAATATTATACAGGGTGTTTTAACATAATAAATACAAAAATACAATATATTATAACCATAATATAACACCCAAAGCCAGATTATCTATGATATATATATATATATATATATATATATATATATATATATATATATATATATATATATATATATATATATATATAATGTGCCACACCCATAACTCAAAAAATAATAGACCGATTATGACCCAAATTTGGTGAGTGTCTTTCTTTTGCAAGTGGCTTAGATGAGTTCGTTAGCCAGGAAAATTGACCAGTTATTCCCGGACAATTTTGTGTTTTCTTTTGAAAAATTTGTATATCTCCGGAAATAACAAAGTTAGGTACCAAAATTTAGATCTGTAACTTAAGACAAAAAAGTTAAAAGGCATTTAAAGAAAAAAAATTGGGGGTTTCCTCTTAAAACGTCAGTCGCAATTTGAAACGTCAAAATCGGCAACATTTAGGCACAGGACTTGAAACGAATACGTTTATGTGGAGAAAATGTCGCAAGCAGAGTGTTTTACAAACCCGTTAGTTTCAGCTTCAACCATCATTGTCATTTATTTTACTAAAATATTTCCAGAAAATTCATTTCAAGGAGACCCTTTCTCTGATGCTTTGGCAGTAGTTTTACTTATAGAGTTTATGGCTTATTAGTCTATAATTATATTTGGCGAATTTTCCACATTTTTGGCACATATCAAAAATTATGACGGCGTTTTTATCAATAAATAGGAGAGTCTCATGAAAGTAACACATTCAGAGAGTTTTTCGTTTATATTATTAGCCAAAAAAATCGAGTTGCCGTATACAGAGCGCTCTCAAATAGTGACTGAATTTGAAAAAATTCAAACTGCTGTAACTAAATTTTTTCAATTTGAACAACTTATATGTACAGGGTGATTATTTATAATGTCGCCCCCCTTTAACTTTGTTATTTTAAGTGTCCCAAAAAAATTGAAAGTATGGTTATGTAGGTGCTAAAAAATACTTTTTTTCTACGTATAAAAAAAATTGAATAATGATCAGTATACGGGGAAAACCAAAAAGTTCATTTTTTTTTCAATGGATCAGCCTATATATGAATTTATTTTTCGATCCCTCGTAAAATTCTAAGCATAATTTATATAACATACCGTGTACTTAAAATGAATAGTTTTTGAAATATTCGCGCTTGAAGCGTTATCATCAAATATTTTATTAAACTGTTACAAATCAAGAAGTCCTAGGATACCACGCTTTTAATTGAAAACAAGACATTACGAGCAACACAAGAAAACATTCAGCGAACTTCATACAGTAAAGTCCAAAGAACGTTAAGAAAATGGAATCTAAAGCCATATAAGATTAAACCCACTACAAAGCTTACCCAAATGCAAAAAGATGATCGGTCGCATTTTGTCAACTGATTCTAGACAGAATGAACATAAATAACAATTTTTTGAAAACAGTTCTATGGACTGAGTCTACCTTTTCTACTAGTGGCCTGTTTAACCGAAAAAATACCAGACAATGGGCAAGAGAGAATCCACATTCTTTTAGGGAATTTAAGTTTCAAGGGCGACAATCCGTGAATGTGTGGTGTGGTATCCTGGGCGATCGAGTTATCGGTCTGTATTTTTTTGATAATGTTTTAAATAGAGGCCGCTATTTAGATTTCTTGGAAAACGAGTTTGAAGAATATTTAGACGATTTGTCTTTAAATATATTACAAAATATAATTTTTCAACAGGATGGAGCACCCACTCACAACATTTGTGCTGTGCTTAATTACCTAAGTGAAAGGTTTCCTGAATGGATCGGAAGAAATGCACCAATTAAATGGCTTGCAAACAGCCCCGATTGGACACCTATAGATGCGTTTCTTTGGGGTTATATAAAGAACCGTGTATATGACCACCAAATTGAAAACCTCGATCATCTTAAAGATTTGATACAGAATGAAATTATTAGTTTAAATGAAAATAACCCAGCATTCATAACAGATTCATTAGAGAAAATGCGAAGAACCCTTATACAATGTGTTGAAGAAGATGGAAGCCCACTAGAGCATCTTTATATTTAATTAGAAACTGTTTTTCTTATATTATTTATTGTTAGATTTCTTGATTTGTAACAGTTGTTTTGGTTTAATAAAATTTGTGATGATAACGTTTCAAATGCGAATATTTCAAAAACTATTCATTTTAAATATACAGTATGTTATATAAATTATGCTTAGAATTTTACGAGGAATCGAAAAATAAATTCATATATAGGGTGATCCATTGAAAAAAAAATGAACTTTTTGGTTTTCCCTGTATACTGATCATTTTTCAAAATTTTTTTATTCGTAGAAAAAAAGTATTTTTTAGCACCTACATAACCATACTTTCAATTTTTTTGGGACACTTAAAATAAAGTTAAAGGGGGGTAACATTATAAAGAATCACCCTGTACCTACACACTTTTGGAGAATGTTTTTTTATTTTCTTTTCTTAAATCTTAATTACAGATTACGTACCTATATAGTTTGAATTTTATGTACTTTTTAAGCAAAAATTTTGAAAAAAAAACAGACAACTCAGAATTTTTTGAGTTTCTGTAAAAATCATTACTCGTAAGATTTTTGTGACATTTTGGTAATCAATAATAAATGTTTAATAAGTTAGTGTGAAGAAAATGTTTTCGAATTCTCTTGAGAAAATTGTTTGCAAATTACAAATTTTCATACAAACATTTTTTGGAGTTTCGTCAAAAAGCTTTTTGTAAATAACTATATCTTGACAAGTGAGTAAATAGCTTGAAGAGGTTCGTGGGCCAGGAAAATCGGACCAGTTTTTTCTGAAATATTTTACTTAAGTTATTTTCGGAAAATTTATTTACTTTAAATTTCTTAAAATAAAGTTATTTTGATGAAATATGGTACATTGTTTCTACTATATATGTTATACTGGTAAGCAAATTTGATGCCTGCTTTCATTAAAAAAGACATATTTGTTATTAAAAACATTTTTATGAAAATTCACTACTATAATGCACTTGCTGCGTCCAGACTTTTTTAAATTGTAGCGGCGGCTTTGGACGATTTCGACGCCGTGTAAAGCGTTTTCCTTTGAATATTATATTTATAGTATGCTAAAGAATATTTAAAAATTAGTCTGAACCTGGCTGTTCATTTCCATCGTGCCAGCCCCCAGTTTTAAATTTTGGCGCCGGGTTTGACGAACTTGGACGGCGTGTACCGCATTTTCCTTGGAATATTACATTTATAGTACGCCAAATAATGTTTATAAAGTAGTCTGAACCTGGCTTTTCATTTCTATCATGCCAGCCGCCAGTTTTTTAAATTTTGTAGTAGGGAAATGTAGTACACGCCGTGTTTGAATATTATCTTTTTAGTATGCTAAAGAATATTTTTAAATTAGTCTAAACTTGGCTTTTCATTTCTATCATGCCAGACATACTTTTATTGCTTTGTAGCAGAGAGTATGTTTACAAATTTCTCAGACTTTCAGAATGTGGTTTTATCTAAGAAACTCTAATTAGTGTTTTTAGATTTACCTTGATACGAAAACTATTTTGTTTTTCAGATTACAGCAGAAGAAAAAAGTTTCAAAACCTGCAACCAATTCTGTAATAAGCTATCCAGCAGTACTAACGCAGACAGTTGAGACCAATAAAATAATTAAACTACAATTTGATAAAAAACTTCGAACAGCAAAAAGATTCATTGAACCCCAAAAAAATAATGAAAATGTACATTGTTGCCATCAGTGTAGTAGCATATTTCAGAGAAAAAAAGATTTAAAAACTCATCTAAGGTTGCATCATGTAGAAAAATCATTGGACAGATCCATTTTACCCCAAAGCAATTGTGAAATGCAAAACATTGATGAAGTTGTTGGATTCACAAATGTTGAAGAAGTAAAATGTGATGAAAGCAGCCTTGGTTTTCAATCTCAGAAAGATCTAGATCAACATTTAGCAGTGCATTTAAAAATAGAGTTTTGTGATAATGTAGTACACTGTCCATTAGGTTCGACTGAAGCTTCAAGTTTAGAAGCGTACAGCAAACAGGTTTTAAATGATGAAGTAAGTAATAAATATTCTCATGAAACCAGCATTTCTTGTGATAAGATGGTAAGTCTAGAAGACATGTCGTGTAAACCAAATGAAATTATTGAGGATCTTAGCAATAAAATCAAAATTGAGGCTTTGAAATATGATGAAGAAAATACAAGCAAAAAAGAAATCCTAAAAGTAAGCAAAACTCATTCGATTTCTTGCAGTGTATGTAAATTATCATTTGAAAAGAAGATAGACCTAAATCAGCATTTACTGGAGTCGCATGATATAAAGCAAGAAAAAGTTCGCAGAAAAAAGTCTGAAATAGATGCCTCATTTTATTGTGATGTTTGTGAGAAAGGATTCACACGTAAATATGATATGCTCAAGCACAGAACAAATAAACACAAACATGAAGAACCAATTGAAAAATCATCAAGCAAAAATCAAAATAAGGAATTGATAACTGCTGCTAGAATTAAAGATACTGATGGCAAATATGTATATAAATGTGATAGTTGTAATCAGATATTCAAGCAGTCCTATAATTTAATAAGGCACCATTCAGTTCACACTGGTATTCGCCCATATGTCTGTGAACATTGCGCCAAGTCTTTTAGAACAATGTCTGGATTAAATAGGCATAGAAACGATTCTCATCTTGATATTAAAAAATTCAAATGCGAGATATGTGAAAGATGCTTCACAAATCGTGCATCTAGAGATGAACATTTGAATATACATACAAATAGTAGGCCTTATACTTGTGATGTTTGTGGAAAAAGCTTCAAGCAAAAAGCATCCTTGCACGTCCATAAAACTTACCACACAGATAATTACAGATTTTCATGTAAGGCTTGTGGCAATAAATATAGGAGAGCTCAGGAACTTAAAATACACAACTGGCTACATATTGGACATAGGCCTTATAAATGTCCCATATGTCATGCCATGTTTAGATTGCATCATGATTTAAAGAGGCATAAAAAAACTGTACATAGAAAAGAAGTTGCATATGATGTCTAAGGTACACAGATATAAAATTTCTCTGAAAGACTGTGTTTCCAGTGCAGGTTCTGGTGTAAATTCACCTGATAATAAAACATATAATGTTTACAGTATATTGTTATCTCGAAAACAAAGTTAGTCGTTGAAGTTGAATATATTTATTATTTTAAAGAAAATAAAAATATTTGAAAATTAGTTTTGGTTTTTACACATATCTAATAATAATAAGACCAGATCTAGAGGAAGACCTGTGAGAAGAGGTCAGTCTTAAGGCGGATCCACATCAATACATATTTATATTGTATGTTGTATTTTGAAACTCAGCACAAAAATTTGCGGTGAAAATTTGAATGTGGTCATGTATTTTCCCATGAAAATATTTATGCTGTGTGTTGTATGGCCGAATCTGCTTGTGTGTGTCATTTTCGCTGAACAATACCGGATTGCCTCTCGGAAATTCATGTCTTTCTTCATAATTTCGAGTCCAACCAAATTGATGAATACTTCAAAATTTTCTTTTGACATGCCCAGGAAATTTTAAAAATGTCCTGTTATTTCATCAGTAGCTAGTGTTAGTAGTATTTTCAAATAGCCCTAAATATACTAAATAATTGGTGTGAGACAGAAGGACTTAATGTCAATTCTCATAAGACAGTTCTTGTCGCAATCACGAACAGAAGGTAACTAAATTTAAAAACTCCCACTCTGAATGGACTGGAACACACACACATGAAAAAAACTCGAGAGCCACAATGGCAATATGGACATGCCGTACACTCGTAGGAAAGACCAGGGTTGAATCCTAGGATGGTATACTGGCTATACCAAACTGTGATCAAACCCATGGTCACATAGGCATCTATAGTGCGGTGGCCAAAAACAAAACAAGTCTCAATACAAAGCAATTTGCAAAAATTGCAGAGGCCGATCTGTCATGGAATAACGGGAGGTATGGCATCATGTCCTACAGCTGCAATAGAGGCAATGGTGAATCTTGCTCCTCTAAACATATGCGTAAAGAGGGAAGCAGTGCTAAGTGCCCCAAGAATATTCCATGCGGACAAATTGAAACTGGTAGACTTGTTTGGCCACTTGAAAATCCTGAAAATTATTCCACTGGAGTCACCTGCCAAACCAACAGACCAAATGCCAGCCAACTGGACCTTACAATTCCATTCTACGTGATCATAAATGACCGTCAAGGGTGACAAATAACTCAGGGAAGCAGTGCTAAGTGCCCCAAGAATATTCCATGCGGACAAATTGAAACTAGTAGACTTGTTTGGCCACTTGAAAATCCTGGAAATTATTCCACTGGAGTCACCTGCCAAACCAACAGACCAAATGCCAGCCAACTGGACCTTACAATTCCATTCTATGTGGTCATAAATGACCGTCAAGGGTGACAAATAACTCATCTGTATGGTATACAGACGGGTCTAAACAAATGGAAGAAGGAGGCCTGGGAATAAGAGGACACAACTTTAGACTCGCTAAGTCCCTAGGAAAAGCTTCCACCATCTTCCAAGCGGAAATGCTTCCTATAAATACCTATCTACAAGAGTGCATACTAATAACACTGAGAAATAGAGGGATCTACATCATGTCAGACAGTCGGGCAGTACTAGAGACTCTCAAAGCTTTTAAAACAAAGTCTAAACTGACCTCTGAATGCAAAATAACCTTGAAGCAACTGCCTACGAAAAACAAAATAACTTTGATGTAGGTACCAGAGCATCAATGCATTAAAGGAAATGAGGAAGCAGATAGCCTTGCAAAAAGAGCAGCAACAAGACCATTCTATGGCCCAGAGCCGTATTGCGGACTAACAAAAAGCCACGTAAGAAATGAACTTGATACTTGGGAGAAGAACCAAATGATACTGGAGGAAAATGCCAGGTTTGAGGCAGGCAAGACGGTTCATCATCATATCAACAGAGAAGTCTAAACCTAGTTTTTGGATTGAACAGGAACGACTTGAGAATAGTCACAGGACACTCCTCAGTAAGGTATCACCTTATGAAGAGGGGCAAGGCGGACAGTGAAAACGGCAGATACTGCACTGACACAGCAGAAACAACAGACCACATGAGACTGTGTGGCTCAGTTCTACAAAAGGCTTAAATATCTTGGAGGGGTGATTCGAACACCCCAGAAGATAGGTAAAATAGCCCACATGAAGATAGTGGTCTAGATAAAAAGTCTGAACTTTTTGGGCAACCATTAGGTAAGTCATGCACAAAAGACCCTTTGCGATCGCAGCGCTAAGAGGCCAAAGTCCTATACGACTCATTAAACAATCTAAAATCGTAGTATTTTCTCACCACCATTTTATTTCCTACACAGAGAAAGTTGGAGTCCAGTAACATCCTTCCTTATTACTATTATTTTCCCTCTTTGTTCGATGTACCTAATCTGATACAGTTATGAACAATTCACATTTCTTTCTAAGATGATTATAAGACATGATCAGTCACTAAAAATGGCTATTTACGTCGCTAAATGTATCAAAACTACACTGTGCTCAGGGTCGAGTCCACATTCACACAACTGTGCGATGCAAATCTCTTTGATGTTGACTAGAAAACCGACAGCATGGTGGATTGCGTGCCTTGTTTGTCATGAAATTATTTGTGTGTGTTTGCATGCGGTGCAAATCTACATAAATAAAAATTTTGGCCGCACACGAACCAATTTGTGTCAAATACAACACGAAAAAGTGTATTGATGCGGATGACTTCGGAAACAGCCAGACGGACACAAATTTTTGAAACTGCTTTCGAAAAACAACTCTAGAATGTGTGAATAGTATTTTTTCTTTTTCGAAGATCAGTCAGGCATTTTCTTTTAGCATAAACAGCAACTGGCAGTAAGTATGGTTTTACAGTTATTCCAGTTTTAAAATAGGTATAAAATAAATACTTATTTACACACACAGACACACACACAAATTATATATATATATATATATATATATATATATATATATATATATATATATATATATATATATATATATATATATATATATATATATATATATATATATATATATATATATATATATATATATATATATATATATATATAGATCAAGCCCTTTCCAACAAGACAACGCACATCCTCATACAGCAAGGGTCACTACAAGGTTCTTACAAAAACATAAGATGACCCTGCTTCCATGGCCTCCTTGCTCCTCAGACTTGTCACTAATTGAACATGAGTAGGATGATTGATGATCAACTGGGTAATTTACCCCAATCACCAAATAACCTAGGTTACTTTAGTCACCAAATTCAGGAAGCCTGAGATGACATTCCTCAGGATACCATAAATTATTTAATTTTAAGCATGCCTTGTAAGAGTTATCGATATCGATGTGTTTCATGATGTCAAAAAAAAAAAAACCAATTTAGCATTGCATTTTTGAGATACTCATTGGTTTTTAATTTTTTGAATGGAACAGCCATATTTTCATGATGCCAATCGCTTTGGCTCTTAGAGTACTTTTTTATTAAGTGACAATGCTGCTAAAATCAGCAGTGGCTGGGATATTAGTCAGTCATTGACAAGTGTTCACGGATATTTGTTACAATAGGCAACTTCTTTATTTTTCGTCCTACTAAGTCAAGTTGACAACTTTTCTGGTGTCACCATAAAAAAATAGCATGCTGGTTGCGTTCGTGGTTTTAGGAATAGTAATACTTTTACTTTTCATAAATTCACTGGGCAGTTCTGCTGATTTATAAAATTTTACAATTAGTTGAAAAAGTTTTTCCTGCATTTTTTAACAGATTTTGTTTCGCTGTTAATTGTTTTCCATCAAAAGTTTTTCTTGTCTAAGTTCATTAAAGGCTTTCTTAAAATTCTTTGAAATGGGCAGGCCCAGATCATCTTGATTTTTCTTTCCTTTTTCCTCTAGATACTCTTCTTCAGAATTAATTTCCTCCCCATGATAAAATTTTCTAGATCGGCTTTTCAGTGTTAGCAATGTCTTCCAATTTCCAACATTCTTTTCTATGCTTCCTTCAGGTAATTTTCGATTTCTTCCCATTCATACTTTTGTTATCCTACATTTTTATCTGATCATATTTTAAATTTGTTTATATTTATGGCATGCCTGTTCATTCTCTAATTTTTCTCTACCTGTTACATTCTTGTATTTACTTATAAAATTTCTGATATGATCCCTGGTTTCCTTGGTCTAGTTTCTTCTTGTGCAGTACTTTTTCCACAGCTACCTTTGAACAGCCTTTTGTATATGTCCCTGTAAACTTTTTATTATTTGTAGTTATTCTTATATCTGTGCAACCTGAGGCTCTAATGTCCCCACAACATCTGCAGAACAAGGGCAACTATAACACAAGAATGGACCCTTAGAGTTGTAACACAACAGCAACCACTAGGTGAGCCACTACTCCAGTTTAGAGTTACCTAAATCGATACTGAAAACCAGATTTGTATATGGTAAGGAAGAAATAGGTTTCTGCCTTTCCACTTTAGATGCAGATTCAATATAAAAAGTAAATAAATAAATATGAAATTTTGCAGATTAGTGCATGAGGATACCAACAGTATTGGTAGCCTTGTTGCAACATTCTTTGTTTTCTGCTTGAAAATGTTTACGCCTCTGTAGAACTTTTACCTTCTAAAAAACTCAAGAATAACCATAATTGGAAAGCCATATCTATTTCTGATTCAATTCAGAAAAGTGCATGTCAGCTTATAGGTGAATATCAAGTATTGAAAGTAATTTCTTTGCTTCGTCATCTGTTTTCATTTTTGTGTCAATAAAAATGTTCCATCCAAATTAGTACATTGGGTCCTTTACTGGGTATATACAGGTTCAAAAAACATCCGCGAAAATTTCTTCCCCTATTTCTTTTTGAGAATTATGACGAAAAAGTTATTTAAACATAGGTCCTTTCAGGGTTAATTTTGGAGATACAGGTTGTTGAAAAAATGTTTTGAAATTAGTTTTTCGTTTTTATTTCCGGAACGCCTTATTTAATTTAAATGAAATTCAATACGCGCTATCAGTCCATTAAGCGACGTTTTTTCTTATATAATTCAATATTGTGTGGCATAGCTGGAACCACCTCTAACAGAATATCCATAAAAAAGATAGTAAGCTCTGCCTTTTAAAACATCTGAGCAAGTTTCCCAATTAAACAACTCAAATTAAACAATAATTTTAGTAAATAAACTACGCATCAATTGAAGTGGAACACCTTAAATTTTGGATGCTGTTTGATCGTTTGTATCTCAAAATCAAATTCACTGAATCTGTTCTAGTTTTCACAGGTTGACAGATGTTGTTTGGGGCTTCTGATTGGTAGACAATAACAAAATTTGCACTTACTTGCTACAAGATACAGGGTGGATTATGAGTAGATATTTTTTCAGCAACTTATCGATCGATAGGCATTAGTCTACGAGGACAGTTAGATATATTTTTGGTATGCAATTTAGAAATATACCTTGATAACTCGGGACGTTTTCGAGATTTCAGTAATATCGCATCCCACTATGTTTTTATAATCAATTTTGTATTTCAGGTCAAAGCCACCCTAAGTAAAAATGCAAGCAAGCCCCACTGGTCGATGAGGCGGATTATGTTCGCGTATGGTATTCAATGCTGAAGAATATCTCGGGACCATCCCGAGATTTTGTTGATATCGTGTTCCACTATGTTGCTGTCTTGCTTTTGTCTTTGAGGTCAAATTAGACTCTTAACCACATTGTTTTTTTTTTTTCGTAAAACGCGCACTTCAATAGTCAAAGAGGTAGGTTAGGTGAATTTTTGGTATGCAATTCAGAAGAACACCTTAATACCTTGGGACGTTTTCTAGATTTCAGTAATATCGCATCCCACTATGTTTTTATAATCAATTTTGTATTTCAGGTCAAATCCACCCTAAGTAAAAGTGCAAGCAAACCCCACTGGTTGATGAGGCGGATTATGTTCGCCTTTGGTATTCAGTGCTAAAGAATATCTCTATACCTCGGGACCATCCCGAGATTTTGTTGATTTCGCGTTCCACTATGTTGCTGTCATCACTTTTGTCTTTGAGGTCAAATTCGACTCTTAACCACATTGTTTTTTTTCGTAAAACGCGTAAAACGGTATGCAATTGACAAGAACACCTTAATACCTCAGGACGTTTTTGAGATTGCAGTAATATCGCAGCCCACTACGTTTTTATAATAAATTTTGTATTTTAGGTCAAATCCACCCTAAGTAAAAATGCAAGCAAACCCCGTTGGTCGATGAGGAGGATTATGTTCGCGTTTGGAACTCAGTGCTGAAGGATATCTCGGGACCTAGAGATTTTGTTGATATCGTGTTCGACTACATTGTTGTGAACAAATTTGCCTCCTAACTTTCTCGCAAAATTCGCATCACAATAGATGAGGATTTGAGTCAGGTGAATTTTGGGTATGCAGTTGAGAAACCTTCAATACTTAGGGACGTTTCTGAGATTTAGCTGATATCGCAGCCTAATAGGTTGATATCAATTTTGGATTATAGCTAAAATTTTTGATCAGCAAAAATGCAAGGGGACCCCATTGATTCAAGAGGTTAGTTAGTTGATTCATGATTTCCATAACAACCAATTTCGTTGCGAATGGCAACAATCAAGTTTGACATTTTACATTCACATATGCTTCAAGTTTGTTGCTTATAATTTTATTTACAGTAACAATATGGTGCAGCTTCGATTATTGCCTCACGAAATGGAAAATATTTTAAGGTAACAAAATAAAGCATTCATTTAAACAAATCTCTGAAATATTGATAGATTTATTGTGCAGTTTCAGGTTAAGGAGACAAGGCTGGTCGTATAGATACATACCCGACATTTACTCCAAATCCCAGCCGACAATTAAGAGGGTGATACACCGTGTCGGGAATACCGGCCGCTCTCAATACAGGCATGGAGGTGGCAGAGAGAGAGAGAGAGAGTTACTACTAGGCAAGATGACAACAGAATTGCGATAACAGTACGCAGGAACAGGAAGGTAACTTCCTCAGAAATTGGATCAATTGTCGGAATTGCAGCTTTGAAGTCGACAATATGGAGATGACTGCATACCAGAAATTTAAGAGCCAGATGACGAGCGGCATGCCCACTCTAGAAAACTATACACCGCACTGGGTGCCGAAACTGGGCCAACCAGCACAGACACTGGGGAGTAGCAGAATGGCAGAGATGTTTGTTTGTTGATGAATCAAGATTCACTTTGTATCGAAATGAGGAGCGTGTATTGGTATGGAGAGAAACTGGTGAAAGGTATAGCGAAGAATCTATGGAAGTACGAGAGCCTTTTGGTGGAGGTGGAGTGACAATATGTGGTGGTTTAAGTCAGAATGAGAGAACTGACTTAGTAATTTTGATGAGAGAAAGTGTGAATGGAGAAAGGTATCGAGATATGTATGTGAGAGATGTTGTCATTCCCTATGCCATTAATTTCGGTAACGATTTTATATTGGTCGATGATAATGCTCGTCCTCATCGAGTTCATATCGTTACGGATATGCTTAGGATGAACAATATAGAGAGAATGGAGTGGCCTGCCAGATCACCTGATATGAATCCGATTGAGCATGTACGGAGTCTGATCAAATTAAAATTAAGTGAGCAAGAAAATGGTTTCCGTGACTTGAATGTATTGGCTACTACGATTAGGCAGGAGTGGGAAGCTACTCCCCAAGATTTGTTGAGAAGATTGGTGGATAGCATGCCCAGACGAGTGGCAGATCTGATCAGTAATCGTGGTGGACCTACAAGATACTGACTTTCAGGTTTTTTCATGACTATGGGGTCATTTATTCATTCACTTATCTGTGCTAGTCATGTCTTGTGTAATGAATAAAATAAAATTTTTGCTACTAACATATTAGTTTTACTACTAAGAAACAAAATAAATGATATCAACCTAGTAGGCTGCGATATCAACAAAATCTCAAAAAATGCCACGAGGTATAGTAGAGATGTTTTTCAGTGTAAAATACAAAAAATCAGCGTAAACCTCCCTGTCGACCAATGATTAAAAATATATATATAATGGATGATATAAACGTAGTGGGCTGCGATATTACTGAAATCTCTAAAATGTCCCGAGGTATTAAGGTGTTCTTGTGAATTGCATACCGAAAATTCACCTAATCCAACTCCTTGACTATTGAAGTGCGCGTTTTACAAAAAAAAAAAAACAATGGTTAAGAGTCTAATTTGACCCCAAAGACAAAAGTGATGACAACAACGTAGTGGAACACGATATTATAAAAATCTCGGGATAGTCCTGAGGTATAGAGATATTCTTCAGCACTGAATACCAAAGGAGAACATAATCCGCCTCATCGACCAGTGGGGTTTGCTTGCATTTTTACTTAGGATAGATTTGACCTGAAATACAAAATTGATTGTAAAAACGCAGTGGGCTGCGATATTACTGAAATCTCGAAAATGTCCCGAGCTATCAAGGTATATTTCTAAATTGCATACCAAAAATATATATAACTCTCCTCATAGACTAATGCCCATCGATTGTTGTTGCTGAAAAAATATCTACTTATATTCCACCCTGTATCTTGTAGCAAGTAAGTGAAAATGTTGTTATTGTCTACCAATCAGAAGCCCCAAACAACATCTGTCAACCTGTGAAATTTAGAGCAGATTCGGTGAATCTGATTTTGAGATACAAACGATCAAACAGCATCCAAAATTTTAGGTGTTCCACTTTAATTGACACGTAGTTTATCAGCCACCTCGGTTTTAAGAACATTGCGAGAACAACAACTTAGATTCTATCATTTTACTAGAGTGCAGGAATTGTTACCAAGAAATTGTGAACCTAGGCAAGCATTCTGACAGTGATTTTTAAGCAGACTAAGAAACTATCAAACATTTTTAAGACATACTTTTTACGGATGAAGTATGTTTTACTCGCAAAGGCATAATGAAATTATTGCACCTGTTATATTACTTAATAGACTTGATCATGAATCTTATTTAACTTTCAATATGCTGCCTTCAAATATGAGGAATAACAGGATGTGGTTTCTACATGATAGAGCTCCTCCACATTTTGCTGCTGATGTTCGTGCCTATTTAAATGAAGCCTATGGCGATCACTGTATTGGTCGTGGAGGGCCAGTTAATTGACCAGCGCGGCGACCTGACACCAATCCATTAGATTTTTACCTCTAGGGACACCTTAAGGAAATTGTATATAAAACCCCCAATACTCGCGAAGAACTATTAGGCAAGAAACCTAAAGAGAAGTCTTAGCGCTTGTAATGACGCCAGTGGCAGTCATTTTTATAATTTTTTGTAGCATGCGGTCTTGTTTTATAGTTTTTCTTTAATTATTTCATTGAAATTAAAAAAAAATATGTAAAAATATTTATTTATTTGTTTGAAACAGTTTAATTAGTCTAATAAAATTTCAGAAAAAACAAATATTTTAAATGTAGATTTTGTCAACAAGCTGTATCTCCACAAGGAAGCCCTAGAGGACATGTGCTTAAATAAACTTCCCTAATTTTTCAAAAAGAAATCCCGGGGTGAAAATTTGACGGATTTTTTTTCAAACAGTCTATGGGTCAGCCTTTAGAGAGCTCATATCATGTAGCTACTGTACACATTCAACCCTTGTGATCGTTTCATTTAAATCCTCCTTGCTCTAAACACTAAAACTGACAGTGCATCATCACCCATTGTCTATGAATATGCTGAACATAAAGGTTATACCTTTCACCAGTTATAAGAACAACACCAATAAAACAGTACTCTACATATGTACCTATACATATTTTTCATAAAGACGTTTATTTTTAATACATTGGTGTTGGTGCAATTTAGTCTAAATCTGCACAAGTTAACTATTAAAAGATGAATACATATGTACCTCTTACTTTACAACTTATCTTATCTGTCTTTAAAGCCAGAGACAAAGCCTCTACCATCTGTATTTAGGATGAGATGGATTCACCAAGTTAGGGTAAGTAAATTAATGAATAAAAAAAAAAGACGAAATTACAAAATTAAAGCAGCTTTATTTCAACTAATATAAAGTTCTGGACAATTTTTAGAATCTAATATCACACATCACTTATTAAGTATAAAAATGTATACATTTAAAACAAACTTCATGTTTCTACCCCCTCATCAATAGAATTATTTTCTTCATCGTTGACTGGATTGTCAAGTTCAGTATGTAGAATAGGTTGTCGTTTGTACTGCATTACCATCACAGCCCTAAAAAATAAATATTTGATGAAACAAAGTTTTTATGAGCCTTGTTTGAAATTTTCAGCAACATCACAGACTAAAATATTAATAAAGAAATACAAAATTGGGCAAATTCAACATTTGGTAATATTTTATTTAAACTAAAGTTGTAATGACACCTTACTTTGCCTATGGTAGGATTACTGTTAATATATAAGTTACTAGTTTACAAACTCATGTCAAATATGAGTTCTCCTGCATCATGCATGCAATTTAGATGGCCAGCTCTAACTTCTGACAATTGGCCAGTTCGTTTCAATGTATGAAACCTCGTTCTTGCCTCCCACTTAATCACAATTAGAAGTGGTGTCTTTGGCCCCTGTAATTTTCACACAAGCAAGCCTTTGCATTTACAGTCTTGCAACTTTCGTAAAATAATAGGTGTTTAAATCGTAAGTAATTATGTTGTATTTAGAAGGTCAATTGCCGCAGTGAAGTGTAATATTTCCTCCATCATTGTAATTTCAGTTGATACCGCCTTGGGTTGAGCGTTGGCGGGTGTCGTGTGTCCAGGCGACCCGGAAGGGGTTGAGATCTCTGATGAGTGGTATACACCTGGAGTCTGAGGCCACCACTGTGTGCTTCGAAACGGACGGATGACCTTGCTTGGGTGATGCTCGGGAGCGGGACTCGATGGGACGTGGCCTTGAGTCTAGCACTGGCTGGTATTGGGTCCAAACGCACCCGGAGGAGGGCTGAGATCTCTAGGAGTGGATTACATCTGGAGATTAAGGCCTACTGTGTGAGCTTCCAAACAGGCTAATGACCCCGCTTGGATGCTGCTTGAGAACGGAACCTTCATGATACCGCCTTGAGTCAAACACTGACGGATGTAGGGTCCAGGCGAACCCAGAGAGAGGTTATCCCTCTTTGAGCTTCAAAACTGGCAAGCGACTTCACTCAGATGACCGTACACCTGTAAAACAAACTTTCACCCCCAAAAAAGATCGACTCCCACAGGGAGCTGGGTTTGATGGGTGAAATTTAACCAATTTGACGTGAGCCACAATAGACCTAAGGTCTGGACTGGAATAGCTTAATCTAATATAATCTTCTCATTGTATTAAAAAAATAATACCCATGTCAGGTTAATCGATCATGAAACAGACAAGGATATTCACTAAGTTAGCCGAACAGACAATTAGGAGAAGTAGGATCGATGGTGTAATTGAAAAATAAGATTTGTATTAAAACAATCCGCAGGTGCCCGCGCACAAGGTATGATGGAAACTTCGCAGCACACACAAACCGTATTAAATTCCTTGATCTTTGTCAACTTTTAACCGCCTGGGGGCACATACCCCTTTCCCAAATTAGCCCTTGGCGACAGGTATTGATGAAGACAATTTTGTTGTTGAAATACGTATCCAACGTATAACTGTTATTATTTTGTGGTGTTTTGGCTATTCTGCTTGTTGTTTCAGATTCCAACTAGTGTTCAATCTTGGTCTTTTAGTGTATTTAATATAGTGAGATTTTTTGGACTAAGGACTGTATTTTTATCTAATTTTATATATTATTTATTAGACAAGAGAAAGATCACCTTAGTTACTAGATTTGAATAAAGGGTGAAGTATTTTTCATAGTGTTTTTCAATGATTTAATACCCAAATGCATATTGAAGTATCTAGTTACATATTGGTGACCACAGTTATATATATATATATATATATATATATATATATATATATATATATATATATATATATATATATATATATATATATATATATATATATATATATATATATAGGTTAACTGGAAACCCCCTTATAAAAAGGGACCAGTTATTGGTGATAGCATTGTGACTAGTACATAAAGGTAACAGCCTAGCAATTGGTGACATATAGCAGGATTTATAAAATAAGCATAACTTTAAAATTCTCTTAAAAAGTGGCCTGGTAATATATTGGTTATACAATATAGTGGAATCTAGATATATGTAAAAATAATAGGATACCCTTAAAAAGGGACTGTTTATGGTACTTACAAAATTACAATTACAGAGAAGCCATATAATGAGGCAGATATGTAATTAAAGAATCCAGGATCAGATGTAATAGTTGAATTATACACTTCAGTGTATAAAATTGGTCCAATCAGTCCAAATACTTCCTCAGAGATAACAATAAGGGAAAATATCTTTCCTACCTCTTCATGATTTACACACTTTGATACAAGTGAGCGAACCATAGGGCTAATTGTACCGCTTAATCCATGGACAGCAGTAGCTATAAACAATAAAAATAATGTTATTATAAGTCTTGTTTCACTTTTTACCTTATACCACCTTAAAATAATAACTTTTCACTACGTGTGAGCCCTATTACCTTATCTGAAAAACCTTAAAAAATAGAAAGAAAATTTAAATAAGAAAGTAACATGTGGTTTGTCTCCAGGATACTTCAAACAACTTTGTTAATCACTCTGTATTTTTACATAGATATTCCCGTTTTCTGAGGAAGCAAATGTAACCAAGGGCAAGTTGTATGTATAAGATATTTGGTACTATTTGAAAAATATCACTATTGTTCTAATGCATAATTTGTAACACAGAACAGATAGTCCAAGAGCTGCCGACAAACTTAGGATGGGTATTTTAGGCACTTAGAAATCTTAAAAAAACTACAATTTCAATGTTAGTCAATCTGGAATGGGGAGTTAGGTCAGGTCAGGTCAGGTCAGACAGTACAGACCAGTATGACTGGTTGCTGAAGACAGTATGAGCCGTGTAACGTGGTAGGTACAGGCCGGACTGTTTACTGAGCATTTTGAAGTAGTTTATTATTTACGAACAACAATAACGTTTACATTCTAGTAACTGTAATTATAAAGTTAATTTTTTTCTTTAACGCCGGTCTATTTCCGCGGCTATGGCCAATCACCGACGCCAGGGAGCAGTTTTACCTCACTACCCTGGAAATTTTACTGAACCCCTGCCTTTCTGTAAGAATGGTAGGGATCTTTACTGTGACCAACATTGCATGTAGATGGGACCGACGGCTTTACGCCCCCTCCAAAGGGCGGAACCGGAAAACATTCAACTTGCTCAAATACATGGCCACAACCTTGGTTGATGTTAATTGTACAGTATGTATTGAAAAGAGAAAGGGAAACCATGGGAATCGAACCCGATATCCCTTGGTTCAGAGGTACACGTCTTTACCACTGAACCACGGAGACTCTCAAATTAAATTATATAATTTATTATTTTGTGTCAAAAACGAAAACAATAAATTTCTTGATGAACATAATTTCAAACATTTTATCTTTTTCAATACAACAATGTCTTTTTGTAAATCTTCAATATTAAACGATTTTTTTTTAATATGTCCCTTGAATTCTGACAATATTAATCCATACAGTTCAAGTAAATCTTAAACATTAATAGAAGAAATAATAAACTACTCCAAAATGCTCAGTAAACAGCCCGGGTTGTATGTAGCACGTTACTCAAGCTACGTGGTCTACAGCAACCCACCAAATCGCAGCTGACCAGGGCCCCAGCAGTTTCTGGTAAACGTTCTCTCTCTTACCTATGTCTACTTAAGGCTTTCTTGCCTCTCATTTAATTTTTTTATCCGTGTCAGGTATTAATTTAAAACCGTCCCATTCGTCTGGCTTTTTGCACATATTTTTATCATTAATTAATAAATGTACAACTTTTTTAATTCCAGGATTCAGTGCCTTGTAGACAATCCAAGTGTTGTCTACAGGTGCATCAAATATCAGCTCAAAAACTACTTTACAGTACCACTTAAGTCCTTTTCTCAAAAAACTATGGTAAGCTGACATTTAGGCACAGTAATCAACACCTATCTTTGCATGTTGTAGTCAAGTATTACCTACTTTCATCTTCAAAATATCTTTCCTTGCTTGGTCCCTCTTACCAGATCTAGTCTTCTTCCCAGTGATGCAGAAATTAAGTGAATGGTGAGTTTTATTTGTTATTATTAAATTATTACAACTGTCCTTTTACCTTCTGATCGTATTATTTTAATGCCTTTTGATTTCCTAGGCCACATATTTCTAGTATTGTTTTTTTGGTAAAGATTAATTTGGTAGTCCTCTTCGATTTTTTCTTAGGATACCACAAAATAAAGTTTGGCACTCGAAAAGTTCTTCCAACAAGTTGGATGCCAGAATAAAAATCGCCAGCAAATGTGTTTCTTCCACTACCTACATTATAAGTATGTCCTGTGATAGTGTAGCTTTTATATAGTTTTATATCATATTTGTGACGTTTATTTTCAATGTATTGTCTCATTCCCAGTCGACCATGCCAATGAACCATCTATCACCAGATCCTTTTCTGGTGCCATAACTTTTCTAAATTTTCCATTAATCATATTATTTAGGATGCATGATGAGAAACTATCTTGAGGTGCACATGTGGCCAGTTTGGTGCACAGTCTCTGGTGTGGTTGCCACGTTTTTGCAGGCAGGCATAATGGCCACTATCTCAATATACAGGGTGATTCATAAGTGGTGACCAAAAATGAAACCCCATGTTCTTTGAACAATTTTAGAGAGGTATGTCCTATAAAAAAATTTCCTATAATGCTTCGTTAAAAAGATATAGGGGGTTGAACTTGGATTTCAAAAAATAAAATTTCCCAATTTTTTAAAAAGTAGCACATACATTTTGCTGAAACTTCGCATGTGTAGGCTGTTATGGAAGGCGCGTATTCTACCATAACAATTGAATCGGCTAATCCAGCAGTGGCGCGCGTACCCACATGTCATTGGTTATCCCTCAAGAAGAAAACGGGTACACCAATGATGTTTTTTCTTATTTTTTATTTTTTGAATCTTACTTTCATTCGTGAACAAAATGACTCTCTTGATAATTTTCTGTACGACGCTTATTTTACGAGTAAGCAATGAATCAGGTAAGTGTTTTAGAGCACAGTTCATGATTTTTAACCAGTCGTTGTTTGGTAGAAAATCGCAATGATACACTTTTATCAGGCTTATAGTAATTTATTTATTACAATAAATGTTCAAAAATGCCTCCATTGGCCTGAATACACGCACGACATCTTTTCAATATGGAAAATTTTATGTCTTGAGGATTCATTGTTGCTTGACTATGACAAAAAGCATTATTTATCAGTTGTTGTAGCTGCTCTGGTGTATTTATTTGTTAACTGTAGACCAGTCGCTTAAAATTACCCCAAAGATAGAAGTCAAATGGGTTTAAGTCCGGTGATCTTGCAGGCCAATGTATTGGTCCAGTTCTGCCAATCCATCTTTCATTATAATGTTCATGTAGCCATGTAACAACGTTTCGACTATGATGCACTGGTGCACCGTCATGCTGGTACCACATTATACCTTTTGTTGCTAGTGGAATATCATCTAGAATGTTTTCTACACGGTTTTCTAGGAGCGCTAAGTACGAAGATCCATTTAAACGTTGTGGCAGGACTTCCATGAACAGTGAGCCGTTAAAAATACCACACCATAAATTAATGAAAAATCTATGTTGAAATGTGTGAGTCCTTGTTGCATGTAGATTCTCCAATGACCAGACATGCTCATTATGAGAATTATAAATACCATTTCTTGTAAATGTTCATTCGTCAGACCAGAAGATTAGATTAGGGAATAAGATATTTTGATTGTTCATTTCCAACATCCATTCACAAAAGACTCGTCGATGAACATTATCTCCAGGTAGAAGGCAATGAACATTCTGTCGATGATATGGATGTAAGGCTTCTCGATGTAAAGTTCTCCAAACAAAGCTTTGAGAATATTGTAACTGCGTGGCAATCCTCCAAGTACTTGTAGAAGGTTGATCCATCACTGGATCCACCACTCTCTCTTCGTCTTCAAGTTGATGTTGTCTTCTACCATTAGCTCTAGCGTCAGGACGTTGTCCAATACCGCACTGCCGAAGTCTTGAAAACGATCGAGAAAAAACCCTTGGTGTAGGTTGACGGCGAGTGGGAAACCTATGTTGATATTCCCGACAAGCAGCTAGAGCATTTTCATCAGCATATCCGTAGATAAAAATTATATCTGCATACTCTTCTGAGGTGTACTCCATTATAAGAAGTAAAAGAGTAGAAAATTTTGCAATTTTATAAAGTTTACCACTTACACCTATTCAAAATAACTTGTTAACCTAAACGTCAAGTGACACTTAATGACAACTTTGGCAAACCAGACTACTACTTACTAAAATACAAAAAAAACTCTGGACGCAGCAAGTGCGTTATGGTAGTGAATTTTCATAAAAATGTTTTTAATTGCAAATATGTGTTTCCTTTTTAAGAAAGCAGGCATCAATTTTGGTTACCAGTATAACCTATATAGTAAAAACAATGTGTCATGTTTCATAAAAATAACTTTATTGTGTGAAAATGTACAAAAATTTCCAAAAGCAAACTTAAAGTGTTCCCGGAAAAACTCGTTTCTTGGTCAACCTTATAGGTTAATAGCAAATTGAGCTATTCAAATTTGAAGCATTTAATGAAAATTCGCTACCATAACGCACTTGCTGCGTCCCGAATTTCTTTTCTTACAAACATGCATCGCTGAAAAATTCAAAAATGCAATAACATAAGGCGTGTTTGATTAAAAAAAAAAGAAGAAAATTTGTATCACCAACGACTTATGGGCCATCCTGTGATTGTAGAAATATTTTTTTAAGATGTAGCTTAAGACACCCTATATTTAATATATACAAATTTTCTTCATATCTTGTATAATAACGGATATATTGAGCTTTATTGATTTTTGACGAAAATTCGACAACAATTATATACCATTAAACGATAAACTCTAAAGCTAAGGCTACTGCCAAGCATCAGAGAAAGGGTCTATTTGAAATGAATTTTCTGGAAACATTTTAGTAAAATGAAGGACAATGACGGTTGAAACTAAGACTTCAGAGTTTGTAAAACATCCTTCTTGAGACATTTGATTTCCATATCCCGTATTAGATTCAAGTTCTTTGCCTAAATGTTGCCGATTTTGACGTTTTAAATCGCAACTTTGACGTTTTGAGGAAAACCCCAATTTATTTTTCTTTAAATGCCTATAACTTTTTTGTCTTTTGACCTACATAGCTAAATTTTGGTAGGTAGATTACCTATAAGGATATTAACTAGCGTACCAAATTTGGTTGCCCTTACTTTGTTAATTCCGGAGATATAAATTTTTTTCGAAAGAAAACACAAAATTTTCCGGGAAAACCTGGTCAGATTTTCCTGGCTAACGAACTTATCCTAGCCATTTGCAAAAGGAATTTTTCCACCAAATTTAGTCAAAATCGGCCTATTATTTTTTGAGTTATCGGTGTGATACATATATATATATATATATATATATATATATATATATATATATATATATATATATATATATATATATATATATATATATATAAATATATATGTATATATATATATATATATATATATATATATATATATATATATATATATATATATATATATATATATATATATATATATATAAACATATGAAAATTGAAACTGACCCCGGATATGTGTTCTAGGGGGCCTAGTTCGCGGTCATTTGAAGAAATTTTTTCAAAATTCAAAAGTCGTGGTCTCCTCATTAGTGAATTTTTTTAAAGAAAATTCACTAAAAGACAATCATCGTACAAAAAATTATCAAGACATTAAACTTTCCATATCAAAAAGATGTCGTGCGTGTATTCAGGCCAATGGAGGCATAAAAGTGTATCATTGCGATTTTCTACCAAACAACGACTGGTTAAAAATCATGAACTGTGCTCTAAAACACTTACCTGATTCATTCCTTACTCATAAAATAAGCGTCGTACAGAAAATTATCAAGAGAGTAATTTTGTTGGCGAATGAAAGTAAGATTCAAAAAATAAAAAATAAGAAAAAATATCATTGGCGTACTCGTTTTTTTCTTGAGGGATAACCAATGACATGTGGGTACGCGCGCCACTGCTGGATTAGCCAATTCAATTGTTATTATAGAATACGCGTCTTCCATAACAGCCTACACATGCGAAGTTCCAGCAAAATATATGCACTACTTTTTAAAAAATTGGGAAATTTTATTTTTTGAAATTCAACTTGAACACCCTGTATCTTTTTAATGAAGCATTATAGGAAAAATTTTTATAGGACATACCCTCTCTAAAATTATTCAAAGAACATGGGGTTTCATTTTTGGTCACCACTTATGAATCACCCTGTATATTGAGATAGTGGCCATTATGCCTGCCTGCAAAAACGTGGCAACCACACCAGAGACTGTGCACCAAACTGGCCACATGTGCACCTCAAGATAGTTTCTCATCATGCATCCTAAATAATATGATTAATGGAAAATTTAGAAAAGTTATGGCACCAGAAAAGGATCTGGTGATAGATGGGTTATGGGGTTTCATTTTTGGTCACCACTTATGAATCACCCTGTATACTTACCACTGCTTAGTGATGATAGCTTACAACAGGTTGTGAAGAAGCTGAATCAAACAACATTCAAGAGAACAATGAAGAGGTGCTTAACTAAAAACAATTTTTATAGACTGGAAGAGTACCTCAGTGCACCTGTAAAACTTGAAGTCACCCAAGTGTAAACTGTATTGGGGAAGTGGGAGAATGGTATGAGGTGCATGGACAGGGTAGTTATACAATAAACACACTGTGGCTGTGAAGAACTGGATTTGATAAAATACAAGAGGATAATGAAGAGGTACTTAAGTCAAAGCAGCTTCTATAGGCTGGAAGAGTACCTAATTTTGCCTGTGGAAATTGAAGTCAACCGAGTATACACTGTTTTAATCTGTTTTGTTTGTGATATTATATGTGTATCTGTTGGTCTTTATATGCATTTTATTGCTTTATACTTGTTTTATGTTCATTTTTATACATCTGACCATTGTATTGTGCTTCTTTATATTTTATTTATGTTGCATATCATTTTAGCATTGTTTAAGTTAAGTTTTTTTAAACTTTTGCGTAGTCATATTTAACGTTATTGGGTTGTATTGTTTGTTTATTTACAAATGTATGACCTGGGTAAGTTTCGTAAATAAATTTTGATTTGAATTGAATAGGTCTTATTCAATGTAGTAGGTATATCACTGCTTTCCTGGATACCATCTATATTATTAAAATGTAAATTTCGAAGTGAAATCAGAACTCTACCCCTGGGCATTAGTGAAGAAGTAAACTGGTTGTGATATATGTTTTTCGACCAGTATAAATTCAAGTTTGTATTTTTGATAAACCTATACAGATCATTATACTGAAAAAGTTACGAATTTCATCTATATTGATAGGAACCCATGAATTATACCTAGATTTTGTCCGATATTTTGTCACTTTGTATTTTTGGGCATAAATGTTAAGTTTCCATAACAGTTTTTTTCTAAAATCTCATCTGTGATGAATAGATTATAAATATTGAGCAGTGTTGAATCATGTCTATTATTCACAATCGCTAGAATGCTTAATAATATTTAAATTTGTGGTTGTTTTTACACTGGATCAAACATCTTTTTCGGACACACATAAACGAAAAATAAAAGATTAAATTAATATTTGAAAAATAATTTTAACATTACCATTGGGAACTTTATCTTCGGCGTCTTAATTCTTAAGTTTTACTTGCATCATTGGATTGTTCTTCCTATAATATCAACTCTATCTCAGAATTATCGTCACTAGGGATGTAATCGAGTTTATCATCTGACGACTTTTATTCAAATGGGTCAGGTTGCAACACCACATTAAAGAGAATGGTAAGGGTAAATATGAAAAAAATATGTTTAAATATGCCCACCCGCCTCCCTAATACTTCACTAAAAATACCAAAATGGGATACCCCCTTGTAACACTTTAAAAAACTCACCCTGTATATATAAGGTTAGTAAAAAATATTGAAAGGCACTTGTATTTCCTGAGATATTCGTTATTCAGAAAAATATGTTTTGATAAAAGTTTTCCAACATATTTTTTGCTACAAACTGGCGATATTCTCTTTTTCCTTCCATAAACAACTTGGTTGCTATGGCAACTATTTTTTAAATGCCAAGCATTAATTTTTTTGCATTTTTGGAAAGAAAATGTCTCTTGGTACAGGTTCTATGAGAAAAAATTAACTTTCTTAAAAATCACCTCCTTCAGTTGGATTTTAGCGAATTTTAAAAAATTATTCGCTAATGAGGAGATCTGTGTTTATATATATATATATATATATATATATATATATATATATATATATATATATATATATATATATATATATATATATATATATATATATATATATATATATATATATATATATATATATATATATATATATATACATAAATCCGACCGATAACTCAAAAAACAATGGACCGATCTTGATTGATCAAATTTGGTGAGTACCTTCCTTTTGTAAGTGGCTTGGATAAGTTTGTTAGCCAGGAAAATCGGACGAGGTTTTCCCGGAAAATGTGTTTTCTTTCTAAAAAAATTCATATCTCCGTAAATAACAAAGTAAGGGCAACCAAATTTGGTACGCGTGTTTGTATTATAAGGAGTGATTGTACCAAAATTTAGCTCTCTAGCTTTAAAGACAAAGAAGTTATGGGCAGTTAAAGAAACAAATTTTGGAGTTTTCCTCAAAACGTCAAATTCGCAATTTTAAACGTCAAAATTGGCAATGTTTAGGCAAAGAACGTGAAACAAATACGGATTGTAAAAAGAAAATGTTGCAAGAAGAGTGTTCTGCGAACCGTCAAGTTTCAGATTCAACCGTTGTTGTCCTTCATTTTACTAAAATATTTACAGAAAATTCATTTCAAATAGACCCTTTTCTCTGATGCTTTGGCTGTCAGTTTAGTTAAGTTGATGATTTTTTGGATATTTATTTGTGGGTTTAGTGAAGTTTATGGTTTAACGGTCTATAATTTTCTTAGCTAATTTTCGTAGAACAAATTCGTTAATGCATTTTTGCATTTTTTATCGAAATATGATGCGTTTGTAAGAAAAAAAACTGGACGCAGTAAGTGCGTTTTGGTAGAGAATTTTCGGTAAATTTGCAGTTTAGCTCCCGAACGCTTTTCAGAAAACTGTTTGCAGAAACCTGCCTAGTACCCCCCCTGAATCCACAAACCCCAAGAAAATTTTCTTGTTCACGCCCCCCAAGGAATTTACGGGACCAGGAATGAGTAGGGGTGCTGGGCAGAGTAGGTAGTAATAAGGAAATATGAGCAGAAAATTCGAATAAAGCGGGCTTGAAAACTGTATTTTTCACATCTTGAAGCCATATCCCTCTTAAACCCTGCCTACCCCACACAGCACCCCTATTCACTCCTAGTCCCGTAACTTCCTTGGAGGGTGTGAACAAGAAATTTTTCTTGTCGTTTGTGCATCCAGGTGGAGTCCTAGTAATGTTTCTGAAAACAATTTATTGAAAAGCGCTCGGGAGCTAATCTGCAAATTTACCGAATTTTCATTAAATCCTTCAAATTTCAATAACTCAATTTGCTGTTAACATAAGCTTTATTGGTTAGAAAACCAACATTTAAGTTTATTTTCGGAAAATTTTTGTATATTTTCAAACCATAAGTAATTTTGATAAAATATGGTACATTGTTTCTACTACATACATTAATCAGATTGATGCCTGCTCGCAATTGCTATTAAAAACATTTTTATGGAAATTCACTTCCATAACACATTTGCTGCATCTAGACTTTTGAAAAATGTTTATATATTTTCAAACAATAAGTTTATTTCGATGAAATATGGTACATTGTTTCTACTATATAGGCAACCAAGTTTGATGCCTGCTTTCATCAAAGAAAGACATTTGCTATTAAAAATATTTTAAAGAAAATTCGCTACCATAACGCACTTGCTGTGTCCAGAGATTTTATTATTCAATTTCTTATCAAGTTACTCATTGAAAAAATGTGACAGTATTTGCAGCTGTCAATTGCAAACATTGTCAGTTATCTGCAGTTTGTAATACTTTAGAGAGCTTCACATAATAAAATTGAAAAACTTTTACAGTTTAATAATAATTATTATGGCAGAATTGAGCGAAAAGCTAGGATCTGAAATATGAATGATGGTGGGCTACTGTGATAGGAAACGTAGTTATAAAGGAATGTGCATGCATTTTTATAAAGTGTATCCTATTGGTCACAAATTAATCAAGGGTGTGTTTCCAAATTATTGAAAAACTTTAACGAAACTGGTAAGATTAAAGATAAACTAACAATATGAAGACCAAGAACGGCTGTAGCTGATAATGTGGCATTAGCTGTATAGTTGCCTTTTTATCAAAACCTTTGTTTTTCTGCAAATGAAGTCTCTACATTACAAAACGTTTCACAAGAATCCATGATAAGTTTCCTAAATAAAGAAAAATTTCATCTGTACAAAGTACAGCTGGTACAAGAACCTGTAGATGCCGATTTTGAGAGGCGTGTTGAATTTTGTAATATTATTATAGACAAATTTAATGAGAATCCGGACTTTGGTAAAAACATTCTTTTCTCAGATGAAGCTACTTTTACACTGTATGGATTTGTTGATAAACAAAATTTTCGTTATTGATCTCAGCATAATCCACATTGGTTGCTGGAGACTCAAACCCAGCGAACACAAAAAATTCATGTATGGGCCGGTATACTAGACAGCAGCAGTATTGGTCCTTCCTTCATTGAGGGAAATCTAATATCTGACAAATATTTAAATCTATCAATAAAGGAAATTATAGCTGTCGTAGTTAATCAAGTTTGGTTCCAGTAAGATGGAACTCTCAGTCAATTTGTAAGACACGTGCGGCAATATTTGGATAAAGTTTTCGCAGAAAAGTAAATCTGTCACGGTGGTACTCTTGATTGGAGTGCTCGCGCTCCTGAATTGATGCCATGTGATTTTTTCTTTAGGGTTCACTTGAAGAATGTTGTCTAAAAAGACAGAGTATTAAATATGAAAGATAAAAGCTAGAGTTATTGGCGAAACAAGACGTATTGTGCATTCCAGTTTAACTAATGTAATAAATTCCCTCGAAACACATGTTCAGAGTTCAGTTGTGTATTGATAACATAATGGACATAATTTTGAACATTTAATTAGTCAATAATTATTATTGCTGCTTAATTTTATTTTTGTTTTGTCAGTTTATTTTAGAATTAAAGTTTGCTTCTTAATTTTTTTCTTATGGAACCTGATTAAAATTTTATAGTGCCCTATCAAGATGCGTTCTTTCCGAAAATACAAAAAAGATATAATATCTTACCAGTAAAAAAAAATAGCTGCCTTAGCAACGAAGTTTTTTATGCTAGGAAAATTTGAATATCGCCAGTTTGTAGCAAAAAAAAAGTCAAAAGACTTTTATAAAAACATTTTTTCTGAATAACGAATATCTCAGGAAATACAAGTGCCATACCATACTTTTTACTAACCCGGAATAAATATTCCATTTAAAACAAGGAAGTTGGTTGCATTGTCTTGAGAATGAACTGCTTTGTGTATAAAATTGGCATAAAATAAAAGTTTCCTGAATAACTTTTTTATTTAAGGCTGCGATATTCTAGACGAAGAAGTACCTCCAACAGAGATAGAAAATATTATTGTGAGAGGTGCTGCTGAAGATTAGTGAAGGTCTTGAACTAGCGATTTTCTTCAAAACTGTATTATTCTATCGAACGTTTTACTAACTTCAACTACTTGTCAGCAGGTGGAATCACATTCGGCTTTTGTTTTCCAAAGAGCTTGGAATATTTTTTCGTCCGTAGAAAAGCGGTGTTGTCAGTTGTCTACTCTTTTGTTTACATACCAAGCTTATGGCGCCGGAGGTTGAAGAGCGGAGGGTGGGGAAGATACAAATTCTATTGTTACCTATGCCTTTAGATGAACTTGGGACAGACAATACTTGTAAGATTTCTAAGCGGTCGAAACTCGAATGAATGGAGCGTCGATTCGTTACGTTGTGGATTTTGAAGTCATCCAATCTTATACAGAATCACTGTGTTCCCGCAAATCTTTATAAAAATATTTGACTATGAAGATCAGGCTTTTAAACTCCCAACATGTCTTCAAACGGACGCAAATTAATTTTGATTAAACTCTGACACATTAGCTCAATTGGACCAATTAAAAAAATATATTGCTGAAAATTGTAAATGTATTTCGGTGAAGCTTCGTTTATTTGTTGGCTTTCATATACTTTTGTGTACCAAAATTTAAGTTTCTAGGTTAATGGAAAATTGAGTTATAAAAATGTACAAGCTTTTAATGAAATTTGACTACCATAAGGCACTGGCTGTGTCCGGACTTTAATATTTCTCTGTCACTTTATTAAAAAACGAGTACTGCTTTGGAGATGTTTTAAAAAAATCCTGAAATTTATCCTACAAAAATAGTATTGTATTTTATTTCTTTACCGTCTGCCTATTTCAGGGACTATGCCCAGTCACCGACGCCAGACATTCGTTTTGTCTTTATAAGTTTGTGCGCAGGGTAGGGATGTTTAACATGCCTAACATCGCGTGGTGCACGAGACCGACATCTTAGCGGCCTTTCTGAAAAGCGGGTGCAGGCATACAACTTGCTCAAGCACAATGCCATTGTCACTGCAATTGTTATGTTTCAATATGTACCGAATTAATAATTATTTATAATTTTATATTTTATCCATTTGAAAATTGCCATGACCAACTGTTTGGTGATAGGTAACAATTTTATACAAGTAATATAAATTCAATGTAGGGACTTAATTATTCATTCATATATTTTTTGACTCAAGGCGATATCTCAATCTTTTTGGTCGTGAATTAGGAATTTATTTTTTGTTAAAATTCAATTTATTTTTATATAAATGTTTACTAGGTTTGGGTATATATATTATTGTGCATATTTGTTTCCTGAACCTCGGTCTATTTCCGCGACTATGCCCAATCACCATCGCCAGGGAGAAGTTTCACCTCAATATCCTGGAAATTTTGCCGAACCGCTGCCTTTCTGTAAGGAGGGTAGGGATATTTCATGTGCCTGACATCGCATAGACACGGGACCGACGGCTTTACGCCCCCTCCGAAGGGTGGAACGTACAGACATTCAACTTACTCAAATACAATGCCACAACCTCCGTTGATGTTAAGTATGTACTGGAAAAACGAAAGGGGAACATTGGGAATCTAACCCAGTACATTCTGGTTCAGATGCACACGTTCTCACCACTGAACCACTGAAGCGCTATATATATATATATATATATATATATATATATATATATATATATATATATATATATATATATATATATATATATATATATATATATATATATATATATATATATATATAACTTACTACCATTATTTGTCAATCCAAATCAGTTACTGAAATTTCTTGGATTTTAATGAGCAGCCTTTGTATTTAGTGTTGTAATATCTGTTTGGTTTCTTTGGCTTATCTTTTTAAATCTTTAATACAATTTTTTGTAGAATCCGAGTGACTTGCATTTTTTATATAAATCATCATAACCCAAAGGTAATATTGTCTCGTCGTTGCAACCACTTTTCAACTTCCTGTTCTGCTATCAAAAGGCCAGCTTTCAGCCCCATACATTTATACATATCTATGTATTTTCTTTATTGAATGCTTTTTAGTTCATTGTAATCCTGCCCGTTAGTTTTAGCCATATTTACCATCATGCGTAAATTCATTTTTTAGGAGATGTGACTCTAAATGAATACATTATGTAATTTCGCTAAACGTCATATTTTTGTATTGGGATTATATGGATAAACCTCTACACATATGTGTGTACTGGTTGCAAATCAAATTGATTTAAAAACATATTATGCGTCTTTTAATAAAATTTCACCAAGTTTGTAGAATAATACTTGAGTGTGTTATTTAAAAATAAATAACTTAATTTAAAAACTAATTGTAATTGCAAAATTACATCCATGCAGAGAAAAATGATTATTGTTTCGTGGAAATTAATAAAGTACACTAGCACACATGCATAGTTGTTTCCTTTTCTTCAGTGTTAAAAATTGCGTTATATATTAATTAGAACATTTATTATAATTGGAAAGAAACCAATAAGGCTTGATGGCAGCAAGTGCGTTTTGGTAGCGAATACCCCCCCCCCCAAACGTCACTTGAACATATAAAAATAGTTAAAAAAGATTTTTTTCTAAATTCGAAAATCGGGATCTCCCCATTAGTGAATTTCTTCTAAGAAAAATAACATATAAGTAGGTATATGAAATTGTGGGCAACGAAATTACTGTGGGTAAGAGAAAACAGTTGTTTTGTTTTTCTCGTACGAAATGTATGTCTGGTCTATTGCTACTTTTCGGCCTCTTAACCCCGAATAACTCTTTTTGGGTGTAAAAAGAAAAACTTTATCATACACAAAGTTTGAGTCCTTGTATCCTTCTTTGCTCTCCTGGGGAAAAATAGTTATGTCCATGACTCAATTTTTCATTTAGCTAAAAACCTAGAATTTGGTTAATATTATTGTAGTCTATGTCGATGCAATTTGCTTACCAAGTTTTATTTCAATAACTTTAATATTTTCAGAGATACATTTTCCGAAAAGAGACTTTTTTTCACTGAAATACTGGTGCGCTTGTGCTGGCTAACGAAC
This sequence comes from Tillus elongatus, assembly GCA_964006375.1. Taxonomy (NCBI): domain Eukaryota; kingdom Metazoa; phylum Arthropoda; class Insecta; order Coleoptera; family Cleridae; genus Tillus; species Tillus elongatus. The sequence continues at coordinate 77,012,999 of OZ023264.1, forward strand.
TCGTGGAAAACATAATATTATATGACACGTGCCAAATTTTGAAAAAATGTTATTGTTTTGTAATTGAGTTGTAGTTATATATATATATATATATATATATATATATATATATATATATATATATATATATATATATATATATATATATATATATATATATATATATATATATATATATATATATATATATATATATATATATATATGTATGTATGTATATAATATATTATATTCATTGATTCTTGTTGCCCTTACTTGGTGAAACTTGTCCATACTACATACAGACTTGGAGACTACTTCTCTGGCTTCACAGTAAAGCCAGAGAAGTAGTTTCCAAGTCTGTATGTAATATTATATATAATTACTTTTATAAACATTAAAATACGAAACATATAACCCATACATTTGCAGTCATATCCAATCTCTTTACTGTAGTGCGAAATTAGTACATATATTGTACTTACTTATTTACGCCACCATAAATATTTGTAACATTATATAGACACTAGCAACTAAAAATTAGTGGATGAACCATTAAAACAATGTAATTCAATTATGTTATTTTTTATTTCAATATAAGTAATAAGATTTTTAATGTGATTAGGTCCTAATAAAAGTGTGAGGATATCCTTATATCCTTTTTTTCTATAAGTATAATTTTCTCTGTAGAAAATTTGTAAGCTTATTGCACGGGATTCATAAAATGCTTTATTTGAGAAACGAAAAGTTAATGTTTAAGCATCCGATTAAATTTTGTCCCTCAATTAATGCATTGTAAAATTAATTTCAATGGCAAATTTTACCGTTATTTTCATCATTGTTAAGTACCTCATTTATTTTACGTTGTCAAAAGCTTTATGGTTATCACAGTATTCAATTTCAGTGAGTTTTTATAACACTGACAACACTGCTTATGCCGGAGGCACTGAGTTATTGGATCCGATGCAAACGCCCCCTGTTACACAATTGCTCCACTGGTCATCTCTCAGCTGAGTGACAATACAGTTGCACTTGTACAGAATTTGCCTCGGGCAGCCGGACAAATCGTTTTGTGTGGACATTTAATAAAAACATAATTTTTAAAAAAACTAGAAGGGCTACATACTTATATTTTATTGTAATCGAATCTTTACATGTTCCTGCAGGTAATGAATAGTCAAAGTCATCTCTTTTGGAACATCTTCGTATTTATAATCTTATCTAAATCATTGGAATATTTAGGTGAATTTCAATTAATTATAACCAATAACACAAAACAGTTTTTGAAATTTGCGAACATTCATCACCACTTGTGGTTTGGTTAGATTATGAAGCTTTTTAAATTGTTCCCGTACACCTACTATTTCTTGAGATAATTACAATTTAAGGAGGCCTTGTTTTCCTATACTAAAGTGATAGCTAAATGCCACCCTTAACTGTCTCTATTTTTTCACATTCTTTCAGAAAAGGTGGGCCATGTTATGATGAACAGCTTACTTACCAAAATACATATGCCAATTCTTTGTAGCTAGTCCCTGCAACAAGGCACAATTCAACAAAGAAATAAAACCAGTCAAAACCATAAATGATTCTGTAACTTTCAACAACCTGTGCAGTACATATACACCAAATAATGTTCCTGTAAGGTACACTGCATTACTTGTACTGCTGTAGGTAGTGAACATCTTTAGAGACCACTGAAATTTATCTCTTACATATAGGAACATCACAGATGAGCTAGCGTTTACAACAAAAATGTAGACGGTTAACAAAAGAACACAGCAGAGAATTATAGCTCTGCCATAACATTCTCGTTTTTTAACTGCTGTTTTGAACATTTCTTTAAAGCATGATATCTGAAAGATCTCCTTCAAATGCCCCTGCAATATAAATTAACGTAATAAGAATATTTGGAGTAATCATAGTATTCTTCAATATTAATTGAAAACTGATTGGCCATAATTAAAAATTAAATTATGTTAAAGGGTTATAGTTTTGTTTTTCCACTTTACTTTAAGACTAGGTATAAATTTAAACTTCAACTAGAAGCTGACCAATTAAAAAATATTATTACTGACTTGTAGAGTGTAGAGGAAACACTAGGATTTCAGGAGAACAGGCAGGTCCATATTAAATGGGCCTGATTTGATAGCAGAAGGGCTCTGCATGAAAGCCCATGTGTACATTTTTTTATTCTTTGATTTAAGTGGCTACATAACATATAAATTTAATAAATTGTTACAAATTAGTTGATTTTTAAAAATTGGTCTGCATCTGAGTTGCAACAACACTGCTGAGAGGTTCGCAGAACCACTATCAGTTTTCAGTTTTTATTGAATACATTATAACAGACTATTTTTGTAATTGCTAAACATACCTCAGTTTCTACAATAATAAGTGATTCTGTTATGAAGAAGTATGTAAATAAAGCAGCCATTCCACACAAAGCTGCACATACAGAAAATACAAAAGCATATCCGGTAGCATAGAACAGATATGGACTGGTTATATTCCCTAGTAATATTCCCAATCCTAAAACTGCTTCAAATATGCCCATCCTAGAAAGAAAATAAATTCTAATTTAAAAAAGCAAAAGAACTAAAACGACATTTGTACAATAAATTTAACAAACGCTACTGTTATATTAATGGTATTTAAGTACAGAAGAGTCTCGTTTTTCCAAGTAAATGGGACCGGAGGTAACTCTGATGGTACGGGTCAAAGGTAAATTAAAAAGGTCCGGGACACAGCAAGTGCGTTATGGTAGTGAATTTTTATTAAATGCTTCAAACTTGAATAACTCAATTTTCTATAAACTTAGAAAGTTTAATTTTGGTAGGTAGTAAGGTTTTTCCTAAAGCAAGATATCCACCAAATTTCATTATAAGAACTTTGTAATATTCGGAAAAAATTATTTTTTTTTCGAAAGATAATTGAAAATTTGAATAACTCAATTTTCTATCAACTTAGAAAGTTTAATTTTGGTACGTAGTAAGGTCTTTCCTAAGGCAAGATAACCACCAAATTTCATTATAAGAACTTTGTAATTTTTGGAAAAAAATTTTTTTTTCGAAAGAAAACTGAACATTTTCCCGGAAAACCCTCTCCGATTTTCTTGGCTAAATAACTCATCTAAGCCATTAATAAAAGAAAGGCACTAGCCGAGTTTCATCAAAATCAGTTAATTATTTTAAGTTATCGGAGGAATATATATATATATATATATATATATATATATATATATATATATATATATATATATATATATATATATATATATATATATATATATATATATATATATATATATATATATATATAAACATATCAAAATTGAAACTGCCCCGGGTATGGGTTCTAGGGGTTCTAGTTCGCGCTCATTTGAATTATTTTTTTTGCAAAGTCTCACCATCGATACCTCTGTTAGTGAATTTTTTAAAATAAAAATTCACTAAAAAGTAATGAAGCTAAGCTGTTATTTAAAAACTAAGTTTAACAAGTGCAACTGTTAGTTTAAAGGTATTTGAGTACAGTAGAGTCAGGTTTTTCAAGCTAAATGGGACCAAAGGTAACTATGATGGATCAAAAGTAAATCCATATAAACCGAGCACAGGTGGAATTTCTTTCATAACATCCAAACGACGATGTAATAATTAGACCAGTTTTAAATGCATCCTTGATATATGTAGTTTAGCACTTTGTATGTACATAAACCAATATGTATGTACTAGGGGCGTGCGGTCCATGGAAACAATGGAAGTACTGCTTTCCCTAAATATTTCTAATAAAATTGTATTTTTACTTTTAAATTGTGTTTTTCCTTTTAAATTATATTTTTCCTTTTATTAAGATTGTATCTAGTTGTAAGTAGATGGTTTGGAATATTTACTGAGTTCGGCAATGTCAAAAACGCCAGACAGACAAGGCGATGACAGCCACAAGCACGCAAATCCGATAATTGGGGGTGGGGTCGCTTATTTCATACTGTCTACAGTGTCTCCTATCTCTGTCTACACCACTGCAGTTCGTGCGAAGGTAGTTGTTTTATATACATCGTCTCCAGCAAGCGATTTATAATTCACTTACGTGAGTTAGTATCAATCGGTTGATCGGCACATTGGCACGTGATCTTTAAGGTAAGGTGCAATGGAAGGCCCTCTTCTTCGTTAGTCTACGAGTTTGCGAATGTTTTTGTGTTATATGTAATTTAAGAAACAGAAATTTTTCGGTTTATTCTTTCGAGGAAAAACAGAAAATAATAAATGATGGTTAACAAACGCCTACGTTAAAATTAACGAAGAAAATGGAAAGTTTTACACCCCACTTTAATAGCAGTGCTTACCAAACACATTAGTGGATAACGGGTGGTAAAACAATTTCCAAATTCTTCTGCTGGTCCTGTCTTCTGTTTTCACCGATGTCTGCACAAAAAGAGCACATTTCATGGCGTAGGTATGTGGAGGTTTTCGGACTTGAATAATTTGCACAAAATTGTTAAAAGACATAAAGCAACAGCAAGTGCCACTTGGAATCGTGTTTTAAGCTGAAACGTTTTGGGTTAGACGTAAATTGAATCTCTAATTTTTGATCTGAGAAATCTGGCCACTATAATCCATTGCTTCCCCTACTTGAAACCCACCGCATGCCCCAGTTATATATTATGAGTCATCTTAAAACCTGTAATCGCTTGGATAAAACAGAACCTAACAAATTTTGCTCGAATGATATGGATTGCAAAGAATCATCATTCAGCTCGAATGAAATGAAAGCTTGTATGAATAAGATTTTACTGTAGATTATAGAACAGTTTTAAAAAACCGAAACGAGGATTTTGCTAAAAAACTATTGGCAAAACCTGTACACTTCATATTCTCTATAAGGGCCAGCTTCAATATTTCATCATACAACTAGGTTACTGCAAAGTGTAATTACCAAATTTTTCAATTTTCGCTTTCTTCTAGGTTAATCGAAGTAATCGAAATAGGTTAATTGTAATATTTTCCGCCTTGGACTTTGTTACCAATGTTTACGTTTTTAGAAACCTTGAGGTGATTTTGGTTGTTTAAATGTAAATGTAAATGAATCACAAACAATTTGAAAATAAGTTTTCACAAATTATATTTTAAAGATGTTGTAAAATATATTTTGACTTATTACTGGTGATGTGTATGGATGCGCGGGTGTGCTAATCTGTATGTGACCTAGCAAGAAACGCATAAACAGATAAAAACCAAACATGATATATGAGTTTGATTTCACATTTGTAAGTGTTGATTAAATTTTGAATAAAATCGGTTAACCAGAAAAAGTTCTTTCCTCTTGGACGAAACGCGTTTTTTGTAATTATCTCGAAAAAATGTAGTTTATAATGAAAAAGATATATTTAATACTTTTTGTATTTATTTAATTTGTTTATAAATATATGCGAAACATTTTTTTTTTCTATAAAAACTGATATCCCCCCTATAGAGGGAAAAACTTGTTTTTTTTTGCAATTATGTATATCGAAAAATAGCTTTTATAAAAAATATCAATTTACAATGTTTATTCTAAATCAGACTGATTACATTTTGTAAATATAAAAATATCTCTATAATAGAGGGTGCTACCTTTTGAAACGAATCTTGTTTGAAATATATCAAAAAGAATAGTTTTTATAAAAAAAATACTGTGATCAGAAATATACAAAACTTGTTCTCTATCTGTCAAACGTTTTCTGACAAATAGCTTGAAAATGTAGCTTTCACCCAGAAAAATAAAAATTAAAAAATAAAAATTTCATGAAGATAAATGATAAATTTAGAGAAAGTCAATTGACATCTGCTGAAAATCGAAAACGAAACTTTTTTTGTCAAAACAAAAATTTGTTTTCTTCGTTTCTTTTTGTGGTCTTTAACGTCGGTGTATTTCCGCGACTATCGCCAATCACCGACGCCAGAGAGCAGTTCCCCCTATTATGCTGGAAATTTTGCAGGACCGCCGTCTCTCTGTAAAGAGGGTAGGGATCTTTAACGTGCGCCACATCGCATGGACACAGGATCGACGGCTTTACGCCCCCTACGAAGGGCGGAACGTGCAGACATTCAAGTTGCTCAAGTACAATGTCACAACCTCGGTTGATGTTAATTTGAAAAAGTAAAAGGGAACCCTGGGAATCGAACCTACTAGGCTTCGGTTCAAAGGCACACATTCTTATCCCTGGATGACCGTCTGTTTTCTTCGTTATAAAAGGTCTTAATGATAGTAACTGGTTAATAATAAAATAAAAATTGCTGTTTCAGCCTCAGAATAAGCCATAATGCATATAAGAACATTTAGTGACTTCTGCTTACGTCACTGATTTATTTAAAAGCAATAGGAATACTTTAATGTTGTAGTACACTATCAATAGGTACATAACAATAGTAGATAACAAAAGGTGACTATCAAAAAAAAATAAGTGACTGATAGATTGTTTCTGAACTGCACTGGCTAAATCAGGGTCGAGACACTTGTTCAATACCAACACACAATCTTCCAGAAATGTCATAATACTGTGCTAGCCAATAACCTGTTCTCTATGTAAACACCAGTAGACACATGTGTCAAGATATGCTGAAGTGTACTGGTAAGCTGGGAGTATTCTGCTAGGGTAGGGCCCAGTCATTCAGTGTGTTTTGATTTTCTATACATAATGTGATATTTATTAAAGGAATATCAAAATCAGAAGCTCCCATTTGCAGAATTCTTCCCATATTGTGAATCTTGACATCTCAGTTCTTTCAGTAACTGAGAGAACATCCTAAACTGATTTCTCGTAGTAATCCATCCTTTTACCCACCATAATAATTTTTTTTATTTTATAGTTAAAAAAAAAATGTTACAGCAAGTACACCTGGCGATAACTTCCCCTTTCTTGCAGAGGTATTACTTTGTTTATCTACAAACTACACACCACACGATAATTAGTAATATTTGATGGAATCACTGTGCTATCGAATGGGTGACACTGATATGCTTTCTAGGTGTCATTTATCATGTAAACAATGCAAAAATGTGCTAAAGAAATTCAGCAACTCGAGGGTATGCAATTAATCTAGCTCTTCTAGACACATCCCCTAGACCATAAATTGGCCTGAAAATGTAATCACCTAGAATAGTAGACTAATCTAGACAAAGTGTAGACACTGTGGTGTCTTATGTATATTTAGCTTAAAGTGGTATTTATACTTACGCAACTTTGCTGGCTAGAGCAGTCAAGAGTAATGTCACTCGGTTTTGTGTGTGTCAGCGACAATGATCTCATTGTTATATACACGCCTATTGACATATACATTTATTCTAATCCCCTGCGGGTCTAGGGATGAATTAAAATAATAGGCCCAAGGTAACTTTCAGCCTCTCACAAGAGGCGACTAATTGGAGTCAAACACGGGGGTCTGGTCCATACGAGCCTGGAGGGAGGCGGATATCTCTGGGAGTAAATATACTCCCTGATTTTGAGGCCTCCACTGTGGGCTTCGAAATGGACAATTGACCTCACTTCGCTGGGTTAAGCGCCAGCGGGTTTCGGGTGTCCCAACGCCTCTAGGAGGTTGAGATCTCTGGGGAGTGGTATAGACCTGCATTTTGAGGCCCCCACTGTGTGCTTCAAAATCGGCAAATGACCTGGCTTGGGTGATCCTCGGGAACGGGACTTGTTGGGATTCACCTTGAATCTAGAACTGGTGGGTGTGGGGTGTACAAGAACCGCGAGGAGAGCTGAGATCTCTAGGAGTGGATTACACCTGGAGATTGAGGCTTCCTCTGTGAGCTTTGAAACAGGCTAACGACCTCGCTTGGATGCTGCTCGAGAGCTGGACTTCATTATACCACCTCGAGTCAAACACGGACGGATGTGGATCTAGGCGAACTCTGAGAGAGGTCATCTCTCTTTGAGCTTCCAAATGGACAAGCGACTCACTTAGATGGCAATTCACCTGTTAAACTGTAAAAAAATAGATATCAACTCTGAATGGGTGAAATTTAAACAATTAGACGTGAGCCGCAATAGACCTAAGGTCAAGGTGGAGGGACTGGAATAGCCTACTTACATTGAATCTAATCTACTCTAGACACAAAAATATATTGGTAGCCTTATATAGGAGTGAAGAGTCTACCTTAAGTTAAAAACTAAATGCTATAATGTCCTTGTTTGATCCACTAATGAAAAAAAAGCAGAATCGCCCCAAAAAAACACAAAATAATATGAATTTTCTGCAGATATGCTGTAATAGGCGCGCTTTCGCCCTATTTAAATATATTAGGTTTAATCAGCCTTAACTGACCTAAAAGGATTTTTGGAATGAATACTGTAGAGCATGGGGATGTTTTATAGAAAACCCCAATTTTACTATACGCTCACAGTATCATATACCCTGCGACCACTTTTTGTCGCCCTCATATGAGGTTTCAATATCACTTGAAATGTAGGGTGGTTGGGTTTACTATATCTAGAAAATAAAATTCAATCGTTTGTTTATAAAACTACTTTAATTTAAATTAAATGAATTTAACACACCCGATTTTTTTATAATAAAAGAACAGAGACCTTAAAAATACAGCATTTAATACTATGATTTTACTCTATTGTGCCCCTCGGAAGGAGGCGAAAATTCCTGCGCAAAAGGGCGCCTTAAAGAACAATGTTTTTATGTACTCCTTCAATAATTTACAAGCCCCTGCTTTAGCCAATACTTAATTAATTTATTTACCCCCTTAAATAGTGTGTTTTAATTCCCTAGACCTCCAACTACTATTCTTATATCCTTTAGCTACTACTACAATAGCCCTTTGGACCTAAATTTACTCCCCCTTACAGCTAGTTAAAATAATATCAACCTAATTGATAATTTCTGACCTAGTTGAGATTTTATCGTGCTTAGGCTAATGTCCTCCGAATTCAACCACCATGTATTATATATCTAAATTAGAACTGATAAAACATTAGCCAAAATATTAGCCAATATCTAATTAATTTATTTACCCCTTAAATATTGTGCTTTAAATTCCCTAGACCTCCCAACTACTATTCTTATATAATTTGACAGCTACTATAATAGTCCTTTGGACCTAAAATTACTCCCCCCGTACTACTAGTTAAAATAATATGAACCCTATTGATAATTTCTGACTTAGTTAGATTTTAATGGGCTTATGTTAATAACCTCCGAATACAACCACCAATGTAAGTCCTTCTATTAGCATTGACAGAAAATAATTATGCCTAGCACTTACCTTTTGGCCGTCTTTTCCCCTCTCTAGGTTGAGATATTTATCGGACACAAACGATTACATATTTTGCTTCGGAATAACCCTTAGATTTCGTCATTTCATAGATTTATAACTGCACACCGCGTATAACCTAGCCCTATTGGCCTTGTTCCGTTAAGTCCCGCGTTTCGCGCTCCATTGTCCCTGCTCTGTATTTTCTCTCCCCAAGAAAACTCTTTTTACTTCATCAACATTTGAACTGTGGCCTCCTTGTCAGCATTCTCTCGGTCATTGAATTCTTTTAAGTATCCTTGTACTCCACTTGGACGTGTGATATTTGATGACCCCACGGTATCGGGTTTCAAAATCCAGTCCACGTTCCTAACTTAAAATAACACGGTCTTTGCCCGTTATCGTTATTCTGCTGACATGTCAGTAATGTCGCGTTGAAACAATCACATTGTATTTTCCTGCCTGCAATATGGTTTCGTTCTTACCATGTATTTAAATTAATTAATTTAGGATTTTTTTATGTATGCTATCTTTTATCTATAATCCCACTTGAAAGAAAAACCTTTAGCGGTATCTAGGCGCTCTATAGGCTGACCTATAATTATATTTATCTTCCTTGGACACTAGCCCAAACTCAAGCAGGTAGCCCTGCTTACAATGAATTTCGACAACTAAGTTTTCTTTATCAGTCAACTAAGCAGTTTAGCGACAACTACTGATGAAGATAACTTTGTTGTCGAAATATGTATCTAGCACATACCTCTCTGTTATTATTTTTTTTTTTTAGTGATTCTGCTTTTTGTTTCAGTTTCCAACTACACCTAGTGTTCAACGTCGGTGTTATATTTTTTGGTCCAGTAATATTAATATATTCTGACAAAATCTTATTAAATCTCGTAATATTTATTGTTACAAGAGGTTACTAATGGATGAATTAGTAATAAAAAGATTAAATTACCTCAATCCTCTGTTAGCTTCTGATGTCACATCAGTTATGTAAGAAAGGGTGCCAGTAATGAATGCAGAAAATCCTCCAGTTAATACAATTGGTATAATGGTTATGCTAAAATACCATGGTCCCACAGTGGGAAACATACTTAAGATCGCTACCACAATAAAAGATACCATAAAACCTGTAATAGAGTAATTATTAAGATACTGAAAGTCCCTGATACATTAATTACAGTCATTTACAAAATCACTTTCTTTAAACAATTAAAATCACAACCTTTCACTAATCTAAACAGTGTTTCAATGATTTGTTTCGCGAAGAAGTAACTAACATGAAAAACGTAGCTCCCAACTAGAACCACTATAAAAAAAGTAGGGTAAATATACAGACTGGCAACTTAAAAACGCAAGAGGCGGGTTTAAGGACACTTATCGCGATTTTGTTGAATATCGATTAAAGAGGTAAATTTTGCCTTCAAGGAGAATACTTTTAGGCTTATTTTAAACATCTGAACACCAACCCTTAAGCGGTGGTGCGATCCAACACACAAATCTTAAATGAAAAGGGTTAACTAGCACATCGTTTTAGAGCTGTTGTAAATCTCTTTTCAATGGTGTTTTATTTCTTAAATTTGAAGCAATGGGTTCTGAGAAATTGACTTCTAAAGGTGAGTAATTTTATATCAAAAACTTACATGTCAGTTTATCAAATGTTTAAAATTTCGACCACCAGCCTCCATATAATAGTACAAGTTTTGTTCAAAACGTGGGCGCAGATTCTGTAACATTTCTGCAGTGATTCAGCGGCATTCATTTACGATACGCTGGCGTAAATCTTGTAAGGAATCGGGCTGAGTACATTCTCGATAGTGTCAGTTAACATTGGATGAATGGTGTTTTCCAACAACTCCATTCCAACAAGTACATATCTCCAGTCACATTACCAGGTAAGAAAAAAGGACAAACAATTTGGTCACTAAAAATTCTAGCCCAAACTTGAGTTTTACCGGGTGTTGTGTATAAATGCCGTGAAATATTGTAGGATTAGAATCGGCCTAATAGCGACAATTAAGTACAACGATTCACGTTATCTTTAGGAAAAATGAACACACATCCCGAAAATCAAGTATTAAAAAGAAAATTCGGATCATTCACCACTCGTTCACTTACCACTTCACAAAAGTCTAGACGGCGCCAGCAGTCAGTCATTTGAATTTAGTTTGTGTGCAAAATTGATTTTTTGTGGTTGGAATTTATGACGCGTTACAATGTTTTGAATGGTAGTTCGCCCAAAACCACATTCAATTGCTAGTTTCCTCGTACTCATCCTGGGATTCAAAGCATGATCAAGAACCGCCACTTCTACCGCTTTATTTCTTTCAGCGCTTTACTTTTGATTACAAACAGAGCTGTTTTCTTGAAACCTTGCTACTAGTTCCAAAACATACTTTCGATTAACATACCTATCTAAATGTTGTGATTTCAAGAATTCTGTTGTTCTATGGGCACAGTGATTATTTGCATAATAAAGTGAAATAATTTCCACTCGCTGTGCAATGAGTAAACCATTTTGTTGAATAACTGAACAGGCAACAATAACCCGATAGTCAAATAAAATGAAAATCACTCGTACACTAAGATTTCTTTGCAAATAAAGAAACCGAAGAGCAGAATTTAGTCTTTATTACTAACAATTAACAAAACTTTAACTTTTTCGTAAGTCATAATCACACAAAACAATCAACAAAACCCCACAATTTTTTTTAGCAAATTAAAGAAAATCCTTTCCTAGGAGTAAATTTCTCAGAACCCACTGCTACAAATTTAAAAAGTAACACACCCTTGAAAAGAGATTTACATCTGCTGTCGTGTAAGGTTTTATTGTTGGATCGCACCACCACTTAAGGGTTGCTGTTGCGATGTTGAAAACATTCTCCTCTATGCTGTGACTCATATGCTTTAACCCAAGTGTTTCTAGCTCAGTAATAAACAATTTTATTTTACATTTATTCTTAAGTAGTCAAATTTATAAATTCATTGAAGAATATTTCGTTAGATTAGTATTGTGGGTCAAGTTAAATTATGGCGATTATTTTTACGTTGGCACGCTGAAATCATCTACTGCATTTGCTGAAATAAAGCAGGGTATGAAACACTCGTTATCTAATACAATATATGTAAATTATTATAGTATCAAAACGTCTGGGTATGACATATTTCACAAAACTTTATTGGACCCAATGCATTTTGCGCCCCGCAAAAGCAGAAAGGAAAGAAAATGTTGTTCAAGTTGGAATTTCATCTATTGTCTTCAGCAATTACAGATAACAGCAACACAGAACAAAAGCAAACATCTCCCGATTTGGAGCAATGAAAAAGAAAAAAATGACGCATACATATTCAACTAACAATCGATGATGTTTTTTCTTTTCCATTGTTTTAAGTCTGGCGATGTTTGGTTTCCTTCTCTGCTGCCGTTGTCTGGAATTACTGAAAAAGACAAAACAGATGAAATTCCAATTTTGACAACTTTTTGTATTGTGTAAAGTTCTTTTAAAGATGGTATATTCTGTTTCGCTTTTTGAATGATGAAATGCGTTGGGAAGTCCAATAAAGTTTGTCAATAAGTAAAGCTTTTAACCGCAGAGTAAGTAAATTATTAGCACAATGTGAGTGGAGATAAGGAAAATTACTAAAACAAGATGGCTCAAAATTTTGTTGGGCATCTAAAAATAAGTGCATCAAACGTAAATAATTTCTTACCTATCAATGGCAAAAGTATCACGGGTTTTCTACCAAATTTGTCAGACCATGGTCCAGCAAAAAAGCATATTACTGCGGCAATAAGTCCGCTTACGAAGCTTCGAACCATAATGATAACGGCAGCGTGGGGCTGAACCAGTTCTTCCAGATGATGTGTAAATGGATTCTCTGATTCACCTCCCAGTAAAGCACAGTCGGATTCATTGTACCCAAGGGTAACATAGCAGGTACGATATATGATTAAATTTGTATAGACGGCCTCTAAAATAAAATAAAACTGTTATTAATCAAAAAAATATTAAACAAAGGTGAATATGCCATGTTTTTGAAAGCTTTTGATCTAACTGGATTTTAGCAAGTCCTGAAATTAAATGACACACTAGTGGGATTTTCAATAAAATTTAAATAATTTCAATAGAATTAGATTAGTTGGCAGATCATGCTTTCGTAAACTTCTGATCTAGCTGGATTTTAGTCTATGTTTTGCAATTAATCACTATTGGAATTTTAAAAGCTATTACATTTACAGTTAGGTGGAAACAAGTTTCACACTTTTTATCAACAGAAAGAAGTTGAAAATGTTATGTAGTTGTAACAAAAATTGTTCAAAATAATTTTTAGCGAATTTTCGTAGAAATAATTCGCTCATGAGATCAAAACTTTTTCATTTTGAAAAAAATTTATTTAAATGAATTAGACCTATAACCCATATGCGAATTAAGTTTCAAGCTTTGTGTCCAGTTTTAGATGCAGTACGTGGGGATCTTGGACGAAACGGTAAGGCATACGAATTAGGTTAAATTAGACAAAGCTACTTAGTTTTACACACTTCTAGTCTAAATTCTAAAAATGCCATAGATGACTAGATGTTTGCAAAAAATATAAAATTGGTTAATTTCCTTTTTCTTCCACATCTCTTTTTGTCTAAAACTTGGTATACTACACTAACACTACGTTGATGTTGATTACGTTGATTGATACTACCATCTGATGTCATCAGAATTTTACTAGGCCTACTATATTTTGCAGGGCGATCGTCAACGTTTTTAGTGAATTTTCATAGAAAAAATTCACTAATGGAGAGATCCCGATTTTTGAATTTTGAAAAAATTTTTGCAAATGAGCGCGAACTAGGACCCCTAGAACCCATATCCGGGGTCAGTTTCAATTTTTGTATGTTTATATATATATATATATATATATATATATATATATATATATATATATATATATATATATATATATATATATATATATATATATATATATATATATATATATATATATATATATATATATATATATATATATATATATATATGTGTGTGTGTGTGTATGTGTGTGTGTGTGTGTGTGTGTGTATCACACCGATAACTCAAAAAATAATTGGCCGATTTTGATAAAATTTGGCATGTACCTTCCTTTTGTAAATATCTTTGATAAGTTGGTTAGTCAGGAAAATCGGATGAGGTTTTCCGGGAAAATTTTGAGTTTTTATCCAAAAAAAATTTATATCTCAAAAAGTAATAAGCCGATTTTAATAAAATTTGGCATGTACCTTCCTTTTGTAAATGGCTTTGACAGGTTTGTTAGTCAGGAAAATCGGACGAGGTTTTCCGGGAAAATTTTGAGATTTCATTCGAAAAAAAATTTTATCTCAAAGAATAATGGGCCGATTTTGATATAATTTGGCATGTACCTTCCTTTTGTAAATGGCTTTGACAAGTTCGTTAATCAGAAAAATCGGACGAGGTTTTCCGGAAAAATTTTGAGTTTTCATTTGAAAAAAATTTTTATCTTAAAAAAATAAAAAATCTATGATAACCAAATTTGGTAGGTAGGTTTACGATATAAAAAGTAAACTATACACCAAAACCTAGGATTCTATGTTACAAGAAAAAAAAGTTATAATAAAATATTTTGTGCCAGATCATTTCTATGAAAATTCACTACCATAACGCACTTGCTGCGTCCAGGCTTTTATTTCTTACGGCCGCCATGTTGAATTTTTACATTTTTAAATCTTCGCAAGAAGTTAAAAAATGTATAAGATGTTTATGTTTAATATACTAAACCATAAAACATAACAAAATTAATGTTTAAGAAGAGTAGGCTTTGATAGTTTTATACCTATACCAACCACTTATCTACTTACTACTTTTAGTTAAATACTTACCTACTACTTACTTAATACCTACCCAGTTACCTAAACTTACACAGAAACTATAGCTACATTTGTATTTCAGGAATTATATTTTGCAGCAAATATTCAAATGAACCACCGTTTCGTTGAATACACAGTCTACATGTTCAATAACCGATTCACATGAGCGCCTTATCAGCTTTGGAGTAGTTTCACTTCTTGAAGTGTCCGATGTAATTCATTTATATTTTTATAAGGTCTTGGGTACACTCGCCTTTTTAGGAAACCCCATGTAAAAACTCAAGTCGCCTCACCGTCTGGTGACCTAGCAGACTACCTTATTGCTCCTTGATTTTAATTTTCAGGGTATTCAGCATTTAAGAAGTTGTAGCAATCCTAGCACGGTGGAGGAGGAACGCAGCCATGCTGTAAAAGTAGAGGATCCATTATCTTGTCTGCTAATTAGCAATAGAAGATTCAGATATCTCTAGCAGAAAATTTTCGTTGTACAAAAATGGACATATGATGTGACAATCAATGACTAGACGTTGGGAACAAGCCTCAACACAAAACAAATTGCAAAAATTGCAGAGGCCGATCTATCGTCGAATAAAGGGAGCTAGGGCATCATGCCTACAGCTGCAATAAAGGCAATCCTGAATCTTACCCCACTGCAGATATGCTTGAGGAGGGAAGCAGCACTATGTCCCTCAAGACTATTTCAAGCAAACAAATTCACACCGGAAGACTTAGTTGGCCACATGAAAACCCTGGGAATTATTCCATTGGAGTCATTCGCCAAACCAACATATCAAACACCAGCTAAACTGGACTTCATAGTTCCATTTGACTTGGTCATAAGTAAGGCACGGAAAAAATGCAATTTGCGTTTTCTTGCATTTTTTCGTAAAAAATTCATTTTTGCCAATCAAGCAGCAAGTTTTGCATTTTTTCTCACAAATTTTCAAATTATATCAAACACAAAGGACATAAATATATATTGTCTGGTTTATTATATTTACTTAGACCTGAAAATATAAAAACGGCCAGTGCAGTTCCTGGAACTTAACGCTGGGAGAGGCGGCCGATGAAATTCGTATAATCGTAGACGATGATAAATAGCCCATTATATATATATATATATATATATATATATATATATATATATATATATATATATATATATATATATATATATATATATATATATATATATAAGCGGAATCGGAAAAACCCAGATGGTTGGAACTACTATAATTCTAGGTACAAATAATAAAGATTGAGTTCCAAATGCCAGAATGACCGACAATTTAGTAAATATTATTTAACACCACTTCGTTCATCTTAGCAAGAGAGCTAAAAATTCGTGCGTAACATATTTTTGAAGGTGTTGAAAGTGAATAAAAGTGTTGTCAATTAAAATGCCTAAAACAACATTTAATACGTTGTGGATAAAGAATTACAGAGAATTTACATGGGATGGAGACCAACTTTTTTGTACTGCGTGTTCAAAAATTGTAAGTACTTGTTGTTTTTTACTACATATGTTTTTATTTATTTAAAAGTTAATGTATCCATAAAATTTCTATACCAAAAATAAAATTTGATAGTTACACCAACGATAAGATTTTAATTTTCACAAAAAAAAAAAGTGTCAAACTAATTTTGGCCCAGAGTAAACATTTAGAAACATTTTCAACAAAAAGTTCATCGTGGATCAACATGTCAAAACCGCAAAGCATATTCTCAACATGCGGAAAGTAGAAGAAGGTGCAATATCACAGAAAACCTTAAAAAGTTGCCTTTAACAGAAACCAAAACAAACCGACCAGAAGCAGTTCAATGAAAATTTATGCAAGGCGATGATTGGCAGCAATATACCGCTGACAAAATTAAATAATCCAAGCCTAAAGCAATTTCTAGAAAAGTACTGCAAGCATAATATCCCTGACGAGTCCACCTTGCGTAAAGGATGCGTCGACACCATTTTTAAAGAAACATTACCGAATATAATAAATGCTGTGAGTTCAAATTATTTTTATGTTGTAGCATATGAAAGTACAGCTTTGTCCGGTAGATGTATCGCCCATGCATTAATTGGCGTGTTAGGGGAAGAGAGTCCAGGCAGATCCTATCTTTTTGCGTCAAAAAAATTTGAAAAAGACAATAATTTAACTATAACCAGATTTATTCAAGACTCTGACAATTTTTTTCTTGCCTGATGTTGTCCCTTCAGAAAAATTCACTTTACTTTTATGCGATGCCACACCTTACATGCTTAAGGCCGGACAAAATTTTATTCCGACGTATTACATGTAACTTGTTTGGCCCATGGGATTAATAAATTAGCAGAGTGTATAAGAGAGCAGTTTCCTTAAGTAAATGATCTTATTAACTATATTAAAAAAATATTTTTAAAAGCTTCAATACGCATTCAATTTTACAAAGAAGTTGCCTCCACAACCTGTAGTAACTCGCTGGGGTACATGGCTGGATGCAGCTATATTTTATGCTGACAATTACCACCTAATTGAAAGCGCTATTAACGCTCTAAACGACTTCTCTTCCACCGCTCTCATAAACTCGAAAAGTATTTTTAAAAATCCAGCCTTAAAGAAAAATGTAATATATATATATATATATATATATATATATATATATATATATATATATATATATATATATATATATATATATATATATATATATATATATATATATATATATATACCAATTATTCTTTTGTATCTTCAACATTATTAAAATTAGAGCGTACATGTGTCTCTTTAGGAGAGTAAGTTGCTTTGATAAATTGATAAATCAATTTGGAGTCTGATTGTAACAAAGTTTGCGGAGCAACCGGATCAGTAATTCTTAACAAATTTAACTCTGTGATTCAAAATAATACAGGGTTCCAAAATTGTAAAAATATTTTGAAACTTTTTGTAGGGATGATGTAAATGTACCTGAATTAGAAGCAAAGATTATTTCTAAATATAAATATGCTCATATTACTTCCGTTGATGTTGAACGCAGTTTCCTTTATTTTTAAACACATGTTTACTGACAAAAGACAAAGTTTCCTTCTAGAAAACTTTGAAAAACACTTAGTAATTAATTCTTTTTTATAATTATTGTTGTTAATGTACTGTTTCGTATAGTTTTGTTGATCATTGTATTGCATTAAAAAAAATTAATTATATATAATTTTATGAATTATGATACTTATGAATAAAAAACTTGTATTTTCTAACAAATTGTGTTTTATTATTGTCAAATTAATTTTACTAAACTTGAAGTTTCATTTCTATCAAAATTTCTATAAAAAAACAAAAAAAAACCAATAGTATTCATAATCAGTGATTTAGCAAACTTAATCTTATGCATAATTTTTTGCATTTTTCTAAAATCTTTGCATTTTATGTCAATTTGAAGCATTTAAATGCGCATATTTTTGTCTGCATTTTTTCCCGTGCCTTAGTCATAAGTAACCGCCAAGCATGGGACAGAGACAGTGAAAGTCTGACAAACAACTCATCTGTATGGTATACAGACGGGTCTAAACAAATGGAGGGAGCATGACTGGGAATAACAGAACCTAACTTTAGTCCCCAGGAAAAACTTCCACCACCTTCCAAGCAGAAATGCGTGCTATAAATCTCTGTGTACAGAAGTGCATACAAAGGAGACTTAGAAATAGAAAGATCTACATCCTCTCAGACAGTCAGACAGTACTAAACACTCTGAAATATTTAAAAACCGAATCTAAACTGACCTGGAACGGCAAAAAATCCTTGAAGCAACTGGCTACGAACAACAAAGTAATTTTGATATAGGTACCAGGGCATTGAGGCATTGAAGGAAAAAGGGCAGAAACAACATCATTATATGGTCTAGAGTCCTATTGTGGATTAACAAAAGGCCATGTAAGAAATGTACTTGATACTTGGGAGAGGAACCAAATGCTATAATACTGGCGGAAAACACCAGGCTTAAGCCATGCAAAACGGTTCATCACCATATCAACAAAGAAATTAGAGCTGTTTCTTGAATTAAACAGGAAAACTTAAGAATAATCACAGGACACTTGCTATGCGACTGCATGGCCCAATTCTGAAAAAAGCGCGTGACCTTAGCACCCCAGGAAATAGGTAAAATAGTCTCAAAAAAAGATAGTAGACTATACGGAAAGTCTGAATATTTTGGGAAACTATTAGAACATAGTGCAGCAAATTGAATCATAACTTGCACATAGCTGTGATAATCTACTCTCCTCGGAAGGACAATTTCATGAAATGAATTCAGGGTCTATGACTTGACCACAAATAAAATATTCGTATTTCTGTATCCATAAACTTCTGACACGTTATATTACTCGAGTTTTAACGAAACATGTCAAAATTTACCAAATCACCACTCATTTATCTCCTACCTCATGAAGTGAACCTACCCAAAAACAATTCGAAGCGTTCCATTGTCGGGTGCTAGCTAACTGGATACCAAATTTGAAGATGATATCTCAATTCGTTCGAAAGTTATTGCGCCTACGGACAGGCAGATGTACAGGCCTACCAACAGACTTCGTTCCAAAATCAAGTTTCCTGTATGTTTTGAGATTTTTTACGCCGTTTTAGCAACAAAAATTCGATATTTTTGTCACAGACCCCCATAAATTCGACCTTAAATTTAATTTCAGCACAAAATACCAGATGCTTAATGAAATTGAAACTTTTTAATAACTAACAAGCCCTAAAACGTTATATTACTCGAGTTTTAACGAAAAAATGTCAATTTTCACCAAATCATCCTCATTCATCCCCTACCCTCTGGAGCGATTTTACCCAAAAACAATCCGAATCCTTTGTTTGTCGAGTGCTAACTGTATACCAAATTTGAAGACGACATCTCAATTCGTTCTAAAGTTATTGTGGCTACAAACGGACAGACATACAGACCGACAGACATCAATTTTTTTTCTTCCCAAATCATGTTTTCTATATGCTTTGAGTTGTTACGACGTTTAAGCGAAAAAAATTTTTTGTCGCCGATGCCATACTTCCACCGTATTGACGATGTGGAAGTAAAAGAGTCATGCACAAACCCATTGGGGTCGCAGCACTGAAAGGCCGAAGGCTTATAAGACTCAGTAAACAATCCACAATCTAGCCAGACGTTGAATTTTACTTGATGTATAATTGGATGAGTTAAATATGGGTTTTAGTCTAACCAAAAAAACAGTATTGTTGCGATTGGCAATTCCACAATTATTGGTAAATCGACGTTCGTCAGACCATAGTATTTTCTAGTGAAGCTTTGTATTTCGTCTCGTTTTCTTATAAACCACTGAGAAAAAATGCCATCCTTCTTGCTTCATGGCTATTTTCAATGCCTTGACAGGGTGGTCCACGATTGGGATGGTATTTGAAACATTTAAAATTACTCCTGCTGTTGACTGGACAATACTTATTGTATGTTCAACTATTTATTCCACATCTTTATTTTAATCGGTTTGTCGTAATTGGCTTTCAGGAACTTCTATAATTAATTAAATTATTCCGTAATAGCCGATTAACATAGTTATTCAGCAGGTGACTTTATGGATATTTCTTCGAATATATTTCAGCAGCCCTTTCATTATTTCTTCCGGAAATAATAAAACATTCCAACATTTGATACTTTTCGGGGTTTGAAAAACAAATCATTTTAAAATTACAGTTCACAAACTGTTTGCTAAAAATAATAAACTTGAAACCAATAATGAAATTTTGACAGTTTAGAACACCGCCTGTTTCTATGTCATGGATATCACACTCTTCTTAAACATCAATTTACTTTTCTTTTAATGATTTACATATACATGTTATATATTATAAAAAGTTCTTCTTACGAGTGTAAACGTTCAATAAGGCGACAAGACGAAATAAAAAACTTGGTGGACCTATTGTACCAGACCGATAACTCAAAAAATAATGCGCCAATTTTGGTGTAAATGGCTTTAATAACTTATTTACTCAGGAGAATTAGGCCAGTTTTCAAGAAACTTTTTGGTTTTCCTTGAGAAATGTTTATCTTGAAATGAAATTTCTCATGTAAGCAAAAACAATTATTATCTAGATATAATGTGTGCGTGCGAGCGCGCGAGTGTGTGTGTGTGTGTGCGTGTGTGCGTGTGTGTGTAGCAGTTCTTGGCTTCAGACTCAATGCCCATTTGCCACAAAATATACATAATCTAAACGTTTACTAGGTTTTAATTCTATCCACAATTTTGTTAGTGACACATGGTAGTGCTCGTTAATTTAGATAAGAAGATATTGGCTATAAACACTTACATGTACATACCTAACATATACACTTTTAATCATTTTAAACTATAATAAAATATGGTTTACACATATATACTTAAACATACATACACTGTATTATAAATGTTTTTGAAATTTTGACTGTTATTATTATTTTAATTTTTAATTAATTTATTTATTATTAGGTATTATTGTTATTATTGTTTTTATTAGTGAATTTTCTTTAAAAAAATTCACTAATGAGGAGATCCCGACTTTTGAATTGTGAAAAAATTTCTTCAAATGCGCGCTAATTAGCCCCCCCAGAACACATATCCGGGGTCAGTTTCCGATAACTAAAAAAAATAATGGGCCGATTTTGATTAAATTTGGTGAATAAATTCCTTTTGCAAATGGCTTGGATAAGTTCTTTAGCCAGGAAAATCTGCCCAGGTTTTCCCAGAAAATTTTGTGTTTTCTTTCGAAAAAAATTTATATCTCCGGAATTAACAAAGTAAGGGCAACCAAATTTGGTACGCGGGTTTATAGGTAAGTTACCTAGCAAAATTTAGCTATGTAGGTCAAAAGACAAAAAAGTTATAGGCATTTAAAACAAAATAAATTGGGGTTTTCCTCAAAACGTCAAAGTTGCGATTTAAAACGTCAAAATCGGCAACATTTAGGCAAATAACTTGAATCTAATACGGGCTATGGAAATCAAATGTCTCAAGAAGGATGTTTTACAAACCCTGAAGTCTTAGTTTCAACCGTCATTGCCCTTCATTTTACTAAAATGTTTCCAGAAAATTCATTTCAAATAGACCCTTTCTCTGATGCTTGGCAGTAGTCTTAGCTATAGAGTTTATCGTTTAATGGTATATAATTTTTGTCGAATTTTCGTAAAAAATCAATAAAGCTCAATATATCTGTTATTATACAAGATATGAAAAAAAATTGTATATATTAGTTATAGGGTGTCTTGAGCTACATCTTAAAAAATATTTCTACAAACACAGGATGGCCCATAAGTCGTTGGTGATACAAATTTTCTTTTTATTTAATCAAACACGCCTTATGTTATTGCATTTTTGCATTTCCCATCGAAATATAATGCATGTTTGTAAGAAAAGAAATTCTGGATGCAGCAAGTGCGTTATGGTAGCGAATTTTGATCAAATGCTTCTTATTTGAATAGCCCAATTTGCTATTAACCTATAAGGTTGACCAAGAAACGAGTTTTTCCGGGAACACTTTAAGTTTACTTTTGGAAATTTTTGTACATTTTCACACAATAAAGTTATTTTTATGAAACATGGCACATTGTTTTTACTATATAGGTTATACTGGTAACCAAAATTGATGCATGCTTTCTTAAAAAGAAAACACACATATTTGCAATAAAAACATTTTTATGAAAATTCACTACCATAACGCACTTGCTGCGTTCTGAGTTTTATTATTAATAGATAAGTTTACTACTAGTGGGAAGACAGGGACACAAATCTTCATGCCAAGGGGCCCTTCATGGCAATTTTTCTAATAAACAAACTGACTGGACCTCGGAAAGGCGGGATTAACAGATGTAAAGACAAATAAGACATAAAACATAAGCTTAACTTAAATAAGACGTATCTAATGACAAAATTATATATCATAAATCTTATCTAATATGAGCACTCATGTTTATGGGTTATATCCGGATATGGGATTCCCAAAAAATGTATAAATAGCTTTAAAGATAAGCAGGTTATTGGTATTCAGCGACAACAAACATTTGTAGGCTGTGAAATCTTTAAATCGCTTATTACTATATCTAATTTCTTTTTAGGTTCTTTTGTGAGTCTGCATGAGAAAATTATGTGATTCAGATCCTGTAATGTGGTATTATCGCATGAGCAAAAAGGTCCCTGTACTATACCTATTTTATGAAGATGAGCTTTAAACTTTCCATGGTTAAGTTGCATAAGTGTAATGGTTGTTGAAAAGAGCCTGGGTACACTATTCGCTATATACGGAACTTCTGGTAAATTGTTTTTGAATTGCGTGCAAAGTTTCGCAACTCTTGTTCCAATTGAATTTTCACATTACCTTTAAGAATATTATAGACGAATAAAATGTTCACAGATTCAATATAGGGTGAATCTTCTTCATTTGTCGTTTTCGCAAGACAATATGCCATCTCGTTGCCTATGATTCCAGACGCTCCCTTACTCCAAATAAACATAACTTACCATTTTCGACTTTAAAACCTTACAATACTCTTGATTATATCATAAACTGGCTTACTATTGTAGTACTTAATCGAAAATGTATTTACTGATTCAAAAACTGACTGGGAATCTGTCAAAACAATTATATTTCTTATATTGTTATTAAAAGCCCATTCTATCCATTCCTTAATCTCTATGGCCTCTGCTGTAAAAATGCTGGAACTCTGGTCCAGTCTGTAGGATACACCCACATTATACGCAGGCACATATAAGTCACATCCTACTGTATCTGTTGTTTTCGAACCGTCTATGTATATGGTTGTATAATTTGGAAATGTTTGAATAATTTCATACAGAATTGATTTATTGGATTCGCTGGAGTGGTTATATGCAGGAATCAATACCCGTCTTTTTTGAGTTAGTGATTTGTACTGTAATTTATATATTGGATATTTTGAACTATGCTGGTCAAAGAGGCTTGTAAATTTCTCAGTTGAGCTATAAGCATCTACTAGCGGTGGATTATTCTTCTTGGCCCAATATCGGTTATTTCTTCTACTTTTATCAATACTTCGCCGATATCACGCGTCCGAACACTTTAAAGGCAGATACACCACTTATCTGGATATAATAATACCTTTACTTCCAGATCGTCAATACGTGTGGAAGTATGGCATCGGCATCAAAAATTTCAAAAATTTTTTTCCCGCTTAAACGTAGTAAAAAGTGTCAAAACATATAGAAAACATGATTTGAGAACGAATATTTTTTTGGTGTGTTGGTCTGTATGTCTGTAGCCACGATAACTTTAGAACGAATTGAGATATCGTCTTCAAATCTGGAACACAGTTAGCATCCGACAAATAAACGGTTTGGATTGTCTTTGGGTAAAAATTGATATTTTTTCGTTAAAACTCGCGTAATATAACGTTTTAGGGTTTGTTTATTAGAAAACTTTCAATTTCATCAAACTTATGGTATTGTGTGCTGAAATTAAATTAGGCGTTGAATGTGTGGGGGTGGAATATCGGTGACAGATTTCGAATTTTTTTGCTACAACGGCGTAAAAAGTCTCAAAACATATTGAAAACTTGATTCTGAACATTGTTTTGTCTGAGTAGGAGCAATAACTTTCGAATGAATTGAGATATCGTCTTCAAATTTCCTATCCAGTTAGTACCCGGCAAAGGAACGCTTAGAATTGTTTTTGGGTAAGATCCCTTCAGGAGGTAGGGGACAACTGAGGGGTGATTTGGTGAAAATTGTTTTTTGTTGTTGTTAAAACTCGAGTAATATAAGGTTTCAGAAGTTTATGTGTACAGGAATATGAAAATTTTCCTTGTGGTCAAGTCATGAACCCTTAATTCATTTCATGAGAATGTCTTTCACAGCTATGTGAAAGTTATGATTCAATTTGCAGCACTATTTTAGTTGACACTGTGCCTGAAAATTTCGCCCAGCCAACAGGCGTTGACTCGCCCGTAATTGAGCCCAAGACCCCTTGTTTAGTAGACTTTTCCTAGGAAACAAAGCCAGGAAAGAGCCTACTTTTATAAGTTTTACATTACAGATCGTGGTAATTGATGCCAATTGGTGCAACAGTACAATTGTATCATATTTGGGCATGTCTGTAAGTTGTTAAGTGTAGTATAATTAGAGGATGTTTAACAAAATCGTGTATAATTAAGCACAAGCATATTACCTTATTTGTAAGACATACTGTATTATTTTAATCGCACAAATAAATCAGAATTATTTAGATTAACCAAATCTCAAATTATTTTTGAAAGGGCTGTAAGAGATGTATTTTTTAATATCGTTTGATTAACTTTTATAGGAACATAAAATTAGACGTAAAATAATTAAACTTGACTTACCAGATAATATACATGCAAAAAAGAATAGTAAGACTGGTACTTCTACGTGGATTTTTATGTTTCCTAACGTGCATTCCACCATGGTGGGTCAAAATTAGCACATGATCTAAAACAAATATTTAATTAAGAGTAAATATACTTTTAAAAGTACGGTTCTTAAAATAGAGTCCTTATATTAGCTGTTTGGCTGTTATGAAAACATTATGTTATATCTACTTAACGAAATCCAAAAGAATATAGGTATTGCAATGAAAAATTATTTTTCAAGTGTCAAATTTTTTTTTGGGTGCATATATTAGTTTTGGAACGTTCAGTAACTTTGCATATCGGTACCTAACTTATGGGAAGATTGCTCTATGTGGCCATTGGTGGTATTTCATCAATTGTATTGAACATGAAAACAGGTGTACCGTGGGGTTTTGACTTGTTTCACACTTTTTCTTTATATATGTACATACAGTGCATCGCAAGGAACTTGATCACATTTCATATCAACATAACTCTAGATGTTTTGAAGAAAGAGAGATGGGACGAAAGCTGACTTCCAGCGTTCTTTTCCAAGTTTTTTTTCACTTACTAAAAAAAAACCAAAAGTGAATCATCTCTCAAACTTATTGAAAGAACTTGGATAATTCTTAAATGGAACACTTGTATATATTTTTTTAATATTTGAATGCAGCATTTCATTCGGAGTTCAACGATGTAGGACGCTTGATACTTAAAATCAGGCGTTGTTTAGTTATTGGCGAATTTATGCAGGACCTAAAAGCATTTTATTGAATTACAAAGGTGGCTGAGAAAATAACGATGCTGTTTTGACAAGTGTCAGATTTGTAATTAGCTGGTGTCGAAACAGTAACAGTACGCTTGTATTGTTGAACTTATATATAACCTGATAAATGAATATTCCTCTGAAGAGAGTGTATGTATGTTTTTGTAAAGTTCACTGTTCGAGAAAGAAGTGTGTGTGTGTGTGTGTGTGTGTTGCATCATGGGATGGTTTTGAATGTTTTATTCATCAACCACAAGAAAGAAGTGATATGGTGCGAATATATTTAACAATCAGAGTATTACTACCGCTCGTAGAGATTATATAAGAAGGTTCCCCGGACGTAGAGTTCATTTAAAACTCACCTTCAAAAGGTTGGCCACAACATTTGCAAACACTGAGGGTGTCTCTAATGTAAAATACAATTTCAAGAGATTCAAGTTTTTAAATGTCCAAAAGCTTGGTGATACAGACTACCGTAGAAGTGTGCAGTTCTGCGACGAGTTTCTACACCTTTATAACGAAGATAATGACATCCTCAAAAAATATTGTGGACCGATGAGAGCTGTTTTTTTACTAGGGGAAGAAGTAATCGTCAAAATAGACGATATTGGTCAGTGAATAATCCGCACAAAATATGAGAGATCAAACATCAAGGTTATCAGTCCCTCAACGTATGGTATGGTATAGTTAATACTCATATAATTAGGTCAAATACTTATCGATGGAAGCCATACTGGCAACAAGTATTTCAATATGCTGCAATCTCCATTGAGAAAGCTATAACTACTTGTGAATGTAGTTGTAAAAATGATTTGACAACAAGATGTAGCTACACCCCAGAATATCCTTCATGTCAAAAACTATTTGAATACAACCTATAGAAATGGCTGAATTGGCAATAATGGAACCATACGCTGGCCACCCAATAGTCCTGATTTAGCGATGATGGCTTTTTTTTCGTTTGGGGGCATATTAAAAATATAGTATATCATACACCTTGTTACATTGTGCAATAACTGAAGCATAAAATTAGTGCTGCAATTCAATCGTATAAATATACGGGATCTAGTTTTTTATATTAGAATTTTCTTCCTCTGAAGATGTTGACATTGTCAACGAAACGATCGTAGGTCTCTGAAATATGTGTTGTGGTGATTTGGGTGTTCTCCAAGTGTACTTATTAGTGCTCATCACAGGTTCCAGTTTTCACATAGTTCTATTTTGAGTTTAAAGTTCGTGTTTTAATATAATCATGTATATTTCAGTTTATTGACAAAAGTATATAGTTTATTTCAAGAATGATTATTATTTGTTGCCGACAAAAAATATCAATAAACTCAATAATAAATCATAATATTTACAGGCAGCCCTGACCACATAATAATGTCACAGATAAGATCTTAAGTACTTTGTAATAGTGATTTTGTCATGTCAGAAATGACTACTGATGATTCCCTTACTAATTTATGTATTAGATATTTAAATAGAAATGCACTAAAACAATTACAATAGGTATATGACTTTTTGCATAGATTTAGCTCCTTTAATTTACTATTGAAGGAGTAGAAATGAAGGTGGTACATTTTACGTATTAAAATGCTATGTGTATTTGCGGTTTTGTTTTCACTGAATTTTCGCAGAAAAAATTCACTAATGAGGAGATCGCAGCTTTTGGATTTTGAAAAAAATTCTTCAAATGAGCACCGATAACTAAAAAAAAATGTAAGTGGTTTGGATAAGTTCGTTATCCAGGAAAATCGGACTAGTTTTTCCGGGAAAATTTAGGGTTTCCTTTCGTACATTTTTTTATCTCCTTAAAAAACAAAGCTATGGCATCCAAATCTGGTACGCAGGTTTACATTGTAAAAGTTAAACTATATCCAAAATTTAGATTTATAAGTCAAAAGAAAAAAGCATTTAAAGAAAAATAAATTGGATGCCATTGGTGACCAGAGCGTGACAGAAAACTAAAATATTGTATGTGTTAAACAATATTAAATATTACAAAGTTTAGTTTTTATTGGTGCAAAAGGGTCAAGAAGTGCGAGAAAAATTACTTTCGAAATTTTTATAGTTTTTCTTTTGTAAATGTCAAGATAGGGATTTTAAACATGAAAATTAGTAATCTTTAAATAAAGCTTCTATAACTAATGCGGTTTACGAGTGGTTAACAAAATAAAATTTAAAAAAATGTTTTTAATAGCAAATATGTCCTTTCTTTTAAAGAAAGTAGGCATGAAATTTGGTTACCAGTATAACCCATATAGTAGAAATAATGTACTATATTTCATCAAAATAACTTTATTGTTTGTAAAATTTTTTTCGTAAATAAACTCAAAATGTTCCCGAAGAAACTGGTTCCTAGCCAACGAACGTTAAGTTAATAGCAAATTGAGCTACTGACATTTGAAACCTATAATGAAAATTCGCTACCATAACGCACTTGCGGCGTCCTGAGTTTCTTTTCTTACAAACACGCATTATATTTCGATGGAAAATGCAAAAATGTAAAAGAAAATTTGTATCACCAATAACTTATGAGCCACCTATGATTGTAAAACTAATTTTATAGGATGCAGCTCAAGGCAGCCTATAATTAACAAATATAATTTTTGCTCGTATCTTGTATAATAACGGATATATTGAGCTTTACCGTAGAAACGCGTCACCCTGTATATATGAAAACAGATAAAACTGAAACTAACACCGGATGTGGGTTCTAAGGAGCCTAGTTCGCGCTCATTTGAAGAAATCTTTTCGAAATTTAAAAGTGGTGGTCTCCTCATTAACGATTTTTTTCTACAAACACTCGCGAAAAAATTATAGACCATTAAACGATAAACTCTATAATTGAAACTACTGCCAAAGCATCAGAGAAAGGGTCTATATGAAATGAATTTTCAGCAAATGTTTTAGTAAAAGCCTGGACGCAGCAAGTGCGTTATGGTAGTGAATTTTCATAGAAATGATCTGGCACAAAATATTTTATTATACCTTTTTTTGCTTGCAACATAGAAATCTAAATTTTGGTGTATAGTTTACTTTTTATATCGTAAACCTACCTACCAAATTTGGTTATCATAGATTTTTTATTTTTTAAGATAAATTTTTTTTCCGGAAAACCTCGTCCGATTTTTAGGATTAACGAACTTGTCAAAGTCATTTACAAAAGGAAGGTACATGCCAAATTTTATCAAAATCGGCCCATTATTCTTTAAGATAAAAATTTTTTTCGAATGAAAACTCAAAATTTTCCCGGAAAACCTCGTCCGCTTTTCCTGACTAACAAACTTGTCAAAGCCATTTACAAAAGGAAGGTACATGCCAAATTTTATTAAAATCGGCTTATTACTTTTTGAGATAAGAATTTTTTTTGAATGAAAACCCAAAAATTTTCTTGGAAAACCTTGTCCGATTTTCCTGACTAATGAACCATTTACAAAAGAAACGTACATGCCAAATTTTATCAAAATCGGCCCATTATTTTTTGTGTTATCGGTGTGATACATATATATATATATATATATATATATATATATATATATATATATATATATATATATATATATATATATATATATATATATATATATATATATATATATATATACTAAAACAGGATTGATAACACGGCATTTATGTACTATACAAGGAGAAAGGTTTAAGGGCAAAGCCGCAAGGAGACAACCGCAAACACGTGTTTCAGGCTAATTAGCCATCATCAGTACGGTATAGCCATCTTCCATCTTCATCCAGAGTGTTACCATCTTCACCTGGCTATACCGTACTGATGATGGCTAATTAGCCTGAAACACGTGTTTGCGGTTGTCTCCTTGCGGCTTTGCCCTTAAACCTTTCTCCTATATATATATATATATATATATATATATATATATATATATATATATATATATATATATATATATATATATATATATATATATATATATATATATATATATATATATATATATATATATATATATATACATATAAAAACTGAAACTGACCCCGGATATGGGTTCTAGGGGTCCTAGTTCGCGCTCATTTGCAAAAATTTTTTCAAAATTCAAAAGTCGGGATCTCCCCATTAGTGAATTTTTTCTACGAAAATTCACTAAAAAGGAGAATTACGGTTGAAGCTGCAAGTTAAGGGTTTGCGAAACACTCTTCTATCTACATTTTCCATACATAACCTGTACTCGTTTCGCGTTCTTTGCCTAAATGTTGCCAATCTTGACGTTTCAAATCGCCACTTTGACGTTTTAAGAGGAAAATCCCAATTTTTCTTTAAATGCCTATAACTTTCTCGTCTTTAAACCTACAGACCTAAATTTTGGTACGTGATTTACTAGTTATGACGCAAACCGGTGTACAATTGGGTTGCGATAACTTCGTTATTTCGGGAGATATAAAAATGTTTCGAAAGAAAACACAAAATTTCCGGATATAAAAAACAAGCACTTGTGAAGCCAGGGGAAAAGTCTACGACTGTATTAAATGTGGAACGGTTTCAGTAAGTTATGGCAAGAACAAACAACCAGATATGCTATTCAAATTGAATTAAGTCTTAAAAGCTTTCATCTCCTCTTTGTTAAATTATTTTTTATACAAAAACTCGCTAAAAAATTCATCGGAATAACAAGAATCTGATCAGATAACGGTAGAATGAAATGAAAGACTAAAAAAATTAATAAAAAGTGAAGTCACTAACTAGGATTAGAAATTGTCTTATAATAGGACTCGATTATCTGATGCAACCTGGACCACCGTCGCCATCACAGATGTATGTACTAGCAGGTATATACGCTAGTATGTTAATTTTCTTATGTTTCTATTATTTATACTAAACAATTTTTATTTACAATGGATTTTTTAAATATTTGAACGAAATGGAGGAAATTAACGACCTCGACACAGATCTAGGAGCTTGTTAGTCATTTCGTGTCGTATTTTTCACCCACATTAATACGACTACCATAATCATCAATTATGACGTTTTAACTTTTTTTGATCAGAGGCTTACCTATAACTTTTTTGCCTCTTAACTTAGAGATCTGAATTTTGGTACATAGGATAGGATAGTTATCGGTGTGAGACATACATAAATACAAATTGACCCTGTATGTGGGTTCTAGGGGGCCTAGTTCGCGCTCATTTGAAGAAATGTTTTTAAAATTCAAAAGTCGAGATCTCCTCATTAGTGACTTTTTAAAGAAAATTCACTAAAAAGAAATAAGCATGTAAAGGAAAAAAATTGGGTGCTCAGACAAACGCATAAGACGAAAATATTTCGTGTGGATAACAAAATCTACTGTATATTACATACCAAGATTAAGTTTTTTGGTGCAAAACGGCCAAGAAATACGAGAAAAAATTACTTTGAAAATTTCATAGTTTTTCTTCTTAAAACGTCAACGTTGCGATTTAAAACGTAACAATGGGCAACTTTTAGGCAAAGAACCTGAAACGAAGACGGAAAATGTACAGAAAAGTCACAAGTAATGTATTTTACAAAGCCTTAAGTTTCAGCTTCAACTGTCGTTGTCCTTCCTTTTACTAAAATATTTGCAAAAAGTGCACTTCAGATAGACCCTTTCTCAGATGCTTTGGCAGTAGTTTTAATTATAGAGGTTGTGGTTTAACAGTCTATAATTTTGAGCGAGTTTTCGAAAAAAAATCTTTATTGAGGATACAGCGACTTTTGAATTTTGAAAAGGTTTCTTTAAATGAGCGCGAATACGCCCCTCTAGAACACTCAGCTGAGGTTAGTTTTAGTTTTTATATGTTTACATGTATACAGGGTGGCGCATTTCTACGGTAAAGCTTAATAATATATCCGTTATTATACAAGATGTAAAAAAAATATAGGCGTTAATTATAGGGTGTTTTGAGTCGCATCTTATAAAATCATTTTGGCAATCACAGAGTGGCCCATAAGTCGTTGGTAATACAACTTTTCAATTTTTTAATAGGACAGTTCTTATATTATTGCCTTTCTGCATTTTCAGCACAAAATACCAGATGGTTGATGAAATTACAAGTTTTGGAATAAACAAACCCTGCAACGTTATATTACTCGAGTTTTAACGAAAAAAATGTCAGTTTTCACCAAATCACCATTCATCCCCTACCCCCTACAGCGATCTCAGTTCGTTCTAAAGTTATCGTGGCTACAAACAGATAGACAAACAGACAAAAAAATGTTCGTTCCCAATCATGTTTTCCATGTTTTGAAAGTTTTTACAGCGTTTAAGCGGAAAAAAATTTGAAATTTTTGTCACGGAGGCGATAATTCAACACGTATTGACGCGGAAATTTTTATGCAAATTCACTAACATAACGCACTTGCTGCGTCTAGACTTTTTTTATATTGACTTTCATTTAACAATTTAATTTCTCTCATATCACCATCGATCACCATACATGAAAAAAACCTTTTTGTAAATTTGAGTGAAGTCGAAAAGTGCCAAACTGACATATGAAGCTAACTATTGTGTATTTGAATTTGTTTTTTGTTTTTGTCTAGGAAACATACATAGGGGTAGTGATTTCTAAAATTATTATCTTTCTTTAAGTTTATTAAATTCAAATACACAATAGTTAGCTTTATATGTCAGTTTGGCACTTTTCGACTTCACTCAAATTTACAAGAAGGTTTTTTTCATGTTTGTTATTGCATAATTAGTTATAGTAAAACTCACGTTATATGTAAGTATTTTAAATTTTATATTTATCGTATGTAAATTGTAAACTTTTTTCTTTCCATGTTGTAGCCTTAAGAATGGAATAAACTTTTCCGAAAGCTCGGCATTTAATAAAGAGTTTTATTTTGCAACTGACGGCTTTCCCACATTTTTTGAGTATATATATATATATATATATATATATATATATATATATATATATATATATATATATATATATATATATATATATATATATATATAGTGTGTCCAAAACTGGATGGGAATGTATTGCTATCTCCGTTATTATTAGAGATAGGGAGACGGTTAAATTAGCAATGTTTTGTAGAATTTCATGCTTGTTCCAAATATGACATATATTTTGCCCTGCCTCTTTTCATTTTCGAGTTATTTTGAAAAAAACAAAATTTGTCGACTATTTTTTCTTCAATATCTAAGTAGGCATTGATCTGACATGTCAAAGACTTGTACATTATCAGGACACTTTTTACAGAGTAATCTTTTTGTGTTATTCTCAACTTTGGATTGTCATTTGTTTTTGAGCTACATGTATCAACGTTTGTTTTTATTATGGTAGCTACATTGGATTTTTTGCTCATGTGATAGCCTGTGAAAAGAGCTTTCCAATGATGTACAACATGCTTGAGAAATCTTGTAATTGCACTGACAATTTTGAGAAATCCAATACCAGAAAACAAATGACAAAAAAAGTGTTCAAAAAGCAATAGGTCATGGAGTCTAATAATAGACTTCTACTTTTAACATAATTTTCCGTAATGATTCACGATAAAAAAATATTGTGATTTAATTTACAATACTTAATTAGGTAATAATGCTAGGTAATATTATGTGAAACAGTTTAATAACGAAACCCGGAAATAACAAATAGAAACTTAAACTCCACAAAACAACACAATTAGGAACGGAACTCAACAAATAATAAAATAGAAACTTAAAAATACACTAAATAGAAAATTGTTCAATATGGCCACCGTTTTATTCAATGCACTTTATACACCTTTTTGAAACATGCCTGCAAACTCTGGTGAGGGTGTATCGGTTAATATGATTTATAGCTTCCGTGATTCTGTTTCGTAATTCATTGATGTGGTGGATCCAATTTATAAACATCATTCTTCAGAGTACCCCAAAAATAAAAATCCATGGGTGTTAAATCAGGACTTCGAGCACACCATTGAACCGGCCCATTGTTACAAATGACACTATTATTAAAATTTTGGTACAAAAATTCTTTTGACGATCCTAGCATTGTGAGCTGGACAACCGTCTTGTTGGTACCAAATCTCGTCTAAATTATCATGAACTCTTCTAATTGTTGGTAAGATATAATTTCTCAATAGATTAGATACCTTTCCCCAGTTAAATTATTTTCAAAAAAGAACGGACCAACAATGAAGTTACCTGAAATTTTTTAAAATTAACTGTCTAATCTACAAATAAAAATAACAGTTTTTTACCTAATAAGCCGCACCAAACATCAATACTAAATCTATCTTGCAATCGCCTTTCTTCCTTTAGATGGGGATTTTCATTTGCCCAATAATGTCTATTATGGCGATTATACACACCACAATTTGTAAATCTGGATTCATCAGTCCATATTATTTTCAAATGAAAATTTTCATCTTGCTGACATTGTCCTTGATACCATCTGCAGAATTGAAGGCGGTTAGGGAATCGTCAACATTTAAGCCTTGTACGATTGTAGGTTTGTATGGATGGTAATGACTTTGTTTTAATACATGGTGTACCGTACTTTTTGGAACGTCAATTTGTTCACCATAAAACCGAACAGATTACGGAGGGTTTTCGTTTGAAACCTGTTAGACGGCATTATTTCTTTCTTCGTTTCTAGGCATTGGTAGTTTCTTTGCGTGGAAGCTACCGTCGTTCAATAGATTGGTCACTATCCTGTGAAATATTTTGGTGTTTCGTTGTCGTCTTTCTGGGTAGTTGTTTTGATATGAATTTGTAGCTGCCTCAGTATTTCGGTTAGAACGAATATAACATTCCAAGATGTCAAAATCTTCTTCATTACTGAACATATTGTTGAATAACATTTGAAATAAACAGGAAAGAAACTATTTAGTACAACATTTTAAGCAACGTGTTAATTACACCTCAAATTGTTCAGATAATTAAGAATGACAGTATTCTCAATTGTCGCGATAGTGTTATATCCATAGCAACCTTTCTTCTGTTGTTTTTCAGTTGACTTACGTTTAAACATAAAACATTTTTCAAAGGCGTCTTCGTAAATCATTAATCTGCTTTTTATTGAGTTCTGTTAGTAAATTTAGTTATTTACTGCGTTTACCTATTTAATTAAATTATAACAATTTTTTAGGATAATGCAATGTAAAATATCATTTGTAATAATGGTCCGATTCATTGGTGTGCTCAAAGTTCCTATTTTTTTTTATCGTGAATAATTACGGAAAATTATGTTAAAAGTAGAAGTTTATTGTTAGACTCCATGGCTTACTACTTTTTGAACACTTTTTTTTGTCATTTGTTTTCTGGTATTGGATTTCATAGCCTAATATCCTCAAAACAGTTTTTCTCAAAATTGTCAGTGCAATTACAAGATTTCTCAAGCATGTTGTACATCATTGGAAAGCTCTTTTCACATAACATTACATGAGCAAAAAATCCAATATAGCTGCCATAATAAAAACAAACGTTGATACCTGTAGCTCAAAAACAAATGACAATCCAAAGTTAAGAATAGCACAAAAATATTACTCTGTAAAAAGTGTCCTGATAATGTGCAAGTCTTAGACATGTCAGATCAACGCCTACTTAGATAATGAAGAAAAAATAAATCGACAAATTTTGTTTTTTTTCAAAATAACTCGAAAACGAAAAGAGGCAGGGCAAAATACAAGTCATATTTGGAACGAGCATGAAATTCTACAAAACATCGCTAATTTAACCGTCTCCCTATCTCTAATAATAACGGAGATAGCAATACACTCCCATCCAGTTTGGGACACACTGTGTATATATATATATATATATATATATATATATATATATATATATATATATATATATATATATATATATATATATATATATATAAATGTATATGTATATGTATGTATGTATCCGAGCGATAACTTAAAAAATACTTAACTGATTTGAACGAAACTTGGCACATATCTTCATTGTAGTAGGACCCCTGACGAGTTCGTATATCTGCTATAACGGACATTTTTCCCCCCAAAAATATACAAACATATTTTTGAAAACGCTATATTTTTGTAAGTATCAGAGCAACTGGAATGAGACTTTACATGTGGTTAGAAATGTTGTAAATAAACATATGTTGTGAATTTTAAGTAATTTGGTACACAATATTTAGAGTTTTTTCCAAATTAAAAATAAAATCTTAAAGACATGCGTTAAAACGATTTAGTGGTTAAAGTCCAATGCCTGACAGATAGAGTAGTTAACTGCCACGCGTAGATTGATTCATAGAACCTCGGTGGTTCAGGGGTAAGAACGTGAGCCTCTGAACTGAAGGGTACTGGGTTCGATCCCAGGGTAGTCGTTCCACTTTTTCACTACAAACTGTAACATTAACATCAACCGATATTCTGGCATTGTATTTGAGCAAGTTAAATGTCTGCACGTTCCGCCCTTCGGAGGGGCGTAGCGCCGTTGGTCCCGTGTCCATACGATGTTGGGCACGTTAAAGATACCTACCCTCCTTACAGAAAGGCAGGGGTTCGGCAAAATTTCCAGGATAGTGAGGTGAAACTGCTCCCTGGCGTCGGCGATTAGCCATAGTCGCGGAAATAGGCCGACGTTTAAGAAACAAAACACACAACTCACACACACACACATATTGATTCATACAACATTATAAACCATACATCAAGGCTAACCAAACCAAATAAATAATAGGCATAAAACATACTACCCGAACCAACAATCGTGAAATCTCGGCCACACATGTGGAAAATGACAGACGACATAAAATTAAAAATCTGCCAATAATTGTTATTTAACTGGGGGATTCAATCAATTTTTCAAATATACTATATTTGTAGCTTGATGAACGGCCCCAAATACAGTTTTAGCACAGCAGAGATATATTATGCTGTGATTTTAGACTGAAGAGTACCATAATACAGTAGAAATCAAGTCAAGTATATATATATATATATATATATATATATATATATATATATATATATATATATATATATATATATATATATATATATATATATATATATATATATATATATATATATATATATATATATATACTAGTTTTTCTTTAAAAAAATGTGCTTTTTCCGGAAAAAAAATGTCTCAAAAAATAACAAAGGTATTTTAATGAAATTGCCCTAAATACCTTACCACTTATCAAAATTCTACTTTCTAGGTTTATAGAAAATTGAGTTATACAAATT
Organism: Tillus elongatus; assembly: GCA_964006375.1. Lineage (NCBI taxonomy): Eukaryota > Metazoa > Arthropoda > Insecta > Coleoptera > Cleridae > Tillus > Tillus elongatus. The sequence goes on from OZ023264.1 coordinate 77,050,373, forward strand.
TGAAGCATTTAATAAAAATTCGCTACCATAACGCACTTGCTGCGTTCCGAATTTTTATTAATTTTTGCTTCAATTTCATAGTAGCTGGCGTCTACAATGATATATTCGTTTTTGTGTACATTGAAATAATACGCTGATCTCTTAAATACAAATCAGCCTCATTAGTAACTCAAATACTTTTCAGTCTATCACAAAATCTATAAATGTTCTCTGTTCCTCACCAGCCTGTTTTTCCTTTTATCCTGAGTGCTAACATCACTTCCATAGTGCTTCCACCAGGTCTAAATCATAGCTAATCGTCGTTGGGACGAATCGCAATTTTGCTTCTTATGATTAGTAAAATATTCGTCACCTGGCTCTGGACATGGATGTCCTGATCTGGTTCCATTTCACACGTTTAGCGTTTTTTGGGATAATAATACGTTTACATTCCAAACTCACTTCAGTTCTCCAAATTCATAAGATTTCGAGATCACCTTCCGATTTTTTTCAGGATGCGAATATTTCGACTATGTAACCATTTTACTTTTAAAGAACCTGTGTTAATTATATTACCATTATACATAATTTATGTGAGTTTACATTTAACGATAAATGCATAAAGCCACGATTTTGATAAAGACGCAGAAATGCGCTAACAAGTGACCTCATGCGTAAACACACAAAGAATCATGTTTTGTTATATTTAATTATTACTCAATTCATGATAAGGGTGAATACATTTTACCAAAGTTCGCACAAACCGATAGTACATGTTAATATTATATTTCCTTCTCCGATTTTATTAATATTTTAAAGTTATTTTTGTTATAAGTAACAACATCAAGGCAAAACTAAAACAAGGCCAAATTACATAGCTCTTGCTGATGATTTTAAATTTTCGCGGCTGGTGTTGCTTGCAATGCTGGATGATTTCCGGGCTGTTTTGCCGTGGTCGAAATCACTTAGTGGGTTGCTAGATTGTTTCGGCAACCATAGCTGCTTGCTATTTTAGTAGCTGAACTGAAACTCAGCAGATATCGCTCTGGTAACCCTCCTTATATGGATGATGTAATCGCTTGTATTGACTGACGTTGCTGCGGATGACGTTACCATTATTAATTTTCTCAATGGCATGTAAGGTCTTATGTTGTCAGGGCCTTTGGAATCATTTACATTGCTAATTGCGGGGAGCCAGGTGCGACTTAACTTAAAACCGCCATATCGGTTGAGATGGGTGTGTGGTAATAGTAATTTTTTTCATGGAGCATTTTAGGGACAAAGCACTGAGAAAATCAGAATTTAAACCCAAAGTTTGGTTGCGAAACGTGTATGACACATTCGTTGTTTGGCCGCATGAGGAAGACATTCTGGATCATATCAACAACATTTATCACAGTATCAAGTTTGTTGTTGTTGTTGCCGTTGTTCATGATTATTTTGGCTGCGGATAAGTATCCATTACCCCTTGTCCGAGTTAATTTTCCGGTCGAACGTGAGGTCCTGCACTTCCGTATTCTTCTATACATTATTTCATCGTGGCTTCAACCATTATGTCGGTTTTTTTTAAATATAATTAACTAGGCTAAGTACAACAATATTCTTACCATTTAACATATTTATTCGTTTTGCTGTTTTTTTTTGTTTCTTTTTTTTATTAATTTTTGTTTTCTTTTTATTTTATTTACTTCTTCTAATTGGTCTTTTTTCCTGTTTTTAGTTTTTTTTTAATATATTTTTTAAAGTTTTTTTTGTTTAAGTTTTTAGTGAATTTTCTTAGAAAAAATCACTAATGAGGAGATCCCGACTTTTGAATTTTGAAAAAATTTCTTCAAATGAGCGCTATTTAGCACCCCTGGAACCCAAATCCGAGGTGCATTTCAGATTTTATATGTTTATATATATATATATATATATATATATATATATATATATATATATATATATATATATATATATATATATATATATATATATATATATATATATATATATTTATGTGTCACATCTATAACTAAAAAAATAATGGACCGATTTTGATAAAACTTAGTGAGTACCTTCATTTCGCAAGTGGCTTGGACAAGTTCGTTAGCCAGGAAAATACGACGAGGTTTTCCTGGAAAATTTTGTGTTTTATTCGAAAAAAATTTATATCTCCGGAATTAACAAAGTAAGGGCAACCAAATTTGGTACGCGGATTATCATTATAGGTAAGTTACCTACAAAAATTTAATTTAGCTCTGTAGGTTAGAAGACAAAACAGTTACAGACATTTAAAGAAAAATATATTTGGGTTTTCCTCACAACGTCAAAGTCGCGATTTAAAACGTGAAAATTGGTAATATTTAGGCAATGAACCTTAAACTAATATGAGCCATGGAAGGAAAATGTCTCAAGAAGAATGTTTTACAAAGCCTGAAGTCTTAGTTTCAATCGTCATTGTCCTTCATTTTACAAAGATATGCCCAGAAAATTCATTTCAAAGAGACCCTTTCTCTGATGCTTTAGCAATAGTGTTGGCTATGTAGTTTATCGGTTAATGGTATATCATGTTTGTCAAATTTTCGTAAAAAATCTTTAAAGCTCAATATATCCGTTATTATGCAAGATACGAAAAAAATGGTATACATTAATTATAGGGTGTTTTAAGCTACATCTTAAAAAATATTTCTACAATTGCAGGCTGGCCCATAAGTCGTTGGGGATTCAAATTTTCTTTTTTAGTGAATTTTCTTAAAAAATTTCACTAATGGGGAGATCCATGTTTATATATATATATATATATATATATATATATATATATATACATATATATATACATATATATATATATATATATATATATATATATATATATATATATATATATATATATATATATATATATATATATATATCGTACCGATAACTCAAAAAATAATGGACCGATCTTGATCAAATTTGGTGAGTACCTTTCTTTTGCAAGTGGCTTGGATAAGTTCGTTATCCAGGAAAATCGAACCAGCATTACCCGGAAAATTTTGTGTTTTGTTTCTAAAACAATTATATCTCCAGAAATAACAAAGTAAGGGCAATCAAATTTGGTACGCGTATTTGTATTATAAAGAGTGAACCATGTACCAAAATTTAGGTCTCTAAGTTTAAGGACAAAAAAGTTACGGGCAGCCAAAGAAACAAATTTTGGAGTTTTCCTCAAAACGTCAAACTCGCAATTTAAAACGTCAAAATCGGCAATGTTTAGCCAAAGAACGTGAAACAAATACGGATTGTGAAAAGAAAATGTTGCAAGAAGAGTGTTCTGCGAATCCTTAAGTTTCAGATTCAACTGTCATTGCCCTTCATTTTAATAAAATATTTACAGAAAATTCATTTCAAATAGACCCTTTCTCTGCTGCTTTGGCTGTCGGTTTAGTTAAGTTGATGCTTTCGCTGTAGGTTTAGTGTAGTTTATGGTTTAACGGTCTATAATTTTTTAGCTAATTTTCGTAGAACAGATTCGTTAATGCATTTTAAATTTTTTTATCGAAATATGATGCATGTTTGTAAGAATAAAATCTGGACACAGTAAGTGCGTTTTGGTAGCGAATTTTCATTAAATCCTTCAAATTTCAATAACTCAATTTGCTATTAACGTAAGTTTTGTTGGTTAGGAAACCAACATTTAACTTTATTTTCGGAAAATTTTTGTATGAACGCAGCACGGCGTTTTGGTTGCGAATTTTCATTAAATGTTTCAAATTTCAATAACTCAATTTGCTATTAACCTAAGGTTCATTGGCTAGGAGACCAGTTTTCTCGGAAACATTTAAAGTTTATTTTCAGAAAATTTTTGTACATTTTCAAATAATTATTTTGATAAAATATGGTACATTGTTCCTACTATATAGGTTATACCGGTAACCAAATTGGTGCCTGCTCGCATTAGAGAGATATATTTGTAATTAAAAACATTTTTATGAAAATTCACTTCCACTTGCTGCGTCCAGACTTTTTTTCAATCAGTCGGGAATGCACGGGGACACGTATCTCCTAGGGACCCTTGAAGGCTCACAAAACACACACAGACTGGGCCACGGATTGAATAAAGGTATAAACAAATGGGAGATACAAAGGATCTTAAAACTAACCTTTACAAATATTTCTGTACAATATTTACTTAAATGACTAACAAATGTTTAGTACACATATACTGTTCACATCTTAAACCAAATTATTGTTAATTATATAGTATTTCTTACCTCTCAACTATATATACACATGCATATATATATATATATATATATATATATATATATATATATATATATATATATATATATATATATATATATATGCATATATGCATATATATATATATATATATATATATATATATATATATATATATATATATATATATATATATATATATATATATATATATATATATATATGTTCAGAAATATTTCCGCGGTCTTTAATGTGAGACATACTTGGTTCTCGGGTTGAACCGCGTCCATAATTTATGAAAACTCGACGTTTCGGCTCCTGTTTTGGAGCCATTTTCAAGAGGTAAAGGAGATATGTAAGGACACTCTAAGGCCTCAATCTGCCTACTCCTTAGACCGGTGGACAAAGGTGGGTCGGATTGGTTTCAAGAGGTAAAGGAAATATGTAAGGACACTCTAAGGCCTCAATCTGCCTACTCTCTAGAGCGGTGGACAAAGGTGGGCTGGGTTGTTGTAGCTCGTTTACGGGGCCTCAATCTGCCTACTCCCCAAATCTCGCCGGAGATCGTCTGTGAGGTCACACTGAGACCTTAGAGTGTCCTTACATATTTCCTTTACCTCTTGAAACCAACCCACCCACCTTTGTCCACCGCTCTAAGGAGTAGGCAGATTGAGGCCTTAGAGTGTCCTTACATATTTCCTTTACCTACCTTTGTCCACCATTCTAAGGAGTAGGCAGATTGAGGCCTTAGAGTGCCCTTACATATCTCCTTTACCTGTTGAAAATGGCTCCAAAACAGGAGCCGAAACATCGAGTTTTTATACATTCTGGACGCGGTTCAACCCGAGAAACAAGTACGTCTCATATATATATATATATATATATATATATATATATATATATATATATATATATATATATATATATATATATATATATATATATATATATATATATATATATATATATATATAAACACATATACACACATCTATAACGACCCATATACTCAACATTAGGGATAATCGAAGGGGTCAGCCCGACCGAAGTGCAATGGAAGGGCCTCACCCTGGGGAAATCGCCTTATTGATCACGGTAATCCATACGCCAGGTAAGTATCAGTATCAAGTTTACTATGGAGAATGGTATCAACGGACCACTACTATTTCTTGAGGTAGTAGTGAAGCGTAAGCTATCAGGTGACTTAGGGCCTATTATATCGAAAGCTGGCCCATACTGAGCCATAGCTTTAGGCACAATCCAATCATATGGCCTATTATATCGAAAGTGGGCCCATACTGACCCATAGCTTTAGGCACAATCCAATCATCATCCAAGCCACAAGCGAGCAGCGATTGAAACAATAATAATAACAGAGCCAGAACATTTGAAGACTTGGAAACCATAGTGAATTACAGTACTTGAAACACAGCCTGGAAGAAAGTGAATATAGAAAGGACATTGAAAGAGCCATACGCGCAAGGCAGATCAACAGGCAAACGAATACGCCTGAGGAACAGTCGAATGACAGTTAGAAAGAGAAGGAATTCTACCATATACAGGCTAATTCAAATTTGATCCCCACCATTGGGATACCGGAAACTTCTCACGAGGATCGTTAAATTGTAGCGAAGTTGCGCATTTATGTGCCTTATAATATGCCGTTTAGATTTTTTTTAAATTCCGAGTAGTTCCGGAGACACCCGAAAAAAAGTGAATTGTCAAGATTTTGATTTTATTTTTTTCTGACGTTATTTGACAAGTTAGCCGAAAATAAAAAAAAACATTTTTATTGCCACTTTTTCCCAGCTATACGATGGCGTTTTTAGATTTGTCATCCGACGTTTCGTCTTTTGGCCACCATCATCAACTTTATTTTTCCTTATGGGCGCCATATTGGTTTTTTACACACAAAATTAGCGCGTTTTATTTCGATTTCACTGATTTATGTTTTGTTATAATCTATTGTTTTTAAACCACGAAAAATTTAAATTAAAAGTGATTCCCTCTAGTTGCCTGTGACTTCATCAGAAGTTGTTTTATGAACATATGACAGTTAGTAGGTACTTGTCAAACGAGAGTAGTTGAAGCATATTTTTTTGTTAGAAATACCTTTCTCATATGAAAAAAAAAACGAGATATGTTAAAACTTTGTTACAAGTTTGATAGGAACAGTACGAAAACAGCGCAAATGTATTTTGGATTATATCCGGAAAGGCAACAGCAAGATAGAACATTATTTAAAATATTGGATGAATATCTAGCTCAGTTTATTGCTTTTGTAGGAAACAATTTTCACACACACAGAAAATTAATGCGTTTCATTTTCATTTCATTGATGTATAATGTGTATAATTTGTTTTTTCAAACCACAAATATTTAAACTAAAAGTTATACCATCTAGTTGGAATTTGCTTCATAAACATACAATATTAGTGATTTTAAAGTAGGAGTAACAATACAACGATACAAACAAACGTGAAAAATAAAGCAGAAAAATTAATACTAAAACATTACAAGTGCTCAAAATGATTACCTTCCACTTGTATACATAAACGAGCAAGACGATTTAAATTGCTGACGGCTCTATCAATGCCCCTTCTTCTAATTGACCTAAATTATTCAATTATATTTTCTCTACGCTCTTCCATGGGTATTGCTTCCCATGCACACTGTTCTTCAAAGTGTCCCACAAAAAGGTAACCAGAACCCTAAGGTCCGGAGATCTTGCCGGCCACTTTACAGGTTCTGAATTTCCTATCCGCCTATCGGATATATTTGGTCTAAATACTGACAGATTATGTGGAGGGGCTCCGTCATGCTGAAACCAACCCCTATTATAATCTGCAAGTGGCAAATCCCTTGAATTTAATTAGCAAGAACTGAAAATATGTTTTCCATTTAAAATCCCATCGAAAAAGTGAGGTCCGAGTATTTGGTCGTTGCAAATTCCAGGCCAGACATTTAAATGAAAACGAACTTGTGGCCTAACTTCTCTTACTTGTCTAGGGTTATTCAGTATTCAGTATTCAGTCCAAACATGGTCACTATTTCTATTGAATATGCCACAGTTTGTAAAAGTACTCTCGTTAGTCCAATTAATGGTTTTAATTAAGTCCTGATAATAAACCTTATTTGTGAACCAATTACAAAATTGCACCCTTCTATTAGGATTTCCTGGATCTAGTTAATGTAATATGTGCATTTTCTAACATTTCAAACCACTTTGTTTGAATTCTCTCCAAACGCTAGTCTCTGGCACATCAACATCTTCAGATACTCGATAAGTAGATTTTGAAACGTTTAGATTTATCTAAAAAAAAGCCAAAACAATTTCACTCTTTTCTTAACGTTAAATACATTTACCTTTGCCAGTAAGTTACGTCTAGTTCCTTCTTCCATTCTACTCCCATATTTCATCATTTGCTTTACAAAAGCACCAAACTGAGCTAAATGTTCATCCAATATTTTAAATAATGTTCTATCCGGTTGTTGCCTTCCCGGATATAATTCAAAATACATTTGCTCTGTTTTCGTACTGTCCCTATCAAACTTGTAATACGGTTTCAACATATCTCGTGTTTTTTCATTTGAGAAAGGCATTTCTAACAAAAATACCCTGGACTTATCTTTCCGTCAAATACCTCGGGGTTTTCCTCGACAAACACTTAACATGGCGCCCCCATGTCAATCACGCTCGAAAAAAAGCCTCGATGTTCATCTCGAAGCTGTTCCCACTTTTAAATAGAAACTCCAAATTGTCCACGAACAATAAGTTGCTTATGTACAAAGTCATTATCCGACCAGCCTTGACCTATGCATCACCTGCATGGGCCACCGCGGCCGCTACACACATCAAGACCCTTCAAATCATCCAGAACAAAATTATGAGAATGGTTACCGGAGCGCCATGGTTTGTCCGAAACAGTCAGATTCACTCTGATCTGGAAATGCCTTCGATACTTGAGTTTATAACTCAATTATCCACTACCCAGTTCGCAAAAGCCGCTTCTCACCCAAATGCTCTTCTCCGTAGTGCTACCGACTACGACGAGCAACTTCCACACAAGCATAAGCGTCCAAAGCTTATACTTACCCGCTAAACGCCCCCGCGGCAAAAACAGAATGGAAACATTCATACCCAAAAAGTCATTGTGTGTAATTCTTTCCGACGGAGGTATGGACTAAGGTCCGGTACTCCCAGGGAGGGGGTTTTAGTGAGTACAGTCTCACAGTACCTCGATATCCCACGGAACCTTTCCCCCTCCTGCATCAAAAATAAATAAAACATTATCTAGCTTGACAAATAACTACCAACTGCCATGTTTATAAAAGAACTTCTGATGGAGCCATGGGCAACTTGACGAAACCATTTTTAATTTAAATTTTTGTGGTTTAAGAACAGCAAATTATAACAAAACATACATATGTAAAATCGGAATAAAACGCCTTAATTTTCTGTGTAAAAAAAACAATATGGCGCCCATAAGAAAAACGTTGATGATGGTGGCCAAAAGACGAAACGTCGGATGACAAATCTGAAAACGCCATTGTGTAGCTGAAAAAGTGACAATAGAATGTATTTTTTATTTTGGGCTAACTTGTCAAATAACGCCAGAAAAAAATAAAATCAAAATCTTGAATTTTCAGTCTTTTGGTGAATTTTTATTTTTAAAAAATCACTAATAGAGGTATCGATGGTGAGACTTTGCAAACATTTTTCAAATGAGCGCGAACTAGGAAACTAGGACCTCTAGAACCCATATCCGATTCGAATTTGAATTACCTGTATACAACGAACCACAGATAAGATAGTTAAATCGCTAAAGAAAAATGATACTGCCACCATATTTATACCCACAACAAAGATCGGCGCCATGCTTAGATCTGCAAAGACGCCAATGGACCCTCGTCACTCTCCATACACCCGGAATATATTGCGTACCATGCGAATGCGCAAAGGTATACATATGGCAAACAACCAGAACCATCAAAATAAGGAGGCTGGAGCATAAACGACATCTAGCGTTATTCCAACCTGAAAAGTTGCGTTAGCTGAGAATGCTATACAAGACCACAGTTCTCTTTGCCCGAGCAAAGGGATATCACCAGCAAATCAGGAGGGAGGCGCTTTAAATACAGAGACATCCTAACAATATCAACCGAGTAGCAGTTTTAAGTTGAGTCGAATCTGAGTGTCCGTAATTAGCAACAGAAATGATTACATAGGCACTGAAAACATGACAATAAATCAATAATGATGACGTAATCTGCAACATCACTGCCTGCCACGCGTGTGTGATCCACGGCCGCTCAATCAATACAGGCGATTGCATCATCCACAGGTATAAAAAAGGTTACCAGAGCGATATGCCCTCAGCTTGAGTCCAGCTCTTGAAGAAGTTAGAAGGTATGGTTGGTAAACATCTAGCAACCCGCTAAATGAGTTCGACCATGGCAAAATGGCCTCGAAGTCATTTAGCATAATTCTTATTTCCCATTATTACAGAGAATGCGTTAATTACGAGGTAGATTCAAATGAAAACCAATAGCCGTTAAACAAAATTTGCTGAAGCATTATCAAAAACAAATGTTATTTTTCCACCTGGTCCCAATTACGCCCTACGCACGTTCTCTTTAGACCAAAGAGGTGGTATTGGTTTGAGGCAAGGCTGGGGTACAAAAAGAATGTGAGAAGATCATACAGTAAGTATGTGGCTGCGCTTTGTAGCACTATAAAATAATGGCTGTATTTGGTGATTCGCATCTTTTGGTTCTGACGACAGTCGAGAAACGGTCCTTTGGGAATAGTTTTGTAGTTTTGGGTATGCAACACCCAAAATACTAGTAATAGAAGTCCTATTAGGCACGTAGTCGTACAGACTTACCCTTAATGCATTAGATTTTTTGGTATGTTCATTAGTGTGAGAAATACTTGGTTCTCGGGTTAAACATCGCCTAGAATTTATTAAAAGTTCGGGACGCAGCAAGTGCATTATGGTAGTGAATTTTCATTAAAATGTTTTTAATAGCAAATATGTGTGTTTTTAAAAAAAGCAGGCATCAAATTTGATTACCAGTATAACATATATAGTAAAAACAATGTGCCATGTTTCATCAAAATAACTTTATTGTTTGAAAACGTACAGAAATTTCCGAAAGTAAACTCAAAGTGTAACCGAAAAAATCCGTTTCTTGGTCAACCTTATAGGTTAATAGCAAATTGAGCTTTTCAAATATGAAGCATTTAATCAAAATTCGCTACCATAACGCACTTGCTGCGTCCAGAATTTCTTAACTTACAAACATGCATTATATTTCGATGGAAAATGCAAAAACATAAGGTGTTTTCGAACAAAAAAAATTTATTTGTATCACCAACGACTTATGGGACTTAAGGGCCTGTGATTGTAGCAATAATTTTTTAAGATGTAGTTCGAGACACCATATAATTAATGTATACAAAATTTTTATATCTTGTATAATAACGGATATTTTGAGCTTTATTGATTTTTTACGAAAATTCGACAATAATTATATACCACTAAACGATAAACTCTATAGCTAAGGCTACTGCCAAGCATCAGAGAAAGGGTCTATTTGGAATGAATTTTCTGGAACAATGACGGTTGAAACTAAGACTTCAGGGTTTGTAAAACATTCTTCTTGAGACATTTTCTTTCTATAGTCCGTATTAGATTCAAGTTCTTTGCCTAAATGTTGCGAATTTTGACGTTTTAAATTGTCACTTTGTTTTTCTTTAAATGCCCATAATTTGTCTTTTGACCTACAGGACTAAATTTTGGTAGGTAGCTCACCTATAACAATATAAACCACGTTACCAAATTTGGTTGCCCTTACTTTGTTAATTCCGGAGATATATATTTTTTTGTTGAAAGAAAACACAAAATTTTCCGGGAAAACCTGGGCCGATTTTCCTGACTAACGAACTTATCCAAGCCATTTGGAAAAGGGAGGTATTCACCAAATTTAATCAAAATCGGCCCATTATTTTTTGAGTTATCGGTGTGATATATATATATATATATATATATATATATATATATATATATATATATATATATATATATATATATATATATATATATATATATATAAACATATAAAAATTGAAACTGACCCCGGATATGTGTTCTGGGGGACCTAACTAGCGCTCATTTTAATAAATTTTTTCAAAATTCAAAAGTCGGGATCTCTTCATTAGTGAATTTTTGAATTTTTTTAAAGAAAATTCACTAAAACACGATGTTTCTGTCCCTGTTTTAAACCATTTTTAAGAGGTTAGGGAAAAAACTTTAGGGCCTCAATGTGCATACTTCTTATATATATATATATATATATATATATATATATATATATATATATATATATATATATATATATATATATATATATATATATATATATATATATATATATATATATATATATATATATATATGTGTGTGTGTGAGTGTGTGTGTGTGTGTATTTATTTATATAATAATAATACATTTAGTATAAAAATTATACATTGTATCTTACAAATAATCAAAGGCCTGTGTTTGTATAGTAGACACAATTTAATATATCTATAATAGGTCCAAACAATAATGTCAAAAATCTTAAAATGTCACTAGCTATAAATTTGTTCCTTCCATCTTCATGTAAATATACATTAACTAGGTATCTTAACCAACATGTCTGTATATATTACAAAACATTGTTTAGGTAAGCGCGAATTTATGTATATAAGTATATATATATATATATATATATATATATATATATATATATATATATATATATATATATATATATATATATATATATATATATATATATGTATATATATATATATATATATATATATATATATATATATATATATATATATATATATATATATATATATATATATATATATATATGAACCTTTAAAAACAATAACGTACCATAATTATGGGTTCTAGGTAAGGAGCTCTATATTCGCGCTTATTTAAACAATCTTTTTTGAGTTTTCGAAAGCAGTGGCCATGACCCCGTGTGATTTTTTTATGAATAGGATACAGAATTTTTTTAATGAATTTTCGCTAAAAATGAGCGATTTTGACGAAACTTGGCACATATATTCCTTTTGTAAATAGCTTTGATGGTTGGTTTACCAGTGTAAATTTTGATAAAATTTGGTATGTAGATAGGTACCTAGTTTCCCTTTATGGACATAGGTATACCTACTATGTGTACAAAAATTAAAGTTATTATTGAGTTACTAGATTAGACATTTTATAATGTAAATATGCTACCATACCGCAAGTACTGCGTCAGGACTGGACTTATTTCTTATACATACATAATAGGTACATACCTACCTACCCATTTCAATTATGTTTGCCTTTCCTCCAAGTATTTATATTTGATAAGTAATTATTACTTTATATTATAACTATTACTGTAATGACAAAGATATTAGGCGGAGCATAATTGTATGCCCGCCACTAAGAAACAATGGTAAACAACTATTGCTTGTTAACTAATTAAATGTTTAAACATGATTTGATTTTTTAAAAATTGAAAACCCGCGAAAAACGAAATATAATAGGACAAATATTTAATTTTTTCATTAATCTCATAATGATTCCCCTACCAATCATATCGTTACTTACCTTTATCACTGTTATTGGTTAATATTAATGCACTACCACTTTGTTGTTTTTAAACAATAGGTACAACATACAAAACAATGGTATAGTTTTCATACGAACTTGATATAGCATAAAAGAAAGGTAAGGTTATGTTCAAAGAAACAGCTGTGCAGCAGTAACGCAAGACTGTGAAATGGGATTGTCATTATTATTTATTATTTTCAGCTACAAGTTGACGCAATTCAAGGTCTCTCAGAAATATATCAGTGGTGTAACTTAGAAAATACCTAAGGTGTAAATTTATTATTTCATACATTTTCTTAGCTACAAAAAACAGATTTTTATTTCCATTTATTTGTTTAATAAAATATATATTATAGGTAGCTATACAGGATCTATCTTTTTCCGGGTTTTGAATACTGTTCATTTTATGAGTAAGTACGAAAAAAACCCTTACATAGCTTTGAAATCAGAAAAAAAATCATATTCCTACCTATCCATCATTTCATCTTCCTAATATATTCTTTTTGTTTATACCTACGTTTTTTTTTTCAATAAATGATTATTAGTAGACGCAAGCTATAAATTATATTTTCATTTCACTATTACTTGAATATGACCGGAAACATTCTGTTTTAATTGTGTCAGAAAAATAATAGCCTGCTTCCTATTTTAGTTTTTTTCGTATGATTCATATAAAAAAATAACAGAACTCTACTAAGTGATAGGTATATTACTGACACAAAAAAATCTGCTATCATCTGGTGGAAAAATTAAATATGACCTTCATAAGAAAAAAGTTAACTCTCTTGGCTCATTAAAAACACATGAGCTTAACCCTTTTTTGAGACCAGCCTGACGACCTAATTAATCTGTATAAAGTTTCAGACTTCTAGAATAACTAGTTTTTGAAGCATGTATTAAAGAAAGAAAAGGTCTGGACGCAGTAAGTGCGGTATGGTAGTGAACTTTCATAAAAATCTTTTTAATAACAAATATTGTAAGGGGTACGTTTTTTTTCCATGTATATTGAATAATAGTGAACGCAACCCTTCGATGACACAAGGTTACAACACTCTTAATAAACAATAGAAGTAACCTATTATAATAATAACAATCGACTAACGGTCACATAATATAATTACATAGCTCAACAATCAATCACCAGTCGATATATTACTTAGCCCACTAAGCATGGTAACTTACAAATGCTTACCGCAACGTTAGATATTTTACCATTAAGCAAGTTAGGTTTGCAACATTTCTAAATGGTTGCAGCCAAAAAACTAATGCAAACTTACAAATGAAACTTTAACATAACTTTCAAATGTAATATCTCCTTTGCGGGCTTGTTGTTTTTCTCCATTTGTAAGCTCACGTAAAGTTACAGTTGTAATGTTTCTGAAAGTTTGTTTTAATTGATAAACATTTATTTGAATTCCCTCCATTTTCGTATTCGTCTATGTTCGATCGTATGTCATCGTCCTCCAATAGCAACATACAACACTAACGCCAACAGCAACAGCGAACTGACTCTGACAATGCGCCCGGTATTAATGGTAATGGCGGATTGTTGTTTATGTTATATTTATGATATCATAAGCTGTTATTTGATCTATGTCTATTGTCTATTGTCTATTGTCTATTTATTTTTCTGGAAGTTTTAAAGATTTATTGTAGCCTGAATTGTTTGAATTTTGGGTTTAAGTTAAGTCTCCTACAAATTTAAACATTTTAGCAAAAATATGGATTGTTTGGAAAGAATAGCAGTCAGAAAGACATTATGGAATAGCAGAGATTTATGGTAAATGAAGGTGATGGTTGAAGTGTTAGAGGGTGAGAAATAGAAGGGCAAAAGAAATTACATTCGGAACGTAAAAATTTGAAGTTTACTGAATTTGGTGTAGGACTGTCAAACTATTTAGGATATAACCGTCCAAATTATGTTATAATACAGCACAAGTCTAAGACTTATTGTACTAACATATTGTATAATTTTTGCCAATAAACAATAATAATAATAATAATAATAATAATAATAATAATTCGTTGTCTGGAGTGTAGATAATGAAACATGGAGTATATCGGCAAACATGTCAGGTAAGAATCCCTAAAACAGCGGCGATCCTTGGGAGCCGTCTACTTAAGGATCGCCGGTGAATTATTCTAAAATGGCTGCATTTATATTTTTGTTTCTTTTTATAAAATATGCTCAATGAAAAAGAAAACCTAATTGCTAAATACGAATTTTGTTATGTCCTTAGAAGCAGCCTGGAGATGTCTTACCTGGTCAGACCAATTCATTTTAAAACGTTAAATATGATTGACCTATGGAAGAATGAGGCTTATCCAGAGCAATCGACATCATAAGGAACAGTACAGTATCGATCAAGTTGCCAGGATTGCTTATTTTGTACATTGTCGCAGTATCCTATCGTATGGAATATTTATATGGGTTAACTCGTCAGCAGTGGAACATGTGTTTATCATGCAAAAAAGGGCAATAAGGACAGTGAATGATAAAGCTCGCAACATCAATACCAGGTGCAGGCATGAATAAAAAATACAGTTGCACAAAAAGGAGAAAACAAAGCAGATGTTTGATTACTTGGGAATCAAATTCCTCAGTTTTTTTGCCTAATGTTATTAAGATGCTCCCACTAACAAGATTACAGTAGGCACTAGTGGATGTTATAAAACAAAAACCAAGATGAAGGAATTTATTGGTGCTCTAAACTAATATGTGTAGTGTGTGTGTGAGTGCGTTAGCACTAGCTACAGACTTTATATATATATATATATATATATATATATATATATATATATATATATATATATAATTCATTGTAGTCATAATTTTGTTTTACTTTAATTCAATGTTTCTGAATGTACACAGTAGGTACTATACTTACTTGATAGGAATAGTTAAGACATATGCGTTAACACTTTCTGAGAGTGTCACCATATCTAAGCTATTTTCGCATTGAAGTTATATTCATTTCCATGCGCTTGATTTATCCATTGCATATTCTTACGTTTGCTTAAACTTTCTCTAAAATCGAAATGAACGCACCATTTTAGATATTTCTTTTTTCACAATGGTATTTGATATGTTGACTTTATTTTATGTCACATATGTTACCACATATTTTAGAAGCTAAAAAAATTCTCGCCTCTCAAAATAAGTAATGCTACTTCGTTTTTGTTATTGGTGTTTCATACATTTTCCTAGACAACAGAGTTATTTAGTAAAACAATATCAAAAACAATTAATTGGTATTCATTTAGAAAAAAGAATTTTTGAAATCGGTCAATTAATAACGATATAACGAGTTCAAGTTATCTATTTTGTCGCTGAGTTTTGACTAGAACTACATTTTAGGCTAAACAAGGACACACGCTATATGTCTTAACTTTCTCTATCTAGTAACTATAATAGTCGGTACTTATAAAGACAGTGACTTACCATGTACATTTGATGGTCAATAAAATCTATATATCTATCAGCAGAAATGAATAATATGTTGTAATTCCTAGATTTTTTTATGTAATAAAGATTTTATTCTAATTAACATTGTCTTAAGTCTTTTTTTACAGTTTTATAAGAAATATATATTATGTATAAATACACCTATACATATATTCCGTATTAGTTTGTAACTTGAAATAAATTCAGTTAATCAAATACAGTTTCTTTTTTCAGAAATGCTTGGACACGTTGGTTAGTATTTCAAGTTGCAGTCTTTTAAAAAAGCTATACAGTATATATGTACAATATTTGAAAAATGACTTCATCGATAATTTCTTTAAATCAACCCTACGTTTTTGTTGACTATTTTTAAAGTTCTTACATGTGAAGTTGTAGAAACCAGCAGATTTAAAATTTTTATTCATTGATAACTACGCAAATTTTTTTTCGTGCTTTCAACTCAAGATTTATAATAAAAATTTGAAATTTGGTGGTTTTGTATTGCTTGGTGTGTACTTTAAAAATAGTCAACAAAAAGCTAAGTTTGTCATTTACAAAAATTATCAATGACATTGGACACAAATTGTATAATATATTTTTGAAAAGATTGTAACTGAGAATATTATCTGACTCCGAGCATTTTTGAAAAAAAGCTGAAGTAGATTAATTGGAATTATTCTAAGTTACAAACTTGCACTGTATATATAATATATACAACTGCAAATAAGTTGCAAATGTAAGTTTAAATTTTACAACTTTGCTAGGCCCTTTTAAAATTGAAGCTTGCTGTAAGGTAACATTTGTAAGTATAAAGAAAGTTTGTAACAGGTCACTACAGTAAACTTGCAGTAAAGTTACAAAAGAAACACTTGCATATGTAAAGTCACTGGGGGGAAGATTTGCCATTTGCAACAAACTTTCAGGAAGCTTTCTGCAAGTAATCTATCAAACTTACACTTGCTTTGGCAAAGATTCTGCAATGTTAATGCAATATTACCTTGCTCAGTGTGAGCAGTTGTGTTATCTACTTAAGAGTAGTCATGCAAAAGGCAAAAGGTTTATTACTTGTCAGAATGATGGCGAAACCTTAATGTACGGGCGTAATGAGTCGGGCGAGCGGGTGTCAAATGTGTCCAGTAACAACATCACTAACCTGTAATTAAAAATATACCTGAACACACCATTGTTCATCTAAAGCACAACCTAACACATATACGAGGGGCATTCAACTATTAGCTCATCAAACAGTTACCAATTACACGCTCCACTGAGCGACTCAATACCAATGACTATTTATACTCAAAGCTCCACTGAGCAACCTAACATTAAGAGCAGTTTCGACATAGCGCTCCACTGAGCAACTCCAACATTACTAGCAGTTCATACTCAAGGCTCCACTGAGCCACATTATACTCTCTCAACAGCGCACATCAGTGCCTCAGAACTGCTTCTCAACAATGTCTTTAAATGCTCAACCATTAGGTTCTTAAACAATAATTACTCAGACGATAATTACTCAGACAATAATTACTCAAGTAGTTACTCACACGATAGTTACTCAAATAATAATTATTTAAACGTTAGTTACTCAAATAATAGTTTCTAAAACAATAGTTTAACCTGTGTATTTTGTTGGGCGCTGTACCCGAACACTAGGTCCGTGCCGGCTTCCAGGTGTGCAATGAGGCACAGTTCAATACCTCACCCAGAGTGCTCGTACTGACAGAGTTGACTACCGAGAAGTGCAATGGACACAATGGGCTAGCTCAACACTGTGCCCTTCTCCAAGTACCCCAACTCCCCCACTGGGACTGACCGTGCAATGAGACCAACGGGTGAACTGGCCACAGTGTCTCGGACAAGCTACCAGATCGACAAATACAACAACTGTTCACACATGAATCATGAGAAAGTGCAATGGACACAAAGGGCGAACACAGCAATGTGCCCTTCTCCAATATCCACCGCATCGCCACGGGCGGGTGCAATGGATACTGCTGTACCCCCACCATAATGTGACGATGCCACAAAAATCCACCGTGTTGTGGTTACGTAACCTGGGCCTAAATCCAAACGCCTCTACCAGTATGACGCCCTACTGGGTGAGCAAACAGCGAAGGTGTCCCTCACACCTTCCAAACTATCATCAATTTACTTTCAAACAGACTCTACTTTATTTACTCTAAACAAACTGACATAATTCAACTCTTACTTAATTTATGAATATTGACTTAACCTCGTATAAGTAACAAGCCTATTTTAAACTTGGCTAATTCCTAAATTATTTCCTAAAGCCCCTTTATTTGAATATGATAATTACTTCTCAATTTATAACTTAGCCTCGTATAAATAATAAACGTAATTTAAACTTACCTATTTCTCAAATTATCTCATAGGGCCCCTTATTCTAGAAAACACTCGACACAATACTGGATACTGCCACAAGCACGCCTAACGGTATAATAGCTAATGCATTCTATGTTAAACTAGACGAATGACAAAAACGTTACCGAGAAGGCATCTTCGAACTAGTTCTTAAGTGTATAGATAACTGCAGCATGAATAGCGCGAGGCCCTTCAATCTAAGAGAGATATATTGTAACTCCACACACCTCGCACATCTATCTTTAAGTAAACAATTTTTAAGCGCGTCTGGCTCAACTAACACTTTAGTTTTAATGGGACCACATATGTGAAACTTAATGTGAAACTTGTCCACATATTGCCGTGTCTATTTAATACCTACAGTGAATTTTCATAATAAAATAGCGCTGTGACCAGGGCTAGAAAATACATTCCTTACAATATGTCTTTTTCTAATAAAAGTAGTCATCAAATTTGGTTACCAGTATAACCTATATAGTAGAGACAATGTAACATATATTTCATCAAAATAATTTTGTTGTTTGAAAAAGTAGGTACAAACATTTTCCGAAAATAAACTTAAAATGTTCCCGATAACGCTGGCCCGATTGCGTAAAGGCAAAACCCTGTATAGTACAGAGCGCGAGGTCCGCGCGACGCTCTGGATCACTCGGGGCTTTGTTTATGAATACGCTGCGTTGCGTCAGACAAATCGCAGTGCGATACAGAGCAACCTTGATTCCCGTGTCACGCTTAATTTTAATCGTAATAATAATTAGTTACTATTCATTGATTGTTGTTGCCCTTACTTGGTGAAACTTGTCCATACTGCATACAGACTTGGAGAATACTTCTCTAGCTTCACTGTTGGTTTTTAGTGGTGAAGGACGTAGCCAGCGCGTGAGCTAACTGGAGCAAGTGGCCCTTCGAATTCTGGAAGTTCTAGGATGTTCTTCAATGCTTCTGTGACTATAGTTTCGCTGCTTGACAGCATTTTCAGACAGATTAAAATTGAATTAGTACGAAATCATGACAACTACAAATAAATATCTGTTGCTAGATATTTATTTGTAGTTGTCATGATTTCGTACTAATTCAATTTTAATCTGTCTGAAAATGCTGTCAAGCAGCGAAACTATAGTCACAGAAGCATTGAAGTACATCCTAGAACTTCCAGAATTCGAAGGACCACTTGCTCCAGTTAGCTCACGCGCTGGCTACGTCCTTCACCACTAAAAACCAACAGTGAAGCTAGAGAAGTATTCTCCAAGTCTGTATGCAATTAGTTACTAGTTGCATGGTTCACGTGCACATTGTTATCGGTTATAATTTCTATGTTGTCTTGATTTTATCACATGCACTATGGATGAAGCAACCTTAGAAAGTTTTTTCGGGCGTTTGTGCATCTGAAAAAGACTCCAATTTATTTTATACAGTGAATGCTAAAATTGCTTTTTGTGATTGTCCATCGAACACAGGTGGCAAATTCTGTAAACACCTATGCGCAGCAGAACAAAAATTTGGTATATTATTTAAAACATCTCCAGTTCTAAGCGTTCATGATAGAATACAGTTAGTCAAATTAGCTGTTGGGCATTCAGCACCAGAGGAAATTTATAAAAATATGGATCCAAACACAACTGATCTTGAAAACTCATTTCAGTCAATCAATTCTGTTCCTGCTAAAGTAGAGTTAGCAACTGCAATAGAGTTACAAGTGAACGCCGAGGAAAGTGAAAGCCGATTTATAAAAGAAATAATAAGAATGCGTTGTGAATTTAATCGCATAACAAATACACTCGAAGCCAATCAAAGCTCAGAAGCTACTTTATCCATCATTAAGTTTAATGCACTAATGAATAACCTGAAAACACCTTCCCAAATTCTAAACTTTTTGGAAGCTAAAAGTCGAATATGCGATAGAAAATCAAAAAAATTCTAGTCCAGCCAACGTCAATTTCACGTCGTAAAAACAAAGCGATGCCTCAATCTGGGAGAATTCAAGCTGGCAGGCCTTCCAAAAATGAAAAACTAGAACGGAAGCACAGTCTTGGAAGCAACATTTCGCATAACCTACCAAATGCAAAGTTACATTGAACCTAATTCTGTATTTCGTTGTTTAATAAAAATAATATATAATGCATGCATGTATGAGTTTTATTGTAAGAATATCTACCATTTATCAGGAAAGTGTAGGTAGGAATTATTGAATATTAAAATTTACTAAACAAATTTATACTGTTGAATTGGGTATTTCGCCACACTGTTTTCAATTAAATAAAAAATAATTTAAATTCAGAATTATGTCATATACGAAATTATTGAAAATAATATGAAATTAGAATTTTACACGTATTTGAAAGTTACTTATAAACTTAAGTTTTTAAAGATTTTTTCGTTGTTTTATGTAACTTAAGTTTAATGTTTCCTTGAATGCAAATTTGCTTGAGTCAAATAGAATTTTTTATTTACCTAAGAGGTTTAGATCTATTCACCTCTCGTCTTGAGTTAGTTCTGTAATGGGTTAGTAATTGTAATTTAAATGCCAACGTTTCAATTTTTAAATTAAAAGAACGGCTGCTTCGGTCAAATGTATTGTCAGTTCATAAAATAACTCATCTAAAAAGATTTATCATCTTGGTTAATTAAAAAGTCTATTTACCTTAAGTAAAATTTTATGAATTATTTAACTTAAGTTTCATAAAACAACGAAAAACATCGTTAAAATTCAAGTTTATAACTAGTTTAAATACGTGTGAATTTCTGCTTTCTTCTTCTTTTCAATAATTATGTAGATATATAAGATAATTCTGATAATTCTTTTCGACGAAACTAAAAAAATAGTCGCACCAAAATTTGCAAAAAATCCAAAAAAAAATTTTTTACCATAACTTATTAAGCAACTACCAAAATTTCACAAAAAACTTACAAACAATTATTCTAAGTAAACACAAAGAAAATTATGCGAAAACTATATATTTTGTACAAAAAAATATGCTAAAAGAATGCATAAAATTCAAATTATACATTATCTGTAATTAGGATTTTTCACGGAAACTTGAACCAGAAAAATATAATCGGAAAATACTCCTATTTTCGTTCTACGAGCCGTTAAGAACATTACTTAAGCCTGCCACTTTAAAATTTCATTTGACATTTGTAAAAACAATTTATCAACCACTTATATATTATAAAAATTAAAAATGTTTGAGCCTCGATGGTTCAGTGGTAAGAACTTGTGCCTCTGAACCGAAGGGTACTGGGTTCGATTCCCAGGGTACCTCACATACTGTAAAATTAACATCAACCGAGGCTGTGGGATTGTATTTGAGCAAGTTGGATGCCTGCACGTTCTACCCTCCGGGGGGTGGGCGTAAAGTCGTCGGTCCCGTTTCCATACGATGTTGGGCACGTTAAAGGTCCATACCCTCCTTACAGCAACGCTGGGATTGCAAAATTTCTAGGATAACTGCTCCCTGGCGTCGGTGATTCGCCATAGGCGTGAAAATAGACCGACGTTAAAGAAACAAACACACACCTCAAAATGTAAACACAGATAATCCTATCAAATTAATTATTTATTACCTTTTTGTACCAAAGTTGATTTAAATATTTTTCTTCGAAAATTCGCTAATAATCACATAAGCTGATCGAATGATGGTATGCGATTGTAAATGTAAATATTTCCAAAACCAAAGTCTCTAGGTATAGGGAGTGTTATGCAAAACTTGAAGCAGAGGGCATGCCCTTTGGTTCTCAAAAACAAAGTACAGGCTGTTCCATTTCAAAAAATTGTGTTACGGCGATTTGAATTTTTTCAAGTTCAGTCACAATTTGAGAGCAGCCTGTATATGGCATCTGGATTTTTTCGACGAATAATACAAACGAAGACTTCTCTGAACGCGTCACTTTCATGCTACTCTGCTTTCAATTGGTAAAAACGCCGTATCATAAGTTTTGGTATGTGCCAAAAAGGTAAAAGGTTGCAAAACAATTGAAATAACTCGAGAATGATAAACGCTGTCAATTTTTTTCCTTACAAACATGCATTATAACTCCCTGAAAAATTCAAAGATGTAAGAGTATAAGGGTCGTTCGAAAAAAAAAAGAAAATTTGAATCACCAATGACTTATGGGCCATCCTGTGATTGTCAAAATAATTTTATAAGATGCAGCTCAAGATATTCTATAATTAACGTATACAATTTTTCTCGTATCTTGTATAATAAGTTTTGATATTATATAAATTAATAATTTTGGAAAAAATATGGTATGTGGAGATAGAGTGATAGTTAAGATGGTGTATTGAAGTGGTTTAGATCTATCATAAATGAAGGCAATGGGTGAAGCATTACATTGAAGAAATAAAAGTGAAGAATTTTTTTTACCTGGTTTGTCAAAATTTGAAGTTTGCCGAATTTGATATATAATTGTCATATTGCTTTAAATATAACTTTTAAAATTATGCAAATGTACACCACAAGTCTCAGACTTATTGTATAGGCATACTGTATAATTTTTATCAATGAATAAATAATAATAATAATAAGGAATATATTGAGCTTTACGTTAGAAATGCGTCACCCTGTATATACGTAAACAGATAAAAACTGAAAGTAACCTCGGATGTGGGTTCTAGGGGACCTAGTTTGCATTTATTTGAAGAAATCTTTTCAAAATTTAAAAGTCGCGGACTTTTTCTACGAAAATTCGCTAAAAATGATAACCCATTATACCATAAATTTAACTGAAACTACTGCCAAAGCATCAGAGAAAGGGTCAATTTTCAAATTTCAAAATTAAAAATTTCTGGAAATATTTTAGTAAAATTAAGGACAATGGCGGTTGAGAGTGAAACTTAAGAGTTTGTAAAACACTCTTCTTATGACATTTTTTCTACATATCACGTATTCGTTTTAGGTTGTTCGCTTAAAGGATGACAATTTTGACGTTTAAAATCGCGACTCAACTTTGCGGTTAAGACGTTTAGCTTTTTTAAACAATATTTATTTAACTATTAAACAAATAATATAATAAAAATACAATAATAAAAACAGATATCAATATAAGTGTGATACTAATAATAAAATACAATACTGCAGCACGCGATGTGCAAAGTATTAAGCGTGGAACAAGAATGGACACCCCGCTGAAGGCGAGCTGCCTATTTATAATAAGTCCCTCGGGAGTGGCACTAATGTCTTTAGAGGTGAGTTCTACACTGCTGACTCAGATTCTCAGGCTTTGCGGCGTAGTTTCCCATGATGCTTTTGGATTCGCTGACTCTGGTCTCTGCATACTTTGTTTGCTACATTGTAATAATAGACCGTTGTTATGGGTCCATCTATCTCCACCCCCCGTTGAAGATGAAGCTATGGTTCGTGCCGGATTTTTAATGGAAATCCGGTCTCGATGTTTTTTGGAGTTTCTTCATTGGCCTTCTTCCATTTATTGATTGATTGTTCTTTTTGTTATGGCAGCTATGATGGCTATTGCTACCGCTACATATAACAGGGTGGTCCAGATACTTAAGTGATGGATTGGTATGTTGATCTGGCTTGGTATATTCTTTTTTATCGATTGGAGTTGATTTTGGATGTTGCTAATATCGTGTAGCTTTACGTTATCTAATTTTAATTCTGGTAGTTCTTCGTGCATTTTGATTTATTCTCGTGTCGAGGCTTCTAATTTTGGTAATCTAAATATTTGTTGAGTTTCTGATGTTTGTGTAGTTTTATAAATTATGTTAGGACCTCGGTGGTTCAGAGGTAAGAACGTGTGCCTTTGAACCGAAGGGTACTGGGTTCGATCCCGGCGTACTCCTTTCACTTTTTCAGTACAAACTGTAAAATTAACATCAACCCAGGTTCTGGCATTGTATTTGAGCAAGTTGAATGTCTGCACGTTCCGCCCTTCGGAGGGGGCGTAAAGCCGTCGGTCCCGTGTCCATGCGATGTTGGACACGTTAAAGATCCCTACCCTCCTTACAGAAAGACAGGGGTTCGGCAAAATTTCCAGGATAGTGAGGTGAAACTGCTTCCTGGCGTCGGTGATTGGCCATAGTTGCGGAAATAGACCGACGTTAAAGAAACAAAACACACACACACACGCACACATAAATTATGTTCCCTGTCTGTGAATTGCATGTTGGTTTAAGGGTTATTAATTTTGTTCCCTGAACTATATTGGTTTCTTCCTGTTCCTCGCAAATTACTTTGATCTTCGTTTCTTCTGGCGCTATTTTTATATATTGACTGTTTCCATATTTTGATATTGTGGTCTTGTTAATTTTGACTGTTTCTTGTTTACAATTATCTATAGGCTTCTGAAAGTTGATTAGTTTGATTTCGCATGGATTTTGGTGGCTGAGCATGGTTGAATTATCATTTTCACAAAAATATAGTTGGTTCTTTAAATGTTGACATTCATTGTTTCGGTAAGCATACTGTTTGCTACTAAGGATGAGGTATTTTTTTCTTGAGATTATCATTGTAAATGTGTAAGGATGTTTAGGTATTGGTAATGTGTACAGCTGGTAATATGCATAATCTGACTTGTCCACTAATGGTATTTCTAATTGGAAAATAATTTTGAAGTCAAGGGCCATGATTTTTTTTAATCCGAAGGGAATAATCCTCATGGACTTTTTGCATAAAGATAAAACGACCTTGGGACAGTAATATAGTGAATTATTGAACCGACTCGATCAAAAATTGAAAGAGACACTGCCCTATTTGGCTAAGAAAAAAGTGCTGTTTCATAACGATAACGCACCAGCACATTCACCCGGAACTGTCGTGGCCAAATTGCATGAACTGCGCTACAAATTGCTGCCGCATTCACCGTACTCGCTCGACCTAACTCCCTGCGACTTCTTTCTGTTCCCCAAGATTAGAACATGGCTCGGGGGAAAATTCTATTCAAACGAGGAGGTTATGGCAGAGACAGAAGCGTATTTTGAAGAGTTTGACAAATTGTAGTTTTGCAGGGGTTAAAGAAATGGCAGAAACGTTGGCAGAAGTGTATCGACCTAAAAGGAGATTATGTTGAAAAATTTAAAAAAAATCTGAAAAACTTGTGTCTTCATTTCTAAGGTGTGTCGATCGACCCTCGTACATTTTAAAACTTTATAATACAGAATTTAACAATGTGGGCTTTGAAAAATGAGTAATTATGTTTAATTGGAAACTGACAAAATAGAAATACAATGTTTGTATTAACCTGTATCTGTCATTTTTTTTTTAACAAATTAATACAACTAAAATTTCTGATATTCTTCTAATGAAACGAAAACTTGTCACTACATCAATTCGTCGTTTTGTATTCTGGTATGTTGTTTGAATAAGACTATAATGGAATTAAGACCTTTAAAGTGAAATCTTTAATTAATCCTTTGATGATTAAAGCATCTCTGTTTATAATAATAATTACCTAAATTTGGAAGCATGTACACTTAAATGCTGACGACATGAACATTCACCCAGTGGCGGGTGATGTAACATTTGCCGTAGGTGACAACTTACAAGCGATAAACTGCGGGTGGAGCAGGAACTTTCAACCCTTGTCATTGGCATTGTAGAAATATGAGAGACGACTGATAAATTTACGACCTAAAGTAATTAATGCCGATTAATCATTTACATTTTTGCTGCACTCATTGTTAGTATAAATATCGGATTCATTATATTTTTTAGTAATTAGTGTACTTGCCGTTAGGCGACAAACATATTAATTTGGTGGAATCTGAAAAGTCGTACAATTTTGAACACCGCGCTGTGATAAAATACCTCGTGTAGGAAGAAACACGGCGAAAGAAAATTTTGAAGACATGTCTTCGGTTTAAAAATGGACTCGTTTGTTTTATCAAGGACGAGAACGTCGTGAAGATGACTCCCGCCTTGTAACAGTAATCGGCACAGCAAATATTGAAAAAGTCAAGAAATTGGTATTAGCCTACTGAAGAATAAAACTGTGGCAGATATCTGAATAATTATAAATGAGCAAAGAACGTCTTGGTGAAATTTTGCTCAAAATTTGGACATGACAATTTTCATTTTTAGTAAAAGTTAATTACAACTGATTGCTATGATTTCCGTTTACCTAAATATTTTACGCATGACGTCTGTACTTCATACGATTCGTCTAAAATTTAATTATTGTCAAATAAAAGACGCAGCAAGTGCGTTATGGTAGTGAATTTTCATAAAAATGTTTTTAAAATCAAATATGTTTCTTAAGAAAGCAGGCATCAAATTTGGTTACGAGTATAATCTATATATTAGAAACAATGTGCCATGTTTCATCAAAATAACTTGATTTTTTGAAAATGTGCAAAAATTTCCGAAAGTAAACTTAAATTGTACCCGAAAAACTGGATTTCTGGTCAACCTTATAGGTAAATTGATTCAAATTTGAAGCATTTAGTGAAAATTCGCTACCATAACGCACTCGCTGCGTCCCGAATTTCTTTTCTTACAAAGATGTATTATATTTCGATGGAAAAGCAAAAATGCAATAACATATAAGAACCTCGGTGGTTCAGGGGTAACAACGTGTGCCACCAAACCGAAGGGTACTGGGTTCGATCCCATGGTACTCCTTTCACTTTTTCAGTACAAACTGTAACATTAACATCAACCGAGGTTCTGGCATTGTATTTGAGCAAGTTGAATGTCTGCACGTTCCGCCCTTCGGAGGGGGCGTAAAGCCGTCGGTCCCGTGTCCATGCGATGTTGGGCACGTTAAAGATCCCTACCCTCCTTACAGAAAGGCAGGGGTTCGGCAAAATTCCCAGGATAGTGAGGTGAAACTGCTCCCTGGCGTCGGTGATTGGCCATAGTCGCGGAAATAGGCCGACGTTAAAGAAACAAAAACACACACACACACACGCAATAACATTTTTTTTTGTTCCCTCAGGGCTCGTCCGCGGCCTTGCCGCCCCGATAGCACCGCAACCCTTGGTTGATTGTGCATACCCTTAGTCTTACTCCACCCATTCCAAGATCACTGTGCCTTGAACTAGTCTGCACAGCGATTGGTAGGGTGAAGTTTTATATTGCTCTGTCTTCGGTCTAGAGTGACCGTAGATCAGTTGTCTTTTCCGGTCCAGAGCTATACACTCACACAAGATGTGCTGGGCTGATTCCTCCCCCTCGCCGCAGAGTCTGCATGCGAGGTCCCCTTCGAACCGCCCCATTTTATGCAGGTGTTTCTTGACGGCCATGTGTCCCGTCAAGAGACCTGTTGTGTTTCTGAGCTGTCCTCTGCTAAGGTTTAGCAGCTCCACAGCTCTCTTTGAACTGGGTCCGTCAATTATTGACTTTCCATGTCTGAGCCCTGGACAGTCCGCCCAGTACACCTTGTGTTGGTTTCTGACCCAGGACTTAATGGCTCCCCTGGCAGTGCTCTTTGACACGCCCAGAGCCGGTTCTGGTCCCATAAATGGTTCTGCTCACCCTCTCTTCGCGAGACTGTCAGCTTCTTCATTGCCTTTAACCCCCGAGTGACCCGGCACCCAGATGAGGGTCACCTCATTCTGCCCAGCCAGGTCGCTCGTCTGGTCCTTCCGAGTAAACACCTGCCCCCGTCCCACGCTCCCCGCCAGATCCGTCCGTGAACCAGACGAGCGCGTCCCGTGGCATGCCCGGCGTCTCCTCCCGCCATGCCTCGCGATCAGGGATTTCCACTGTAAAGTTGTTTTCCCTGCACATTCGCGGGCTCGCGAAGTCTGACCTCATTTCAAGCATGGGCTCCTTCACGATCTCCTGAATTTTGCAGTGGCCCCTGAAGCCTGGGTTGATCTTCAGTCTACCATTGCAGGCTAGTCTGTATAGCCCTAGCCTGGCCTCTCCCATAATAACTAAGTGTAGGGGGGGTAGATCCAGCAACACCTCCATGGCGGCTGTTGGGGTTGAAGACATGGCCCCTGTGATGCCTAGGCAAGCCATCCTTTGGATCTTGCCTAGTTTTTGTTTGGCACTGGATTGTGTCACCTTAGGCCACCAGACCAGTGCCGCATATGTTAACGATGGTCTGACCACCCTTGTGTACAGCCAGTGGGCCATACTAGGTCTTAGTCCCCACGTTTTTCCATATAGCCGCCTAGTGACGACTAAGGTCATGACTGCCTTACGCAGTATTTTTCCAATGTGACCATTCCAGGTTAGCTTAGAGTCCAATACGACCCAAAGATATTTTACCTCCCTGGCGATTGGAACGCTCCTACCGTATAAAGTGAGAGTTCTGTGGCTTTCACACTTCCTGCTCCCCGTAAACGGCACGACGGTTGCTTTCTCGGGGCTCACCCCGAGCCCTTGATCAACTGTCCACCCTTCCACCACTTTCAGTGCAGTCTGCATACGCTCCCACACTGCCTGTGTGACCTTTCCTCGGACTATGATGACAATGTCGTCCGCATAGCCCTGTACCTCATACCCCCCTCCCGAGAGCCTCCCCAGCAGGCCGTCCACGACTAGACACCAGAGCAAGGGAGACAGAACGCTCCCCTGCGGACACCCCGCCGCGACCCCCGCCAGCAGAGTCCCTCCCGCGAGTGAGGTGAACACCGCCCTGTCCCTGAGCATGGAACCGATCCACCTGCAGCACGTCTCCTCTATTCCACGCTCCCGGGCAGCTGCCAGAACCGATCCCAACGAGGTGTTGCTAAAGGCCCCCTCTATGTCTAGGAAGGCCCCCAGCGCCACCTCCTTGTTCTCCAGCGTATTCTCCAGTTTCAGCACCAGTTGGTGCAGTGCTGTTTCTGTTGAGAATCCTGCTCTGTATGCATATTGTCCGCAGTGTAGAGGATATGCTTCCAGTACACCGCCCCTAATGTGCCGGTCGAGCAGCTTTTCCACTGTTTTCAGCAAGAAGGACATGAGACTTATTGGCCTCAGGGACTTTGCCTGGTCTGTTGAACGCCCAGGTTTAGGAATAAATACAACCCTGGCCAGTCTCCATGCCCTCGGAATGTACCCCAGAGCCAGGCTGGCCCTCATAATGAGGGTAAGCACCGGCGCCAGTATATCTATCCCCTGTTGGAGCATGATGGGCATTATTCCATCAAATCCCGGCGATTTGTATGGCTTAAAGCTGCTAATGGCCCATCTGATTTTGCTCCAGGTAACCACCTCTTTAGCGACTGTCCAGTCTACTCTAGATGCCCGCCTATAAGGCGCCTCTATTTCTGAGTGTTCCCAGTCCGGAGGTGATTGGTTTATTATGTTACAGCCGGGGAAGTGCGTCTGGAGTAAAATTTCCATAGTTTCCTCCCCCGAGCTTGTAAAGCCTCCCGTGGGTGTTCTAAGGGAGCCTATGTTAGTCTGAGGGCCCTTAGACAGGATCTTGTGTAGTCGAGCACTCTCGGACGTGTTTTCCACTTCTTCGCAGTGCCTCCTCCACGACTCCTTCTTGGCGTCCCTCAGTCTTTTGTTATAGGTCGATAGGGCCTGTCTATATTCATCCCATGCTCCCGACCTTTTGGCCGCGTTAAACAGCTTACGAACCTGCGTCCTCCTTTGCCTGAGGTCCTCGTTCCACCACGGGACGTTCCTGGTGGACACCCTCATTTTCAGGGGGCAGTTGGCGTTATAGGCCGGGGTAATTGCGTCTCGCAATTGGACTGCTGCAATCTCGAGGTCTATTGAATTTTTTATGGTACTCTTAACCCCCCGCAGTTCCACACCCAGGTCTGCCCTGTAGGCTTCCCAGTCCGCCTTGCGGGGGTCCCGGTACCATACCGTTTCTCTTTCGACTTTGGCGATTTCAAACCGGATGTATCTGTGGTCTGAGCTACCCACTTCCCCAGACACAGCCCAGCTTTTAACAAAGTCACCCAGAAACTGGGTGGAAACTGTTAGATGTAAAACTTCCTCACGCCGTGTTGTGACGAAGGTCGGTTTATTACCTCTATTCAATATGTCTAAATTAAATTTCATAAAGAATTGTAAAAGTGCCTCACCCCTAGAGTTTGTGTCCGAGCTACCCCACAACTCATGGTGCGCATTCGCATCCATGCCGATGATGGTCTGCCATCCACCTGCTCTGCTACCCACCATCAGCTGCTCCAATTAGTTGGGTGGAGGAGGGTCCTTGCTGTCCCCTGGCAGATAGGCTGACGCGACAGTAATGTCCCTCAGTTCATCCGCTCCTCCACATCGGATTTTGATCGTTGCCAGGTCCCTGGAACAGAAATTCATTAGAGGGAGACACTCTATCCCTTCCCTGACAAAAATGCAGGCCCTCGGGTTTTCGCTGGATCTGCTGTAGATGAGCTTTCCAGTAGCTCCGCCGAGTCCCTTGATCTCTCCTTTATAGGAGTACGGTTCCTGGATGAGGGCCACATCCGTGTTCCTCAGAGCCATTAGTAGTCCGGCCGTGGCTGCCCTACTGTGTTGGAGGTTGACCTGAAGGAACCTAAGTCCCATTAACCCTTAGTTGCTTCCCCAGTGGGCGGAAGCTAACCCTTCCCATGCCCCAGAATGCCTTGAAGGAGGTTCCTTCAAGGGCTCTGTAAGATGTCGGGTCGATCGAGAAGGCGAGCGTCTGTCCTTTCTCCTCTGCCTTCCTGCTTAGAACCGACCAGTGTTGCGTCCCCAGTTCAGGGTTCTGGATCTTAAGTCTGCTGATCACCGTCTCCTGCGGGACGGTGTCAGGGATCCGTACGAGGACCTTGCGTCTCTTTGGGAGTTCCTTGGGCTCGACGGCTGTCAAGTCCGCCCCCTCCCAAATCTGACCGAGGCCCCCGATCGTTTTCCGCAGCCAGTCCCGAGACTGCGGGCCGGCACAGGTTGTCCAGAGGATGCCCCTCGTCAGGCGCGTCCGGTGGAACTGAGGCGGGCTCTCCCCTTCCTGAAGAGAGTCCACTGCAGCTACCACCGCAGCCTGGATCAGGTCCGCCTTCCCCTGGTCTAGCGTGACCTCAGGATGGCGTCTGTCAATCACCGCCATCCCGAGGCCCTCCGCAGCCTCCCTGTAAGAGCCAGTCTGCGCCGGTGTTCCGGCCTTGGTTCCTTTGGGAGGTCTGTCTGTAGTAGGCGTGCTAGAGCCAGAGCGCGGCGTCTTCCGACTCGCACTCTCCTCTTGCGCCTTTACAGGCACCCTGGCCGTTTTGGAACGTCTGTCTGTAGTGGGCGTGCTAGAGTTTGAGCGCGTCCTCTTCTGACCCGCACTCCCCTCTTGCGCCTTTACAGGTTTCTCGACCGTCCAGGTCCCGGCCGCCATTTTTTGCGCCCTCCGGAGCTTCTTTCTTTGCGCCCCGGAAAGACGCTTGGACTGCCGGGGCAGTCCCTCTACTCTAACAGTAGAGTCCTCACTGGTGGAGGGGCCCCCGGAGTCCGCGGAGCTCGCCGCCCTCCAGCCTCCAGCTTGGGTGTCGGGGACAGGTCTCTGGCCGAAGCTACCCCCTGATTCCCTGTATCTACGCCGGTCGTGGGACCTCCAGAGTCCGCTGCCGCCCCCTGGCTCGTCTCCGTTTCCGGGATAGACTCAAGGCACAAGTCTGTAGCCGGAGCCACTCCTCGAGCCTCATTGGTTTTGGTTTTGTATGTGTTTATTATCTTCATGTTGTTCCCACGAGAATGGGGGAAATACTGTCCACACCATCAGAACCCCCTGTGTGGTGCAAGGCGGGTTACTCTGGAGGGTTGCCTGGTACTCCAGAGGTTCCGTTCACGACACCATCGCCCTGGTGCCATCCATCCATAGGCACGGGTCACGTGACACCGTAGATTGGGGGAGTTTAGTTCGACCTCCTTGTCTAGATCCGTCATGTTTAGTTATTAGCAGGGTCACCTCGTGCAGGATGTGGATTTTTACAGCGCATGACGGTCTTGGGGAAAGCTTCATCGGGAGTTTATGTTGTTATTTCCACTTCCTCAGCTTGCCCCCTGGAGTCCTTTGGCCCGCGACTCCTTAACCCCGCAATAACATATGGCTTGTTTGTTAAAAAAAAATAAGAAAATTTGAATCACCAACGACTTATGAGCCAGCCTGTAATTGTGGAAATATTTTTTAAGATGTAGCTCAAGACACCCTATAATTAATGTATACAACTTTTTTTCGTAACTTGCATAATAACGCATATATTGAGCTTTAATGATTTTTTACGAAAACTCGACAAAAATGATATACCATTAAACTATAAACTCTATAGCCAACACTACTGCTAAAGCATCAGAGAAAGGGTCTATTTGAAATTAATTTTCTGGGAATATTTTGGTAAAATGAAGGACAATGACGATTGAAACTAAGAGTTCAGGCTTTGTAAAACATTATTCTTGAGACATTTTCCTTCCATAGATCATATTAGTTTCAGGTTCATTGCCTAAATATTACCAATTTTGATGTTTTAAATCGTGACTTTGACGTTTTGAGGAAAACCCAAATTTATGTTTCTTCAAATGCCTGGAACTTTTTTGTCCTTTAACCTACAGAGCTAAATTTTGGTAGGTAGCTTACCTATAACTATATAAACCCGTGTACATCCTTGCCCTTACTGTGTTAGTTCCGGAGATATATATTTTTTTCGAATGAAAATTCAAAATTTTCCCGGAAAACCTCGTCTGATTTTCTTGACTAACGAACCTATCCAAGCCATTTACAAAAGGAAAGTACATGCCAAATTTTATCACAATCGGCCCATTATATTTTGAGTTATCGGTGTGATACACACACACACACACACACATATATATATATATATATATATATATATATATATATATATATATATATATATATATATATATATATATATATATATATATATATATATATATAGATATATATATATATATATATATATATATATATATATATATATATATATATATATATATATATATATAGATATATATATATATATATATATATATATATATATATATATATATATATATATATATATATAATATAAACATATCAAAATTGAAACAGACCCCGGATATGGGTTCTAGGGGTCCTAGTTCGCGCTCATTTGCAAAATTTTTTTCAAATTTCAAAAGTCTGGATCTCCCCATTAGTGAATTTTTTCTACGAAAATTAACTAATATAATATATCTAAAAACTGTTTTACGATAACATCGATAAATATTTTTTAGTGTCTCCTTTTGTTTGGCATTGTGCCGTTTTCAGAATTTTATCATCAAAATCGTCTTGGGCTGAGCTGGTCACCTTTGAATTTTGGATATTTCTTATATTCAGGAAATTAAAAACAAACAAAACATTAAAATATGTATTTATTTCTAAAAGATAAGTTATTTAGACGAAAACTGTTTCTGTTATGCATACTACGACAAAATAAATTTTAGTAGCTCATTTTAGGGCAACATTAGGTCCGTTGCATTTTCAATACTGTCTGCTTGGGGTTGCTGAGACTGATCAAACTGTATAAATATTACTAAATATGTAGTCACAGCTCCAATTATCTGCAACCAAGTAGATTAAAAACAACTTTTTCATTTTTATTGCATGTGTTTAATGATTAACTAATGATATTACGCATATACATATATTTTATTTTCAATAAACAATTCAAAATTTTTAACCGCATTTCCTGTGGAAATAAAGTGGGTTATATGCAGTAGCGGCTCGTGTCTTAATACATTGGGGGTGCGCAAGAAAAAAAAATTAAGGGCTCCCCTCTTTTTTCCCCGAAAATGTATTATAAAAAAACCTACTGACCAAACTTAATAATTATTAACTACTTACCAAGTTTTCCTCTAGTTAGTTATAGGTTATAGTAGTTAAAAATCCTTTCCTTATAATTACTAACTATATAATTTTAAATGTGTTGTTTGATATAAAGGCATGACAATATGTGATCTCTGTCATTTTATACTTCACGTATCTTTTCAATTTTATTATATTTATTTATATGTTCATTTACTCGTCTATTAATTTATATATTTATAAACGGCTAAGCCTATGTAGGTTAGCATTATATAATTTCAAATGTTTTGTTTGACATAAAAACATGACAATATGTGATCTTTGTCGTTTTATACTGCACGTATCTTTTCAATTTTAATATATATATATATATATATATATATATATATATATATATATATATATATATATATATATATATATATATATATATATATATACACTTTTTTTAACCTGAAAGATTGAATGAAGTTTATGAAAATACGCCAGAATGCCGTACTTGATAGACGCAAACTTATTATAAATTTTGACTAAATAATTTAATATACTTTAAAATGTCTAAATGTGAGATGCTATTCACGAGGATCTACTCTATCGTAGTTATATTCCTTCTACTAACACTATATTTTAGACTATATTTAATTATCGTTATTTCAATTACGTAATATTTTGCTGTATAGAAATCAATAATAACATTGCTTTAAGAAAGATAATACGGTCCTGGCGATAAAATGAGCGATTACGCCTGTGATTCAAGAATAGCATAACTGTATGCCGAGTCCCACCCTGGTCCGTTAAGCTGGAGCGATGTGGGCAAGGTCAAATATTCTATTCTCACAACATCGATTCAGTGCTGGGTCTTATGCTGTGCTGCAAGTGTGGAATTTTAAATCGCACAACGGGATTGCTTATTCGGTCGTTTTTGACGAAAATAGTCGATCATTTCGCATTGAAGTTTCCCATTTAGGTAGAGCGCCGAAGAATACACACCGACTCAGGACTGTGTATATGGATGTATATAACGTCGGCAACCATTAACATATACTATACTTTTTCTGATTCTGTATTCATGGCTGCCGACTCTGCGATCCTCGATATACTATTTTTTTTGTGTAGAATGCAGGAGGTAAAAAAATAAAAATTTATTAAAATATAGCATAGCAAAAATATTATTTTTTCCCGGCAGGCGGCAGTGCGCGCGCACGGGCGCACATATTGAGGAGCCTACCCTGGTTATATGTGTCTTTACAGGCATCCTAGTATATATTTATTAGGCTTGAGGAACTATCAACCCTGTTGTTTTCTAAAGTTACCCAAATAAGTATGGCTTTACGAACTTCAGTCAAACAATAATATTACATGATCATTTATGGTGTTATAAGCATTTTTTTTGTCAAATAAATTTTTTTAGCAGTATTTCAAATCTGATAAAACTCTGCCTTATCTACACTGTTTGATCTAAAGACATAACAATTAAAAAATATATACATGTCTTACATGCGGTAAATATACTTACTTTAGAAATATATTTTTTAACTGAGTTTCTATGTAGGCACAAAAGCGTTTAGTGTGTTAAGATCGACAAATTTACAGTTTGTTTGTCTTACACATGCTTTTAAAAGAAATAAAACAATAAGAACTAGTATTATTGCCTTAATTAAGACATAAGGAACAATTTGGATTTTACCAAGTAATCACAAATCTTACACATCTTCTTCCTCTATTCGGGGACGAATTAAAAGAATCTGCCTAAGGTAACTCTTGCCTATCCAGGTGAGCCTGGAGGGATATCTCTGGGGAGTGATGTGCACCCGGATTTTGAGGCCTCCATTGTGGGCTTATAAATGGACAATGAATTCGCCTGGTTGTTACTCGGGAACGGGGTTCCAGATTATACCGCCTTGAGTTGAGCGCTGGCGGGTGTCGTGTGTCCAGATGATCCGGAGGGGGTTGAGATATCTGCTGAGTGGTATACACCCGGAGTTTGAGGATGCCACTGTATGCTACGAAACCAACGGACGACCGCACTTAGGTGATGCTCGGGAGAGGGACTCGATGGGATGTCGCATTGAGTCTAGCACTGGTGGGTGTCTGGTATAGACGAACCCGGAGGGGAGCTGGGATCCCTGTGGTGGATTACACTTGGCGACTAAGGCCCTTCTGTGAGCTTCGAAACGAGCTCACTTGGATACTGCTCGAGTGCGGGACTTCATGATACCGCATCGAGTGAAACACTGACGGATGTAGGGCAGTGTTGTTCCTGTCATGAGATTATAAGTGCTGAATTTAGGGACGTTTCGGTGCTAAATTTACGGTTTGAGTGCTAAAATATCCCCAGATTTAATTGGAACCAAATTTAAGAGTAACTGTACGTTTTTAAGCTAGAAGGTCTCATGAAAGGGAGAGAAATTATGCACATAAGATAATAAAACGATAATTAAGCCGAAAATTAAATATTTTATTTTTCTGAAAATTAAGAAACGAAATAAATGTCTTTGAAATAAATAAAAACAAATATATTCGCTTAGAAAATAAAATAAAAATCCATAAACATTTGACATTTGACGTAACACTTGACAGTACGCAGTACGCAAAAGTAGAAAAGGTATGCCAACCTATAATAATGAATCTAACCATCGAGTAATGACGCGTACACGGGGTCGGTAATGCGCATGCCGACAACGGAAACTTCGAATGCGGTTCATGAATTTGTTATGTTGTATGTTTTATATCCGTATCTGACTTGAGAATGGCGCGTAGCTTAAAAAATTTAAATGTGCCAAAAAAGTGTAAAGGGGTGCCAGGGTGCCAAATCTGAAGACAAAGTGCTAAATCTGGCACGATCGTGCTAGCAGGAACAACACTGATGTAGGGTCTAGATGAACTCGGAGAGAGGTTATCTCTCTTTGAGCTTCGAAACGGGCAAGCAACTTCACCCAGACGGCAGTACACCGGTCAAATAAACTGCACCCCCAAGAGATTTGATGGGTGAATAGACGTTAGCCATAACAGATCTAAGGTCGCAGTGGAGGGACTGGAATAGTCCACTCACAATGAATAATCTAATCTACATAGCTAGTGTATATAGTTTTTCCACTGTGGTGCCCTTTATGTTTTGTACATGTTCCTTTACAGATTTTACAGGATTTGATTTTTGTAAGTGAGAACTCATCAAATTCTGTTTCCTGGATTTCTTCAAGTGGCGTACTCAATCTGACCCTATAGGTTCCACACACAATACCTGATTATTATGTTTTCAAAAAAATGGTAAAAACAAATGTTTACGACTAATCTGAAGCGTATGAAAAAATAGTTGTACTTAATTAAGACTACCTGAAAGAGAATATTATGATTTAAAATTTAGGTTTAGTTCCGAACGCTCCAACTCCTGTTATCACTCAATTATGGAGTTATATTATTATCATTGTTTTTAACTATATGTATTTTTTGATAAATATTGTAATATTTCTTAGGTTTAATTATGTAATATATTTACCCCGTTTCTGCTCTCAGAGGAATCGAGTTCTCTATTCGTATCAACATTTTATGTTGAACACAGGTAAACACACAATTTTATTGTCAGCTAAGAGGAGCCTACACATTTTAAAATTATCTAGAAGACTGACATTTTGGACAGTTAAGACACTACGGATAAAAGTACAAAACAACTTGTTTGACTCCCTCGCTTCTATTACTGAGTTAACAATTTAGACATTTTTTATATTGGTATTAGGCTAGATTTTTAAATTTTTACATTCTTTACTAAATAGTGATTCTTAGGGTTAGAAGTGTTTTCTGTTCAATTTATAACACATTGGATGGACTCAGTGAGTGGTGGACATGCCGCCACCTAGTTGCGGAACCAAGTAGTATGTTGTCACGCCAGCTCCAAATAACACAAAGTGCTAACAAAATAGAGACTGTATACAACCAACTAACAAATTAGTAAATTGTCAGCCCTGGCCCATTTCTATACTAATATAGGGACAAAGTATGTAAGGCTACCGTACACCGGTTTCGCTCTCATTAGAGCTCTTCAGTACGGCATACAAATTGCAGCGAAAATACACTTATAAAGTAATACGGCTATAGTAGTGTCTGTTCTTAGCGAATTTTTATTAGTTCTTCAAAAAAACTAGTATCCTAAAAAATAATAAAGTTATTTTAATAAAATATGGCACACATATCTCCCTATTAGCTACTTTTACTGTGTACAAAAATGGAAGTTCCTAGTTTAACAGAAAATTAAGTTAGTAACATTTGAAGCATTTAATGAAAATTCGCCCCCATAACGCACTTGCTGCGCCTCGAATTTTTTTATTTGCGCTATAAAAATGCGAAATTTTTCTTACCGAATATATAAGAGAATAGTCAAAAGTGAAAAACCCAAGCGCTGAAAATTCTAGTTTTTGATGTAACAACTGCAAGGAATATACTTGCACCTAAAACAATTTCACATTAATTGGTTAATTCAAAAACTAAGATCATTTCTTACCTGATTTTCAAGCTCTGTGTTATAAAAATAATTTCTCAACTCATGGAGAACAATAGGTGTCTTATTTGCCTGCAAAAATAAGTGCCCTTCTTAAATTAATTTATGTTAATCATGCTAAAAAAGTTTATTTTTAAATTTTACCGTTCTTTTTATTATCACCGCGGTATTTTTAGTAAATTTTTATTTAAAAAAAATCACTAATAGAGAGGTATCGATGGTGAGACTTTGCAAAAATTTTTTTTAAAATGAGCGCGATTTAGGACCCCTAGAACTCATATCCGGGGTCAGTTTCCATTTTTATATGTTATATATATATATATATATATATATATATATATATATATATATATATATATATATATATATATATATATATATATATATATATATATATAGTATCCGTCTGATAACTCAAAAAATAATTAACCGATTTCAATGAAACTCGGCAAGTGCCCTTCTTTTATGAATGGCTTGGATGAGTTCGTTAGGCAGGAAAATCGGACGGGTTTTTCCGGGAAAATTGAGCTTTCTATAAAAAAAAATTTTTTTCTAAAAAATAACAAAGCTGTTTTAATGAAATTTACTATATATGTTGCCTTGGAAGAGGACTTACTAATTACCAAAATTTAACTTTCTCAGCTTATAGAAAATTGAATTATTCAAATTTTAAATTTTCTTGTGAAACATTTTTTTTTCTCCAAAAATTACAAAGTTATTTTAATGAAATTTGGTGGATATCTTGTCCTAGAAAATACCTTACTACCTACCAAAATTAAACTTTCTAAGATTATAGAAAACTGAGTTAATCAAATTTTTACAGCTCACTGCAGTGTTAAAATCAATGGTATTTTTCTCACTATTTTAAACACGTGGGTGGGGGACTGACCGAATTCATTCCCAGTTGCTATTTATCTACTCATATTCTCATATGTTAGAAGACGTGGTATCTACTTCATTCCATGTCACTATTAACCGACTATTTATGAAATCAAATAAGTAAATTAAATCGATTGTCATAAAATATGTAGTGTATTAAGACTAAGGGAAAAAGAAATAAAACATATATAACTGTGCACATTTCAATTATATTTTAGGGTGTGCGGCTCACACCTAGCTCACTAGGAGAAATCGCCACTGCTTGAGAGAGGTATTGTCACAGCATAATATCTTATTAAAGTTCATTTGTAAATAGGTTTAATTTTTATATGTTTATATATATATATATATATATATATATATATATATATATATATATATATATATATATATATCCGTCTGATAACTCAAAAAATAATTAACCGATTTCGATGAAACTAGGGAAGTGCCTTTGTTTTATTAATGGCTTGGATGAGTTCGTTATATAGAAAAATCGGACGGGGTTTTCCAAAAAAAATTTGAGTTTTCTTTCTAAAAAAATTGTTTTCGCCGAAAGTAACAAAGCTGTTTTAATGAAATTTACTATATATATTTCCTCAGGAGAGGTCTTACTACGTATCAAAATTCAACTTTCTAAGTTTGGAGAAAATTGAGTTATTCAAATTTTAAATTTTCTTTCGAAAATTTTTTTTTTCTCCGAAAATTACAAAGTTATTTTAATGAAATTTTGTGGATATCTTGCCTTAGGAAAGACCTTACTACGTATTAAAATTAAACTCTCTAAGTTTATAGAAAATTGAGTTATTTAAATTTGAAACATTTAATAAAAATTCACTACCATAACGCACTTGCTGCGTCCCGAGTTTTTGCCAATTCGTTAATATTAGGTATATTCAAAAATACTTGAGAAGACAGTTCAGAAACAAATGTGCAAATGACGATGATATTCTAAGTGCATTCCAGTCAGGCTTTAGGAAGAGCTATAATTGTGAGACAGTATTGCCACAGCAAAGAGTGGTATTCCCACAACATAGTAAAGAGTTATGCTGTAGTACTGCTACAACAAAACAAACAATGCTGTGGTATTCCAGTACCTATTTGACAAATGAGTGGAAAGAAGCAAGCGGATAATTTGAAACAGTCGATAGGGATAAGTTGCAAAAGCTTTATAAACAGGAAATTAGGGGCAGGTACTGGTTATAAATGGTTTGATGACGATACAAAAAACAGAAAACAAATAGTTAACTGTGATAAAGCTATCTTGCCCGAAACAACTATATCTATAGGGGTCCACAGGGCAGTATTCTAGGGCCCCTTCTTTCGTGATGTACGTAAATGGCTAATGTGTGCTCCTGAACTGACTCAATAAATTTTATGTTGCCTATCCTATAAGATATTTCCATCTTCCTGGAACCAAGCTCGAGTTCAACCTATCCCTAAAAGGGAGCCAAATCCGATGTAGGGAACTATATAATTTCTATTCTATCAGTTTTGTCTAAAGTGATGGAAAAGTTATCAATATAGAGCTTAGAAAATACTTCGAAAAATTTAACATCACAAGAGATCGCCAATACGGCTTTCGTCAAAACCGATCTACTGACCATATTCTGACATACGTCACTCAATTTTGAGTTCTGCTCTCGAAAAATTTGGAGGTAATGTAATTTCATTGCACATCTCTGATGCATTCAATCTGGTCTAACATACTCCCCAATAAACTTCGATCATACGGATTGCCTTTAAAACTATGCCTATGGATATCTACTTTTATAAACGAGCGCTCCTTGCATATTGTTGTTGATGGCCTTTCATCAGATGAATTAAAAATTAATGCAGGTGTTTCCTTTGGCTCCCAGACTTTGGCATATAAATGACCTGTCAACAACCAACAATTATATCCACAGCTTTGCTGATTATGGTAATCTTTACAACACATTCTCCTCCACTAGGTCAATATCTGCTTCTAGCTCCAAATGAATAAGGGTTGAAATAACCAACTCCCTAAATAATGATCTGTTTAAGATTACCAGCTGGAGCTGTGCAAATCTGGTCATTTTAATGCCTTAAATACGCAGAATTGCCCCTTGTCTAAGAAGAGTGTCCTGCGGAGCCCAGACGTTCGGATGACTATCAAAATACTACTCGAAAAATCCGAAATCTCTGCCTTGGGTTTAACTGTTTCAGAGGATATTTTCTGACATTTACATCTTTCCAATATTGCAAAGGCAGCAGTAAGGAAACTTGGGTTTATGTTTCGAGTTAAACGTTTGTTTTAATCACAGCAACTTTTGACACATATACATCCACATTTGGGATACTGTTCTCACATTTGGAGTGCTGCTCCAAAGACCACCGTGTTACTACTAGATTCTATTCACAAACGAGCTGTTCGCCTCATAGGATAATCATATATCGCAGTCAATTATATTTCACACACGATTTTAGTGTCAAATGGTCGAACGGTTCGTTATTACGAATCCGCTTCACCCTTAATGAAACACCCTGTATATGCAGAAAGCTGCCCATTAAATGAGGCGGACATGAGGCAAAGAGAAGCCTCTGAAATGTGTATAGGAAAAAAATGACACAGACAAGGTACACCGATAGAAAAACGAGTAATAGGGTACTGGAAGAAGAAAGAGAAGAAACACGCTTACTGAAAGACATTAAAGCAAAGAAGGCCACATTTGTTGGACATATTCTGAGACACATGTATTTTCTGTCAACAATATTTAAGGGACAAATAATTAAGAAAAATGAAAAATCAGACCAAAAGGAAAGATTCTATGATCCAATTTATAAAGTACGGAGGCTACAAGGGAATGAAAAGAAGATCTGGAGACAGTCAAAAAAGGTGGTATTGCCTTTAGACAGTGATGATGATGATGATAAATCCCAATAACTTTAACATAAATTCAATTTAGATTATAATACTACCTGATAATACCTGTGGCGGGAGCGAACTTCAACAAGCTCAGAAGTTGTGACATTGGGATCTGGGATGGAGCTTGGCTTGGAGAAATGCGCTCTGGTCCATATAAAGAGGGAGCGACTTCAAGGGTACCAAAATGATGTGCAGCTCATTGACGGAGGCACCATAAAACATCTAGGTGCCGCAGATACCTATACGTTCCTGTGCTTCGAGTAATCAAACATTTAGGACACTACAAGAACGAAAAAGGCTCTCCGCGGTAGGTATAAACAGAGGCTTTGGCGAATCTGCAACTCAGAGCTGTCCGAGCCAAACAAGGTGTAGCCACCAATATATTTGACATTCCCGTAATTCGTTGCCCGTTTGGAGTGGTGAAATGGACGGTAGA
The DNA here is from genome assembly GCA_964006375.1 of Tillus elongatus. Lineage (NCBI taxonomy): Eukaryota > Metazoa > Arthropoda > Insecta > Coleoptera > Cleridae > Tillus > Tillus elongatus. Next base: position 77,093,399 of record OZ023264.1, read on the forward strand.
AGAGTTGGATAGCATACCCGCAAGCTTCTCCATAAACATTGAAGCTTGCACTCAAGGTCTTCCCCAATTATACCTCCTAAGACTCTCGGAGGCAGAGGACTACTGAACTTGGTATGGTTACATAAAAGGGGTGCCAGATACTTAAAAGCTCGGATTGCTTCCTGCAAATTGTCAAGACTCATGAAGTCGCAGGAACAGGAGCACTCCTGTTCAATGTTGCAGGCAGGTCAACAGGTGAACTCGGATTATACTTCAACCACAAGTCTGGAAGAAGGCAAGCTGATCGCCCTTTGGTGACTGAACTTGACATTCCGACGTTAAGAGCTAAAATTAGAGATTCTTTGCACGGAATGTTCTTCCGTAATATAGAGGAACATGGCTTGTCAACGAGGCTGACATTCTCTTTTTTTAACTCAGCGAGGCTCAGGTTGGAGACTGAAGGGTTCATCGTAGCCTGCCAAGATGGTGCTATAAAGACCTTGGTCTACCGCAAGTGCATAATGCAAGTGAACGTAGCAGATGATGGCTCTAGAATGTGTCATCAATCGCGGGAGACACTTATGCATCTTTTGAGTGCATGTCCGGTGATGGCGTCTACCAATTACTTGTATCGACATAATGCGGCTCTTTCAGTGTTGTATTATCTTCTTCGACACTCTTATGTGATAGATCTAACACCAGCGCTGATACTCACTAGCCTGCAGGATGTAAAAATCTGTCGTCCTTGGATCCTTACGACTTCTCCGTTCTCTGAACCTGGATTAATGATTTCAGATCCTACCGCTGGAGCGGGGTTAGGGTTCGGGTGTAATGAAGTTGAGTGTTGGGTGGATATCAGAGTATGTGGAGCCTCTGACGGTTGCCCAACTTATTTTATTAAAAAAAATATAATATAAATAATGAAGTGTCAATGTTATTATTATTTAAAATATTTTTAAATCGACCACTATCGTCTCAGTAATGTGAACTTATAAAAAGTCAACTTTAATATTTTAACATATCATAAGTCTTGTGACGCACTGCTGATAAAGGCATTAAATTTAATAGGTTTTAAAAATTGGCTTTGTACAAACTTAAAAGCACAAAATATAATCTCATAAAATTTTTACTTACATTTTCACAAGCTGCATCACACACATAAATTAAGATATATAATTCTATAGCTTCATCAATCAGCCATAAAAGAGGCTGAAAAAGACTCAGATACGTTATATGTCCTGTGCGACCCGCCAAGATAAAATAGAAATAATACGAATGAAATAATATGTTACAAAATGAAACAAACAGCGATGACAACTGAAGAAATGCGAAACATTTATTCCAAATCCTCATCACATTGCATAGTTTGTAATGCAGTCGACATAAAACATGTAATTTTTCAGCCACGTCACTCCATGCATAATTATCTTTATTACTTAGTATTAAAACCTTATTCCCAGTTTCCTTCTTTTGCATATCTTCAAAAATATTGATGATTTTTTCAAAACGCACTTTCAAAAAATGGATAAAAATAACAAACTGATACTTTGAAATAGCTTTCATTGCTGACGAGACCAGTAATGTAAGAACTTGAAGAACATCAACGTCAAAAATCAGAAACACGACTATGTTTCTAATAGCAAGAGACGCTAGCATAAAAACTATTATTATATTGCAGAATTTACTGGTAACTTTGCAGTTCAAAATGAATCCGTATCTATGAAAACCGGCATCGACTTCTGCAAGCAGTTTAAATCCTTTTATTAAGAAATTGCTTAAAAGTGTGGATGCAATTAAACAAAAAGAAATAAAAACTATGTATAAGTAACATTCAGTCAAAAGCAGTGTTTTTGTAATATGTAAATATTTAAAGCCGGCAATAACCATGGTATAAAACCACAAAGAAAAGTAAAAAGTAAGGAAAAACGTTAGATACAACCATCTAAATTTACTGTTTTCAATTACGGCTTGATTATTTCTTTGGCGAATAGTAATTGGAAGAAGACCAATCAATTTTGATGCATAATATATAGGTGCTGTAGAAGAATATAAGTTAAATAAGGTTTGTTTAGCTGTTAATTGTTTTGTCAGAAGCTGATCTACCACTTTCATGACTTATTTTAACCAGACTGAAATAAACTAGAACATATTCTAGTATATGTATGTTTGTTATATCATATTAGGTAATAAAGTCATTTACATAATCCGTTACGATAGATTATCATTCTCAATAATTTATTATAATGTCCCTTTTAGACAAATGAGTTTAACAAAATTGGGTAAGAATCACAACCACAACGAAATCTATATCGAGGCGTCTTTTTTTAACTAAGTAGGTGCCATTTTGAAATTTTGCGGCTCCAGCGCTGCGGTCGCGAAGTACTTGCATCCATTGATCCCGTTGATGTTATTATGTATTTAAAATACCGCAGATCATTGAAAATACCGCTCATTTTAAACTACACGGTGTCCTTAGTTTTTTAAATGCAAGAGATGTGAAGTCGGCAGCTTAGTATGTATGAAGCAAACTAATGTGCCGATGAATTTCGGCTAACTTCACGTCTCCCGCATTTAAAAAACGAATGGCACCGGCAGATTAGTGCGGTGTATGGAGCAAACTTACATTCCGAGACAAATAACTTTCTGACAACATTATTTAAAGGACACATACCTGGAAAAAAGGAAGAGATATACCAAGGAGTCGTGGGGATTTTCCTTCCCCTCTCGCGTGCATACAACCAGCCTCGTTGCATAAACCACAAGAAGAATGTCTTGTTCATACCCGCCAAGGAAGTTACGGCACCTGGGGGAATATGGGTGCTGTGCTTGGTAGCCAGGGTTAAAGGGAGGTAGGCAGGGCTTCAAGATGTGAAAAAGACAGCTTTCAAGCCCGTTTTCTTCGCATTTTCTGCTCATATTTCCTTTTTACTACCTGCCCCGCCCAGCACCCCTATTCACTCCTTATCCCGTAACTTCCTTGGGGGGGGGTGTGAACAAGATTTGTTTCTTGTACTTGGTGCATCCAGGGGGGGGGGTGCTTGACATGTTTCTCAAAACAGTTTTTTTGAAAAGCGTTCGGGAGATAATCTGCAAATTTACCAAAATGTCTTCAAATGAGCGAAAACTAGGACCTCTAGTACCCACATCCGGGGTCAGTTTTAATAAATATATATATATATATATATATATATATATATATATATATATATATATATATATATATATATATATATATATATATATATATATATATATATATATATATATATATATATATATATATATCACATCGATAACTCAAAAAATAATGGTCCGATTTTGATAAAATTTGGCATGTACCTTCCTTTTTCTTCAATTCCTTACTGTAGGAGGCCATTTTTATAGTTATTTTTTTAAAATTAGTACTCACCACCTAAACAGTTGGGGTTTTAATCATCGGATAGCCGGACTGGCATGGAACATCAGCGACACCCTTGACATATAAAGAGGACAATGATTACAACTCATGGTATCTGAAAGCACATTAACCGACCAACTCACCGGGGGCCTCTTAGGCCTAGTCGGGTTTTGCTTCCCGGCTGCAACTACCCTCTTCATGGCGGATAATAGTCAGGTTGGTGACTGACCTTTTCCAGCAGTGATCATCCGTCATCATTCACCGTAGCACAGTCGTCTCATTACAAGATGCAGTTACATGAAAGAATAATAATAATAGACACCATTAGTAAGCGCACATAGGCAAGTTTATGTCTCAATGACTCGGTAACCCAAAGCCGTGCCACAAAGGCTAGCTTTGACAGAACTAGGCTGCTTCAGGGCACGCCGCAAGACTCGTATAGTGACACATAGGCTACCACCACGTAAGTCACTCAGAGGAAGGTGGGTTAGTCCTTAATCTAAGTAAGGCCATGCAGACTATCGATAAACTGTCGAAGCTGCATAGAAAAATAAATTCCTAAGATTACAGTTAATATAGAAGACCTTGAAAAGCTCGCAAGACTCGGGTAGTGACATATAGGCTACTACCACGTAAGTCACTCAGGGGAAGGTTGGTTAGTCCGTAATCCAGGAAACGCTTCACGGTCCGAAGCAGTGAAGCCAGTAGTCAGAGTCTAGATTACTTGACAAGTGAAAGGTGTCACAAGTTAGACTTGTCCTACAGGGTGGGTCTCACAAAATAGAGTATGCCACACAGGCTATGTATCACAAGTTAGAGGTGCCCTGCAGGAGTGGACTCACAAAATAGCGTATGCCACACAGGTTGGGTAGTGCCACACAGTTTACTGCCACGAAGGCCACCCAAGGAAAACTGGGTTAGCCCTAAATCCAACTTACGTCACACAAGCTAAGCATAAACTGCAGGAGTTGGAAGACAAAGTGGGGGAGTGCCACACAGTCATGTGCCACGAAGGCTCATAAACACAAATTAAGGTTTCTCGGAGGTTTAAGGATAGCACAAGTTACAGTATACTCAACAGTCAGGGTAGTTAAAGTACGCCACACAGACTAGGTTTTGCCACGAGGGCTAGTACCACACAGGATAGTGCCACTTAGGCTGGTGTCACTTGGGCTGGATTAGTATAGGTTAGTTGGATGACTATCTGGGGTGTGCCACACATGCTATGGAGTCGCCACTAGGCTGGCTGGGTCAGAGGCGAGTAAAGCTCGTTACGAATAAGAAGATGTGACCTGGGTGGGAACATGCCACACATGCCTGGTAATGCCACGAAGGCTGGTGCCACACAGGCTTTTGCCACACAAGCTGGTGCCACGAAGGCTAGTGTCACGAAGGCTGGTGCCGTTTAGACTGGATAAGTGAAGGTTAGTTGGATGATTGTCTGGAATGCGCCACACAGGCTATGGGGTCGTCACGAAGCTGGCTGGTTCAGAGGAGTAAAGCTAGTTGCAGTTAAGAGGAGGTGACGTGGTTTGGAGCATGCCACACAAGCTAGGTAATGTCACACAGGCTGGTGCTGCGGAGGCCAGTGCCACAAAGGCGAGTGCCACACAGACGGGACAAGTAAAGGTTGTATGACTGCCTAGAGAGCGCCACACAGGCTAGGGATTTGCCAGGAGCCTGGCTGGTTTAGATGAGTAAAGCTAGTTGCAGTTAAGAGGAGGTGGCTTGGGTAGGAATATACCACACAGGCTAGGTAATGCCACAGAGGCTGGTACCACAAAGGCTAGTGCCACAAAGGCGGGTGCCACACAGGCTGGAAAAGTAAAGGTTAGTTGGATGACTGTCTGGAGTGCGCCACACAGGCTGTGGATTCGCCCGAGGCTGGATGGTTCAGAGGAGTAAGGCTTGCAGTTAAGAGGAGGTGACAGTTTTTTTTTCTCATAGCGGAGGTGAATGCTTTTTACCCAGGCCGGTGGCTAGCGCTTCTGCGCTCTGACACCAACCGGCACTGTGGTGACTCCCCGTCCTTCCAGGTCGTGACTACCTACTGAACACCCCCTTGACACCTAGTGACGTGGCGGAAACCACTCGCTGACGTTGCTTCACCACGTCCCGGACTCTTGTTGTTCTCAACCCTTCTCACCCTGTCTTCCTCTTCCTTTGACTTCATTATTTCTACGATCCCTCTCTCCACGCTATTCCACACCCTTTCACTTTCCAGCATATGCTCCACCACATTATCTACTCTTCGATCTCTGCCAATCTCTTTATACATTTGTTCTTTTATTTGCGACCATCTTGCGCACTCAAATACCGTGTGTTTTGGAATCTCAATCACAACAATACGTACAGTCCTCTTTGTCGACTATTTTTATTTTACTTAGGTAAGAGCTCAAATGCCCATGTCCTGACAGAAATTGGGTAAAATAATAACCCACCTCCTCATGCTGGCTCGATATCCATGTCTGTATGTGTGGAATGAGCCTCTTTGTCGACTGGGATGTTGACATTTTCTCTTCGCATTGTCGCTCCCACTCCAGCCAATGCTGCATTCTTTTTTCTTCTGTATCCGGATTTGATAAGCCCACAGTTTCTTTCCTGGCACTTTTTTTTCGCCTCCGCTGTGTGATGTCTTGTGGTGGTGCCCTTTGGAGCTTGTGGCTATTAGGGTATGGTCGCGAATTTTTCGCAACCGCATTGTATGTAATGTTCACTTAATTGGAACTGCTAGTTTCTTGAAAGCAGATAGTTCCTCTCTGGTTGAAATGTTATCGACATAATGGATTAGCTCCATTAGCTACAATTTTAACTTTTCTTTCTCATAAAGATTTTCTTCTGGTTAAGGCGCATTATCTTGTTGCGAAATAGCGGCAAGTATTTTCTGCCTTCTTTACTAAAGGGACTGTTATGAAATTAAAGAATATTGATATCTCAAACAACTTTACGCTTTACCACTTCTAATATGTCAATTATTGATAAAATATCAATTAAACGATTAAATCAAACAGTGTATCAAATAATTATTATTATACCACCTCCAATAATTCCTCCACCTGATAAAATTATGCGTAAATGGAATATCCTCCCCACGATTACACAGTGCATAAAGTAACGTAAAAAACAGACAAATCGTACGATGAATTTTTCCCATTTATCTATCCCAGAATAATGTATCTATCCCAGAATAGGTACTTAAGTAAAATGCTCATAAAAGACAGTTATATTTTTATAGGATACAATGAATATCAATTACAATACGCGAAAAGTCCTGCACATTCATATCGAATTATCCCGGTAACTCACTGCGCATGCGGAAGCCAAAGTAGAATTCAGAATTGGTATATCTAAGACCTTACTTATTAGTATTTAGTATTAGCCAAAGAGGTTGTATATGTTAGAGGGAACAAAGCCGAGTTTGCAGCCTGTCGATTTCCCACTCCTGTCACCGTCCAATCACAAACAAAATTTTGAATAACGCGCTAATGTGTTTTGTTTTGATTCGTTCCCCCAACCGCTCTTGAAGTTATTGTCAGCTGTCAACAAGTATTTGAAGTGTTTGTTGATTTGCGATTAGAGGTTATCTTGTGTGTTTTGCCGTTTTTTAGCAGTGTTTTAAGAGTGTAAAAGTTAAAAAATGCCAAGGTGTATTGTGAAGAACTGTATGTACAATAAAAGTGCCAATTATGAAAAGGATAAAGCAACTGTGCATTTATTTCGGTAAGTTGTTTACATGTCTTCTGTTTCCTTGTTTGGCGCCAAATGTTTATTGGTTTTCACAGGTCCGTATTTACACATTGTATTGCTTTTGTTAAATCTTTAGCATTTATTATTGTCAATTGTGTTTTTTCAAGAAATAAAATCTTAATAATGCATTATTTATTGAATATTTGTAATGAAATTAGGCATTTTGTTTGGCAATTATTATTTGAATTAGATGTATTTACCTATGTAGTTCCAGTAGAAGCAGAAAAAAAGTAGAATAGTTTTGTTTTATCTATTACTGCATCTTTCTAGAGGTTCAGTCACTGATAAAGTAGATAATTTGAGATATTATTTTCAGATTTCCCAAAGCTGGTGAAAGATACGAGGCTTGGAAACGAGCATTAAATTTAAGCGATGAAGATATTTTTATGAACTCAAATGTGTGCAATTTACATTTTACCGAGGAATCTTATGATTTAGAAAAATCACCTTTTGCAGTATACTTAAAAAAAAGTTCTATACCTGTATTGGTAAGTACTGAATCAAGGTTATTAATTTATGTAACTATTAGTGATATATATATATATATATATATATATATATATATATATATATATATATATATACATATATATATATATATATATATATATATATATATATATATATATATATATATATATATATATATATATATATATATATAGCCAAACAGCGGTTTTTCAATGGCACTGATATCAGTGATGGCTATTTTTAAATAACAGGGACTTTAAACAGCTACTGCGATTGTGGTTTAGCCATTTACAATGCTGCATGTGCGTATGCTATTATTTTAAACACTTACAAGGTGTTAGTGTTAACCGCTTAATTGAAACCACAATATGATCTTCAGATAACTTTTAAATTATATATTAATTTTAAAACTACTCAGATTTTTACTATTAATAAAAGTTCTATAAAATTAGCATATTACAAGAATATACGATGAGAGAAATCTACATATTATTTTTATTTTAATATAATGAAAAAGTTGGAAGGCATATATATGCTACAGTTCGGTGCTGCTTTAATTCTAGATTCAGCAGGTTTTTCCATGATATAATGACTTACAAGATATATGATATTGCGCATATGCCCCGTCCCCTCCTATGACATCACATGGTGAGTAACGTTATAGAAGGCCAACTACACACTTAACACAAAGTCATTCGCAATCAAAAAGTTTCTATACGTCACTTTAATGTGGTTGAAGTTACATTCCATTCCATTTTTATATTACATATATATATATATATATATATATATATATATATATATATATATATATATATATATATATATATATATGCACAAGTGAAGTATAATAATTAAGGGGAGCCCTGAATTAGCATTGGTGATACACAAACTTAAAAAGTAGAGAAGACGTTCGTAGACATTTACAGGGGGCCTTAACATTCATAAACTTGATTTGATCATCATGTCACATAATCATAGTATAGTATTCTGATTTTAAAAAGTTAATTCCAACTGTATGCACTCAAATATCAGTAAAATACCTAATTTGTTAAGGGGTTGTGATGAACCGTCAAACTCCACTGTACGACAGCATATTATTATTGCATTGGACTCACCACATGACGCCATGCGCGTGACGGTTCTAAAAATAGATAGTCTCATTATCATATCTCGCGTTATTTGTATCATGAGTTTTTCGTTTTCTACCTATAAGAAAAGGAGAAATGTTGTATTCTAATAATGGCGAGAAGGAAAGTATACAGATACTTCTACTCGCTCGCACAAACTGCGATTGCGTGTATTATGAATACAGCAATTGCTGTTTGTCATGGAGTTTTTAGTATAAGATGAATTTCATAGAAATAATTACTCTAATGATTTGTGTAAATCTCGGTTTTCACAATCGCTGTTGTTTTGTGTTTTAATAACAGCTACTAACAGCGATCTTTTAATAGAAGCGATTAAATCACCGGTAGCTATATATCGCTCATCTCTAGTAACTATGCTACTAATTACATTCACGTAATATATTGTTATGATATTTATCGTAATTTAATTAGCCCTGCAAATTTACATTAATGGTATTCGTTTCAAATTTATTTATGCAGGTAACAAACAAGCCATCAACACAAGTCGTTTTTGGCGAGCAGCCAATGACTGATATAACTGCTATCAATGTGCCATTTGCAGCTGACCTGTCAACTAGTACTTGGTCTGGTAGCAATGTACCTGTAATGGATTCTTCTCGGCCATCAACAAGTGCTGGTTTTTATGAAGAGAAAACTGTTGTAGAGGTACCGCAAAGATCGTTTAGTAGTTTAGGATTTGCTGAAATGAAAACACCTTCAATGCCACCCACTTTGAAGGACATGGTGAGTTAAATTCAGTTTTTGCCGTTTATGAAATCAGTATAATTTTAAAAAACCTAATATGTTATTCCATCACATTTTATATGGTGTTTAAGTTTGTATAGTCCATGATTAAATAAGTTAGAAACAACTGTTTTGCAATTTATCTCAACCACTATTAACCAAAATGTGTTGTTGGAAATTTTGTTTATATATTCATTTCACTTGAGAAAATAAATGGTTTATCACTGAACATTTTTTATAGGTTGTTACACCGCGCAAACGTAAACTGAAGAAGCAGTTATTCGATGCACGAAAAAAAATTAAACGGCTCAGCAGTAGTGTTCATCATTATAAGAAGAGAACAGCAACCCTTGCGAATATAATCAAACAACTAAAAGGTAAAGTAACCGACGAAACATTAGAAACATTAATGCAAATAGGACCTAATGAAGAATTTTTACAAAGACAATTAGGTCGTAAACATAAGTATGAAAATCAACTTAAAGCTTTTTCTCTTACGCTGCATTATTACTCTCCCAAAGCTTACAGTTTTGTCAGAAACACATTTAACTCGGCTCTTCCTCATCCAAAAACTATATCTAGATGGTATCAAAGCGTTAATGGGGAAGCTGGTTTTACGTCAGAGGTGTTCAACTTATTAAAGTCAAAATCAGAAAGCACAAATGGAAAACTTATATGTTCTTTAGTCATAGATGAGATGGCAATTCGCCAACATATAGAATGGGATGGGGTAAAATATTATGGGTTTGTAGATTTTGGTACAAATCTTGAGACCGATTGTAACCCTGTAGCCAAAGAAGCTCTTGTTTTTATGCTTGTTAGCATTAATCAATCATGGAAGCTTCCTCTTGGATATTTTTTAATCGACTCTTTAAGGGGTACACAAAAACAAAATTTGGTATTACAGTGTTTAACGCTACTAAATGAGTCGGGCATATACGTGGTCTCAATAACTTTTGATGAGGCAACAAATAACCTAACGTTAGCAAAAGAACTTGGCTGCGATTTGAATTGGAGGAACATTAACTCTACGTTTGTTGATCCTAGTTCAGGTAGGAAAATTGCAGTCTTTTTTGATCCATGTCATATGATCAAACTGATAAGAAACACATTAGGCGATAAAAAATTAATAATTGATGAGAATGGGGAAAATATAAAGTGGGATTATTTAGTAAAATTAAATGAGTTACAGGATCAGGAGGGCGTTCATTTGGCAAATAAATTAAGAAAATCGCATATATTTTATACAAACCAAAAAATGAAGGTTAAATTAGCCACACAACTTTTTAGCCACACAACTTTTTAGCCACTCAGTGGCACATTCTTTGGAATATTGCAATGAAGTTTTACATCTTGAGGAGTTCAAAGAATGTGAGGGAACTGTGAAATTTATCCGACTTATAAACAATTTATTTGACATTCTTAATTCTAGAAATTTAAACAATTCAGATTTTAAGAAAGCAATAAACGCAGAAAATTTTGAAAACATTAATGTATTTTTAAAAGAGCTATCACAATATTTAACGTCACTTAGGATAATTGATGGACCGCTTCTGTGTGAGAGTGGTAGAAAAATGGGTATAATTGGCTTTTTATTTTGCATACAAAGTTTGCAATTTGTTTATAAAACTTTAATGGCCGACAATAATTTTTTGCTGTATTTTCCCACTTACAAAATCAGTCAGGATCATATTGAGCTTTTTTTTGGGCAAATTAGATCCATGGGAGGCTATAACAATAACCCATCAGCAAAGCAATTTAAAAGTGCATATAAAAGGATGATGGTGCATCTTGAATTAAAAGATTCATTTAAAGGAAATTGTATCCCTTTGGAAGCAATTCCTATTCTGTCACCCATTGAGGTAATAAATAAAACTTGTGGGCGAGAACGAATATCTGAAGAACCAGATGAAGACATGAGTCAAATAGATAATTTTGACGACGACACAGTTCTTCAAATATTAGATATGAATATATCAGAGTTTAAGAAAGAAGTCGTGACATATATATCTGGCTATGTAGTAAGGAAACTAACAAAAGCTCTGAGATGCGAAGAATGCGCGGGTGAACTTGTTGGGGAGAGGTCTGTGTTATTAACATCGTTTATAGATCAGAAAGACAAAGGTCAACTCCTCACATACCCATCTGACGATGTAATATCTATTTGCACTATTGCAGAAAAAGTTCTTCAAACATACTTAAATGAATCTGTGGTGATTATAAATGTAAAGGAAATAAACATGCGAATATTAAAAACTATAATAAACCAAAACAGCATATTTAAAAAACTTGAAGTTCACTTTCGAGAACAAAATCTTTTGACTTGTCATTATGGCCATCTAATTAAACTAATATCTTCTATGTATGTTTCTATTAGAATACATCATTATAACAAAAATCTATTTGATAAAAGTAGAAGTTTAAGGGCTGTTTATAACAAACTTCTCTTATTTAAGGGCCAATAATTCAGTGTACATTTCAAGTACTCGTATGTCCTTCAAATAATGTTATCGGAAAGTTATTATGTCTTATAATATGACCAATAAATTTTAGCTTCCTCTCTATTTCTTTGAGCAACCCTCTTTATTCTTTCACCTCTCCTAGCACACTTTGAAGCGTCTTTCTATCAACCTGCACTGTCTTTGAAATTTTTCTTGTCTACATTTCAAAAGCTTATATTCTCTTCATATCCTGCTTAACTACAGCCCAAGTTTCCGCCCCATACATTACCATACTCCATACACGTACGACTTGCATTTGTTCCTCATGTACAGGTTAAAATGTTTATTAGTGAGAACAGTACTGTGGTTATTGAATGCTTGTTTTGCCATCGCGATCCTCTTCAGACCTTTCCTACACTTACCATCATCTGTGATAATACTTCCAATCAATTATTTGAAATAATCTAATAAATCAAGCGTCATGTTATAAGATTTAAAAGCTACTTTTGTATTTGTATAGGTATTCAAAATTTGTGAAATGCACACGTAACGCAATCTACATCGATCAAACTTCTAGAAATTTTAACACCCAATACAAAGAACATATTTTTGCATTTAGAAATAACCATGCTGACAAATCTACATTTGCAAAACATATTATTGATACCCAACATAGACCCACAGTAAATAACGGCATAAAACCACAACATTTTTGTCATGACAAGTGTAAACTAGACTTGTTTTAAGCTTTAGAAGTAAAAAAGCATATACACGACAATATTTAGGATTTCTGAGATATTCTTCTTCCTAATTAAATAAATCAGACAACATAAATCTAACTATTTTTTCCAAAAAGTTGTTATAAGACATGATGTGTGTCGATATTTTCATTGTATAGTCTGCTTTATTAATGTGTTTGTTTAGTTATTTTATTGTTGTAATTGTTATTATAGTTATTACTGTTATAGGTTTCTTCTATCTTTATGTTAAATATTGATATACATCACGTAGACATTTTAAAGGCGTCATCCGTCATATTTGTTTTACTTTATTTTCACTTTTAAAGATTTTTTTGATTATAACATCATAAAATAGCAACAGATCTTTATTTGTAATTGTCATGATTTCGTATTAATTCAATTTTTTTCTGTCTGAGGATACTATCAAGCAGCAAAACCAGTAACCAGCAAAACCAGTAACAGAGACGTTGAAGAACATCTAGAATTCAGAAGGGCCACTTGCTTCAGTTAGCTTACGCGCTGGCTACGTCCTTCACCTACAAAAACGAAAACCAACAGTGAAGCCAGAGAAGTAGTCTCCAAGTCTGTATGAAGTATGGACCAGTTTCACGAAGTAAGGGCAACAGCAATCAATGAAATTAATCTCTATTTCTTTAAAAAAGACAAGGAATGTTAACATTAATTTGTAAACAGTACAATGTACTTTATTTTGTATTTTCTTCTGTTGTTGAAATAAAAGCTATTATTATTTATCCAACCTTTTGAATATACAACTTTATCCAATATATTCATCCAACAATTTATCCAACCAATAACCCAAAAAATATTTCACTGATTTGGAGAAAATTTTGGAATTACGCTTATTTTGCTAATGGCTTGGATGAGTTCGTTCATCAGATCTTAACGCATAGTTTTTCCTAACAAAAAATTAAATATATTTTTTTAAACGCAATAGCTTTCAAATTGTTTAAGTGATTGGAACGAAAATTTACAACTTAAAAGAACATACTGAGATGTGGTTGTGTACCAATTTTCAAGTTTTTTTGATCAAAGAAAAATGAAGTTATTCGAAATTAATAATAAAATAATCCTCGACATCACTTCAAATTCTGTAATGCAATATCTACAATGTTGGACAGAGGCAGAGCAATACAGCTACCTGTACTGTTATGCTATTTAAATAAATTGTAGATAAAATCTAAACAATGGAAGTTACAACCATTGCCAGATGTCAAGATGTTGCTGACCGGGGTTGCCCGATCTTCAGAAATTTCATGTAGTTAAACCTTTCATGTATAAACATATGAAATTTTTACAACTTCTGATAATAAAGAAAACATTTTATAAAATTTAATTTTATCAGTCAGTTAAAAAATACTGTATTTAATACCTGCAAATTTCGAATTACCCATTTCTCATGATTTTTAACTTAGGTATCCCTCCGATCATAATTTACTCTATCCGACAACTTTGTTAGACTGCGTCTGTGCTGAAGCTCAGCTGTCATTTGTCATTGTGTGGTAGTGTTATTTATTGTCAATATCAAATTGGAAATTTAGGACAGTAGAAACAGACACCATAAACAAAGAAGAAATTGGAAATTTAGCCTCTAGTGTAGGTTTTTGACATGATACCATTACTAGAGAGATATGATAATGTGGCAGCATAATAATATTATGCTAATGCTGTGGTACAGTCAGTTTGGCGTTTCATCACATCTCGTAACACACCAGCTGTTGTGTGCATACAGTTAGATGTAATTTTTTATTATCAGAATACTACTGTAACATGATGATATCAAGTTTATAACTGTTAACATACTGTAAATAATTTCTCCACTTTTCAAGTTTGTGTTGCTGCAATGTTAATTAAGGGTTTCCTTAATTATACGCATATTGTGCTTATAAATGTAATATAAAAATAAAAAAGAAATGAAAATGCAAGTGAACCTATTTAATTTAGCTCTGTATTCTACATTATCTGAAAAAGACATTATAGGCGACGAAGTAGAATGTAATTTCGGTAAATTTGCAGTTGACTGCATGAGGGTTTTAGATATTTTTTTCCAGCAACATGCTTAGAACCTTCCTCGGCCACAAGACAAATTTTCTGGCAAACAACCCCCAAGAAAATTAAGGGACTTTGAAAACATGCGTTTTTCACATTTTACAGCAATACCTCCTTTAAACCCTGTCTACCCCATATTCGCCCAGGTCCAGCAACCTTCTTGTGGGTTGCTCCCAAGAAATTTTTCTTGTGCTTTATGCTTTGAAGGTAGTTGTATGCATGCACAAGGGGAAGGAGAACCCCCCGAATTTTTGGGTGAGGAGCAGAAACCCTCTTCCTCCTGGGGGTTCTTCTCCTGCATGCATACAATCACCCTCAATGCATCAACCAAAGGATTTTTTTTTCAGCTTTCTAGTGTATTTTTCTAGAGTATATTTCCTGTTTATCAATTGCTTTGTTTGAGTTTTGTACCCAAATTACTCTATAAATATATGTCATAGATCATGTTTTTGCTTGTCCTTCTTTACCTTGTTTTACTGTTCCTAATTAAATAAATTAATTTTCATAACTTTTAATATAAGGCTAAATCTTACAGCTTATATAAATATATTATTTAATATTGTTATGAAAATTCACTATCATAACGCACTTGCTGCGTTCCGAACCTTTTTAGGTTACCTATTTATACAAAAGCTTAAGAAATTCATGAATAAGCATTACATTTCAATGATTGAATAATTTCAGTTTTATTTCTAACCAAACTAAAAATTCCTAAATACGTCCCTGACGTTTCTCCCACTCAAGTCACCGAACTCCGCCCAGTTAGGAAAAGTGTACAGGCTTCTTGTATTGCAAAACTGCACCTTTGTTACCTCTATCCCTTACAACCTCTTTGGTATTAGCTAATCTAAGCTCTAGTCTAGACACAAGACACAAGTTTCAGAATCAGTCATTTCCAGCACATAACAGAGTAACAGTTGTGTGATAATAACGGCCAGACGGAGGTCCATGCGTATGCATATTTGAGTTAAGGAAGTTCAGGGTTTGCGAATATAAATATGGATTTGCGATTTGTTTTTGTTCTATGTTTGCAAATCCTTTCTCAATGACACACATTTTTTAATGTCAACAACAAAGTCATCTTGATATGCTTTTCATGGGTCGGGTTCATCAGGCGACAGCGCTGTCAGCAGCCAAGATCTAATAAGTTTTATCGATCTTGGCCAGCAGCTACATTATCATGTCAAAAAATCTTGACGTCTGTAACAATACAGCGACTGGCGCCTGGGGAAGTCGCCCATTTACTACTGAATACAGAATGATGAGAAAACTGTGTTGCGATTGAAGAAATCTGTAATCTGACTCGCCTGGTGCATACATACTTTCCTAATTGAATACGAGGTGGCAGTTGTATTAAGAAATACTAATTTAAATTTCTATGAATTTAGATGTATCAGTGTTTGCATGGACTCTGGTCATTTTCAAATCACATTATTTATTTACATGCAGGAAAATGTTCTCAATGATACTTACTTTTTTTAATCTCAACAATAGCTTTATGTTCATATGCTCTTCATTCGCTAATGAGGAGAAAACGGTGTTGAGATTGCAGAAATATGTACTACTCGTCTGGTGCGTACCTACTTTCATAATCAAATAGGAGGTGGCAGGAGTATTAACAAATACGTACTATTTTAAATTTCTATGAATTTAGATTTATCAGCGTTTGCATGAAATGATGATTTTCAGATCACATATCACATCATTTATTTATTTATATGGAAAATTATACAATGCATTGTACATAAAAGTTTCAAACTTGTGGCTATAACTATGCAATTTTTATTCGACTAAAATATTGAAACATAACGAAATCTTGTCGACAGTGACATTTCTTCTTATAACATTTTAGGATATTAAATATCATGATACAAATAACGAGAGATATGATATTGAGACAATCTATTTTTAGACCTGTCACGCGCATGGTGTCAAGTGGTGAGTCCAATGCAACAATAACATGCTGTCGTGCAGTGAGGTTTGACGTTTCATCACAACCTCTTAACAAATTACGTATTTTACTAATATTTAAGTGCATACAGTTGGAAGTAATAAAAATGAAAATGATTAAATTTAGTGCTGCGATCTATGTTATCTGAAAATGACAATATGGGCGTAACTTCAATCGCATTAAACTGACGTAAAGAAACTTTGAGTGCGAATGACTTTGTTTTAAGTGTGTAGTTGGACTTCTATAACGTTACTCACCACGTGACATCATAGGAGGGGGTGGGGCATATGCGCAATATCATATCTCTTCTAAGTCATTATATCATGGTTAAATATGACATTTAATCAACCAATCTTCAGCTATTAGCACCCATGATACAAATAACGAAAGATATGATATTCAGACTACATATTTTTGACCTGTCACGCGCAAGGTGTCAAGTGGTGAGTCCAATGCAACTATAATATGCTGTCGTGCAGTGGGGTTTGACGTTTCATCACAACCTCTTAACAAGTTACGTATTTTACTAATATTTAAGTGCATACAGTTGGAAGTAATAAAAATGAAAATGATTAAATTTAGTGCTGCGATCTATATTATCTGAAAAGGGCATAATAGGCGTCACTTCAACCGCATGAAACTGACGTATAAAAACTTTTTGATTGCGAATGACTTTGTTTCAAGTGTGTACTTGGACTTCTATAACGATACTCACCGCGTGACGTCAGAGGAGGGGGCGGGGCATATGCGCAATATCATATCTCACCTAAGTCATTATATCATGATTAGCACCCATGATACAAATAACGAGAGATATGATAATGAGACTACCTATACTTTTTAAAACTGTCACGCGCATGGCGTCAAGTGGTGAGTCTAATTCAATAATAATATGCTGTCGTACAGTGGAGTTTGACGTTTCATCACAACCTCTTAACAAATTACGTATTTTACTAATATTTAAGTGCATACAGTTGGGAGTAATTTTTTAAGATCAAAATACTATACTGTGATTATGTAAAATGATGATCAAATCAAGTTTATGAGTGTTAACGCCGTCTAAATGTCTGTGAACGTCTTCTCTACTTTTCGAGTTTGTGTATCCCCAATCCTAATTCTCCCCTTAATTATTGTACTTGTCTTGTGCGTATATATATATATATATATATATATATATATATATATATATATATATATATATATATATATATATATATATATATATATATATATATATATATATGTATGTAATATAAAAATGAAAAAGAAAAAATTTAGTGCTGCGTTCTATATTATCTGAAAAAGACAATATAGGCGTCGAAGTGCAACGTAACTTCAATCTCGTCAAACTGACGTATAGAAACTTTTTGATTGAGAATAACTTTGTTTTAAGTGTGTAGTTGGACTTCTATAACGTTACTCACCACGTGACGTCATAGGAGGGGGCGGGGCATATGCGCAATATCGTATCTTTTGTACGTCATTATATCATGATTAGCACCTCCATTACTTCCCGTACATCCTTTGAACGGTAAATGTTTACTTTCGCGGCGCGTGTTCGATTTTTATGAAATTTTGTATATAGACTTGTTTTAGATTGTAGATGACGAAACTCACAATAAAAATGAGGACAGAACAAACTTTTGGAGTTATTTTGAAATTATTGTATGGAAAAGTTCTACTCACTTTTGCGACATGCTTTTGTCATATTCTGCACATTTTCGAGGGTCGTTCGTTTTACATCAAGCTAAAGAAGGGTGTATTCCACTATTTTAATTCACTTTCACATAGCTAATGCACCAATGCACCCCCTATAATATAATATAAAATTTTCCTTTTTGCAATAATGTCAAATTTCAAAACGTATGACATTGATAAGTTGGCTTTATATGTCAAATGTCCATGTTAACTAGGATGGATTATACCATGAAAGGAAGGGAAATTTACAGATACCCATAAACTAAATAGGGGGTGCATTAACTATGTGAAATTGAATTATAATAGTGGAATACACCCTTCTTTAGCTGGATATAAAGCGAACGACCCTCGAAAATATGTAAAATATGACAAAAACATGTGAGCACAACTTAGTTTTTTGCTACAATAATTTCCAAATAACTCCAAAAGTTTGCTTCTGCCCTCATTTTTATTGCGATTTTCATCATCTACGCCCTAAAACACGTCTATATACAAAATTTCATAAAAATTGAACACGCGCCCCGAAAGTAAACCTTTACCTTTGAACTTCTCAACCATGTCATCCTCCAAAATATGTATGTTTTAGCTTCATTAATGGCATTTATCGGTTTTTGCTTGGATCTGGTATGCTAGATTAAAAGAGCTACTTGCCCAATAGTCTAAGAGCCAGTGGCGGCAGATTTACGGTATTTTATAAAAGCCTATATTTCATTCTCTCTCATACATGTCCTAGTATAAAGGCGGCTGCTGCTTGAATATTTTATAAAAATGCACGTTTAAAACTTTAAATGGAAAGTGGGGTCCAGTAATACATTATTTCAAAAGGTACATACAATTACCTTTACAATGATGCCTTATTTGTTGGATTTTACTTAAACAGTTAAAGCAAAATCCAACAAATAAGGCAGAATTGTGAAGTTTTATTTTATAGACCCAAATATTGAATTTTGTGTTAATTTAGCATTATGTCAAGTGAGTTGAAGTGTGTATTTTGGACTCTACAAAAAAAAAATATGATAATTTCTATTTATTTTCCGAAGAAACCATAAACAAGTGTCGAAATTTTTTAAGTTTACGAAAAGTTCATAATCTTAAATATAAATATATTATTTTACCGCGAGAAATTTATGATCTAGGCAATCATCGCACTTGCTACAAAACATTTACGACTTTAAAAAATTCATCAGTAAATATATATGTTCGTACAATTATACATATTATTATATGCACATTAGAATATTACATTGCATGCAAACTGAATGGAGTGAGTACGATGATATTATACAGGGCCTTCATTAATTCCAGAGTCCCACGTGACCGCTTAAGTTAGGCAACCCGGCATACACGGTTGTACAACCTGAATAAATGAAATCCCTAAGTTGTCAGTGTCGTCTCATATTTCCTTAAAAAATATAAAAATTATAATAAGTTGAAACAGTAAATGTCTTAAGATGTATTTATTATTTTTAACAGCAAGTCTGTTCATGTATAGTTTACTGTTATTGATTGTTAAAAAAATAAATTAAAAACATTATAAAATATTCCTTTTATTTTCTATAGATATCAAAATAAAACCAACAAAACTAGCATTACAAAAAACATTTTACCTAGTGTTCAGTAAATAAAATAAGGTTTTAAAAAAATTTGCATTTCTTATAAAAAGGGTTCAAAATGACCACCCTCGTTTTGTAAACATAAATTTACCCTGCGTTTCATGCGCTCAAAAACATTTTCCAATTCATTTGGAAACTTTATAGGGATGCATATGCAAGACCTTGGTTAGTGCTTTGTGACAAGAGCAAATCGACAAACCTATAACAAAAATTACAATAATTAGAAAAACAATTATAGCCTAAAATAACTTAATAACACCCGTAATTGATGGAATACGTTTGTGAAACGTAGTTAAGTACAGAAGCTAAAACGAATTAGATTATAAAATTTTACATACATTTTTATTAAACTTGAAATTTTGTAATCTACGTAAACAAATTGGGGCCCGATTATTTAATCTTCTAATTTAGGTTTTAGGAATATGTATTGTGTAACATGTACCAAATATGTACCTGTTTGGGCAGATAACCGACGAACAGATTTGGTAGGGCTTCGTTCCATGCGATGTCGAATATCGTCAACAACATTCTCTGTTAGAATAGTTGGCCTGCCTGTAGATTTGCCTTTGCAAATACAGTGCTTTTCCTCACATCGTTTAAAAAGGACCAATCTGTGGTTTAAAAAAAATATCGTATGGAATGTTCTCCTCGGGAAAAGCTTCAGAATATTGCTCGATGAATGATTTTATCGAATAAGACCAACTTCCATTTGGATTTCGTGTACCACTGCGAAAATGGGCCATTAAAATAAAGGCATCCTGCTCCGGTGTGGGAGGCATCTTTACAATCAAGTCTAAAAATGGAACAAATAAATGAACATAACCTTAACATACTTACACTTTTAACTTACGTAAAAACACAATGACAATGCTAAGTTTTGATAAAAACTATTTATTTTTATTGTCCAACAGATAGAACATTATTTGAAGAAGGTAAACACTGGTCGCACTTGGAAAATGCACAATATACATACAAAATAACCGGTCAAAAGGGAAATAAACGTCAATGGGCTGAACTGTTAATTTAGCAACTATAAGGTCCCCAGTCTAGTGTTTTTATTGTTAGTTTTTGACTGCCAACTCATAAAATCATATTCCACTAAGAGAGAGACAGAATCCGGTCACGTGGGACTCGGGAATTAATGAAGGCCCTGTACACGCCCAGGCTCGTGCCAGAGGTAACGTTCGGTTGTCTGCCAGGATGTTAAAACCACGGAAAATGTCTGCCGTGCTAAATATTGACATACAATATTATTATTAACATTATATATAAATTTCAGCTTTTGTAAAATACCTTAGATTTTTTGGAACTTTCCAAAGTGTCTGCTATGACCCTGGAACCGCCATAGCTGCCTACATTGTTATTTTTCAATAACAATAAATAATTATTATAAAATATCAAAGCGGCAGCCTCCATACTATGACGTTAAACTCTGTCAAATTTTTACACCTTCCATATTTGAGGAATGAGGAACAGTGGAACAGTATAGGAACCGCCGGTCGAACTAACGAGCCTCGTCTCATGTACGGCATGTATAAGAGAGTGAAAGAAAAAAATATATGGTTTTATAAAATACCGTAAGTCTGCCGGCCTCTGGCTCTTAGACTATAATATCAATATAAGAATCAATACTTCGCTCAAAAACAGTAAAAAGGGGTTTATCGGCGTTTGCACATTTGCTCCACAATTAGAAATTTCATGCAGGTTCTAGTTTTTTCAGCATACATCATAAATCAAATCAACTTGTATCTGTAGATAAAGTATTGTACGTATTTAAAGTGATACTGCATCATTACCAATCTTATTTATTATTGTACAGTATTAATAATGTAAATATCTCACTAATTAATTATTGATAGCATTGTTATTTTAAATTCAAATTATTAAGAAAATAAAAAAGTCAATAACACTGTTTTGTGGCGTAATTTAAACTCGTGACTTATTCTTTTTAGTTTACAAGTGTTGTGTCGTAACTAAAACAAATATTCAGAAGATTGCCTAAGGTCCAAGTTAAGACAGTAAACTTTAAGTGGTTTTTGAAAAATTAGTGCCACTATTTAGGAAAATTTCATATACATTTTTAGCTAATTTTTATTTAAAAAATTCACTATGGGATTGAAGGGTTTTTAACAATAACACAAATTAATAGATTGTACAACGTTTATTTTTTCAAAACATCTTTTTTCTTTGACAAACAATAATAGAACAATTCATCTTAACAATACAAATTATTAAATTCTCTAACGTTAACTCAACAGCATTCAACATTGGCCAACAAAATACCCAAGTAAGGGAATTACATTATTAGATACATTTTCTTACTTAACATCTTACAACATATTTACAATATAAATAAATGTACAAATAACTGTTTCAACAATACTTGAGAAAATCCTTAAGCTATGTCTTTCCCGAGCAAAAGTCATCTACTGGAATTCCGTCAGGATCTCCCAGGATATACACCACTACTTCATCTTCAATATCTTAGAAATAGAAACCTCCTCGTTGGGGTACGTCTGAGAGTATCTATCAGTATTCTGATACACAAAGCAATAATACATAATATAATATACAACATATTATGCCGCTTTTTGGACTTTTTCTTCCATTTTATTTTTATTTTCTCAAGTATCGTTAATTCATATGGGGAGTTGAATTACTGGTCTGGGAAATTCTTCTAGGGTGCATTCATAAAAGTCTGTTAGAGTTTGCTCAGCTGGAGACAAAATTGGTTCATTGTCACCATCTTGCAGGATGTCTCTACTATCTTTTGATATTGTGATTATGGTACACTGGCATTCAACTGGTTTGTCTTTCCTATCCTGAGATAATCCACAATATTCTGCTAATTTTTCGCTACTGTCAACCTGTAACAAAAGAAAACCAATTATAAGTATTTTTAATTCAAATAACTTACTAACAGACTAATATTAATTCTAAAATAAATATGAACAAAAGCAACTAATCAAAAAATAATCAGATGACAATGTGTATGTAAAGTTAGTAACAGACTTTGAGGATGGTTAAGGTTCGTTAAGAAGTGATGTAAGCCAAACACGCCAGGCTAAACGTACATAAGAGCGTTGATACAAGAAACACAAATAATAACGTATAAATTTACTTAAAAAATCAGTTTATTAAAAAAATCATAAAGATCATTAAGAGTATATTATGCAAACTTATGAAACACGTTTTGTTGGTCTTTTGAGAAGTCAATAAGTATACCTACATAAACAATAATAAGCCTGGACGCAGCAAGTGCGTTATGGTAGTGAATTTTCATAAAAATGTTTTTAATAGCAAATATGTGTTTTTTTTAAGAAAGGAGGCATCAAATTTGGTTACCAGCATAACCTATATAGTAAAAACAATGTGCCATATTTCATCAAAATAACTTTATTGTTTGAAAACGTACAAAAGTTTCCGAAGGTAACTAACTTAACCTTATAGGTTAATAGCAAATTGAGCTTTTCAAATATGAAGCATTTAATCAAAAATCGCTACCATAACGCACTTGCTGCGGCCAGAATTTTTTTCTCACAAACATGCATTATATTTCGATGGAAAAAGCAATAACATAAGGCGTGTTCGACTAAAAAAAAAGTTTGTGTCAGCAACGACTTATGGGCCAGCCTGTGATTGTAGAAATATTTTTTAAGATGTAGCTCAAGACACCCTATAATTAATGTATACAATTTTTTTCATGTCTTGTATAATAACGGATATATACAAAAATTATATACCATTAAACGATAAACGCTATAGCTAAAACTACTGCCAAGCATCAGAGAAAGGGTCTATTTAAAATGATTTTTCTGGAAACATCTTAGTAAAATGAAGGACAATGACGGTTGAAACTAAAACTTCAGGGTTTGTAAAACATTTTTCTTGAGACATTTTCTTTCCATAGCCCGTATTAGATTCAAGTTCTTTGCCAAAATGTTGCCAATTTTGACGTTTTAAATCGCGACTTTGACGTTTTGAGGAAAACCCCAATTTATTTTTCTTTAAATGCCTATAACTTTTTTGTCTTTTGACTTACAGAGATTTTGGTAGGAAATTTACCTATAGTGATATAAAGCCGTGTACCAAATCTGGCTGCCCTTACTTTGTTATTTCCGGAGATATAATTTTTTTCGAAAGAAACCACAAAATTTTCCGGGAACTTCGGCCGATTTTCCTGGTTAACGAACTTATCCAAGCCACTTGCAAAAGGAACGTATTCACCAAATTTAGTCAAAATCGGCCCATTATTTTTTGAGTTATCGGTATGATACATATACATATATATATATATATATATATATATATATATATATATATATATATATATATATATATATATATATATAAACATATAAAAATCGAAACTGACCACGGATGTGTCCCCTAGGGGGCCTAATTAGTGCTCATTTGAAGACATTTTTTCAAAAGTCGGGATCTCCTCATTAGTGAATTTTTTTTAAAGAAAATTCACTAAAAAGTCTACATTTAAAACATACCTTTATTTTTTGTTTTGTTAGTTATAACTCCTAAATTTACATTTTTATGGTATTTTTAAAGTTTAAGTTTAAAATAAGTTAAAACATTTTTGAAGAAAAAGAATATATACTCAAAACTGTTAAAAAAACACATTTAAGTGCCATTTACATGTTAACAGTTATGGATTTACAGAAAAATATTTAGAAGTCAGTTATTTAAGTTTCCAGCTATGGTTTTTGCAAACACCTTTATAGGTATTAAGATAAACGAAATTTTCTGCACACATTTTGAACACAAATTAACAATTTCGGTTATCATGATAAGTCGGAGAAAAGAAATTACATAAGATTTTACTTTCTTTTTTGTTTGGGGTAATTGTAAAATCAAGTTACTAAGATTTAGTCTATTTGAACATTTGATTTTTGTTGTGCAATATCATTTAATATGTTTTAATACTTTGAAATGTGCCCCCACTTCTTTTAGATAGTATAATATTACGTGTTTTTGGTTTTCGTTGGGTAGTAACAAATAATACTTTTAAACGTGATTTTTTTAAGACGTTATTACGTTAACGAATATTATTCCATGGATGGCAAGATCGTCTCTAAACATGTGTGGGTCGTAACGGGAATCCGAGTATCTACTACATAAGCTTATTTACCAGACGAATCTCAAACATCATTACATCACGCAATATTATCCAACAATTTCAGAATAATATAGACCTCACTAACGTGTTTACTTTGTCGATGATAATTAACAAGTGCAAATCATCCTCAATCCTCACTACAAATTGCTGTTATTACTGACCTTGATACATTATGTGACACTAAAAATAAAACTTGACAAACCATACGTTATTGTTTTTATTTCCCCTTATGCTATTTTAACACATTCAAATCTTTAAATACATTTTCCCACAAAACAGGTCATAGAACTTTTTGTATGGAACCTGGTACACGGGTTTGCCAGAATACATCCTATTCGGTGTTTCACAAGAATCAAAATGGAAATAACTACTGGCGATTTTGCAACAGTTATTCGTGTTATCTGTCCCACTTTCTTCATTTATTATATCTATTATATATTCTAGGAAGTAACATCAAGCTAATCATCACGAGAATTAATGAAAGTATGAGTGAAAACAAAAATGCGATTAAAAAAAAAGACATTTAAAATAATAAGTTGGTACCGTGTGATACTTATAGTAAATACAAAGTGAAAATGTTGGTTATGCAAAAAAATGTGGACAAACGTAAACATTGGAATATAAATATTTATACACAGAAAGCGTTGAAAGTGTGCAATATTGATAAATTTGCCTTACATTTTAGATTCAACGTACGTAATAGGTACCTGTAAAGTGAGATACTAACAAATTGTGATACAAATTCTTAGCTGAACAATTAGTTAATGTTTTTTAAAGGTAAAATATCTCGACACTTAAACAAGAAAATTGCACTATTTCTTTAGGGGTTTGCATTTCACAAATATTATTATTATTATTTAATTTCAACAACACACCACGAGGGCTTACAGCCCAAATACTATCGTATCGTGGGTGTCGACAAGGAGAAAAGAGGCAGCTTGTTAATTCTGGACTTGAAGGTTTGGAGTTTCGGAGCAGAAGGAAAAACATGTGCCGGCAAGGAATTCAACAACTTGGAAGTCCTCGGGACAAAAGAGCGGGCATAACAGGATGTTCTATGTCTGGTGACCTGGGCAGTAAAAGGGTGCATTCGCTCTGATCCCCTGGTAGATCTGTTGGGGGCAGCAGGTGGGGGAATTATGGAGGAAAGCTCCTCTGAGCAGTGCCCGTGCAGATATCTATAAAAGAGAGAGAGGTCACCAACGGCACGTCGGTGGGCAAGGGATGGCATCCTTTGGGTGAGGGTACGGTCACCGATGAGACGTATAGCTCTCTTTTGAATGGAGTCCAGGATAGCGAGTGTAGAAGCGGCAGCTGCACCCCAGATGTGGGAGCAGTATTCGAGGTTTGGCCTTATTTGTGAAGTATATAAGGTATAGAGATTAGCTGGTGAAAAGTATTTGCGAGCCTGGAAGAGGAAACCTAATTTCTTAGCAGCCGCTTCTGCAATTGATGTGACATGTTGGTGCCAATTAAGATTTCGATCCACAGAAGTGCCAACAAGAGAAAATGACTCATTACTTTGAATAACTTGGTTGTTCATTGTGACGGGTCTAGGGCTGGTGTATCTCTTGTGAGAAAGAAAGCAAGACTTAGTTTTGGTGGGGTTGAATTGTACAAGATTTCTACTTCCCTAGTCTAATATTTTTTGGAGATCCACGGAGGCAGAACCCTCCATGAGTCTGCGGTCCTCATCTAATTGGGCTAAAGAGACAGGCTTAGAATATTGTATATTTGAGTGGAGGGTGCTGTCGTCCGTGTAACTGTGAACTGGGTTGGATGTGCTAGAGAGGAGGTCATTGATGTGGAGAAGAAACAAAGTAGGGGCTAAACCTGAACCTTGAGGAACTCCTGCATTAATTGGATACAGTTTAGAGGAATGGCCATCCACAACAAAAGAAATGCTCCGGTTGGAGAGGAAATTTGCTGTCCAGGTACAAAGTTTTGGTGGTAGGCCATAGGCCGAAAGTTTATTGAGCAGCGCTGCGTGCCAGACCTGGTCGAATGCTTTGGATATGTCTAGAGCAACAATCTGGAATTCACCGTGTTGTTCCATAGACTTGTTCCAAGAATGGGTGACAAAGGAAAGGAGGTCGGCAGTCGAAAGTTATTAATATAAAGTATATTAATATAAAGCAGTCGAAAGTTATTAATATAAAATTAATGTCACACGGGTATTATGGTAAAAAAAAATAGGTTAGCAAGGTGTGAAGTATCCTACGGCTGTAGGCAAAATAACTTTTCTCCGAAGAAAATTTAAATTGTATCCATAGGATATCTTAATCGTATTTGGAAATGTTTAAGTATAGGTGTGGAGTTTTCAAGTTTTCCAATTATGTAATTTAAAATATGTATTTAGCAATTAAATAACAAATAAAAGGACAAATTTTTATATTGAAAATGACCAGGGTGCTGAAAAATTTCGTCGCTATAGCATCAAGGAAAAAACTAACACTATAGTAGTACTTATTTACTTTTGTATATTATTAAAGAACGTTGAAAATAAAATTGAGACTCCCATATTATATTTGACTATTTACTTGTTGAAAAATACGTATTTACATGCAAAAAACAACTGCAGTTGTTAATTTAGGCACGTCTTACTCAATCAAAACATAAACCAACATAGTATAAAGTTCAACAAAATGCGTCGCTTTTGTTTTCTAACAGGTCATTAAATGGATTCTGTGAAACCTCACAAATGGACCTTCTCCGAGCATTTCCCTTCGTAGAACGTGTAAACTCAAGAAGAGAGGAAATTTAACTTTGACCTTTCAGTTTTGCGGGAAACAGTTTCCACACTGTTTTTCCTAGAACTGTCACGTGGACGGCCTCGTTCATTCTTGTAAACACTCCCACACAGGAATGTTCAAAATCAATAATCAGTAATGGGGCACTACAAGTCTGGAACGTAGGGGTACTAACACCGACCAGACACCCTAACAGTGTTGTCGATTTTCAGGAAATTTACTTAAATTCGGGAAATGGCATATTTGTACGCCATGAGCTACCAGTGAAGGACCAACTAATATAAAATTTCTATTCCAATCAAGTTCGTTTAAATTAGATAATTGAACACATTCAAATAACTATTATTATTGGTGTTATGAAGTTTTAAGTGTTGAATAAAAATCTGGTTACAATCTTAAAAATGTTATCAGACATATTCTTGGTTTAATAATTAGTTTTAATTAATAAATATATGTATACAATATTTATGCTTTTAATATGATCCCGAAAAATGATACATTTTTGTTGTTATTTCGCATATTTTTACTTGGATTTTTAAGCAACAGACGAGACTGCCTGGGAAACTACAGGGAATTTTTCTTTAAATGTCTGTTGTAAATATGAATCTGGCAACGATGAGGGGCCCAATTCATCTTTCTGCCGGTCGTAACCTAGGTTACGACGTAGTAACGCTATGAAAGGGCTGTGAACCGGTGACCTTGGCTTTTGTTTATTTCGTAAAATACGAAAGGGGCGTGTGTATCATCAACCTTGAATGGAAAATTGTCTTCATTACCCTGCAACTTCTTTTGTTTTCACGATAATTTTCAGGGAAATGAATTATTAGAAAGTACCTATAAAAAATAATCGATATTTAAGACCTTTAGAGCAGGGAGATTTAGAAAAATGGGTTTACTTGAAATTGCTCTATTGATTTTTATTGTAGAAATGAAATGCATGCAACACACCTATCGGTTTTTTGTGCGTAACAAGAAATAGTCGGGTTTTTGCTTTATAATGTATGAGGAAAATGGGAATCGTTTTTTGAAAACTCCTTGCTTTCAACATTTAATGATTATTTAATTTGAGTGTACCTACTACCTAGGTCCCCTTTTCTTTTCGTTTCCAGTGTCATGTATTTTCGCCGGTAGGTACCAAGGTAGCTAAGACATATTTACATAAGCAAAATATTACGCCTAATAACTTTAATAATTCTTTACAATCCATTACTTTTGGAGTTAATTATTTCAAATAGGAAACGACCTTGCAATTAATTTCAATACCGAGTTGGGATAGCAAATGCACACGGAAATTATTATTTTTTAATTTATGTACTTAGTAGATAAAATAAAAAAAGATTTATTTACAGCTAAAGTGTGATTGAAACATTGCCAATATTTTTTGAATATCTTTCTAAGAAAGTGAAAAAATAAAGTACTAAATTAGGTGTAAACAGTCAAAAGAATTACAAACGAGGTTACTGGTAACAGTAACCTTAATTTTCAAAACCTTTAAAACGGTAAATTACGAATAAAATATGTAATATTTACCTGTATAACAGGAATGTAATTTTCAAAGCAGAAGGCTTGTAGAAGAACCGTCTGCATATGTGTGGCAGCATCACCAGGTCTTGTTTCGGGAACCATACATAAAAGGACATCATCAGGTGCCTTTTCTAAATATGAAATTGCGGGCAGCAACCCACAGATCAGCCTTTTTTCACTGTTGGCACGCGTAACAACACCGCGTACTGCACGGCCTAACTTGCTCCTAAAAACAAAACAAAATTTTAGCACCCACACTCTATAGAGAAACAAAAAGTATGTAGTTCTGAGTATCTTGGATTTTTACTTCCTAGCAGGAAAAACTAAGTCATTATGTTCATATCCGTCATGACAGTGACCTGAAAGATTTCGACCTTGTTATCTATTATTTATATTATCAGGTTAAAGTAAAATGTTGTGACAATTTAGGACTTTCACTCTTTATTAAGTTTGTTTAAAGGTCAACAATATTTTTGAGCATATGCTAATATAGACAACGCTTCCGACTTAAACGGAAATAAATATATACAAATATAAAGCCGAACCTATATTTAATAAACTGTAGAATTTTTTATTAAAATATGCAACTTTCCATCACGTACTCAATTATTATTTGGCAAAAATTTTAAATGAGCAATAGGTATAAAACTTTTGAAACGATTTAGTTTTAGTGAGGGTAATTTTGTGTTTCTATTTGTCGACTTTGTTTTATAAAAAACTATAAAATTGCTTGTAGCAAATATGTATTATAGGTACATAAGAGAATGGGTACCTCCCAATATCACAAACGAAAATAATTTATAGGTATAATATTGTCTACAAAATAATACCTAGCTAATATACCTAAAAAGTAGAGATACCTACATAATACATGTAACTGAGCTTGAACTTCGACCAATGTGCGTTTATATTTCTTGCCTTACTTTATGCTCTGCTCTTTCGGAATTATTTATGTAGGTGGGTAGGTAGGTTATTACATTTTTTTTCTGTATTAAAATTTGGAAAAGCAATACCCACAGTCAATAGTTAAAAGCAAAAATACAAGATACTGATTATCAGGTAAGAAAAAATATTTCTGATAGGACATGATATATTCTTTTAATTTTCTTTGGAGAAAATTCCTGACACGTCTTTTGTTAAAAACAGTGCTTTTTTCTGAAGTATCACCTTACCTGTTCATTGCTTTGCATTTGTTTTCATCCACTCTGTACGATGTTAAGTTGATTTTGGTCATATTGGACGATAAAGGTGTATTTTCCTGCTGAATATCACAAATATTTGCACTAATAGCACTTAAAATTAGTTCACAAAAACTCACTGGATAAACACTGAACTATGAGGTATTAAACTGTTAAATAATATTGTGTAATAGTGTAATAATAATAACGAATCTCAGCGATCTTTAAACAATCAAAGGTTGGTCGTTCACAGCTCACTATTCGTTCACGTTTTGACAACTGACCACGCAGTCGGGCACTTTTATAGAACCGAAGCTAGCCGACAAGAGGGGGAGTCTGTGCCGTAGATCAACGGAAAACCGAGAAACGGCCGGCTGTACGAGGTTCGAGGAATACCCAGACGAGAATCCGATACAATTCTTGGATTAGTCATTCGTAAAACACGGGTAAATGATTGTAAAATTATACAGAACCAGCCGCTGCAAGTTTGTGCCGGCGTTATTCCCTAACGATTACCGGAACGCCGACATTTGAAAAACCATTCTTGATTGATAAAATTGAATTATTCAATCGAGCGGAACCATATTTAAATAATATTATGAATACAATGTTTACTTGTTAAAAGTAGTATTTTTATGTAGTGGTTTAATTACGACTGTATTATAATGTATAAATTAAATCTGGTGGAATCTACTGATTAAAATAACAGTATTATTTAGCATATGGAAATACCTTGATAAAACTACTAGACACCGTGCATTATTTATTTTGGTTTTCACTGCGGTATTACCTATTTTTGCAAATTCATTGGCGATTTTTCACAGCCTCCGCTCATTAGAAATGCAATTGTGCATATGTAGGTACTAAATATTCTAGTCATCATCACAATCTAAGGCGATGTTGCCCTGTCGTCGTAACCATAATTCTCTGTATCCGGCAGCTCTCTTCGTTTCATTATTACCTCCACACTTTATACGGTTGTGCCAGTTTTTCCAGAAGTTTTCTCCTTGGTCTACCTCTTCCCTTTTCTCCAAGTATATGTGTCCCTCAAATATTATAATGTCGGAAAATTATAATGTCTCAAAATTTGAAAAATACATTTTTGCCTTCCTCTTTTAATTTATTTATGTAATTTCTTTTAGCAAGCATCTTTCTTCTCTCACTTTTTCTGGCACAGTTTTATTTGTCTCTCGGTCGGTGTATGGTGTCCTTGTCATTTCTCTCCATGTCTAACATTTCCAAACATATTTTCCATGTCCTGCTAAATCAAAGTCCAGGTTCCTGCTCCATACACTACTACACTCCATACGTACGATCTGACAAACTTCTTTTCCAGGTTCAAGTACAAATATTTATTAGTGAGAATTATTTAGATATTTGTCGAATGTCATTTGATGACATTTGTTTTTGATCTACCACTTCTTTATCTTCGTATCATTATGGCAAATAAATACTCCCTGTAGATCGCAATCTTTGTGCCAGACTTGTCAATGCTCAGGATGACGCCGTTCTGGATATCTGGTGGCAAATACTTTGCCGCAACTTTCGCATTTTCATAAGTTTGGAAATAAACTGCATATCATATGCTTGTTCATTTGGAAATATGATAATGGCACTCAAAAATAGTAAACCAGGGTTTTATCAACAGTTGAATCGTAAAACCACATTTAAGATTGTCTAACGATTGACAGCAAGTCTTTTTATTTAAGAGTTATTTGGCATACGTCCAAAGCTTATTCTTACTACCTCTTTCGTTTTCTCCAAGTATGTGTGCTTAAAATATCATGTCTCAGAATTTGACCAATAAATTTTGCCTTCCTCCTTTCAATTTTTTTCAGCAAGTATCTTTCTTCTCTCACTTTTGGCACATTCTTATTGGTCTTTCTATCGGCGAACAGACCGATGTCCTTGTCATTTCTTTCTTTCTTTTTAGGTTAGTGTAGAAATTCTTAGAAAACGAAAATTGTGCATGGTGTAATTTGAACATGCAATAGATTTTGCACCGCCACATAAGTTATTCAAATATTTATACATATAACTTTTAGCTTAAAGTATCCTAATAAAGATTAATTACAGGTTGGCTAGTAAGAGAATTAGAGCAGATACGAAAAAGAGTGCTGCAAATTGAATCATAACTTGCACATAGCTGTGATAATTTATTCTCTTCAGAAAGACATTCTCATGAAATGAATTTACGGCTCATGACTTGACCACAAAGAAAATATTTGTATTCCTGTACCCATAAACTTTTGAAAAGTTTTGTTACTCAAGTTTTATTGAAAAAATGTCAAATTTCACCAAATGACCCCTTGTTTATTCCCTACGCCCTGAACCGATCTTACCCTAAAACAATCGAAGCGTTCCTTTGTCGGCTGGTAACTGGATACCAAATTTGAAGATGATATCTCAATTCGTGCGAAAGTTACTGGGCCTATTAACAGACAGACGTACATTCCGACAGACCGACCGACCGACAGACAAATTCCAGAATCAAGTTTTCTATATGTTTTGAGACTTTTTACGGCGTTTTAGCAAAATAAATTTCTAAATTTTTGTCAACAATATTCCACCCTTACACATTCAACCCCTAATTATATTCAACACTGAATACCACCATATGTTTGATGAAATTAAAAGTTTTCTGATAAATTAACCCTAAAACGTTATATTACTCGAGTTTTAACGAAAAAATGTCAATTTTCACCAAGTCACTCCCCATTCATCCCCTACCCCCTAAAGGGATTTTACCCAAAAACAATCCGAACCGTTCGTTTGTCGAGTGCTAACTGTATACCAAATTTGAAGATATCTCAATTCGTTCTAAAGTTATCGTGGCTACAAGCAGACAGACCGACAGACCCACATACCGACAGACT
Source organism: Tillus elongatus (assembly GCA_964006375.1). Lineage (NCBI taxonomy): Eukaryota > Metazoa > Arthropoda > Insecta > Coleoptera > Cleridae > Tillus > Tillus elongatus. Next base: position 77,126,836 of record OZ023264.1, read on the forward strand.
CACAGACCGACAGAAAAAAAAATTCGTTCCCAAATCATGTTTTATCTATGTTTTGATAATTTTTACGACGTTTAAGCGAAAAAAACATTGAAATTTTTGTCTCCGGTCCGATACATTCCCACGTTGTGACGCTGTGGAATTAATTACAGTTGTGTGAGATTGAATATTATAAGTAGAATTTGGAGAACCCAATTCATCACAATACAGTTTTTAGATCTGACGATAAAAAGCAAAAAAAAAACAAAGAAAATTAAAAAAAAAAGAAAAAAAAAGAAAGAAACAAAAACAAACAAAAAACATGTTTATTTATGTCTAATAAAATATTTTATGTGTAAATACTTTTAGATACAAACAAGCTGTATGTAAAATCATATAAATTTGTAATGAATGGGTTCTATTGCTATGCGTGGCGATCTATTATGTAACAAAATTTAGAAAAAGAAACAAAAGTATTGTAATGGGGGACGAGACAGGTATTGTGACTGTTTAAGGACTTTTTAGTAACAAAAGTCTGTGGCTAATGTAAGGAAACTTTCGAGGCTAGCTTACGACCACCACCACCACCACCAGATCTGACGATCGTTTCGCTAACATAGTTAGCGTCATCAGAGGGATGAATTAACTTTTTATTCATTTCTCTGATGACGCTAACATCGAGATGCCATATACAGGCGCTCTCAAACAATGGCTAAATTTGAAAAAAATCAAATTGCCGTAACATTTTTTTAAATGAAACAGCCTGTTTGTGTTTCAGAAGTGAATAGCATGCTCGCAGTTTCAACTCTCACCCTCTATACCTTTCAACTCTAGTCTTGTAAATATTTACATTTATAGTCACATAAGATGATTCATGTAGGTTTAGTTAAAAAATAGTTTTTTCAGTTTTTTATTTAATTCTATTAATCGATCAGATTATGGGATTATTTCGAGAATCTTTGAAGAAATATATTAAAATATTCAAATTAATTTTGTAACAAAAAGGCTAAGATTTTATAAAATTATGTATATATGTATTTACATTTTCATAATATAAGTACCTAGTTGATAAATTGTTTTCACAAATGTCAAATGAACAGAATTAAATAACATTATTATTTCTGACAGATTGTGATATGGAAATACAAGTTTTTTCCGCTCTTATTTTTCTTTACTTCCACTGGTTCAAAAGTTTTTTCAATTTTTATTGCAGATTAGGTATATAATTTAAATTTGATGTATAGCCAATTTTCCTATAAAGAGTTATTGCTTAAAAATTTTTGCGAATTCACGTAAAAAATGCTTTCGAACTTTCGTGAAAAAATTTGTTTAGCAAATTTTCTTGCAAAAAAGATGTTTTTTTAAATTTTCGTAATAAGGTGCTTATATAATTTTTATGTAAGATTACTTAGCCAAGCTTAAAAGAGATGCCAAATTTTCGTTAAACAAATTGTTTGAAAATTTTCATGGAAACATTTTTTTATTTATGCCGAAAGCTTTCTGTGAACAATTATATCTTGGCTGGTGTAGTTTTTGTGTAAATTCCTTGGCTTGGTTTGTTGGTCAGGAAAGTCACACCGGTGCTTTCGGGAATTTTTTAAATTTATGTTGGGGGAATGTACTTTTTTAACAAAAAGTTATTTTGATGAAATATATCGGTCATTAGTTTCTACTATATCAAGGTTAGATAGATATATAGTTATACCTACTATGTACTAAATTTGCATTAATATTAACATATTTAACATTAAAACACTTCTACGAAAATTCACTGCCATAACGCATTTGCTACGTATAGCAAGTTACTCGACCAAACCTCTCAATTTTGTCACATTAATATAATAACAACAGGTTAAAGCACATCATTAAGGTCGATGTTTTGTTTATTATTTAAGCTTTAAAATTTTAAAGAATAAACACAAACACATTTTGTTATTTAATTATAGAAACTGAAGAAGAATTAATTACACATAATTAATCTTTATTTTTAGTATTTGAGTTCATTCTTGCCAATTTATTTGACATTGTGAACGTCACAGTAAGAGTCATTTGAAAATTACTTTCAATACTTTACATTTCCTTAACTGGTATTTCCATATTATTAGTGAATTTTTATTTAAAAAAATTACTAATAGATAGGTATCGATGGTGAGACTGTGCAAACATTTTTTCAAATGAGCGCGAACTAGGAGCACTAGAACCCATATCCGGGGTCGGTTTTAATATATATATATATATATATATATATATATATATATATATATATATATATATATATATATATATATATATATATATATATATATATATATACATACAGGGTGTTGCGCATAAGAACCGATACAGAGCAGGGGTATGTAGAGCAACCCAAAATATTGTGATTTAACGCAACTTACCCCTGTTGCACCCCTGAGAAGTTATATGCCTTCAAAGTGGGGTTTTTGATTTGGAAAAAAATCAATATCTCAGTTATGCTTGAACTTAGAAGAACTAAATTTGGTACACGTTTTGAGTGTACCAAGAGCAATAATCGACAGTAATAAGAATTCAATTGAATCATTTTAAAGGGTTGATAAGGGATGATTCACCCTTAAAATGTAACAGAATTTTGTATCCTATTGGCGGATTTAAAAAATTATTATTTCATTTTATGGGGAATTTAATTCTAAAACTTCTTTTACTTTTATTAATTTTCAAAAAACTGTCGTTTTCAACAAAATTCCGAATAACTAAATACACGTATTAGAGCTCTGTTATTTAAAATCATCGGAAATTCAAACGTTGGCTATGAAGTTTAACGTCAGACTTGACAATCAGGAAAAAAGTTGTAACAAGAATAATTTAATAGAAAAACAAACAACTTAAACAATATAAATAACATAACATTTGCACCGATAAATTACAGAAATTTTTCAAAATGATCACCGTTCTCTGTCAGGCATAAATTTATTCTTCGTCGAAAATTGAAGTCTACTCATCCGACAACTGTTGATTGTTTCTAATGAGTGCGCATTGTGTGTAATGCGATTCCACAATTCGGCTCGAGACGCAATTGGCGAGTAATACACAAATTCTTTTAACATCCCCAAAGAAAGAAGTCACATTTGTTGAGGTCTGGCGATCGTGGAGGCCAAGCTTGTGGTCAATTATTTCCACTTCCAATCCATTTATTTGGATACTGGTGGTTTAAATAGTCTCTAACAGCAATACTGAAATGAGGCGGTGCTCCATCGTGCCAATGTTACAGTCTAAGTTGTAGAGGCACCTAGATCCGGAAGATTGTTTTGGATAAATTATAAATAAGTTCTGCCTTTTAATCGATTCGGTAAAATAATGTTTCAGTTATTAAATACCGATCCAAACATTTATTTTAAACTCGCGTAGGAAATGTCGAGGAGTTACTGAATGAGGGTTTACATCAGAATATTAATGATGGTTATGTACATTTGTAATACCTCTGCGGGTGAAACAATATTCGTCAGTAAAAAGAATTTTATTTTTAAAATTAATTTCTTGATGCAAAATAAACCGACAGAAATTCACTCGTTTAACCAAATCTTCCGGTTACAATTCTTGCACTTTTTGGATATGATATGGGTACAGTAGACTACGTCTTATTACTCGGTGAACAAATTGGCGATATACCAGTTTGTCGAGATAGATTTCTAGTAACAATATGTGGGTCATCTTCAATTGTATTCAAAATAAGTTCCTCGTCTTGTGCTCTGGTTGCAGTAGCACGTTCTCGAGTGTTACTGAAAAACTTGCCTGTTTCTCGAGCCCGTTTTTCAACATTGGCAAATGTTTCTCTATGAGGGATTACACGATTAGGAAATCTTCTTCGATATTCTTCAACACTTCTTCTGTAGTTTCCTTCACAGAAACCTAACACTAATAGCATGTCAACTTGTTCGCTAAATAAAAACTTCCCGGCCATTTTCACAACACTCAGCAAAAATTACTAAAGTAAAATGACTTATTTTCATGATTGTCTAATCTGACGTTAAATTTCATAGCCAACGTTTGAATTTCCGATGATTTTATATCACACAGCTCTAATACGTGTATTTAGTTATTCGGAATTTTGTTTAGAACAACAAAGTTTTTTGAAAATTAATGAGAGTTGTGAAGGTTTTAGAATTAAATCCACCAATAGGTTACAAAATTCTGTCACATTTTAAGAATGAATCATTCCTTATCAACCCTTTAAAATCAATCAATTGAATTATTATTACTGTCAATTATTTCTCTTGGTACGCTCAAAACGTGTACCAAATTTAGTTCTTCTAAGTTCAAGCATAACTGAGATATTGATTTTTTCTAAACTCTGCTTTGCAGGCCTATAACTTCTCAGGGGTGCAACTTAGTATAGAGGTAAGTTACATTAAAACACAATATTTTGGGTTCCCCTACATCGCCTGCTCTGTGTCGCTCCTTTTGCAAATCCCCCTGTATATATATTATATATATATATATATATATATATATATATATATATATATATATATATATATATATATATATATATATATATATATATATATATATACATATATATCCAACCGATAACTCAAAAAATAATTAACCGATTTGGATGAAACTCGGCAAGTACCTTTCTTTTATTAATGGCTTGGATGAGTTCGTTAGCCAGGAAAAGAGGACAAGGTTTTCCGGGAAGATTTTGAGTTTTATTTCGAAAAAAAAATTTTCTCCAAAAAATGCAAAGCTTTTTTAATGAAATTTGGTGGATATGTTTCCTAGGGAAAGACCGTACTACATACCAAAATTCAACTTTCTAAGTTTTTAGTAAACTGAGTTATTCAAATTTCAAGCATTTAATAAAAATTCACTACCATAACGCACTTGCTGCGTCCCGAACTTTTTATTTATGAAAAATACCATTTTTTTTTTTTTTTTGAGAAAGATCGTACTCGTTTTAACTACATTTATTATGAAACGTCGGCTAATTTTCATGCTTAATATGCCTGGAGTTTATTAGGAATTACCATCTAAGAAATGTTTGAATGGATAAGACTTGGTATTTTAACCGGTATTTAATTGTGTTGATAACTAAACAAGTACTTTTCACCTGGTGATACACTAACAGTTAGTTTCTATTTATTAAGTAATACATGGATTTCCCATTGTCTAGTAATAACTATTATACATTATTGTGTTGCTTTTTGAAAAGGGACATCAAGTATTGTATGTAGCATAATAACCCTATAATTTACAATGAAAACCTGCGGGATGAATATAGATTCACTGCTTGGTTTTTAATCGACTTCAAAAAAGGAGGAGGCCCTCTGTTCGTCTGTATATATTTTTTTAATGTATGTTCAGCGCTATTTTCGTCAATTGTGGACCAATCAGTAGCGGCTCGTTCCATAATGCATTGGGGGTGCGCAAGAAAAAAAAAGTTCGAGACGCAGCAAGTGCGTTATGGTAGTGAATTTTAATTAAATGCTTTAAATTTGAATAACTCAAGTTTATACGAACTTATAAAGTTGAATTTTGGTGTATAGTAGGGTCTTACCCAGGGCAACATATCCACCAAATGTAATCAAAATAATTTTGTAATTTTCAGAGAAAAAAATTTTTTTAAAAAGAAAATTCAAAATTTGAATAACTGAATTTTCTAAAAATGTACAAAGTTGAATTTTAGTGTGTAGTAAGGACTTTTACAAGGCAATATATCCACCAAATTTCATTAAATAGCTTTGTAATTTTACGAGAAAAAGATATATTTTTTGAAACAAAACTCAAAATTTTCCCGAAAAACGTTATCCGATTTTCCTGACTAACGAACTCATCCAAGCCATTAATAAAAGAAAGGCACTTACCGAGTTTCATCGAAATCAGTTGCTTATGTTTTGAGTTATGGGTTGGATACACACACAGATATATATATATATATATATATATATATATATATATATATATATATATATATATATATATATATATATATATATATATACATATATATATATATATATAAAAATTGAAACTGACCCCGGATAACTACTTACCAAGTTTTCCCCTAGTTAGTCCTTTAAAAGTTAACCTTTAAATTTAAAATATTATCCACTGAATTAATCACAGTACCACAATTATTTTGCCCACTTATTAAGCAACCCGAAGTAGTATCCATAATAATAATAATAATAGTTTTGTTATAACATGTAAACAACAACGAAATGATCTAATTAAAAATCAATCCGACGCGAAGACGAAGATTACTAGGTAGTAGTAGTAGGTACACACGCTCTGCCAAAAGTCCAGTGCAAACTGGATTTGTGTAATTTTATAGCGCACAACAGATTGATTATTCGGTCATTGTCGATGAATAATGAAACTAAAACTACAAGTTTTTTGTCTCTTGAAATTTCTCCGTATCTTGAATCGTTTACACGATAAAAAATAAAAACCTTCTTATGGCATGTCCATTTATCATACAGAAAATCACAAACACGAACAATACTTTTTGTTGAGGTGTCCCCCCTAATGCCAATGGACTTAATAATCTTTATCTAATTAGGGTCAAATCAGCCCATTATTACTACAAACAACGCTGCCAAATTTCAAAACAATCGGTGAGGAGGTATTTGAATTATTTAAAAAAAATCATTATTTTACAAAAAAATTTAACACCTTGTATCTTGGAAACAATGCATTTTAGCACCTATGTTTATGGGAACTTTTTTCATAAAATGACCTGGGAAATCAACCCCTTAAATATTGCCCCGTCTTTTTTAAACACCTTGTATAGAGTATGAATATCACTTGTCATATAAAACATAAGTTAGAAAAATAAATGACATAGGTAAAAGTATCTGTGATCACCAAGCAGCCATGCAACATGTCTCAGCTCATTACAGTACAATATTGAGTTCTACTGATGTACGCTGTTATAAATGAAACAGAATATATAAACCAACACTGGTCTTAGGTGGCAGTAGACAGCAGAAGTTGTGCTTTCTAGAGGTGATTCTAGACGTGTGCAAAAGCAGAGTAGCAGAGTATACAATAATTCCAGAGAGATGATCTTCATCGGAACGTTTTTTTTTTAAATTTCTAAAGATATATATATATATATATATATATATATATATATATATATATATATATATATATATATATATATGTGTGTATATATATATATATATATATATATATATATATATATATATATATATATATATATATATATATATATATATATACGTTTGTATGCGTCTTACTTTGGCGATTGCCTACCATTTTTCATTAACTTGAGAATTTCTTTTTATACATGGTGATTATTATGTCAAATATGCTGAGCAATACGTGATGACCGATAGAGTTATATTATCTCAGTTGCGCTAAATGTTCTTTACATATGGTTTCAATAAATCTTTTAATTTGCCCAACATATAAGTTCACAATCCTTACCTTAGCTATTTCATAGATTCCCGACATTTCGGTGGTTGTATCTTCATCTTCATGTTATCTGTAAATTGGTTTCCTTAAAAATATTATTAACATCTCTCGTTGTTCGCGGTTAAAAAAGACAACGGTTTTGTCTATTTTCTCTTTTCTGAAAGCTATAGAGGCCGCTAACATTTTCTTTGTTTTATGTTTATTGACTAATTTTTCCACGTAGCAGACAGAGTAACCATTATATTTGGCTATGTTCCAAATATATTTCAGTTCTCTGGATATGATTTCATAAAGACGCTCATAGCAATGTATATAGTTTTTACGGGTTATTAGTAGCATAGTGTCAGATATTGGGAACCCCTATATTATATACATATTCTCGAATTCTTATAAAAACTTATTACCCGTGTATGTACCAATTTTTGTTGTTTTCTTCCTAAGGTTAAGTGCGTTATAAGTAGTTATTATATAATTTTTGTTGGGGAAATATGCTTCTGCTGTATTATTGATTACGCCAAGACTTTTATGTCATTTACCATATTTATGATATACACCTTTCACATTAATTTAAACAATTTTTCTAGCGAATATTTGCGGCAAAATGATCTAAGCTAATTTTTATGATAACATTTTTAGTTGTTTTTGGTGAAAATATTTTCAGCAAATTTTCGTAGAATGTCTTTTGCTCACTTTTGCTTATTTTTTAAAAAGCTGATAACTTTAAATATGTGGTATGTACTATAGTTTCTATAAAAAAGCCAATTTGTGTTTTAATTTAACTTTTTTTTCTTCAAAAATACAAAAAATAAAATGTTAAGATTTTCAGGAAAACCGGTTTGATCAGTCTGGCTAACTAATCTATGAAAGCTATTTACAAAAAAAATGTATTGTGGCTCTGACTTAGATTTTTATTATTAAATGTAGTCTGCGATTGTCACTAGGAGTACCTGCAAATTATAGAATACCTAGATGACCTAAACGACAGGTGTAATTATTTTCTAGATACACTATAGTACGAAAGAAATTTAAAAAATGTCCTTACCGAAATTGAAAACCCTTTTGAAAACACTTTTTGGAGATGGTTAAAATATTAATTAAAACAATCATGTAAAACAAATAAAATTTTAAAAGAGTTGTTAAGATGGTTTGACATATCTTTGGAATGAATATAATAATAATAAGACAAACCTATTTTGAAACAAAACAACTGACTTATATTTAATTCACTAAGGATAAATAATTATTAACTTTTCATTAAAACATAACAACTTTGCCATGACAATTACTTAAAAAAAGCCTGGACGCAGCAAGTGCGTTATGGTAGTGAATTTTCATAAAAATGTTTTTTATAACAAATATGTCTTTTTTTAAAGAAAAGCAGGCATCAAATTTGGTTACCAGTATAACCTCTATAGTGGGAACAATGTATCACATTTTATCAAAATAACTTTGTTGTTGGAAGAAGGGCAAATATTTTTCGAAAACTAACTTAAAATATCCCCGAAAAACTGGCCCGATTTTCCTGGCCAACGAACTTCCTCAAGGTATTTAGCCACCTACCAAGATATAATTATTTACAAAAAGCTTTTCGACAAAACTTACAAAAAAATTGTAAACTTTTTTTGCTAAAATTGAAAAACATTTTTTTTACAATAACTTATTAAACATTAGGTACTAATTAGCAAAATTTTACAAAAATTTCACACAATGATTTCTACATAAACAAATAAAGTTCGCTACCATAACGCACTTGCTGCGCCCAGAATTTTTTCTTACAAACATGCATTATATTTCGATGGAAAATGCAAAAATGCAATAACATAGGGCGTGTTTGATTAAAAAAAAAAATTTGTATCACCAACGACTTATGGGCCAGCCTGTGATTGTAGAATTATTTTTTTAAGATGTAGCTCAAGACACCCTATAATTAATATATACATTTTTTTTTTCATATCTTGTATAATTGAGCTTTATTGATTTTTTACGAAAATTCTACAAAAATTATATACCATTAAACGATAAACTCTATAGCTAAGGCTACTGCCAAGCATCAGAGGAAGGGTCTATTTGAAATGAATTTTCTGGAAATATTTTAGTAAAATGAAGGACAATGACGGTTGAAACTAAGACTTCAGGGTTTGTAAAACATCCTTCTTGAGACATTTTATTTCCATAGCCCGTATTAGATTCAAGTTCTTTGCCTAAATGTTGCCACTTTTGACATTTTAAATCGCAACTTTGACGTTTTGAGGAAAACCCTAATTTATTTTTCTTTAATTGCCTATAACTTTTTTGTCTTTTGGGCTACAGGGCTAATTTTTGGTGGGTAACTTACGTATAAGAACGTAAACCCGTGTACCAAATTTCGTTGCCATCACTTTGTTAATTCCGCAGATATAATTTTTTTTCGAAAGAAAACACAAAATTTTCCGGGAAAACCTTGGCAGATTTTCCTGGATAACGAACTTATCCAATCCATTTGCAAAAGGAATTTATTCACCAAATTTAATTAAAATCGGCCAATTATTTTTTGAGCTATCGGTGTGATACATATATATATATATATATATATATATATATATATATATATATATATATATATATATATATATATATATATATATATATATATATATATATATATATATATATATATATATATATATAAACATATAAAAATTGAAACTGACCCCGGATATGTGTTCTGGGGGGCCTAATTAGCGCTCATTTGAAGAAATTTTTTCAAAATTCAAAAGTCGGAATCTCCTCATTAGTGAATTTTTTTAAAGAAAATTCACTAAAAAGGAGAAAGTAAATCTTAAAATAACATTGCTTCTGTGGAGCTAATTACATTCTGGCTACACTGTATCACATGGTAACTCTAAGCAATCTTAAAACAAACACATCACCCAGGTTAAAATAATGTTTTTGTTACTAATAATCACACTGAGAAAATACAGTGATGCATTGAGTGAAGATTGTGACCTGTAATAAGCACTGATAACTACAATCTGGAGAACCCAATTCATCATAATAAAGTTTTTAAACCCTAAAGTCACAAATTGGTTCCCCTGTAAAGACAAGACAACAGTTTTGGGCCGTCGCAATCGATTTTGCAAAGTATCCAGTTCGGTTGCGATCCACGGACGGTTCCTGTTAACGTATCAACTGCTAAGTTTATTATATGCATCACTGTTAAGTACAATTTGGAGAACCCAATTCATCATAATAAAGTTTTTAAACCCTAAAGTCACAAATTGGTTCCCCTGTAAAGACTAGACAACAGTTTTAGGCCGTCGCAATCCAATTTGCAAAGTATCTAGTGCCGTTGCCATCCATGGACGGTTCCTATTAACGTACCAACTGCTCAGTTTATTATATGCATCACTGTTAAGTACAATTTGGAGAACCCAATTCATTATAATAAAGTTTTTAGACCCTAAAGTCACAAATTGGTTCCCCTGTAAAGACTACACAACAGTTTTGGGCCGTCGCAATCCAATTTGCAAGGTATCCAGTGCCGTTGCCATCCACGGACGGTTCCTGTTAACGTACCAACTGCTAAGTTTATTATATGCATCACTGTTAAGTACAATTTGGAGAACCCAATTCAGCATAATAAAGTTTTTAGACCCTAAAGTCTAAAAACTGTATTGTGATGAAAAAAAGTTTTTAGACCCTAAAGTCTAAAAACTGTATTGTGATGAATTGGGTTCTCCAAATTGTACTTAACAGTGATGCATAATATGCAACTAAGCAGTTGTTACGTTAACAGCAACCGCCCGTGGATGGCAACGGCACTGGATACCTTGCAAAATCGATTGCGACGGCCCAAAACTGTTGTCTTGTCTTTACAGGGGAACCAATTTGTGCAGACAATATCGATAGGATTAAAACCCTCATGGGTGAGACATTGAAATCACAAGCCACTTCGCCAATCTTCCGGGAGAACCTACCAATAGTATCGGCAAATTTTCCAACCTTCTGGGAGAAGATAGGTATCGAATGAATTTTACCATTAGAACAGACTGTATTAATTAATTAAAAATAAAGCAACTTATCCTTGTTATTCGCAAAGGGGGCGATAACTATTAGTCACACTTTGAAGCTTTTATTTTAAGCGAATAAAGGTGGTTAAGCAGCAAGATAATTTGTTGTACGCTAAAAGGCTCTTGGTAATGCAGTCTACCTACTTAATACATGGCCCGGTGGCAAGTGTCCCCCTGAACTTTCAACATCGAGGCTGATTTCGAAATTAAGAGCGAGAGGGAGAGAGAGAGAGAGATAGAGAGGGAGACGGACAGACAGACAGACATAGAGAGTGAGAGAGAGACAGACTGGAGTATTTATCATTGTTTCAAGGGCAGTTCCAAACATTAACAAATACGTGTATGGCTATTGCGTCGTAATTTCTGTTTACATTCCATTTAAATAAAAACGCGAAGACGCAGCAGGTGCGTTATGGTAGTGAATTTTCATAAAAATGACCTGGCACCAAATATTTTATTATAACTTTTTTTTCTTGCAACATAGAAATCCCCATTTTTGTGTATAGTTTGTCTTTTTATATCGTAAACCTACCTACCAAATTTGGTTATCATAGCTTTTTTATTCTTTGAGATACAAATTTTTTTCGAATGAAAACTCAACATTTTCCCGGAAAACCTCGTCCGATTTTCCAGACTAACGAACTTATCCAAGTCACTTACAAAATGAAGGTACGTGCCAAATTTTATCAAAATCGGCCCATTATTTTTTGAGTTATCGGTGTGATACATATATATATATATATATATATATATATATATATATATATATATATATATATATATATATATATATATATATATATATATATATATATAAACATATAAAAATTGAAACTGACCCCGGATATGGGTTCTAGGGGTCCTAGTTCGCGCTCATTTGCAAATTTTTTTCTAAATTCAAAAGTCGTGATCTCCCCATTAGTGAATTTTTTCTACGAAAATTCACTAAAAGTGACCCAAAACATTATTGATAAAATACGTTAATGCTAGAAGTTTTTGTACATTATATGATATACTTCTGTTACTTTCAGTTAGCGGATTCTATAAATACTAATTTCGCAGCTTCGGTGGTCGTAAGAACGCCTCTGCACCCAAGCGTACTTGGCCCGATTCCCAGTAGGGGATAATTAAAAAATTTTTGTACATACTGTAGAATTAACATCAACGCATTATGTTTGAGCAAGTTGGATGTCTGCACGTTCTACCATTCAGTGTGGGCCATTCGATCTTGGGCATGTTAAAGATCCTTTCCCTCCTTACAGAAAGGCAGAGGGTAGGCAAACATTCCAGGATAGTGACGTGACTGTCCATAGTCGCGCAAATAGACCGATGACAAGAAACAATATGTAATTAAAAAATAAAAAATCTACATGCGTATTATTTAAAATTGAAATTACTAAAGGCTATGGATTCAAAATAAAAGATGCCCGTATCTATATCTTAATTGTAACGCAAGCGGTACAAAAGAAGGTACCTACCTACCAAATTTATACGTTCTCTGTGTCAATCGCTTGGATCAGTTCGTTAACCAACCCAATTAAACCAGTTTTTCCGAAAAAGAAAAAAAATTCGCAAAATAAACTTGTATATCTGAACCTAATTAATAATATTTTTATGAAATTTTGTGCGTTTGTTGTTTTTACATAGGCTCAACTCTGTACCACAGTAAATATACTAGCTGTGAAATTAGGTTAAGAAGATTTAAAAGATTTTTGGGATAATCCGTCAACTTAACACACTGCATCCCCACTTTTTTTCATACACTTTAATTGTACTAAAGTTTAATAATTTGCAATATTCATTAGGGTCGGGTATTACCGGTTAATACTATCATTGGGCCTCAATTTAGATTATCTTTTTTTAGTTTTCCAAAATAAACAATAAATAGTTAGCACTTCATTGACACGTGATTCTGAAAACTTATCACGTGTTGTATATGCAGTTATTCAACCCACACACAGCCTGATGAATGGCTTGTATTCGCACGCAATTCTAATTAATAAGTTTCGATCAATACGCTATTTGGTGTTTTGATGCACATCAAGTATAGTAGGTAAACAATATTTGACTATTGTTTACGCCTTGGATAAACAACCAGTACCCCAATTAGTATATTATTATTGTCCCTGCGGTAAACTCGTGACTTCATGCTATCGTTTTTGATAACAGTGTTCATATTGTTTAGAAAGGGTTTATTTATTAGATTTAATAGAAAAAAACTGCAGGTAAAATAGATACTGCAAAATCAAATTCAACAAAGTAAATCTTTTTTTACATTTGGATTGTATGCAAGAATTTCTTAAGCAATTGAATGATTATGATTTCCTGTACTCTATATACAGGATGTTTCCTAAGCAGAGTCAAAAATCCAGCGGCGTATTCTGTGGCTAACAATAAGTTGTTTTTTTTTTGGTTATATATACACATGGGGTCTAAGGGCGGCTGTTGTCGAGCGACAGGGTGTCAGAAAAAACATCCGTTTTCAATTTTTAGTTTCTAAACCGCTTGAGGTAACTAAACGAAATTAGCTGTACATATTTGGTATGTCAGTGGGTAAGAAAAAAAATTACCACCTACCGAAACTTACCAGCGGCGGAGGTATAGGTATTTTCGATAATTATTTATCAAAAATAAAATAGCACCCTGTATAATATTACAAATAAACTATTTTTGAATACGCTATGTTTATGAAAATATTAGAGTAACTGGAATGAGACTTTACATGTAGCTAGAAATGAATACACCCCTGTTGCGAATTTTAATTAATATAGGTTACAAAATTTGGAGTTGAAAAAATAAAAATGAAATCTTAAAGACATGAATGAAACAACTTAAGTGGTCACAGTCCGATGCCTGATAAAGACAGAGTAGTAAGCTGCCATGCGTAGATTGATACATACTACAGGAGCAAACAATGCAAATAACACGGGTAAAACATACCACCGGAACTAGCGATCGAGAAATCTTGCCCGCTAAAATGCCAAGATGACATGAAATTAAAAATGATGTGATTTTTTTAAGTGGGGGTTCAATGAATTTTTAAAATACCACGCAAAAACAGTTTGTTAGCTATCTTGCATGGTTGAGTGGTAGAGTGTTCATGTGACACGCGGACGGCCCGGGTTAGATTCTCGCCTATGCACATGTAACGTTTTGTTTTGTTTCGCCAGTTTTACTATTTGGTATCCAGATTTTATACGGTTAAGACGTCTGGATAACTTTGTCCTCTTTGGGTCTAAAGTTATAATTTTGAGCAACCATTTTTTCATTATTGATAAAAAAAGAAGATAATTTGTTTTTATAAAACTTTTGTTGCTGTTGGAAAAGCCGGTCCGATTAGGTTGACTAAAACGAACTCATTCAGGTGATTAATAAGAAAAAATACCTGCCACCTGCTACGTATATAATTTGGCAGATTTTTTGAATATGAATTAAGTTTTCTTTTGGCAAGCTTTTGTAACTTTATCGAAATTTGTAATACATGTTTCTTTTAAAGAAAGTTACGTACCTAGATAACACCAAATTTTAATTTTCTAGCTTTATAGAAAATTGAGTTTTGTCCATTTGTTTCGAACGTAGCTAGAACATAAGATTATAATGTTTCTTTGATAATACAGAGATATCGATGGTAACACTGTTGAAAAAAATCTTCAACTGAGCGTGTACTAACACCTCTAAAATTCAAGGTATGTTTAAGTGTAAAGTATTAATTTTAGTAATATGGCGTACTAATAGTGTACAATTCTTATAAAACTTCACAACAATAACGCACTTGCTGCGTCCTGATATATTTTTAATAAAATTGAGTTTTAATCAGGGTCATATTCAAATGTAGAAATGTCCAATATCGTTTACATTTATAGCCTTGCAGATGGACATGTTACTGAAGCTAGGCGAATTTATATCGAAAGATTTCCAAATCATTCAGCTCCAAATTCGAGAATGTTTTAAAACATATTTTAAAGTCTTTCGGAATTAGCACAGTATAAGGAACAGTTATGCCGTGGAATTAGGCTCACGTCAGAAAGGTCCAATTCCTGGAAGACCTTTAAGTGTTAGTACGCCTGAGTTGAAAGAAGTGATTTTATACAAAATTTAGGGATATACGAATCCCAGCACTAGAGAAATCGCTGCAAATCTGTATGTTAATCATGAATTAGTTTGGTCCATTCTGAAGAATCCACAGTATCACTTACAACGAACTCTAGCCTTACTGCCGCAAGATTACCCTGCTTGCCTACAAGTTTGCCACCGAATTATACATAAAATTGGACAAAGACCCTACAATGAACTTCGACAATAATCACGTTTGATCTGATGAAAACCCTCATGCCATAATGAAATCTCAATTTCAACATCAGTTTTTAATGTGTGGGTGGGAAATATTAGAAATTTGATTGTTGGGATTTACTTCTCACCAACAACTTTAACCAGATATTTTCTTGAAAACGTGTTAATAGCTGAACTACTTCAATATACTTCTTATGCACTAAGTGGATAATGTGGTCTTTGCATGACGGAGCTCCCCCACATTTCAGTGTTACCAATAAGGTGATTGAAATTGGAAGAAGCGATGAAGAACCAGGTCAACCCTCGCCACCCAAATCATCAGATATGAACCCCATTGATTATTGATTTGTTTGGAGACATCTTAAGACATTAATTTACATGAATTAGAGCTGGTTGTGATGCGATAAGAGCTATTCCAGGCATTTTAGCACGTGTTTGAGATTAACATGTATTTTCGTTGAAGAAAGCAACTTTTAACAGTTGCTATAATAAACCATAGTTATTAATTAATTATTTCGTTTCTTACTCTTTCCTTTGCACCATCGTTAGTCTGGAGTATTTATACGCTCCGTACTTACTAGTTCTTGAAAATCCGGTTAAGTCGTAATATATTATTTTTTCAACTACCAAAATAACTTGTTTGTACATTTAACTCCCAAACAGAGCAATACTGTTGGCAAAAATGATGCTAGCAAATATGCTTTCCTTCTTGGTAAACTTGCCGAGTATTTGTGGGTGTTATCACCAACTAGAGCACGTTGCAATAATTTTTTATTTAAACAAACATTTTTAGGCGCACAAGAACGCGTACTACAAAATTAAACGCTACTATTGAAACTGTACCTTCCTGTAGTATTTTACGTGAATTTGTTGTATAGCGCTGTCTATTTCTGTTACTACACATATGGCTACTGATCAGCAAAGCCACATCGCTGAACAACTGTTTTTCATTTTGAGTGTTTGGAAACAACTTTTTTGTATTAAAATAGTTACGACGAAACAGTTATTACGTCTACAATTAGCATCATTAATGAACTAAGTTGTAGTTCCCTCGTGCCTCAGCAACCGACTAATAGACCTTATACAAAGGAAGAATAATAATTACTGCAGAAAAAGAGTATCCAATATCTTGGTAAAAAAACAAAAAGAAAAATGATACAAAGTTTTTTCCAGATGTGTACCTACACAACTAAACTGAAGTGACAGGCAGCGTTCCAAGTGTATAGGTACTTGTTTACAAATTGTTTAATTAGGTACCTGATGTTCTTAATTTGTTTCTTGGCGTACAGATTCAAAACATTTAACTCGGTATTTGCGATTAATGTATGTATCCTGATTCAGTTAGATCTCGTTTGTATGCTTTTTCCACTTTTTTTATGTTATTTGCTCTTTTCCTTTCACGCATAATATGTAGTTGTTGCAAACGTGTGCAAAACGAAGCCGAAGCATAATCATAAGATCAAACGAATTAAGTGATGTTCGATGTTGATTATGTGAAAGCTTCGTTGAAGTAAATAAAGTCCCAATACCCTTGCGTATTTCAATACGTTTCATACCTTACTGTGTTACAACAATAACTTTAAAAGAATATTAATTTGGATAATCTAAATAAGAGGATAAGTTTGTTTATCTTTAAAAATGTGTGGATGGTAACGGGAATGGGAAGTACTACAAGACTTATTTACTTCAACGAAGCTTTCACACAATCAAGAGCAAACATCCCTTATAATAATAATATTTATAATAATTGTATTGGTCTTCTTGCTATAAAATCCAGTACGTAAGACATGTCAAAATAAGATAAAATATAAGAAAACAAAAAAATCATAGACAACAGATATCTATGTCTACAAAATTTAAATCAAAGTCTTACATTGTCAAAAATTACAAAACATCAAACAACTAATCTTTTCATGCCGTTAAAAAATCTAAAAGCCAATTAAAAATAATCAAGGTTCATGCAGTTATAAAATGAATCAATCAAAACATTAGGGATATAGGCTAAAAAATCTTATATCCAATTAAATAAAAAAGCCTGGACGCAGCAAGTGCGTTATGGTAGTGAATTTTCATAGAAATGATCTGACACCAAATATTTTATTATAACTTTTTTTTCTTGTAACATAGAAATCTAAATTTATATAGTTTACCTTTTATATCTTAAACCCACCTACCAAATTTGGTTATCATAGCTTTTTTATTTTTTGAGATAAATTTTTTTTTCAAATTAAAATTCAAAATTTTCCCGGAAAACCTCGTCCGATTTTCCTGACTAACGAAATTATCCAATCCACTTACAAAAGGAAGGTACATGCCAAATGTTATCAAAACCGGCCCATTATTTTTTGAGTTATCGTTCTGATACATACATACATACATACATACATACATATACACACACACATATATATATATATATATATATATATATATATATATATATATATATATATATATATATATATATATATATATATATATATATATATATATATATATATATATATATATATATATATATATATATATATATATATATATATATATATATATATATATAAACATTGAAACTGGCCCTGGATATGGGTTCTTGGAGTCCTAGTTCGCGCTCATTTGCAAAAATTTTTTCAAAATTCAAAAGTCGGGTTCTCCCCACTAGTGAATTTTTTCTACGAAAATTCACTAAAAATTAAACATATACAAACATACAGCGTGTCCTGCGAACTTGGACCGTTAGACGTATATCAGGAATTACTCTGATTTTAAATCTGCACTTTCTAGAGGTGTATTTTCTACAATTATCTGTTCAAAGAAAATATTTATAGCTTCAGATCCTTTCCCTGTCTAAAACCATGATGAGAAGAAGTAATTACGTAATACCTATTTTAAAATATTAGCTTGTCACATATTAGCCACTCCATTATCTTCGATAGTATGCTTAAAACAGGGGCCTATAGTTTTCCAACTTTTTTGGATTTCCTCTTTTCAAAGTTGAAAGAATTTTTGCAAATTTGAGCGCCTTTGGACACTAATTCAGTCTTTTGCTTGCAGTTTATGTTAGCTAATGACTTTTTGTTAGGAAGTTTATTTATTAAACCGATGACATCTTTTGTTACCGGTAAAATAAAACAACTTTTATTATTGTAAATTCCCGCCGTGCAGCTTCCTCACACACCACCTCTAAAATGAGAATTTAATTGTTCTATTAGGGTGGTCGTGAAATGTCTAGGAAACCACTCTCACTTTTCTTTATTGTCATTAACTAATTTATCTCCTACTTTTATCTGACCAATTTCTTTAGCAACCTTGGCTTTACCCGTTTTATCTCTTACAGTTTGAAAAATCTTTCACACACATTTTCTTTTATTTCTTTTTTGGTAGTCTCATACATTTGTTTAATTTCTTCATTATTTCCAATCTTGGTTAGCACATTTAAACCTCTTAGATCGTCAAGTATATTTTTTAAAGATACTGGAAATAGTACTTTATGCTTCGTATTATAGTTGGTATTAACAGTTATTTTAGTGAATTTTTATTTTAAAAAAATCACTAATAGAGAGGTATTGATGGTGAGACTTTGCAAACATTTTTTCAAATGAACTTGAATTTGTGTCCCTAGAACCCATATCCGGGGGTTTCGAGTTACAATTTTTATATGTTATATATATATATATATATATATATATATATATATATATATATATATATATATATATATATATATATATATATATATATATATGTAGGTATCCAACCGATAACTCAAAACGTAATTAACCGATTTTGATGAAATTTTGCAAGTGCCTTTCTTTTATTAATAGCTTGGATGCGTTCGTTAAACAGGAAAATCGGACAAGGTTTTCCGGGAAACTTTTGAGTTTTATATTGAAAATTTTTTTTTCTACGAAATGTACAAAGATATTTCGATGAAATTTGGTGGACATATTGCTTTGGGAAAGATCTAACTGTGTGCCAGGTTCCTAGGTTTACAGAAAATTAAGCTATTCAAATTTGAAACATTCCTATTTAATATCACCGCTTTTTATTGACAATGGTAAAACCGGTTTATAGGTATATGAGATCTAGTATGTAAGAGTCGTTGCCCAGCAACGGAACATTTCATATCATTGCGCCGGTCAGTTACACGCTGTAACTAGCGTTTATCGTATATTATTAGATCGTTTATCTATAATTTTTAGCTAATTTTCGTACCAAAAATTCGTCAATGAGGAGACTGCGACTTTAGAACTTTAAAAAGATTTCTTCAACTGAGCGCAAACGAGGCCCCCTAGCATCCATATCCGGGTTTACGTTCAGTTTTTATCTGTTTACACATAAACAGGGTGACGCATTTTTACCGTAAAGCTCAATATAATTATTATTATACAAGAGACGAGAAAAATTGTTAAGTTAATTATAGGGTGTTTTGAGCTGCATCTTATAAAATTATTTTGACAATCACAGGCTGGCCCATAAGTCCTTGGTGATTCCTACAATTTTGTTTTCGAACACCAGTATTTTATTACATTTTTTATCGAAATATGTTTCTAAGAAAAAATCGAGATGCAGTAAGTGCGTTTTGGTAGCAAATTTTCATTAAATGCTTCAAATTTCAATAACTCAATTTGCTATTAACCTAAGGTTTGTTGACTAGGAAACCAACATTTAAAGTTTATTGTCGGAAAATTTTTGTACATTTTCAAACAATAAGTTATTTTGGTAAAATATGGCACATTGTTTCTACTATATAGGTTATACTGGTAACCAAATTGATGACTGCTTGCATTAGAGAGGAGCTTTCTTCCATAGTTCCTCCACCTGCTGCCCCCAACAGATCTGCCAGGGGAACAAAGCGAATGCACCCTTTTACTGTCCAGGTCACCAGACATAGAACATCTTGTTATGCCCGCTCTTTTGTCCCGAGGACTTCCAAGTTGTGGAATTCCTTGCCAGCACATGTTTTTCCTTCTCCCCCGAGCCTCCAAACCTCCAAGTCCAGGATTAACAAGTTGCCTCTTTCCTCCTTGTCGACACCCACGGTACGATAATATTTAGGCTGTAAGCCCTCGTGGTGTGTTGTTAAAATAAAAAATAAAAATTAAAAAAGTGACATATTTGCTATTATAAGCATTTTTATAAAAATTCACTTCCATAACGCACTTGCTGCATCTAGGCTTTTTTCTTACTGGACACGATACTTCAAAAGACTATAAGAAAGCATAAAAAAGCGTCAAATATTTCATTTATATCTGTACCGTCAACTGCTGACTGACAGCGGTAAGAAACTGCATGTCTTACTTTAAATGCTGCAATTGAGCTTTCGTTAATTTTGCGAGATACTCATTTTAGTGAATTTTCTTTTAAAAAATTCACTAATGAGGAAGTCCCGGCTTTTGAATTTAAAAAAATTCTTCAAATGAGCGCTAATTAGGCCCCCTAGAACACATATACGGGGTCAGTTTGATTTTTTATACGTATATATATATATATATATATATATATATATATATATATATATATATATATATATATATATATATATATCACACCAAGTTGTTGCTTTCGCTGTAGGTTTAAAGTTTATGGTTTAACGGTCTATAATCTTTAGCTAATTTTCGTAGAACAAATTCGTTAATGCATTTTTTATCAAAATATGATGTATGTTTGTAAGAAACCAATCTGGACGCAGTAAGTGCGTTTTGGTAGCGAATTTTCATTAAATGCTTCAAATTTAAATAACTCAATTTGCTATTAACGTAAGGTATGTTGGCTAGGAAACCAACATTTAAGTTTATTTTCGGAAAAATTGTGTAGATTTTCAAACAAAAAGTAATGTAGTATATAGTACATTGTTTCTACTACATAGGCTATACCGGTAATCAGATTGATGCCTGCTAGCATTTGCTATTAAAACATTTTGATGAATATTTACTTCCATAACGCACTTGCTGCGTCCCGAACTTTTTTAATTACAATTATATTCAGTTTTAATTTGTTGAACCTAATAGTGATCAGAAATACCAGGGTCATAATTTTAAGACTCTACTCCCTGTAGTGCATTGGTTAGTGCATAGTCTGTGCTTGAACTAGTCACTTTATCATCACTATTACATAGTCTTGTTGGAGTTTCAATTAGTGGCACCATATAAAAAGAGTACCTAACGTTAACGTTAAAACTTTTACAGACATAGTTTCTGTATTCCTACGACTAGAATGACTATACAATATCACGGAAGGGGAAATACCTTTCGCATAGCGCTTAATTTACCAGTGTTGATACAATTATGCAAATAAAATTATATCTAATCTCTATTATCAAACATATGTCTAAAACATTTTTTTGCTTCTTGCAATATGAGCACGTGTTATGTAATATACAGACATTCGATAAATACATGATGATAATATGTCTTATTATTAATATAGTTAATAACATTGAATGTTTGTTCACAATCGTCATAATATATCTGTGATGTATTGTAAGTGTGTGTACACTATTGTAGCTAATTTAGTAAATGTGCGTGAACTACGGCACCTAGAACCTAGAACACATATCTTTATAGCCAGTTTCAATTTTTATATGTTTAACAATTCGGGGTGAGCCAGAAGGAATGGGTGAAATTTCGGGAGTGTCTTACGTATACGCTATAATTACCATTATTATACAGAGTTAGTTAATCACGGGGCAGATTCAAATGAAACCCTTAAAAAAGTCGTTAAACAAAATTCACTGAAGCATTCTCAAAAACAAATGTATTTTCGAGAATGTTTCAGTGAATTTTGTTTAACGACTTTTTTAAGGGTTTCATTTGAATCTGCCCGTGATTAACTAACTCTGTGTAATAACGGTAATTATAGCTGCTAACTTCTACAGTAGTTGGGCTAAAACTTAGCAGATATCTTCCTGATTATTCTTCTTATACCTGCGGATGATGCTGTTGTAGATTGTAGATCGTTTAATGAGTCATATGGGACTTTTCGCCTCTCAGCGCTGCGATCCCAATGTTGTTTTTATCCATGACTCTTTTTTCTAATATTTGACCAAAACGTCCAAACTTTTGCTGTAGTCTACAATTTTTTGGGGGCTATTTTATCAATTCCTGGGGTGTTGAAGTAACCCCTCCAAGGTATCTGAGCCTTTTGCAGAATTGAGCCATGTAGTCACATAGAAAATTTTCTGTTGTTTCTGCTGCTTTAGTGCAGTATCTGCAGTTTTAACTGTCCACCTTACCCATATACATAAGGTGATACCTTTACTGGGGAGTGCCCTCTGAAAAGTCATGTGATTATTTTTAAGACGTTACTCGTTACTCTTCAATTCAAGAAACAATTCAGACTTCTCTGTTGATATGGTGATGAACCGTTTTGCCTGCCCTAAGCCTGGCGTTTTCTTCAGTTATGACATCATTTGGTTTCTCTCTCAAGCTTCAAGTTGCTGCCTTTCTTGTAAAGCTATCTGCTTCATCATTGCCTTCAATGCCTCAATGTCCTGGTACCCACATCAGAGTTACTTTGTTGTTACAGTCGCATCGAGGTTTTTGCAGTCCCAGGATAGTTTAGACTTGGTTTTGAAATATCTCAGAGTCTATAGTACTGCCTGATTGTCTAAGAGGATGTAGATCTTTCTATTTTTAAGTCTTCTTTGTATGCACTCCTGTGCACACATATTTATAGCAAGCATTTTTGCTTGGAAGATGGTGGAAGTTCTTCCTGGGGACTTAGCAAGTCTGAAGGTAGGTCCTCTTATTAAATTGTATCTGTGTTCCATTCAGAATGGGATCCTCTATATTTAGTTTCCTTCTGTTTGTGAATGGGACAAGAATTATCTTATGAGGATTGACATTAAATCCCTCTGTCTCACACCAGTTACTTGCCATATTTAGGGCTGTTTGTATTATGCTGGATATTACAGCAGCAGATGATGCTATACATTGCATTGATCGATTGGGTATGGATAACTCACGCGTACCAGGCAGGAACGTCGTTGCAGATGACGTCACCATGATCGATTATTGCAATGGTATGTAGGACGTTTTGTTGTCAAGGCCTCTGTAATCCTTTCTGTTCCTAATTACGAGAATAGAAATAAGAGTTAACTTGAATAAACAGACCTCTAGTTTAATATCGTTTGGATGTATCTGTATTTCAAACGCATACAAAAAGGTATGCGTTTGGAAAACAAGAACCGTCAAAACAAGGAAGCTGGTGCATCTACGAATCTATGGTTTTTGCAACCTGAAAAGATGGCGTTAGTTGAGAATGCTATTTCAGAACAACATAGAGTTCTATTTGATAAAATAGAGGTCAGGTCAGGTCAGGTCAGGCCAGGTGCAAATCAGAGAAAAGGCGTTTAAAATAAAGATACATCCACACAATTTCACACGAGATGGCAGTTTCAACTTAAGTCAAAACTAACTCCCCATGATTAGCAAATAGAAATCTTTAAACACACCTTACCAACAAGACACCGGACAGATAATTGCAAAAATTAATTATTGTGACGTCATATGTAACGACGTCACTGCCTAGTACATGTGCGTCATCCACAGCTCAATCGGTGCGAGATGTTGAATCATTCACAGGTTTAAGAAGGACTACCAGGGCGACGATTGCTAAGTTTCAATCCAGCTACCGAAAGGTTTAGCAACCCATTAAGCTGTGGAGCTGTTAAGGCAGAGAACAGCTCAGAAATATAACAGGCCTCTTGGCGGGACACATGGCCGTCAAGAAACACCTGCATAAAATGGGGCG
Organism: Tillus elongatus; assembly: GCA_964006375.1. Taxonomy (NCBI): domain Eukaryota; kingdom Metazoa; phylum Arthropoda; class Insecta; order Coleoptera; family Cleridae; genus Tillus; species Tillus elongatus. The sequence continues at coordinate 77,151,324 of OZ023264.1, forward strand.
GTTCAAAAAGGACCTCGCATGCAGACTCTGCGGCGAGAGGGAGGAATCAGCCCAGCATATCTTGTGCGAGTGTAAAGCTCTGGACCGTAAAAGACAACTGATCTACGGTCAGTCTAGACCGGAGACAGAGCAATATAAAACTTCACCCTACCAATAACTGTGCAGACTAGTTCAAGGGACTGTGATTTTGGAATGGATGGAGTAGAAAGACTAAGGGCATGCACAATAAGCCAAAGGCTGCAGTGCTATCGGGGCGGCAAAGTCGCGGACGAGTCCTGAGGGGAAAAATGACCTTGCACACTTTCCTTTACTTTATAATTAAAACTGTTGTCCTGTAAAATAAAATTTAAAAGGTCATACAGATAAAAAATGTTTACCTCGTATGTACTCTCAGTTAGCTAAACACCAAGTCTTACATTATCCCTACGAGTAATATCCTTGTAGTTTTCGAGCCATATCGACTATGCAAGACTGCCGTTTATAATTTTGGTTTTACAGAAAAAAAACAACATTATAATAATAGTAGTATCACGTTTTCTGCAATCCTAAACAGATATTCAGAAAACAAATTGGCTAATCTACTTTCGCATTCTTAAATAAAACAATCAGTTAAATGAAGCTTTATCGGCTCTAAAATAACACCTCTAGTACAATAATTGATAAAGATAATATACTGGGAAAAGCAATCATACATTCCAAAGATTTGTTTCTAGTAGGTACTTATACTTACGAAATGAGATAAACATCTATTTGATAAAGCAAGTATACTTGCACTTCGTGCAAGTTTATTTTTGTCGAATATGATAACCTTTGGTATGAGATGTCATTTAAAAACACGGTTTTGTAATAATCCGCTTTTGATCTTTTGTAATCAGGTAACTTGTAACTTAGGTATCTTAGAAACTCCTCAGTGGGGTATATAATTGATAATGTCACATAAGTGACACCATCTTGAAGTTCTGAACAGCTTCTGCTTATGCAGAGAGAGGCTACATAGAAAAGACAATGGATAAATACTCGACAGACAATGGAGGAAACTTTTATCGCCAGAAATCAAACGCACCCTGTAGCAGAAGTGCAACACTACACATACACCAAGGAGGTGTGAGTGTTTTAGCTTTTAAACTTTACCATTCGGCAAGAGAATTGTCACACAGATTCTGTAATAGTTAAGAAAAATACTGCATGACAAACGATTTCTTAGCTGTCGATTCGCTTGCATCAAAATTTATTTCTTGGAGACATTTAAAGACATGTCAAACCAATGAACAAGAAAATATTAAAAAATTCTGACACGGCAAGTGGGTTATGCTAGGGAACTCTCTACGGACATTTAAATAAATAATTTAAAAATACGTATTTAGTAAATAATCGTAAAAATACAAAGAAAATAAAGGCACAGAATCAGAATAATTATTTAAAAAAATTAAATAAATAAAAATAAAAAACATAGTGTTATCAGAAGTTTGCCTGCTTTGGAGTGTATAATATTAATCCCTTCACTTGCTGAGTTTTAAATGTACTAACATCTACATATTCCTGATTAGATTTTTAAATGAAGCACAAATCGCATTATAAAATTCTGGCATATTATTTATTTTATTTATTTTATTATTATTGTTATTTTTATCATTGTTGTTATTGTTATTTTGTTTTTACCGTCCAGATGTTGTCGTTAAATGCTTATGTATGCATACGAGTGTATAAATATAAAAAAAATTGTAGTTAATTTACGTATTACAAGGTTTTTAGTTACAGTTGTAAACAACTCTTATTGTCTGACCTTTTGTCTATCCTTCCTTTCCGTCGCCCAAGTCTGTTTGTTTTGTGAGTCTTGGCGGGTCCCTTGGCGACAAAGTATCCTTGTTTTGATTCTTAATAGTTTGTTAATAAAAAGAAAAAAAAAAGAGAAAGAAAAAAAAAGAGAAAGAAAAAAAAGAGAAAAAAAGAAAGAAAAAAAAAAGAAAAAAAAGACCTAAAAATAAGAGAAGATGGAAACAAAATGGAAATAAACGTGAAAGAATAGGAAAGGTAAAATTATTTGTAAACGATGTCTTTGCCATTCTAGTTACCCTTTTAAAAAAATATTTTTAAACGGTTCCATACTAATGTGCAACACTGAATTTATAAAAGTCTGTGGTGAATGGAAGAGTAGATCCATTTTTCGAAGCATCCCATATTCTTTGTACATACGATATTAATCCTTTAGTTGAAGTACAGTTTAAAAAATATTTTAAATCTATACCAACCATCATAACACACATTCATTCTACATTAACCGGCAAAAAAACCCGCCAGCTAAAAGTTTGCAAAATGTTGGTGCTTACTTTTGTTTACCGATTTTAATTATTTATGTGGTATACTGTAAAAAATAAAATAAAATGTGACATGCCAATCCAACTTTGTAAGCAACAATTGTCGCGGTTTTTTATACCAAGAGGACTAGGATGATACTGTGGGAACCATCATATATTCGTTCTACATTAACGGGCAAAAAAAGCTGCCATTAATGACAGCAAAAACATGGGTGCAGGTTAGAGACTCTAGGCAATTTCAGAAAAGTCCGGATTACTCGAAAACCGTATTACTTTTACTAAACATACTTTTCATTATTCCGATAGGTCATGCCCAAGCTATCAGTACCCGGGCGTTTGCGCACTATTTACGTTACACACACACACAGTTATATATATATATATATATATATATATATATATATATATATATATATATATATATATATATATATATATATATATATATATATAATAATAACGCCAACGTTGACAAACTCCGCACCCAGAAGTCTTAGACTTGTGCGGGGGGAGCTTACATACACATACAGACAAAGGACACCACCCATAACTCATCAGAAGTGGGCCTTTCCATATTCGAGTGAAAAAGACCGACTGTTTGAATACGGGACTCGAACCCGCGACCTTCTGGTCCGATTCTACAGGTTACTCATCTCGCGAACTAAGCTATTCGACCTGTTGCATATATATATATATATATATATATATATATATATATATATATATATATATATATATATATATAGTGTGTCCACGGATTGAGTGTGGGTAAGGTATAAGTGACAAAAAAAAATCTAATTAGATTATGATATTCTGGGAATCGCTCCTGCTTTGTCTTACACTGAGATGTTAAGAAAATGAACAAAATCAATTAATATACAGGGCGGTTTATAACTGATGTAATGAAATATATTAAGAGTAAACGACCTTCGTTTGTTAGCGAAACGATCGTCAGGTCTAAAAACTGTATTGTGATGAATTGGGTTCTCCAAATTGTACTTATCAGCGCTCATCACAGGTTCCAATCTTCACTCATATTTACTGATATGCATTGAATTTGAATCGTATAGTATTTACACAGCATAATTAATTGTGTATTGTGTATTATGCTGTGATAGTTACCTAAGACCTAGACAATTAACCCACAATTTCTTCGTTAACCCAATGCCTGAGTAACTTTTTTTATCAAAATGACAAAAAATTCTAATAACTACTTCATTTTAATCCTTTCAACACCCACTATCGCTATTGAAAAATTTTCATGTTTTCATTGTTTCTTTTTTGCCATGTGATATATCATACGCTAGGCAGTTATGAGAAGTAGTAATACTTCTGAATATTGAAAGCTGGTGTTAAGAGATGAAAAGATGTGTCTATTTATCATATTATATTCAAATTTTTTATTCATGAACACATAATTATACATTGTAAAATTATACAAGAGCAGTATGATACATACGGAAACATGAGTCTGGATGTAACCCCACATTACATTTTACGTATAAAAATTTGGCACATTTGCCACAATATGCACATCGTCTTTGACCAGCCTGTTTATCAACCAAGTGGTCTGTCATATTTCTTTCAAAATATTTTTGCTTCGTTTTGGTTTAGGACCATGCAGATATTCAGGAGCTGTCAATAAGCTGAGAACAGTTCTTCTTGTAAAATCCAAGAGGCTAATTTTAAGGTGAACAAAACGATAAAGGATTCATATATTTACCATTGCCCCATTCAAACAAAATCGAATGAATAGCCAGTATCATTTTTTCGTGATCTTGTAGGTATTCTGTAGAGACCACGCATCTTATCAAATATGTCAACACCTCCCATCGCTTGGTTGTACAAGTCAATCACTGTAGGTTGATCTACTTGAACATGCTTCTTTTGTTGTTTGGACCAACGTCTACAGTAGCCTTTTATTAGACATATCTCGTCATTTTCACTATTGGTGGCCATTGTTACCTGATTGTTGTCGTTCCATCTAATGAGGGTAATTTGAGCCGAGCTGTCTTTCAAAATATGTGCAGCGCCACGATTCGCCTTGTTTTTAGATCTTTCAATGGAGCTTTTTCTATACGGTAAGATCTAATGGTACCAATACATTTGATATTGTTGGTTTTCAATTCCTCTAATAGAGGTAAAGAATTAAAGAAATTGTCCAAGTATGCAGTGGAGTTCAGAGGTAAATAACCACAGCATAATTTCTCCGTAAAACTAGAAACTAAAGTTTTTCCTTCTGTTTTGTCTCCTGCTCCGCAATAAGGATAACATTTCAAAATGTAACCTTGAGGTGTGGCGAGACACCAAAATTTAAATCCATAACGCATAGGTTTGCTCCTGATAAATTGTTTCATGGAATAACGCCCAAAGTAGGGCTCCGTTGCTGTTGGTTCATCCAGAGAAAAAGAAGAAGATAGTGGTTCTGCTAATTCTTGTAAAATACTGTTTACTCTATCTAATAAGGGTTGTATTTTATAGACTTGATTATTGGGATCAATTTTTGTGTTATCATTGAAATGCAAATATCGATGAATAGTCTCAAATCGTTTAGGGGACATGCTGTTACTAACTAAGGAGTTGAATGTGTCACCTTTTTTTTCCCAATACAGTCTCCTGCAGGGAACTCTGGTGTACCCAGATATGAGTAAAATTCCAAAATAGACATACCTCTCATCAATACTAACGGAGAAATCGTGATTTCCCTCAAATATGGCATAATTTTTTGTTTCAGTGCAAACGCACTCCATGAAATTTTTAGGAAAAATATTTTGAACAGGTCTATCGGATTCAACTCTTCTTCTTTATTTTTTTGTGTAATGGTCGGTGCAGACGTTTTATCAATTTTTACTTTTCCATCTTTATATGTTGACCTTTTTTCGTCCCAACTCCGTGATTTCTTTTTATTCTGTTTTCTATTAGGCTGCTTGTCACGAGGCTTAGAAGTATCAAAACTTTTTGCCAAATGTATGTCGTCTGCTTCGTCGCTTGATATCTAAGCTTCAAAATTAACAGCCTTTTTTGCAGACGAGGTTTCCCTCTTTCCGAGATGAATTTTTGATTGTTTGCCAACGGCACTCACGGTTGTTATTTCCATCGGTTGTCTTAGAATACCTTTTCCCAAAGCACGAATACCATATTCTCCTTCGTCATCACTAGGAACGTCATCAATGTCGCTATCTTGACCATTTTTTGGTGGAAATATAGTACAATCGATATGGTCACAGTCTCTTACTGAAGTATAATCTTCATCATCTGAACTGAGAGACTCCAAATAATTGAAAAGCTCTTCTGGATCTCGAGGATAAAATGGATTGTAGTTTTTCTTCCTAAAAAGAAAATACTCAATAACGCTTACCGTATGATTTAACACACCCCAATGTTTATGTACAAAAGAGAACCAAAAATATATTTGCCCTCATTCAGATAGGCTTAAATATGTTAAGTCTACAATATAAAACAAAGTTACATTGCAAAACCGATGTAACAAGCAGTAAATTGAATGAAAATGAACATAACCTTACCTGAGACTCATTTTTACGTACTATGGAAACTATGTCCAAAGCAAAACACTAAACTCTTGCTTACTGTCACAATAGTTCGTTTAGAAATCTTAGTAAGTACTTGAGACCACTATTACTCACTGAATTATGTTCATACAAGGCAGATAACGCATGCACAGTGCCTCTCAAATGCAGTTAAAAACACACATAACCTAAGTATGATAAATCATACGGTAGGTAGTATTGGGTTAAAGTGGTTTTAACGCCTTTAGAGGAAAAAAATTAAAGGAACGTTTTCGTTTCTATGGAAAAACTGGCTTCTACTGAACAACAAGCGTAGTAAAGCTATTAACCAAAGAAATATAGGTACCTACCAAATGTCGTTATAATCAGTCAATTTGTTTTGGGTTATCGCATTGATAACTTCCAAAAATCTTGATCGTGATTTCATTGCATAAGCGAAATCTCGCTAACACATTCAGGGAAGAATTCTGTGTCAATTTCTATAAACTGGAGTTTATAATGATAATATTTGAGATTTCGCGAGCACAACATGATGATATTTAACATTTGATTTGAATCATGCTGTCTCCTTAATGTGCAAGCCTTGTAGATTTGTTGCAGTCAACAATAAAAAAAATGTGAGATAAAAATGTCTGAGTTAGCAAAATACGCATTTCCGTCTCAAATAATTACATTTGTCTAAAAAACAATTTCATGATAAGAATATGTACATAACAGATAATGTCAAAAGATACAAAAACACGCTTCTACAAGCATAATATGCATTTGTGACAATTATATTAATTTTTATAGACATGGAGCTACGCATGTGATTATTTTCGTAAACAAATTCCAGTAACTTATTAACTCTTGTTGTTTAGTACAGGATCTATTTGTTCCAGTTTGTTTTGGTTCTGGTCTTGAATTGTTTATTAATTCCAAGTGTTGTGATAATATAACATTAATCAGTATAATTATGTTTGGGAAAAAGCTGTTGTAATTTATTTGCAAATGTCGACACAAAATATGTAATTTACTCTATAAGATTTATGAGGGAATATTAAGCCACTTACAGAAAAAGTGTACCTAATTCTACAACAATAAAAAAACTCTGGACGCAGCAAGTGCGTTATGGTAATGAATTTTTATTAAATGCTTCAAATTTGAATAACTCAGTTTTCTATAAACTTAGAAAGCTAAATTTTGGTATGTAGTAAGCTCTTTCCTATGGCAAGATATCCACCAAATTTTATTAAATTAACTTTGTAATTTTTGGAGAAAAAATTTTTTTCCAAAGAAAATTTAAAATGTGAATAACTCAATTTTCTATAAACGTATAAAGTTGAATTTTGGTACTTAGTAAGGTCTCTTCCGGGGGTTAAGGAGTCGCGGGCCAAAGGACTCCAGGGGGCAAGCTGAGGAAGTGGAAATAACAACATAAACTCCCGATGAAGCTTTCCCCAAGACCGTCATGCGCGGTAAAAATCCGCATCCTGCACGAGGTGACCCTGCTAATAACTAAACATGACGGATCTAGACAAGGAGGTCGAACTAAACTCCCCCAATCTACGGTGTCACGTGACCCGTGCCTATGGATGGATGGCACCAGGGCGATGGTGTCGTGAACGGAACCTCTGGAGTACCAGGCAACCCTCCAGAGTAACCTGCCTTGCACCACACAGGGGGTTCTGATGGTGTGGACAGTATTTCCCCCATTCTCGTGGGAACAACATGAAGATAATAAACACATACAAAACCAAAACCAATGAGGCTCGAGGAGTGGCTCCGGCTACAGACTTGTGCCTTGAGTCTATCCCGGAAACGGAGACGAGCCAGGGGGCGGCAGCGGACTCTGGAGGTCCCACGACCGGCGTAGATACGGGGGATCAGGGGGTAGCTTCGGCCAGAGACCTGTCCCCGACACCCAAGCTGGAGGCTGGGTCCCACCGGAGGGCGGCGAGCTCCGCGGACTCCGGGGGCCCCTCCACCAGTGAGGACTCTACTGTTAGAGTAGAGGGACTGCCCCGGCAGTCCAAGCGTCTTTCCGGGGCGCAAAGAAAGAAGCTCCGGAGGGCGCAAAAAATGGCGGCCGGGACCTGGACGGTCGAGAAACCTGTAAAGGCGCAAGAGGGGAGTGCGGGTCAGAAGAGGACGCGCTCGAACTCTAGCACGCCCACTACAGACAGACGTTCCAAAAGGGCCAGGGTGCCTGTAAAGGCGCAAGAGGAGAGTGCGAGTCGGAAGACGCCGCGCTCTGGCTCTAGAACGCCTACTACAGACAGACCTCCCAAAGGAACCAAGGCCGGAACACCGGCGCAGACTGGCTCTTACAGGGAGGCTGCGGAGGGCCTCGGGATGGCGGTGATTGACAGACGCCATCCTGAGGTCACGCTAGACCAGGGGAAGGCGGACCTGATCCAGGCTGCGGTGGTAGCTGCAGTGGACTCTCTTCAGGAAGGGGAGAGCCCGCCTCAGTTCCACCGGACGCGCCTGACGGGTGCATCCTCTGGACAACCTGTGCCGGCCCGCAGTCGCGGGACTGGCTGCGGAAAACGATCGGGGGCCTCGGTCAGATTTGGGAGGGGGCGGACTTGACAGCCGTCGAGCCCAAGGAACTCCCAAAGAGACGCAAGGTCCTCGTACGGATCCCTGACACCGTCCCGCAGGAGACGGTGATCAGCAGACTTAAGATCCAGAACCCTGAACTGGGGACGCAACACTGGTCGGTTCTAAGCAGGAAGGCAGAGGAGAAAGGACAGACGCTCGCCTTCTCGATCGACCCGACATCTTACAGAGCCCTTGAAGGAACCTCCTTCAAGGCATTCTGGGGCATGGGAAGGGTTAGCTTCCGCCCACTGGGGAAGCAACTAAGGGTTAATGGGACTTAGGTTCCTTCAGGTCAACCTCCAACACAGTAGGGCAGCCACGGCCGGACTACTAATGGCTCTGAGGAACACGGATGTGGCCCTCATCCAGGAACCGTACTCCTACAAAGGAGAGATCAAGGGACTCGGCGGAGCTACTGGAAAGCTCATCTACAGCAGGTCCAGCGAGAATCCGAGGGCCTGCATTTTTGTCAGGGAAGGGCTAGAGTTTCTCCCTCTAATGAAATTCTGTTCCAGGGACCTGGCAACGATCAAAATCCGATGTGGAGGAGCGGATGGGCTGAGGGACATTACTGTCGTGTCAGTCTATCTGCCAGGGGACAGCACGGACCCTCCTCCACCCAACGAGTTGGAGCAGCTGATGGTGGGTAGCAGAGCAGGTGGATGGCAGACCATCATCGGCATGGATGCGAATGCGCACCATGAGTTGTGGGGTAGCTCGGACACAAACTCTAGGGGTGAGGCACTTTTACAATTCTTTATGAAATTTAATTTAGACATATTGAATAGAGGTAATAAACCGACATTCGTCACAACACGGCATGAGGAAGTTTTAGACCTAACAGTTTCCACCCAGTTTCTGGGTGACTTTGTTAAAAGCTGGGCTGTGTCTGGGGAAGTGAGTAGCTCAGACCACAGATACATCCGGTTTGAAATCGCCAAAGTCGAAAGAGAAACGGTATGGTACCGGGACCCCCGCAAGGCGGACTGGGAAGCCTACAGGGCAGACCTAGCTGTGGAACTGCGGGGGGTTGAGAGTGCCATAAGGGATTCAATAGACCTCGAGATTTCAGCAGTCCAATTGCGAGACGCAATTACCTCGGCCTATAACGCCAACTGCCCCCTGAAAATGAGGGTGTCCACCAGGAACGTCCCATGGTGGAACGAGGACCTCAGGCAAAGGAGGACGCAGGTTCGTAAGCTGTTTAACGCGGCCAAAAGGTCGGGAGCATGGGATGAATATAGACAGGCCCTATCGACCTATAACAAAAGACTGAGGGACGCCAAGAAGGAGTCGTGGAGGAGGCATTGCGAAGAAGTGGAAAACACGTCCGAGAGTGCTCGACTACACAAGATCCTGTCTAAGGGCCCTCAGACTAACATAGGCTCCCTTAGAACACCCACGGGAGGCTTTACAAGCTCGGGGGAGGAAACTATGCAAATTTTACTCCAGACGCACTTCCCCGGCTGTAACATAATAAACCAATCACCTCCGGACTGGGAACACTCAGAAATAGAGGCGCCTTATAGGCGGGCATCTAGAGTAGACTGGACAGTCGCTAAAGAGGTGGTTACCTGGAGCAAAATCAGATGGGCCATTAACAGCTTTAAGCCATACAAATCGCCGGGATTTGATGGAATAATGCCCATCATGCTCCAACAGGGGATAGATATACTGGCACCGGTGCTTACCCTCATTATGAGGGCCAGCCTGGCTCTGGGGTACATTCCGAGGGCATGGAGACTGGCCAGGGTTGTATTTATTCCTAAACCTGGGCGTCCAACAGACCAGGCAAAGTCCCTGAGGCCAATAAGTCTCATGTCCTTCTTGCTGAAAACAGTGGAAAAACTGCTCGACCGGCACATTAGGGGCGGTGTACTGGAAGCATATCCTCTACACTGCGGACAATATGCATACAGAGCAGGATTCTCAACAGAAACAGCACTGCACCAACTGGTGCTGAAACTGGAGAATACGCTGGAGAACAAGGAGGTGGCGCTGGGGGCCTTCCTAGACATAGAGGGGGCCTTTAGCAACACCTCGTTCGGATCGGTTCTGGCAGCTGTCCGGGAGCGTGGAATAGAGGAGACCTGCTGCATGTGGATCGGTTCCATGCTCAGGGACAGGGCGGTGTTCACCTCATTCGCGGGAGGGACTCTGCTGGCGGGGGTCGCGGCGGGGTGTCCGCAGGGGAGCGTTCTGTCTCCCTTGCTGTGGTGTCTAGTCGTGGACGGCCTGCTGGGGAGGCTCTCGGGAGGGGGTATGAGGTACAGGGCTATGCGGACGACATTGTCATCATAGTCCGAGGAAAGGTCACACAGACAGTGTGGGAGCGTATGCAGACTGCACTGAAAGTGGTGGAAGGGTGGACGGTTGATCAAGGGCTCGGGGTGAGCCCCGAGAAAGCAACCGTCGTGCCGTTTACGAGGAGGAGGAAGTGTGAAAGCCACAGAACTCTCACTCTATACGGTAGGAGCGTTCCAATGGCCAGGGAGGTAAAATATCTTGGGGTCGTATTGGACTCTAAGCTAACCTGGAATGGTCACATTGGAAAAATACTGCGTAAGGCAGTCATGACCTTAGCCGTCACTAGGCGGCTATATGGAAAAACGTGGGGACTAAGACCTAGTATGGCCCACTGGCTGTACACAAGGGTGGTCAGACCATCGTTAACATATGCGGCACTGGTCTGGTGGCCTAAGGTGACACAATCCAGTGCCAAACAAAAACTAGGCAAGATCCAAAGGATGGCTTGCCTAGGCATCACAGGGGCCATGTCTTCAACCCCAACAGCCGCCATGGAGGTGTTGCTGGATCTACCCCCCCTACACTTAGTTATTATGGGAGAGGCCAGGCTAGGACTATACAGACTAGCCTGCAATGGTAGACTGAAGATCAACCCAGGCTTCAGGGGCCACTGCAAAATTCAGGAGATCGTGAAGGAACCCATGTTTGAAATGAGGTCAGACTTCGCGAGCCCGCGAATGTGCAGGGAAAACAACTTCACAGTGGAAATCCCTGATCGCGGGGCATGGCGGGAGGAGACGCCAGGCATACCACGGGACGCGCTCGTCTGGTTCACGGACGGATCTGGCGGGGAGCGTGGGACGGGGGCAGGTGTTTACTCGGAAGGACTGAGGGTAAGTCACAGTATTTCCCTCGGAGCCCATGCAACGGTGTTTCAGGCCGAGATGTACGCCATCCTGCACTGTGTGCGGAAGAACAAGAGGAGGGGCTACACCAACAAGCGGATCCTCATAGCCACAGACAGCCAGGCAGCCCTTAAGGCACTAAGTAGCCCACGGGTAAATTCCTGGCTGGTGAGTGAGTGCCGAGACGAGACGAGCGACCTGGATGGGCAGAATGAGGTGACCCTCATCTGGGTGCCGGGTCACTCGGGGGTCAAAGGCAATGAAGAAGCTGACAGTCTCGCGAAGAGAGGGTCAGCAGAACCATTTATGGGACCAGAACCGGCTCTGGGCGTGTCAAAGAGCACTGCCAGGGGAGCCATTAAGTCCTGGGTCAGAAACCAACACAAGGTGTACTGGGCGGACTGTCCAGGGCTCAGACATGGGAAGTCAATAATTGACGGACCCAGTTTAAAGAGAGCTGTGGAGCTGCTAAACCTTAGCAGAGGACAGCTCAGAAACACAACAGGTCTCTTGACGGGACACATGGCCGTCAAGAAACACCTACATAAAATGGGGCGGTTCGAAGGGGACCTCGCATGCAGACTCTGCGGCGAGGGGGAGGAATCAGCCCAGCACATCTTGTGCGAGTGTATAGCTCTGGACCGGAAAAGACAACTGATCTACGGTCACTCTAGACTGGAGACAGAGCAATATAAAACTTCACCCTACCAATCGCTGTGCAGACTAGTTCAAGGCACAGTGATTTTGGAATGGGTGGAGTAAGACTAGGGGTATGCACAATCAACCAAGGGTTGCGGTGCTATCGGGGCGGCAAGGCCGCGGACGAGCCCTGAGGGAACAAAAAAAAAAAAAAAGGTCTCTTCCGAAGCAACACATATAGTAAATTTTAATAAAACAGCTTTGTTATTTTCGGGGAAATTTTTTTTTTTTAAAGAAAACTCAAAATTTTTCCGGAAAACCCCGCCCGATTTTCCTGGATAACGAACTCATCCAAGCCATTAATAAAATAAAGGCACTTGCCGAGTTTCATTGAAATCGGTTAATTATTTTTTGAGTTATCAGACGGATACCTACTATATATATATATATATATATATATATATATATATATATATATATATATATATATATATATATATATATATATATATATATATAAACATATAAAAACTGATACTGACCCCGGATATGGGTTCTAGGGGTCCTAATTCGCGCTCATTTAAAAAATTTTTGGCGAAGTCTCATCATCGATACCTCTCTATTAGTGAATTTTTTAAAATAAAAATTCACTAAAAATGGGTTAAAACGCCTGGAGATATTAATATCAGCTCACTGATTAGTCACAATGGAAGGTGATAAATTTAAAAAAAAGACGAACAACGAAACTGTTGGGACTTTTACACGGCTGTATTTTATTTTATGCCATACTAGTTCATTATTGTATTTTTATTTATTAGCTACCAACTACAAAATGGTTTACTTTATGGCCGTACGGGCATAAAGACAAATAATTTTTGTCTAACCTATTTAATAACCTTTATTAATTAAATTATAAATAATGGAATAAAAGCAATATGTAAATATTTACTTAACATTATTTAGTCGATTTAACATAAAATTGGTAGTTCTGAAAGGATCCGGTGATAGTTAGGTTGCCTTCAGCAAACGGTTTCATTGTTTGCGTATCAAGTTTCTGTACGGAAATAATGACTTTCACAAGGCAACATATTCACCAAATTTCATCAAAATAGCTTTGTAATTTTCAGAGACAAACATTTTTTTCGAAAGGAAACTCAAAATTTTCTAGGAAAACCTTGTCCGATTTTCCTGGCTAACGAACTTATCTAAGCCATGATTAAAAGAAAGATTCTTGCCGAGTTTAATCAAAATCAGTTAATAACTTTTTGAGTTATCGTGCGGATACATACATACATACATATATATATATATATATATATATATATATATATATATATATATATATATATATATATATAAACATATACAAATTGACACTAACCCCGGATATGGGTTCTCGGGGTCCTAGTGCGCACTCATTTGCAAAAATGTTTGCAAAGTCTCATCATCGATACCTCTCTATTAGCGAATTTTTTAAAATAAAAATTCACGAATAAAACAAACCAAACAGTATATACCCCGTGCTTTAAGTAACCTTATTATGACAAGAAGATACACCATTTTAACGTTTTAAATAAAGTGGTTGAAGTATTTTACATAATATGTTGATAATTAATTAATTTATAGAATATAACATGATCATTTTCAAACGCTCTCCCAGTATACAACACAATATTACTCCTCAGTCAATAAATTCACATTTTAGTGAATTTTCTTAAAAAAAATTCACTAATGAGGAGATCCCGATTTTTGAATTTTGAAAAAATTTCTTCAAATGACCGCGAACTAGGCCCCCTAGAACACATATCCGGGGTCAGTTTCAATTTTTATATGTTTATATATATATATATTTATATATATATATATATATATATATATATATATATATATATATATATAAAAGTATCACACCGATAACTCAAAAAATAATGGGCCGATTTTGACTAAATTTGGTGGAAAAATTCCTTTTGCAAATGGCTTGGATAAGTTCGTTAGCCAGGAAAATCTGCTCAGGTTTTCCCGGAAAATTTTGTATTTTCTTTCGAAAAAAATTTATATCTCCGGAATTAACAAAGTAAGGGCAACCAAATTTAGTACGCTAGTTAATATCCTTATAGGTAATCTACCTACCAAAATTTAGCTATGTAGGTCAAAAGACAAAAAAGTTATAGGCATTTAAAGAAAAATAAATTGGGGTTTTCCTCAAAACGTCAAAGTTGCGATTTAAAACGTCAAAATCGGAAACATTTAGGCAAAGAACTTGAATCTAATACGGGATATGGAAATCAAATGTCTCAAGAAGGATGTTTTACAAACTCTGAAGTCTTAGTTTCAACCGTCATTGTCCTTCATTTTACTAAAATGTTTCCAGAAAATTCATTTCAAATAGACCCTTTCTCTGATGCTTGGCAGTAGCCTTAGCTTTAGAGTTTATCGTTTAATGGTATATAATTTTTGTCGAATTTTCGTAAAAAATCAATAAAGCTCAATATATCCGTTATTATACAAGATATGAAGAAAATTTGTATACATTAATTATAGGGTGTCTTGAGCTACATCTTAAAAAAATATTTCTATAATCACAGGATGGCCCATAAGTCGTTGGTGATACAAATTTTCTTCTTTTTTTTTTAATCAAACACGCCTTATGTTATTGCATTTTTGAATTTTTCAGCGATGCATGTTTGTAAGAAAAGAAATTCGGGACGCAGCAAGTGCGTTATGGTAGCGAATTTTCATTAAATGCTTCAAATTTGAATAGCTCAATTTGCTATTAACCTATAAGGTTGACTAAGAAACGAGTTTTTCAGGGAATACTTTAAGTTTACTTTTGGCAATTTTGGTACATTTTCACACAATAAAGTTATTTTTATGAAACATGGCACATTGTTTTTACTATATAGGTTATACTGGTAACCAAAATTGATGCCTGCTTTCTTAAAAAGGAAACACACATATTTGCAATTAAAAACATTTTAATGAAAATTCACTACCATAACGCACTTGCTGCGTCCCGAATTTTTCATTCTGCTTTATCAAAACTACATTTAGTAAATTTTAATTTTACACTACAATAACGACTTGTTAATGCATTCTCCAGAGCACACAGAAGCACAGAAACGAGATAAGGTTATGAGCAAAATATATAGTAGAAACAATGTGCCATATTTTATCAAAATAACTTATTGCTTGAAAATGTACAAAAATTTTCCGACAATATACCTTAAACGTTCTAACCAACAAATCTTAGGTTAATAGCAACTTGAGTTATTGAAATTTGAAGCATTTAATGAAAATTTGCTACCAAAACGCACTTACTGCGTCTTGATTTTTTTCTTACAAACATATTTCGATAAAAAATGCAATAAAATAAGGCTGTTCGAAAAAAAATTGTAGGGATCACCAACGATCTACTTGTGGGCCAGCCGGTGATTGTCAAAATAATTTTATAAGATGCAGCTCAAAGACACCCTATAATTAACTTATACAATTTTTTCTCGTCTCTTGTATAATAATAATTATATTCAGCTTTACCGTAGAAACGCGACACCCTGTATAATATCAGCCCTTTTGTAAAACTTCGATCCTTTATATTTCTTTATTTATTCAATATGCAAACACACAGTTTATAAACCATTTACGTATATATGTTTTGGATAAAACATAACAAACACTGTTTAATCCACCCACTAACATTAATAAAGGAATAATTTGCACTTGTATTTAAAAATTTCCCAAACAGATAAACATAATATAAACGATCTCATATCATACGGTAACTGTAAGTTACAGCGTCTAACAGACCTGCGCAATAATACCAAATGTTACGTTACCACGACAACTACAAACTAGATCTCATATAAACGATTCAATGAAACGCGGTGAAATTAAACATAAATGTTTCAAATTTCAATAGCTTAATTTTCTGTAACCCTAGAAAGCTGAATTTTGGCACATATTTAGGTCTTTCCCAAAGCAATATGTACACCAAATTTTATCGAAATATCTTTGTAATTTTTTTCGAAAGAAAACTCAAAATTTTCCCGGAAAACCGCGTCAGATTTTTCTGGCTAACGAACTCATCCAAGCTATTAATAAAAGAAAGACACTTGCCGAGTTTTATCAAAATCGGTTAATTATTTTTTGAGTTAGCCGTTGGATACATATATATATATATATATATATATATATATGTATATATATATATATATATATATATATATATATATATATATATATATATATATATATATATATATATATATATATATATATATATATATATATATATAAACATATAAAAATCGAAACTGACCTCGGATATGGGTTCTAGGGGCCCAAATTCGCGCTCGTTTGCAAAATTTTTGCAAAGTTTCACCATCGCTATCTCTCTATTAGTGAATTTTTTAAAATAAAAATTCACTAATACGGTGAAGTAGTTAATATATTTAATACAAAAAATAAATGGAACCCGCGCGTAGATGATTAGTGGCAGCTGCAGAAGATTTATTGGTAGAAATGCTGAAAGAGAAACATACACCACGCCGAACAAGATTTTTAAAGTGACATTTTATAAAAATATTTTAACAGTTTAATTGGAAACATAAAATAAAAGTGTGTTAACTGCGAGCACAAGCATATGCTTATTTGTGGAACATACTGTAAAATTTGAATCAATAAAACATACTATTATTTATTATCATTATTATACATCCTGTGATGCTGCAAACCTTGTTAGTGTAACGATCGTCAGATCCTTAAAAATGTGTTGTGGTGTTGTGGTAATTTGGGTTCTCCAAAAGTGTACTTATCAGTGCTCATCATCAGCGGCGGCCTTAACCATTGCGAGGCCCTTGCCCTTTGTGCAAAGTATGTTAATTGAAAGTAGGTATTTCTGATGATTAACGAGAAATGCAAAAGTTATAAATAAATCAATTTAAAGTTTTAAAATATTATATTGAAGATTTATAAAAGTTAACACACATAAAGACGTTATTAGTTATGATAAACTAAGGTACATAGGTACATGGCTTATAAGATATCCGCAGGGATTTAAAAACGATGTTTGGGGCTTTTCCTAAGACTTAAATCTTTAATTAAAGCACAATAATCTAACGAATGAGCTGCGTTATTTTCAATTGAAAGAATGGCAAGGGCTGAAAGCCGATCTTGTGTCATCGCATTACTGAGATGTTTTAATAATTTTTAACATCTAAAAACTCCTTTCTGCACTAACACAGGTGCATTGGTAATAATTCTCAGGACTATTTCGATAGTCGCATACACTTCAGTTACCTTGTTTTCTATTTTTTTATCTGTTCGTCTGTTGATTGGTTGGTCTGTCGGCCTGTACGTCTGTCTGTTAGTAGGCGCAATAACTTTTGAACGAATTGAGATATCATCTTCAAATTCTTCATTTCAAATAGACCCTTTCTCTGATGCTTGGCAGTAGTCTTACGTATAGAGTTTATGGTATAATTTTTGCGAATTTTAGTAGAAAATCAATAAAGCTCAATATATCCGTTATTATACAAGATATGAAAAAAATTTGTATATATTAATTATAGGGTGTCTTGAGCTACATCTTAAAAAATTTTTCTACAATCACAGGGTTAGTTAGTTAGTTAGTTTATTGATGTATAAATTTTACAATGCATCTTACAATTAAGTATTAAACTTGTGTTTGCAATTGATACAATTTGGACTTGAATATAATGGAAAACTGCAATATAGCTCGAAATCTTCTTGACACTGACGGCACTTTGATTTTGGTTTTCCAATTTTTCATTTTGATTAACTTCCCATAATTGTTTCCTATAACCAATATTTCATATATATCCTTGGAATTTTTATATCATGGTCCAATAACAAAATTGTCTTGTTTGAACGTAGATTTTCGAATATTTTAATTTTTAAAGCACCAAAATTTCAAATGTCATTTTGACACAATTCTTAAATTTCAAGGGTGGCCCATAACTCGTTGGTGATACAAATTTTTTTTTTAATCAAACACGCCTTATGTTATTGCATTTTCCATCGAAATATAATGCATGTTTGTAAGAAAAGAAATTCTGGATGCAGCAAGTGCGTTATGGTAGCGAATTTTGATCAAATGCTTCATATTTTAATAGCCCAATTTGCTATTAACCTATAAGGTTGACCAAGAAACGAGTTTTTTCGGGAACACTTTAAGTTTACTTTTGGAAATTTTTGTACATTTACACACAATAAAGTTATTTTTATGAAACATGGCACATTGTTTTTACTATATAGGTAACCAAAATTGATGCCTGCTTTCTTAAAAAGAAAACACACATATTTGCAATAAAAACATTTTAATGAAAATTCACTACCATAACGCACTTGCTGCGTTCAGAGTTTTTTTCAAATGAAGAACAACAAGGAACAGAAATTTACGACTTGCAAAACACACTTCTTGTGATACTTGTTTTCTATAACCCAAATCCGTTTCAGAATTCTTGCTTAAAAATCACCAATTTTCACGGCTCGAATCATCTTTTTGATGTTTTGAGAAGGAAAACCATAACATTTTTAAATTATTTTTTTGGCACTTGATTTTTTTTTTAATGAAGAACAACAGGGAACAGAAATTTACGACTTTGCAAAACACACTTCTTGTGATACTTGTTTTCTATAACCCCAATTCGTTTCATAATCCTTGCATAAAAATCACCAATTTTCACGGTTTGAATCATCCTTTTGATGTTTTGAGAAGGAAAATAATAACCTTTTTAAATTTATTTTTTTGGTACTTGATTTTTTTTGCTCCAAAGAAACTTAATCTTCGTTTGTAATGTTTTATAGATTTTGTTTACCCCACTTAATGCGTTTATCTTGTGTCCTGCTTTAACCTGCAGTGCGACGAACTTTTTTGAATGCTTATAATTTTACTTCCACATCGTCCCAAAGTGTGGAAGTATCGGATCGGCGACAAATATTTGAAGAATTTTTTCTCGCGTAAGCGTCGTAAAATGTACAAAACATATAGAAAACATGATTTGGGAACGAATTTTTTTGTCGGTCTGTAGGTCCGTCGGTCTGTCGGTCTCAATGTCTGTCTGTTTGCAGCCACGATAACTTCAGAACGAATTGAGATATCGTCTTTCAATTTGGTATACAGTTAGCAGTCGACAAACGAATATATAGAAGAAAAAAAAAAACATATAGAAAATTTGATGCTGGAACGAAAAATTTTTTATCTGTCGATTTGTTAGTCGGTCTGTTGGTCTGTTAATAGGCACAATAACTTTCGAAGGAATTGAGATATCATCTTTAAATTTGGTACCCATTTAGCACCCGACAAGGGAACGCTTCGAATTGTTTTGGGGTAGATCGCTTTAGGGGGTAGGGGTGGTGAAAATTGGCATTTGTTCACATAAACGCGAGTAACATAACGTTTCAAATATTTATGAGTGCAGGACTACAAATGTTTTCTTTGTGGTCAAGTCATGGGCCCTAAATTCATTCCATGAGAATATCTTTCTGAAGAGAATAAATTACCACAGCTATGTGTAGGTTATGATTCAATTTGCAGCACTATTTTTTGTAACTTAGAAATCTGAATTTTGGCATGTACAATACGTTATATAAGATCAACTTGCGTACCAAATTTGGATACAATAACTGTGTTACTTTGGAAGATATAGTTTACAGAAAGAAAATTCAACATTTGCCAGGAAAATCTGGACTGATTTTTGTAGTTAACGAACTTATCAAAGCGATTTACCAATGCAAGAACGGCACCAAATCGGTCCATTATTTTACTTCCGCATCGTCACAACTTGTGGAAATATCGCATCGGTATCAAAAATTTACATTTTTTTCGCTTAAACGTCGTAAAAATGGTCAAAACATATAGAAAACATCATTTGGGAACGACTTTTGTATGTCGGTCTGTCGGTCTGCCGGTTTGTCGGTCTGTCGGTCTCTCTTTCGGTCTGTCGGGATGTCGGTCTGTCGGTCTCTCGGTCTGTCAGTCTGTGTGTCTGTCTGTCTGTGGCCACGATAACTTTAGAACGAATTGAGATATCGTCTTCAAATTTGGTATACAGTTAGCACACAACAAACGAACGGTTTTGTTTTTGGCTAAAATCGCTTCAGGGGGTAGCGGATGTATTGGCGGTGATTTGGTAAAAATTGACATTTTTTTGTCAAAACTCGAGTAATATAACGTTTTAGGGTTTATTTATTAGAAAACTTTTAATTTCATCAAAGATCTGGTATTCTGTGCTGAAATTAAATTAAGGGTTGAATGTGTGGGGTAGAATATTGTTGACAAAAATTTCGAATTTTTTTTGCTAAAACGGCGTAAAATGTCTCAAAACACATAGAAAACTTGATTATGGAACGAAAATTGTTTCGTCTGTCGGTCTGTCGGCATGTTCGTCTGTCTGCTAGTAGGCGCAATAACTTTCGAACGAATTGAGATATCATCCCCAAATTTGGTGTCCAGTTAGCACCCGACAAAGTAACGCTTCGAATTATTTTCGGGTAAGATTGCTTCAGGGGGTAGGGGATAAATAAGGGGTTATTTGGTGAAAGTTGATATTTGTTCAATAAAACTCGAGCAATATAAGGTTTCAAAAGTTTACGGGTACAGGAATACAAATATTTTCTTTGTGGTCAAGTCATGGGCCCTAAATTCATTACATGAGAATGTCTTTCTTAAGTGAATAAATTATCACAGCTATGTGGAAGTTATGATCCGATTTGCAGCGCTATTTTGAGTTAACCAGGCACCATATATATATATATATATATATATATATATATATATATATATATATATATATATATATATATATATATATATATATATATATATAATCATATATATACGGTGTGGCCCATTTTAGATGGAAACACTCCTGTAATTTTTGTATTTATAATTAGATTGTGATGAACAAAAGATCAAAAGATATGAAATGAAACACTCTATAAATGCTGTGAAACTTGTTCTCTATGTCATCTGACCTAAGCATGCTAATGCAGTTTTTCTCTGTCAAAAAAAAAAAAAGGAAACGGGTAAGGGCAATTTTAGGAAGAAAATAAGTACGTCACTGCATTCGGCATACCTCTAAACAGATACATACCAAATTTCATCAGAAAATAAGAATTATTACAAATTTCAGAGAAATTTATTTGTGGGATCCTTCTTATATGGAAACACCCGGTAACTTTTATATTTATAACACGATTCTTTTTACCAAGATCTCAAAAAATATAAAATAAAGAAGTCTGTAGATCCCCTGCAAATCGTTTCCTATGCCATTCCATCAGGGCCTACTAAAACTATTTTCATATGTCACAGCAATTATAAACTTTTTTTCTTCAACTTCCATCGTTCGTAATAATATAGATTTTTTCTTGAAATTTGGTAGGTAACAGTTTTGAAGAATGACGAATACAGTGGCGTACGTATTTCTTCCCCAAAAACCAACCCTATTTCTTTTATTTTTATTTTTAGCATATGAAAATAGTTTTAGTATGCCTTGATCGAATGGCATAGGAAACAATTTTCACAGGGTCTATAGACTTCTTCATTTTCCAACTTTTGAGATATCGATAAAAATAATTGCGTTATAAATACAACGGTTCTAGGTTGTTTCCATATAAGAAGGGCCACACAAATAAACTTCTCTGAAATGGTTTATAATTCTTCTTTTTTGATAAAATTTGATATGTAGCTATTTCGAGGTATGCCAAATGGAGTGGCGTGCTTATTTTCTTCCTAAAAACGGCCCTAACCTTTATTCAATTTTTTTGACATTGAAAAAATGCATTAGTAGGCCTTGGTCAGGTGACATTGAGAGCAATTTTCTTAGCTTGTATAGCGTTTTTCGTGTTATATCTTTTAATCTTCTGCTCATTAAAATCTAATTATAAATACAAAGTTAAAGGGGTTTTTCATCTTAAATGGGCCACACAATATATATATATATATATATATATATATATATATATATATATATATATATATATATATATATATATATATATATATATATATATATATATATATATATATATATATATATATATATATATATATATATATATTGTAGACCAACCTCGGAAACGGGGTCTAGGGGCATAATTTGCGCTCATTCCTAGATTTAAAATTTAAAAGTTACTGTTGTCATTAACATATTGTTTCTACGAGGATTCGAGCGATTCAAGAGTTATCCTCCGGGTTTTCTCTATAAATTGTAGGCCCACTATTCTACCTACTATACCTATCCTTTGCAAACTAAAAGCTGGGCAGCACGCATAAGAAATACTGAAAGAAAATGGGATATCCATGTATCACTTAATAAAAACTGAATGTTAGTGTGTTACTAGGTGAAAAGTAATTTTTTGTTATAAACCCGATTAAATACTATTTGAAATACCAATTTTTATCCATTCAAACACATCTTGGACTGGTAATTCCTGATAAACTCCACGCATATTAAAGATCGTAAATTAACTGACGTTGCATAATAAATGTAGTTAAAAACCAGCACGGTCATTAAGAAAAATATTCATGGTAGTTTTCATAAATAAATGCTGTGGAAATACCAGTTAAAGAAATTTAAAATATTCAATGTAATTTACAAATTACTCTTATTGTGACGTTAAGTATTAATAAGATGAACGGTGTCAACTACCTGAAATAAAAACAAACCTTTATTATGTGTAATTAATTATTCTCCAGTTTCTATAATTAAATAACAAAATGTGTTCGTGTTTATTCGCTAAGATTTAAAATTCAAATAGGAAAAAAACATATAAGCTATTTATATATTTTAACTTGTTATTATTATACATGGAACAAATTCTATAGAATCTTTAAGGGGCAAACAAAAAAATCGCTGATGTCAAACATAAGATTTCAATGTGCACATTTTGAACAATTTTTTTGCGACGGGTTCTGTTTTGCAGATATGACATCATCGTCAATTTTTTTAAATAGTCACTCCTACTTTTGAGAGCTCCATTGGAAAGAGCGGCTTTTTCTAAACACACATCACCACACATAGGGATATTTTTGATAAAATTGATATTCCTTACTTCAAGACATGCACTTGTATTACGCTTCTGCCGAGGCTCCTCCTAACTACTGTGTATTTTTTTCTACAGAATTTCAATTATTGCTAATTTGGTTTGTCCCCACTTTGTTACTTAGCAACCTTTTGAAAGTTAAATAACATCAGCCTTATGACAGTTGGTAATAAGCTTAAGTAGGATAAGTCAAGTTAAAAATCACACTTTAACTGAGACAGCGAACTGAAATTTTGATGATGATAGGCTACGGAGACAAAACCCAAAGACCAACTGAAGTTTGCGAGTTATTTAATAATAAGTCACTAGACAGGCTTATTGCACGACCAACGATTAGTAAAATCGAGAAAAAACTTAGAGATTTTGGCCATGTAAGAGACACATTTAAGGCAAATCATCCTACAGTTACAGAAGATACAAAATTATATGTTTTAGTGAATTTGTAAGAAAATCCATACAAGTTAGATAGACGAGTGGCGAGAGAAAATTCAATAAGCAAGTCTTCTGTTCATAAATGTGCAAAGAAGAATAAATGACATCCTTGCAAGGTACAATTACTTTAGGAACTTGCTGCAAATGATTTCCATCGCCGCTTAAATTTTACGAGATTATGATAGACACTTGTAATGCCAACCTCAAATTTTCTGAAAACTAGTTTTTCGGATGAGGCCACATTTTATTTAAATTTATTTTTTATTGATGATACATTTAGTGCTACTAAGTATTTGGATCTGCTTCGCCTACACATAATTCTTAATGTAACTATGCTTGATCCAAATGGAGCAACGCCCAATATCCCCCCTGATTTAATTTGGTTTCAACGGGATGGAGCTCCTCCACACTACTTTCGAACAGTACGTGATTACCTCAACACACTTTTCGGGAATAGGCGGATCAGTAGAAGATGGTTTATTGAATGGCCAGCTAGATCTCAGGACCTAAGTCCTCTAGATTCTTTGTAGGGTTACATAAAATCTAAAGTTTATTTTGATCAGCCGAGAAATATCGCACACCTGCATATAACCATGGAAATAAGGTAAATCCTGCCGCAAACGATAAAACAAGTAATCCAGGAATTTGAAAATCGTGTTGCTGATTGTCAAGAAGTTAATGACCAACAATTTAAACATTTGATATTGCCTCATGCCTTGTTATTGCTTGATTGAAGTGTTCTAAACTTATACCTCCATTTTCTGAAAAATAACCTAATGTAACATATCATGAATTTTAGTGACCTCTATTCAGAAAAAGCCGCTCTTTCCATTAGAACTGTCAAAAGTATGGGTTACTGTTTGAAATAATTGACGATGACGTCATATCTCCGAAACCGATGATGCCAAAGAAATTTTTTTATGGCAAAATGTACACACTCAAATATTATGTTTGACACGTCAGTGATTTTTGTTTGTTTGCCCCCTTAATATTTTACGGAATTTGTTTCATTAAATGCGGGCTCACAGTATTAATGTGACAAAGTTAAGACGTTCTATCAAGTAGGTTACAGTGCCTTAAACTTTTGTAATAAATGAAGTAGAAAGTTTATTTGTGACTTACGAAAAATACCTGGAAGTCATCTTTGACCAAAGACTTACATAAAATGCCGACATTTAAAAAGTCGGACAGAAGTAACTATTGTTGCAATATGATATACACGAGGGTAATATGACCCATAATCACATATGGATCAGTGGTATGCTGGACAAAATCGCAGAAGGTGGATAAGGCTATTATTAAATGGTGCATCAAAGCTTGCTTGTCTATTAACCATGAAAACCACCCCAACAGCAGCGCTGGAACTTCGTTTTTGACCTATTTCCACTACTTATATTGATGCAAGGAGAAACATGATCAGTGGTAAATAGGCTAATGCAAGATAAAACACCGATAAGCCAAAAGCACTAAACAGAATCTAAGCATCTATATCAGGAGTTGTAGGTAGAAC
The DNA here is from genome assembly GCA_964006375.1 of Tillus elongatus. Taxonomy (NCBI): domain Eukaryota; kingdom Metazoa; phylum Arthropoda; class Insecta; order Coleoptera; family Cleridae; genus Tillus; species Tillus elongatus. Next base: position 77,176,549 of record OZ023264.1, read on the forward strand.
CCGGGAATGCAGACTTATAGTATGGTCTCTAAGTACAACTTCAAGGAAAAATTACTATATAAATATTAAAATTTAAAAAGTCTGAGCGCAGCAAGTGCGTTATGGTAGTGAATTTTCATGAATGTTTTTAATAGCAAATATGTGTTTTTTTTAAGAAAGCAGGCATCAAATTTAGTTACCAGTATAACCTATATAGTAGAAATAATGTGCCATGTTTCATCAAAATAACTTTATTGTTTGAAACTGCACGAAAATATCAGAAAGTAGACTTTAAAAGTTCCTGAAAAACTGGTTTCTTGGTCAACCTTATAGGTTAATAGCAAATTGAGCTATTCAAATTTGAAGCATTTAATGAAAATTCGCTACCATAACGAACTTGCTGCGTCCCGAACTTCTTTTCTTACAAACATGCATTATATTTCGATGGAAAATGCACAAATGCAGTAACACAAGGCCTGTTCGATTAAGAAAAAAGAAAATTTGTATCGCCAACGACTTATGGGCCACCTGTGATTGTAGAATTTTTTGTAGCTCAAGACAGCCTATAATTAATGTAAACATTTTTTTCGTATCTTGTATAATAACGGATATATTGAGGTTTATTGATTTTTTACGAAAATTCGACAAAAATCATATACCATTAAACGATAAACTCTTTACCTAAGTCTACTACCAAAGCATCACAAAAAGGGTCTATTTGAAATGAATTTTCTGAAAATATTTTAGTAAAATGAAGGACAATGGCTGTCGAAGCTAAGACTTCAGGCTTTGTAAAACATTCTTCGTGAGACATTTTCTTTCCATAGCGCGTATTAGTTTCAGGTTCTTTGTCTAAATGTAACTTTTTTGTCTTTTAACCTGCAGAGCTAAATTTTGGTAGGTAATTTACCTATAATGATATAAACCCGCGTACCAAACTTGGTTAAGTGAGTAGTAAGGCACGAAGCAACATGCCGCCACCTAGTTGCGGAACCAAGTAGTATGTTGTCACGCCAGCTCCAAATAACACAAAGTGTTAAAAATAGAGACTGTACAACCAACAATTTAGTAAATTGTCAGCCCTGGCCCATTTCTACCCTAATATAAGGACAAAGTATGTAAAGCTAGATGCATTCTCACAACAATTAGAACCGTAGACCGGTTTCGCTCTAATTAGAACTCGTCAGTACGGCATACTAATTGCAGCGAAAATACACCTATAAAGTAATACGGCTATGGTAGCCAGCCTTCGAACACTCACTCAGTGTTAAGTGTAAGTAAGTAAGACACGAAGCAACGTGCCGCCACCTAGTTGCGGAACCAAGTAGTATGTTGTCACGCCAGCTCCAAATAACACAAAGTGTTAAAAAATAGAGACTGTATACAACCAACTTTTAACAGTTCAATTGAGATATATTACTTCTTTATTCAATTTACCCTTTTTAATTACAATAACAGCTGGTGATTTAGATGGATTGAAAGTCAAGCCTATTTCTTTAAGTTTATTTTCAGCAATGTATAATAAAATTTGAACAGATCATGTGTCTTTACCAACCTAAACACTGTCATTAGCACATCCTAACACCAAAACTGGTTCTGTATTTGCAATCAAGTGGAAACCATAGCAAAAAGCAACTTCGTTTTCTGTGAATTCATAAAAATGTGATTTATGCACATATTTTTAAATAACATTGGAGAGTGGAGCCCCTTGCAAAATACTTGTGTTAGCTTGGAAACATTTCGATTTTTGTGATTCTAAATCAGTGAATGCTTTATTTCTTATTTGTAAATTAAGAAGTAGATTTTTGATTTTATCTAGAATTTTTGAAATTTTTAGAACATTTTCTAAATGATAATCAACTGAATCAATGCCTTATATGTGTCCGAAAATATAATCGAAGTACTCTTTTTAGATATTTTGGCATCTGTGATGATATTTTCTAGAATAAGATATTAATATGGTAACCTGTTATTTTCACGAATCCTCTCTAGCTTTCGTTTTACAGTTTTCTGCCGAACTTGTCAACTGTCCCATAAACGTTGCAATTTTTGTAATTAACTAATTTTTACGAATTTCGATTTCAAAATCTCGCATGGTTTATGCATACGGTGGTGCTTCTAAGCATGATTCTGAAAATGTTTCACTGAAAGGTGCATATTTACAAGAAAAAAAAAACAAATTAAACAATGAAATATCGGATGCAGCAAATGCGTTTATGGATGCGTATTTTAATTTTTTAAAGATTTTAATGACTTCATTTTTATTCGCCTATAGAAAATCAATTGTGATATGTCTCGTTAAAGTCTCTATAAATGCAACATAGTTACCAAATTTCATCAAAATAAATTATTTTCGAATATAAATACAAATATTATTTAGAAAAACTAGATTTTCTTGTTATTGAAATTCTTGTTTAAAAATTCGCTACCATAAGGAACCTGCTGCGTGCAGACTTTTTTTATGAAGCGACAGCTTTGTTACTAAGCGTAACTATAATACTTACAAATTTTATTTATATTTTATTAATCAGTGACAAAGTCACATTTTGAATGAAATTCATAACAATACGCACTTGCCGCTTTATGACATTTTTCACCTACTTTAGGTAACTAAATTCAGAGCATAAAATAATAAAATCCAATGTACAGAAGTAATCTTTATTTTTCATATTCTGTAATTTCATTCAAATAAAAACAGATGCGTGTAATTGACTTAGACTGACGCAAATTCCATTTCACAAATGAGACTTTAATCTACAACAATTTAAAAGTTAATATTCTCACGTCTGGGAAAATTACTATTTCCTTTATTATTGAAGAATAATTGTTTTGTCACACAAACGCTTTACCAACATAAGTAAACACAAAAACTTTAGATTGTCATTAAGAATAGGTAAATACTGTTGGTAATACCAGATAAGTAGTTCATATTCTTCCAATATATAATTGAACGAAAAACTGTGTAACATAATACATCAAAAATGCTAATTTCCGTTATTTCCGTTTCTAATTAATCATTTACCATACTATTAATTGTGTCGGTAGGATTGTTATTGTCTACATTTTTCTGGGTTTTGGTACATGCCAGTTTAAAACTAAGCTACAGAAGTATAGGTCATTAAAAATATGTTTAACTTTATTTAAATTATAAGCCTCAGATTTGTTGCTAGAAGGTGCCGTTTAAAAAACGTTTCTACTCCTGTCCAACTATGTTTGCATTACATGGAATTTTTCGATTAATGGTACTAGCCATAATACAAAACCGACAATCCTGAATAATCACAGAACGCATTTTTTATAATTTACACTCATTTGGGCCAATATGGATTATCTATTTCGAATAGAGCTAATAACAGTAAAAGCCCAGATAGACGGCTCGTTGTTTGCCGATAGATTTTCTTGTTTATAAACAGTGATTAAACGAATCAGGGGTACTAAACGGCCTGTCTGTTATCTAAATTTCTTACCGCTCAAACTAATCAGTTCAGTATTAAATCTACGTTTATCTCAAAAGACGCTCTAGACTACTGACTTGCTAGCAATGCGACGAGTTTTTTCAGTTCCTTTGAGGTTGTAAAACTTTACCGGCACACTGGTGGATCTTAGCCTTGTGGAGTCCCCCTCCGCAAGCCGCCACAAGCCGCCCCGGTGACACGGCGCGTGGTAGTGATGGGAAAAACTGTTATATTGCTTTAACAGGTCGCAACTGTTACTGTTATTTAGAAATAACAGTTAAATATAACAGGTTGAAATAAACAGTATGAACTATGAATTATTAAGAATTCCACGTAGACGTAGTAACAGTAGCTGAACCCGTCCGGTGGTGTAGTTGGGTAATGTTTAAAATAAAAAATATTCTTGTATTATGTTTAAAACAATTAATAAATTTTTTATTAAAAAAATGATGGAGTTTTTTTTTGGGTATTCATCACTAATAATAATTTGGTAAAAAATTCAACAATGCAGAATTTCTTTCGAATTTTCTTTACTAATTAAGTATTAGTTAGGCATTGAGCTTGAAAACCTCTATAGCCATCTTTTCCTTGAAAATGAGACTTATATGAAATACATGAATTATTGTAAGCAAAAAATAAAATAAATATTTTTTTAAAATTAAAACTAATTTTTTTCTCTCTACCTATAGGGCGAAGTGTGTCTGGTTTCAACTATACCGGGTACAGGGAATATTTTTATAATTTCATTAAAATTGGTACTGTTTCTGAGATTTTTTTAATTTCAGCGATTTTTTATTTTGCAGTAGTAATAAAAAAAGATGTTTAAAATCGGACCCATTTCTTATATTTCCAAAGTGAAAAGTAAAAAGGAATATTGATTTATTAGTTACATAAGGCAAAGAAGAATGAGCAAAGAAACTACCTAATATAATATAATACCTAAGGACTCATGTTAAAGCATAACTGTACGTTTGTATACATATTAGTTTTTTCTTAAAACAAAAATTCCATCTGCATATCGAGTTATCTAATGAAGATTGAGTTTACGTCAACGACTGTGATAATTTTTTTATATACGCGGTGACCTGATTTTATTTTTACAGTGATATAGTTCATTTTTAATAATTTTCAGTTGCTACATATACAGCATTTCACATATTGAAAAATTAAGAACGAATTTTTTAGCGACCATAAATATCAGAAGTGAAGGAAACTTAGCTCACTTTTTACAAGCATGACTTGTAATATTAATAAAATGAGGTAATATAAAAGCTGTTCCATTTGAATAATGAAAGTTGATGGAGTTTCCGCAAAACCGGATGCTCCAACATGCTGCACCTCTCATAAAATTTCGGTAATGAAATTTGCCTTTATTCTGCACATATGGTTCTTTATTACATTACGCTTTTATTTTTTGTTAGAAGGATCTCTAGTTACATTTTCGATTCTTGGTTCACCGCCGGTGACTCACCGGTCATCTTAATCAGTACGCTTTTAAAAACTGTGCAAACAACGAACCGCTTTTGCTTAGTAATGGAGATCCACTTAAATAGTGGAAAATTCATTCTTATGAATATCCACATTTAAGTAAAATGGTGAAGGAGAAGTTTGGGACTGTCGCTGCGTCTGTTCCGTACAAAAGACTTTTTTCTAAAACAGGACAAATTTTAAGTGACCGCCGTAACAGACTTTCGTCGAGCAAAGTCAGTCAAATAATGTTCATCAACAAAAACTCAGAACTTTAAAAGTGTTTTGTTAGAAAAGTATTTTTTAGTGTAAGACAATTTTTCTCAAAGAAAAAAAGAAGCATCGTTGATTTTATTTACATTTTTCATATTTTGTGTTTGTTTATAAATTGTAAATATATGTGTGTGTTTTGTGTGAATCAACAACCTGTCAAAATTTAACAGTTTCATTGTACCGACGACCCTACGTTCCCAAATCTGTGAGCACACTAGTATAAAGTATTATGAAGTAAAGTCCGCTCTATACTCTATACCTCATTCCCAGTCTCATGTCCATTCATCCTGTTATAACGGTTGCAGATGAAAACAGAAGTTGATTCATCGTAGCTAGTAGCAGTGCAACAGAAACAGATATGACAACAGAAACAGATACGACTCCGAGTTCTAGTGTAAAGCCAAAGAGGTTGTATATGTTAGAGGGAACAAAGCCGAGTTTGCAGCCTGTCGATTTCCCACTCCTGTCACCGTCCAATCACAAACAAAATTTTGAATAACGCGCTAATGTGTTTTGTTTTGATTCGTTCCCCCAACCGCTCTTGAAGTTATTGTCAGCTGTCAACAAGTATTTGAAGTGTTTGTTGATTTGCGATTAGAGGTTATCTTGTGTGTTTTGCCGTTTTTTAGCAGTGTTTTAAGAGTGTAAAAGTTAAAAAATGCCAAGGTGTATTGTGAAGAACTGTATGTACAATAAAAGTGCCAATTATGAAAAGGATAAAGCAACTGTGCATTTATTTCGGTAAGTTGTTTACATGTCTTCTGTTTCCTTGTTTGGCGCCAAATGTTTATTGGTTTTCACAGGTCCGTATTTACACATTGTATTGCTTTTGTTAAATCTTTAGCATTTATTATTGTCAATTGTGTTTTTTCAAGAAATAAAATCTTAATAATGCATTATTTATTGAATATTTGTAATGAAATTAGGCATTTTGTTTGGCAATTATTATTTGAATTAGATGTATTTACCTATGTAGTTCCAGTAGAAGCAGAAAAAAAGTAGAATAGTTTTGTTTTATCTATTACTGCATCTTTCTAGAGGTTCAGTCACTGATAAAGTAGATAATTTGAGATATTATTTTCAGATTTCCCAAAGCTGGTGAAAGATACGAGGCTTGGAAACGAGCATTAAATTTAAGCGATGAAGATATTTTTATGAACTCAAATGTGTGCAATTTACATTTTACCGAGGAATCTTATGATTTAGAAAAATCACCTTTTGCAGTATACTTAAAAAAAAAGTTCTATACCTGTATTGGTAAGTACTGAATCAAGGTTATTAATTTATGTAACTATTAGTGATATATATATATATATATATATATATATATATATATATATATATATATATATATATATATATATATATATATATATATATATATATATATATATAGCCAAACAGCGGTTTTTCAATGGCACTGATATCAGTGATGGCTATTTTTAAATAACAGGGACTTTAAACAGCTACTGCGATTGTGGTTTAGCCATTTACAATGCTGCATGTGCGTATGCTATTATTTTAAACACTTACAAGGTGTTAGTGTTAACCGCTTAATTGAAACCACAATATGATCTTCAGATAACTTTTAAATTATATATTAATTTTAAAACTACTCAGATTTTTACTATTAATAGAAGTTCTATAAAATTAGCATATTACAAGAATATACGATGAGAGAAATCTACATATTATTTTTATTTTAATATAATGAAAAAGTTGGAAGGCATATATATGCTACAGTTCGGTGCTGCTTTAATTCTAGATTCAGCAGGTTTTTCCATGATATAATGACTTACAAGATATATGATATTGCGCATATGCCCCGTCCCCTCCTATGACATCACATGGTGAGTAACGTTATAGAAGGCCAACTACACACTTAACACAAAGTCATTCGCAATCAAAAAGTTTCTATACGTCACTTTAATGTGGTTGAAGTTACATTCCATTCCATTTTTATATTACATATATATATATATATATATATATATATATATATATATATATATATATATATATATATATATATATGCACAAGTGAAGTATAATAATTAAGGGGAGCCCTGAATTAGCATTGGTGATACACAAACTTAAAAAGTAGAGAAGACGTTCGTAGACATTTACAGGGGGCCTTAACATTCATAAACTTGATTTGATCATCATGTCACATAATCATAGTATAGTATTCTGATCTTAAAAAGTTAATTCCAACTGTATGCACTCAAATATCAGTAAAATACCTAATTTGTTAAGGGGTTGTGATGAACCGTCAAACTCCACTGTACGACAGCATATTATTATTGCATTGGACTCACCACATGACGCCATGCGCGTGACGGTTCTAAAAATAGATAGTCTCATTATCATATCTCGCGTTATTTGTATCATGAGTTTTTCGTTTTCTACCTATAAGAAAAGGAGAAATGTTGTATTCTAATAATGGCGAGAAGGAAAGTATACAGATACTTCTACTCGCTCGCACAAACTGCGATTGCGTGTATTATGAATACAGCAATTGCTGTTTGTCATGGAGTTTTTAGTATAAGATGAATTTCATAGAAATAATTACTCTAATGATTTGTGTAAATCTCGGTTTTCACAATCGCTGTTGTTTTGTGTTTTAATAACAGCTACTAACAGCGATCTTTTAATAGAAGCGATTAAATCACCGGTAGCTATATATCGCTCATCTCTAGTAACTATGCTACTAATTACATTCACGTAATATATTGTTATGATATTTATCGTAATTTAATTAGCCCTGCAAATTTACATTAATGGTATTCGTTTCAAATTTATTTATGCAGGTAACAAACAAGCCATCAACACAAGTCGTTTTTGGCGAGCAGCCAATGACTGATATAACTGCTATCAATGTGCCATTTGCAGCTAACCCGTCAACTAGTACTTGGTCTGGTAGCAATGTACCTGTAATGGATTATTCTCGGCCATCAACAAGTGCTGGTTTTTATGAAGAGAAAACTGTTGTAGAGGTACCGCAAAGATCGTTTAGTAGTTTAGGATTTGCTGAAATGAAAACACCTTCAATGCCACCCACTTTGAAGGACATGGTGAGTTAAATTCAGTTTTTGCCGTTTATGAAATCAGTATAATTTTAAAAAACCTAATATGTTATTCCATCACATTTTATATGGTGTTTAAGTTTGTATAGTCCATGATTAAATAAGTTAGAAACAACTGTTTTGCAATTTATCTCAACCACTATTAACCAAAATGTGTTGTTGGAAATTTTGTTTATATATTCATTTTACTTGAGAAAATAAATGGTTTATCACTGAACTTTTTTTATAGGTTGTTACACCGCGCAAACGTAAACTGAAGAAGCAGTTATTCGATGCACGAAAAAAAATTAAACGGCTCAGCAGTAGTGTTCATCATTATAAGAAGAGAACAGCAACCCTTGCGAATATAATCAAACAACTAAAAGGTAAAGTAACCGACGAAACATTAGAAACATTAATGCAAATAGGACCTAATGAAGAATTTTTACAAAGACAATTAGGTCGTAAACATAAGTATGAAAATCAACTTAAAGCTTTTTCTCTTACGCTGCATTATTACTCTCCCAAAGCTTACAGTTTTGTCAGAAACACATTTAACTCGGCTCTTCCTCATCCAAAAACTATATCTAGATGGTATCAAAGCGTTAATGGGGAAGCTGGTTTTACGTCAGAGGTGTTCAACTTATTAAAGTCAAAATCAGAAAGCACAAATGGAAAACTTATATGTTCTTTAGTCATAGATGAGATGGCAATTCGCCAACATATAGAATGGGATGGGGTAAAATATTATGGGTTTGTAGATTTTGGTACAAATCTTGAGACCGATTGTAACCCTGTAGCCAAAGAAGCTCTTGTTTTTATGCTTGTTAGCATTAATCAATCATGGAAGCTTCCTCTTGGATATTTTTTAATCGACTATTTAAGGGGTACACAAAAACAAAATTTGGTATTACAGTGTTTAACGCTACTAAATGAGTCGGGCATATACGTGGTCTCAATAACTTTTGATGAGGCAACAAATAACCTAACGTTAGCAAAAGAACTTGGCTGCGATTTGAATTGGAGGAACATTAACTCTACGTTTGTTGATCCTAGTTCAGGTAGGAAAATTGCAGTCTTTTTTGATCCATGTCATATGATCAAACTGATAAGAAACACATTAGGCGATAAAAAATTAATAATTGATGAGAATGGGGAAAATATAAAGTGGGATTATTTAGTAAAATTAAATGAGTTACAGGATCAGGAGGGCGTTCATTTGGCAAATAAATTAAGAAAATCGCATATATTTTATACAAACCAAAAAATGAAGGTTAAATTAGCCACACAACTTTTTAGCCACTCAGTGGCACATTCTTTGGAATATTGCAATGAAGTTTTACATCTTGAGGAGTTCAAAGAATGTGAGGGAACTGTGAAATTTATCCGACTTATAAACAATTTATTTGACATTCTTAATTCTAGAAATTTAAACAATTCAGATTTTAAGAAAGCAATAAACGCAGAAAATTTTGAAAACATTAATGTATTTTTAAAAGAGCTATCACAATATTTAACGTCACTTAGGATAATTGATGGACCGCTTCTGTGTGAGAGTGGTAGAAAAATGGGTATAATTGGCTTTTTATTTTGCATACAAAGTTTGCAATTTGTTTATAAAACTTTAATTGCCGACAATAATTTTTTGCTGTATTTTCCCACTTACAAAATCAGTCAGGATCATATTGAGCTTTTTTTTGGGCAAATTAGATCCATGGGAGGCTATAACAATAACCCATCAGCAAAGCAATTTAAAAGTGCATATAAAAGGATGATGGTACATCTTGAATTAAAAGATTCATTTAAAGGAAATTGTATCCCTTTGGAAGCAATTCCTATTCTGTCACCCATTGAGGTAATAAATAAAACTTGTGGGCGAGAACGAATATCTGAAGAACCAGATGAAGACATGAGTCAAATAGATAATTTTGACGACGACACAGTTCTTCAAATATTAGATATGAATATATCAGAGTTTAAGAAAGAAGTCGTGACATATATATCTGGCTATGTAGTAAGGAAAATAACAAAAGCTCTGAGATGCGAAGAATGCGCGGGTGAACTTGTTGGGGAGAGGTCTGTGTTATTAACATCGTTTATAGATCAGAAAGACAAAGGTCAACTCCTCACATACCCATCTGACGATGTAATATCTATTTGCACTATTGCAGAAAAAGTTCTTCAAACATACTTAAATGAATCTGCGGTGATTATAAATGTAAAGGAAATAAACATGCGAATATTAAAAACTATAATAAACCAAAACAGCATATTTAAAAAACTTGAAGTTCACTTTCGAGAACAAAATCTTTTGACTTGCCATTATGGCCATCTAATTAAACTAATATCTTCTATGTATGTTTCTATTAGAATACATCATTATAACAAAAATCTATTTGATAAAAGTAGAAGTTTAAGGGCTGTTTATAACAAACTTCTCTTATTTAAGGGCCAATAATTCAGTGTACATTTCAAGTACTCGTATGTCCTTCAAATAATGTTATCGGAAAGTTATTATGTCTTATAATATGACCAATAAATTTTAGCTTCCTCTCTATTTCTTTGAGCAACCCTCTTTATTCTTTCACCTCTCCTAGCACACTTTGAAGCGTCTTTCTATCAACCTGCACTGTCTTTGAAATTTTTCTTGTCTACATTTCAAAAGCTTATATTCTCTTCATATCCTGCTTAACTACAGCCCAAGTTTCCGCCCCATACATTACCATACTCCATACACGTACGACTTGCATTTGTTCCTCATGTACAGGTTAAAATGTTTATTAGTGAGAACAGTACTGTGGTTATTGAATGCTTGTTTTGCCATCGCGATCCTCTTCAGACCTTTCCTACACTTACCATCATCTGTGATAATACTTCCAATCAATTATTTGAAATAATCTAATAAATCAAGCGTCATGTTATAAGATTTAAAAGCTACTTTTGTATTTGTATAGGTATTCAAAATTTGTGAAATGCACACGTAACGCAATCTACATCGATCAAACTTCTAGAAATTTTAACACCCAATACAAAGAACATATTTTTGCATTTAGAAATAACCATGCTGACAAATCTACATTTGCAAAACATATTATTGATACCCAACATAGACCCACAGTAAATAACGGCATAAAACCACAACATTTTTGTCATGACAAGTGTAAACTAGACTTGTTTTAAGCTTTAGAAGTAAAAAAGCATATACACGACAATATTTAGGATTTCTGAGATATTCTTCTTCCTAATTAAATAAATCAGACAACATAAATCTAACTATTTTTTCCAAAAAGTTGTTATAAGACATGATGTGTGTCGATATTTTCATTGTATAGTCTGCTTTATTAATGTGTTTGTTTAGTTATTTTATTGTTGTAATTGTTATTATAGTTATTACTGTTATAGGTTTCTTCTATCTTTATGTTAAATATTGATATACATCACGTAGACATTTTAAAGGCGTCATCCGTCATATTTGTTTTACTTTATTTTCACTTTTAAAGATTTTTTTGATTATAACATCATAAAATAGCAACAGATCTTTATTTGTAATTGTCATGATTTCGTATTAATTCAATTTTTTTCTGTCTGAGGATACTATCAAGCAGCAAAACCAGTAACAGAGACGTTGAAGAACATCTAGAATTCAGAAGGGCCACTTGCTTCAGTTAGCTTACGCGCTGGCTACGTCCTTCACCTACAAAAACGAAAACCAACAGTGAAGCCAGAGAAGTAGTCTCCAAGTCTGTATGAAGTATGGACCAGTTTCACGAAGTAAGGGCAACAGCAATCAATGAAATTAATCTCTATTTCTTTAAAAAAGACAAGGAATGTTAACATTAATTTGTAAACAGTACAATGTACTTTATGTTGTATTTTCTTCTGTTGTTGAAATAAAAACTATTATTATTTATCTAACCTTTTGAATATAAAACTTTATCCAATATATTCATCCAACAATTTATCCAACCAATAACCCAAAAAATATTTCACTGATTTGGAGAAAATTTTGGAATTATGCTTATTTTGCTAATGGCTTGGATGAGTTCGTTCATCAGATCTTAACACATAGTTTTTCCTAACAGAAAATTAAATATATTTTTTTAAACGCAATAGCTTTCAAATTGTTTAAGTGATTGGAACGAAAATTTACAACTTAAAAGAACATACAGAGATGTGGTTGTGTACCAATTTTCAAGTCTTTTGATCAAAGAAAAATGAAGTTATTCGAAATTAATAATAAAATAATCCTCGACATCACTTCAAATTCTGTAATGCAATATCTACAATGTTGGACAAAGGCAGAGCAATACAGCTACCTGTACTGTTATGCTATTTAAATAAATTGTAGATAAAATCTAAATAATGGAAGTCACAACCATTGCCAGATGTCAAGATGTTGCTGACCGGGGTTGCCCGATCTTCAGAAATTTCATGTAGTTAAACCTTTCATGTATAAACATATGAAATTTTTACAACTTCTGATAATAAAGAAAACATTTTATAAAATTTAATTTTATCAGTCAGTTAAAAAATACTGTGTTTAATACCTGCAAATTTCGAATTACCCATTTCTCATGATTTTCAACTTAGGTATCCCTCCGATCATAATTTACTCTATCCGACAACTTTGTTAGACTGCGTATGTGCTGAAGCTCAGCTGTCATTTGTCATTGTGTGGTAGTGTTATTTATTGACAATATCAAATTGGAAATTTAGGACAGTAGAAACAGACACCATAAACAAAGAAGAAATTGGAAATTTAGCCTCTAGTGTAGGTTTTTGACATGATACCATTACTAGAGAGATATGATAATGTGGCAGCATAATAATATTATGCTAATGCTGTGGTACAGTCAGTTTGGCGTTTCATCACATCTCGTAACACACCAGCTGTTGTGTGCATACAGTTAGATGTAATTTTTTATTATCAGAATACTACTGTAACATGATGAAATCAAGTTTATAACTGTTAACATACTGTAAATAATTTCTCCACTTTTCAAGTTTGTGTTGCTGCAATGTTAATTAAGGGTTCCCTTAATTATACGCATATTGTGCGTATAAATGTAATATAAAAAAAAAAATGAAAATGCAAGTGAACCTATTTAATTTAGCTCTGTATTCTACATTATCTGAAAAAGACATTATAGGCGACGAAGTAGAATGTAATTTCGGTAAATTTGCAGTTGACTGCATGAGGGTTTTAGATATTTTTTTCCAGCAACATGCTTAAAACCTTCCTCGCCCACAAGGCAAATTTTCTGGCAAACAACCCCCAAGAAAATTAAGGGACTTTGAAAACATGCGTTTTTCACATTTTACAGCAATACCTCCTCTAAACCCTGTCTACCCCATATTCGCCCAGGTCCAGCAACCTTCTTGGGGGTTGCTCACAAGAAATTTTTCTTGTGCTTTATGCTTTGAAGGTAGTTGTATGCATGCACAAGGGGAAGGAGAACCCCCCGAATTTTTGGGTGAGGAGCAGAAACCCTCTTCCTCCTGGGGTTCTTCTCCTGCATGCACACAATCACCCTCAATGCATCAACCAAAGGATTTTTTTCCAGCTTTCTAGTTTATTTTTCTAGAGTATATTTCCTGTTTATCAATTGCTTTGTTTGAGTTTTGTATCCAAATTACTCTATAAATATATGTCATAGATCATGTTTTTGCTTGTCCTTCTTTACCTTGTTTTACTGTTCCTAATTAAATTAATTAATTTTCATAACTTTTAATATAAGGCTAAATCTTACAGCTTATATAAATATATTATTTAATATTGTTATGAAAATTCACTATCATAACGCACTTGCTGCGTTCCGAACCTTTTTAGGTTACTTATTTATAGAAAAGCTTAAGAAATTCATGAATAAGCATTACATTTCAATGATTGAATAATTTCAGTTTTATTTCTAACCAAACTAAAAATTCCTAAATACGTCCCTGACGTTTCTCCCACTCAAGTCACCGAACTCCGCCCAGTTAGGAAAAGTGTACAGGCTTCTTGTATTGCAAAACTGCACCTTTGTTACCTCTATCCCTTACAACCTCTTTGTGTAAAGCGCAACTGCATCCCCTCCCCTGTACCTGTTATTTGTATATATCCATAACAGGTGGTTACTGTTGCGGCTCGACAACAGTTAAAAAATAACAGACTGTTAAATAACAACCAATCACCAGCGCGTGGTATGCCGGTAGACGAGCCAGGCTCTCCACATCACGTGCCTTCTATGGTTGTTAGGGCTGCTTGTTCTCGTAACCAAAGCTGTATTAAAGGAAGATTGGAACCCGTGATGAGCACCTATAAGTACACTTGGGGAACCCAAATCATCAGAACACATTAAAAAACCTTACGATCGTTTCACTAACCAAGTTAGCGCCATCAGAGGATGAATAATTATAAATATTCCACGTCTACAACTGTGTTTATATTTTGAGCAGGTAGTCGGTCTAAAACGATTCAGCCTGTTTCTTGTAAAGTGTTCAATTAACGAACTGGCCGCGCTGGCGAATCCATACAACTTTTATTATTATTATATTTTGCTATATATATATATATATATATATATATATATATATATATATATATATATATATATATATATATATATATACTTTCACATATGCAGTACTGTTTCGTTATGTGGATGATATTTTCGCAGTGCTCAACACAAAACTAGGCAAAATAGACGATTTCATTGCCAAATTGAACAGTAAATTGGACTCTATAATAATTACCCACGAACTGGAAATTAATAATAAACAATACTTTCTAGATGTACTAGCTATCAAAAATATAGAAACTTTAGAATTCGACGTCCATGGAAAGGAAACCACCACTCTAAGTTACATTCCCAATGACTCACATCATTCGTACGCACAAAAAATGGCTAGTTTGAATTTTTTAGTAAATTGGTTAGTACACTTGCCTTTAAGTAAAAATAGATAGAGCAAAGAATTGGGGTACACATAAAGCGTGGCCGAATATAACGGATACACTGCTTGCCTAGTGGAGAAATTAATTAACAAAGAACAACAAAGAAAATGATAGCGGACTCAACGACCTGAAACGAAAAGAGAAAGCCGAAAAAAACTTTTTGCTTACCATTTCAACCGCGAATCAAGGGGGCTCTAGATGCAATTTTTAGAGAGCCAATTTGCAACTAACATTTTTGACAAACAATACTTAAAAAATTGCTAGGTAACCCAAAAGCAAGGATACTACCACAACTAAGATACTGTACTATGGATATATCTTCCGTTGCTCAAAGTATTTGGGATAATAATCACATGTAAATATATAGTGAATTTTTTTTAAGAAAATTCACTAAAAGAGAACCTAAACTTAATAAAAAATGTTAGACAATCAGGACATCTGATCGCTTTCAAAAGTATATATATATATATATATATATATATATATATATATATATATATATATATATATATATATATATATATATATATATATATATATATATATATATTAGGAAATATAATAATAAAAGTTGTATGAATTCGGCACCGCCGCAGATGGCCAGTTTGTTGATTGACCACTTTACAAGAAACATCGGCAAAAGAACGTGTGAAAGATGGTAATCGAATTCAGGTAATTGTAATGCCCGGCAAACGATAATTTGTGTTTTGTTGAACCACATTCAATTGTCCTAGACATATTACCTGCTCAAAATATACACGTAGTTGTAGACGTAAAATATTTAGAATTATTCATCCTCTTATGACGCTAACTTTGTTGGTGAAACGATCGTCTTTTTTTTAATGTGTTGTGGTGATTTGGGTTCTCCAAGTGTGCTCATCAAAGCTGTATTTTTTCGTATTTGACATTTCATACTCATTCATGGTACTATTTTTCACAGTAAACTTATAATGTAAATAAGTAATATTGTTTATTGCTCTATTTGTAAAGTTTAAGCAACTAAAGGTATTTAAGTAGGGGAAACTGAGGATGGTTGATAGAAAAGGAAGGTTGTTACACTTCGAATATTTATTTCATTAATAGGAGCTTTGCTTCTATTTGGCAACACAGCATATGCCTCTATCAGTTATTGCTTTTGTGTTTCCCATCAAAGTGCAAACATTTTTTGAAGACATTTCGTAAAAAATGTATTTTTATTGCTCAAACGTGAGTATTATTATATCCTTTATAATACGATATAGGCTATTTTTAAACCTCTTTGCGGGTGTAAAAATTGTAGGTTTATAAGTTTTATTCAAGTCAGGAGGCGAGATCGTGTTGTCAGACTGCAAGTGAGGATATTTGATGCACAATTCGTAGGGGTATTTGGTGCTGTATCAAGTATCTCTAAGTTCATCAACGCCGCGTTTTCTAACATTGTTCCAATGAAAAAATATTTTCTCCTAGACGATGTATTACAAACCAAAAGCTAACACTAAACAAGGATGGTAAGACTGACCCTGACGTAATGTAGCGAGCAGTTAAACATGTAGTAATAGAAAAGCAGCGTCTTCGAAAATCCGTTGATAAATATGAAATTGACAAGTGAGACTTGGGAGATATGTTTCAAAATACAAGAAAAATAAAACGCAGACAATAAAAATACACGTTTTGAACCGAATTTTGTAACCAATTAAGTGTTTACTAAGGATGAAGAATCCATAGTAGTATCATGTTTAAAAACAGCAGCTCAGTCGCACCAAGCGTTAAGCACGGAGGAGCTATGTAAACTGGGTTATAAATTTTGCAGTCAAAATAGAAAAATATATCCTGATAAACTGGACGAACAACAAATTGCTGGCTATGCTTGGTTCAAAGGTTTCATAAACCGCAATAAGGACTTATCATATCGACAACCAGAAGCCACCAGCATAGCCAGATCTACTGAATTAAATTGTGAAATTGTTAGGCATCTTAATGACAATCTGGAACAAATATTAAACAGGGATCAGTTTTTACCCCATGATATTTGGGACATTGATGAAACCGATGTAACTGCAACTCACAAGCCGACTAAAGTTATAGCTGAAAAGGTCTAAAACAAGTTGACCAAGCTACATCTCAGGAGCGTGGTACATTGAATACAATATGCAATGTAACAATTGCTATCGGTAATTTCGCCCCACCATTTTTAGTTCTAACTATAGTAAAAGTAGCTTCTTACATGATTGCTGGTGCACCCGCTGGCTCCGAAGCGGTGGGCCATCCAAAGCATACTGGATGGATAGCAAAAGCAAATTTCATCGACTTCATAACACTTTAAAAAGTACGTGGAATGTTCTACAACTTCAAAAGCTAATGGATAATCGTATATCGCATATTTTATTGGAAGTATTAGATTTAGCAAAAAGCAATGTGGTGGTATTACTCCCCCCTCCCAACATGGCAGTCACAAGCTGCAACCCCTTCACCTAAGCGTTTACTATCAATTTTGAAGCGTTTAGAATAAAACGGCACAACAGTGGATGTCAGTCAATGACAATATGTATATAACGTAAGTTAATTTGTTGGAAAAGGCTTTCCCATGGCACTTACTCTGCAAAACATCATTGCTGGCTTCAGAAAGACTGATATTTACCCATTCAACCGAAATACGTTTTCAGACGAAGATTTCCTGAGCTCTGCTGTAATCGACAGGCAGCTGCATAAACAAGATATCTTGAAGCCACATAATAATAAACCATCTACGTCAAATACTGAGAACGAAACCTTCACGTTAAATAAACTAGAAAAGGAATTTCAACACCCACCCCCCACAGTATTTTAAACGTTAAGAATTACTTACAAGAAATATTACGTTACGTAAGTGGCTAAAACTATAGAATTCGGGTATGCAGATCTCAGTGACGATGCAACTTGAGCGTGTCGTTTTATCCATTTCATACGAAATATTTCTTGTAAGTAATTCTTAACGTTTGAAGTATTGTGAGGAGTAGAGAAAATTAGTTAATGGGAAGATCGCCACTTTTGAAAAATTCTTCAAATAAACGAAAACTAGACCCTTTAGAAATCAGTTTCAAATCCTATTCTCGGGTTGAACCGCGTTCAGAATTTATTAAAACTCGACGTTTCGGCTCCTGTTTTGGAGCCATTTTCAAGATGTTAAGAAAATGTGATAGGAAAATAACTCCAACGCTTCAATACTCCTAAGAGCAGTGGGTAAGAATAGGTTGGGTTGTTGTAGCTCGATTATGGGACCTCAATCTTGCCACTCCCCAAATTTCGCTGGAGATCGTCTCTAAGGTGTCAGTGTGTTCAACCCTAGACCTGAGATCTATCTCAGGTCGAGGGTTGAATACACAACCCAATCTACAAATATGGAGTTTTTAATACTACCTTTTGTTGTGAACATCACCCAAGTAGTTTTTAAATTTAAAGCGTGGCGTATGACTGGGTATATCTACGAGAAATAATTAATAAATGTAAAAACCACTTTCATTGTGGAATTCACTCGATTTGTAATTGTAGAGAAATTTATTATTTACATGTGTATGCAAAAAAGTTAACTATAGCAAAACCAGTTAAACTGTGTACTTTGCAAGAATATTACGAAACCGAGTTTTAAAACCGTTGGTATTAAGCAAAGTCAGACAAGCGGCTACATGAAAAGCGAACAGTCAGCTGTTGAATACAAGTTACAAAGTGCAAGTTCTATCAAACTATTGAGAAAATCACGTGTTATAGTCCCATATCTGCTGTTTATTAGTCCGTTATTATATATCAAGTGTTTCAGAACTAAATTGCCATAACCTTATCTTTTCATAATTATTCACGCCCTTCTAAAAAACGTATCGACAGATTGAGTGTCAAATTCATTTATATTTGACGTATCATTTGACAACGACTTTAGACTAGACAATAATTTTTATATAACTTATTAATACTAATGCATTTAACCTAACTGTTTTCAAGCAATAATTGCATTACCTATCTTACAGAACATTTCTTGCAGAAACTTTTTATTGTAAGTTTTGTCGAACAAATATCCGTTGCAAATCTCGTCTGGTGATTATGTGTAGTAATTTCAAAATATTATTAACTCTGTGATATAAATCCCCCAGTATTAAGTTTATAAGATGTGCGATTGATTCTCTATGACCCTTTTGTATCCATGCTTTAATTAGATGCTTTATGCTGCTGTTGATATTTATGTTTTTGTCTTAATATTTGTATTTTTAACTTACCGTGCTTGTGTTTTTTGCATTCTTACATTTTGCTGTTATAATTTGTTTTTTAATTTGTCTTTTAGTGAATTAAAAATCACTAATGACGAGATCCCGACTTTTGAATTTTCAAAAAATTTCTTCAAATGAGCGCTGATTAGGCCCCCTAGCACATATCCGGGGTCATATATATATATATATATATATATATATATATATATATATATATATATATATATATATATATATATATATATATATATATATATATATATATATATATATATATATATATATATATATATAACACCGATAACTCAAAAAATAATGAGCCGATTTTGATTAAATTTAGTGAATACCTTCCTTTTGTAAGTGGCTTGCATATGTTCGCCAGGAAAATCGGCCCAGGTTTTCCCGGAAAAATTTGTGTTTTCTTTGGAAAAAATGTATATCTCCGGAAATAACAAAGTAAGGGCAAGGACATTTGGTTCGCACGTTTATATCATTATAGGTAAATTACCTACCAAAATTTAGCTCTGTAGGCTAAAAGACAAAAAGTTATGGTTATTTAAAGAAAAATGAATTGGGGTTTTTCTCAAAACGTGAAAGTGGCGTTAAAACCCCAAAATTGGCAACATTGAGGCAAAGAACCTGAAACTAATACGAGTTATGGAAAGAAAATGTCTCAAGAAGAATACAAAGCCTGAAGTCTTAGCTTCAACCGCCATTGCCATTCATTTTCCTAAAAAATTCCAGAAATTTCATTTTCAATAGACCCTTTTTCTGATGCTTTGGCAGTAGTCCTAGCTATAGAGTTTATCCTATAATGGTATATAGGTAATTTTTGTCGAATACGAAAAAAAATTGTATACATGAATTATAGGGTGTCTTGAGTTACATCTTAAAAATACTTTTACAATCACAAGGTTACCCATAAGTCGTTCGTGATAAAAATTTTCTTTTTTTTTTAATCGAACACGCCTGATGTTATTGCATTTTTGCATCTTCCATCGAAATATAATACATGTTTGTAAGAAAAGAAAATCGGGTCGCAGCAAGTGCGTTATGGTAGCGAATTTTTATTAAATGCTTTAAATTTGAATAGCTAAATTTGCTATTGCCAGTTTTTTCGGGAACACTTTAAGTTTACTTTCGGATTTTTTTTTACATTCTCAAACAATGAAGTTATTTTGATGAAACATGGCACATTGTTTCTACTATATAGGTTATACTGGTAACCAAATTTTATGTCTGGTTTTTTAAAAGTACACACTTATTTACTATTAAAAACATTTGTTTTTCATTGTAATGCATTTGCTGCATTTGGAGGTTACCTGTTTGATATAAAATTCTTTATTATTATTATTATTTCTTATATTTTAACTGTCACAACTATAAATGACATTCTAAGATTTCAGCAACACTTTCCTTTCAAATGAAAACTATCCGATCTCATTTATATTCCAAATCGCAGCAAAATCTCCACTGTTACCCCAAAACTATAGGCACTTAGCCTTCCCTTCACCCGTTTTCGTAGAATTAAAGAGATAATAATCAGAAAAGGCTAGCCACTTATACCTCTGAAAATCATATCCTCGCAGATGGGCAATTTGGCTTCAGACACCAGTACTCCACCACATATTCAGTCCTCGTGTGGTAGAAAATATAACAAATTAATTTATCAAGAAAAAAGTCAAGTGGTGCAATCTTTCTAGCGATTTCTCAACCATTTGATGGTGTTTGGCATGTACATCTCCTAAACAAACTCTTATGATTTAGTTACCTACTTCCTCTGATAATCCTTATCAATTCATACCCGAAATAGCGGAAGATTTACCTAACAAATTTAAAAAAATTGTTAGGTAATACAAAAGATAAAGATTAAGCCACTGAAATGCCAGGTCAGTCATACGTTGTAAATATTCTAACCTTAAATGCGTTGGGAAGACTAGAATAACCATTGAAACCAGATTTAAGACACATCTGGTACAGTTAAGATACAGTAGTATAGACAACTCATGCGTGGGTCAAGATATTTGGGATGATAATCACCACATAGATAAAGAAAAACTGAAGCTTATCAAAAATGTTAGACAACCGGTGAAATTAGACGCCCATGAGAGCGTATAAGGCTATAAATAACAAAAATTGCCTTAACCGTGCTCCGCCACTGATTAATAACTCGCTGTTTACATTGCCTCTTTGATGTAAAAGATATTCCAAAACTCGGTAGGTACAGTTATAACGGGATTTTTATAAAGAAAGTCGTTCAGCAATTAAAATATGTTTTGTGTTGTCGTATGTGGCTGCGGCGTCAGACCCGTCGCAGATTTTTGGCAATTAAAATATAGACGCAGAAAGTTAACCGTGTTCCGCCACTGATTAATATCGCTGTTCACAATGCCCGTTTGATATAAAATATATTCCTGTAGGTACAGTTATAACGGGATTTTAAAAAGGTCGTCCGGCTATTAAGAAAATATAGACGCAGAAAGTTTGCCTGTGATCCCGCCCTTTCTAGGTTATCGGTCCTTTACTTAACACATAGTATACATAAATATAATGTGTAGTAGTTAAGTGGTTTAGACTTTCTCATCCTTTGATGACGCTAACTTTGTTAGTGAATCAATCGCCAGGTCTGTAAAAATAGGTGTTGTGGTGATTTGTTTGTTCTCCAAGTGTACTCATAAGTTACAGGTAAACACCAGGGAATCAGATCTCCAATTCATTCAGCCACAGCTGGCCTCTCCCGCAGGTTCTGCCATTTTCCCACTGCTGTACAAGGCATTTATCTCAGATATCCCACCTCCACTGCAAAATGTGACATACGCACTATACTCCGACGACACACCATCATCAGTAGCTCCACTCAGCCGAGGATTATAACGCAGTGTCTACAAACTGCGGTAGACGTTGTCTTTATGTCATTATGTCCAGCCGTAAACTCTGATAAATGTTCAGCAGTGCTATTTGTTAGGAGGAGACAGACACACTTCACAGTCGCATATCTTTAGACAACACTCAAATTCCCTGGCAATACTCCGTCAAATACCTTGAGGTAATCCTAGGCAACATTTAACATGGCGCCCCCATGTCTAACATGTACGGCAGAAAACTACGATCATCTCGACTTTCTTTCTACTTATTAACAAAAACCTCAAATTGTCTATGAACAACAAACTGCTTATGTACCAAGTCATAATCGACCAGACTTGACCTATGCATTTCCGTGTGGGCCACTGGTACAAACATCTACAAATCCTTCAAACCGTTTAAAATAAAATTCTGAGAAGGGTTACCAGAGCACCATGGTTTGTTAGAAACAGTTGGATTACTCTGATCTGAAAATGTCTCATAATTGAGTTTCTAACTAATTTGCCAGTTCACTTACCGAAGCTGATTCTCTCCAAAAAAGCTCTCCTCCGTAGTGCCTCGGACTACGATGAGCAGTTTCTACTAAGGAGCCCAAAGCTTATTCTGACTCGCTAAGCCTCCGCCGTGAACAGAGTGGGGACATTTAAACTCCCAACGTCATGTGTGACACTATTCCGTCGTAGGTATGGATTAAAGTCCGGTACTCCACATGTGAGTGAGAGTCAGTTCCACACTATTTCAAACTCCCACACATTTAGGCGTGTGAACAAGATGTCCATAATGTATTTCCCCCTCCTGGATAACAAAAATTCTAGCGAGGCTGCACATAAGGTGATTTATTAATGAATGGACTCGAAGTAAAAGACTGCAGTGGAGAAAAATCTTAGAGACGTGCCTAAGAGTTCATAATGGAATAACCTACGAACAATAGTAGTTGTATTAGCAAGCCACTGCTGTCTATATAGACGCATTAATCAAATGAGCCTGGAAGACGAATTATGGTGACAAAATATCATGGAGATGAGAAAAAAAACCGTCTGCCTGGACCGTGGACTTTAATAAATGAGATAAAGCTGTACAGGGTGCTGAAGAAATGTACCTGGGAGTATCAGAATAGATCTTAAAGGTTGTGACATAAGCCAACTCGCCAGCTCTCTACCTAAATTTAATCTAATCTAAAGTGCCTGAACCAGAACGTTTTGTGCCTGATCCGTTCGACGCCTTCCTGATCGTATGAACCAAATTTAGTATATAGCTCAATATATATATATATATATATATATATATATATATATATATATATATATATATATATATACATATATACATATAAGAACGAAATTCGATAATAGCATATATACCACGGAATTAGGCGGCATTTTAATCTCTTGAGCAACTATAATTCACTTTGGCCACTTGTAATTGCAATATACTATTAACCCATTATGATAGATGAGCTTATTAGAAGTTTGTTCTCGTTTTGTTGGAAATTTTAATACAGAGAATAAATTTAAGTGGTGGAAATACATAGCAATGATTGTAATGAAATTTGTTTTAAAACACTAGATATTATTATGTGTATTTATATTCCACTCAATGGATCGGCAAGTTGAGGGGCGAGGCAAGGTCGAATGTTTTACACTTTGCTTATATTTACAATCGTCCATGAACTTGGACGGTTGGTTATCTCTGGTAGCAGTTTTCGATCTTGTTTAATCTTGTTATAGACTTTCATCAGTCGACTATTATTTGGAATGTGTATCTATTACATTTTTTGACGTCCACATTTGTCAAGTAATTAGATATGTATATAGAATATTTAACTTACTTATTTTTGCGGAGCTATTGATCAAATCAAAGATATGTAACCTCACAAGTAAATTTATGTAACAAAATTACTTTTAGTACTCCAGGTATTTCAATAAAGTGTAGAACTAATGTAACATTCTATATACAGGAGGTACACTCTGTATGTAGAAACATGTGTAAGGGTGGACTTTTTTTTTTTTTCTAAAGATATATTGAATAATATCGAACGCAACCCTTCGATGACACAAGGTTACAACCCTCTTAGTAAACAATATAAGTAACCTATTATAATATTAACAATCGACTAACGGTCACATAATATAATTACATAGCTCAACAATCAATCACCAGTCGATATATTACTTAGCAGTTGTGTTATCTACTTAAGAGTAATCATGCAAAAGGCAAAAGGTTTATTACTTGTCAGAATGATGGCGAAGCCTTAATGTACGGGCGTAATGAGTCGGGCGAGCGGGTGCCAAATGTGTCCAGTAACAACATCACTAACCTGTAATTAAAAATATACCTGAACACACCGTTGCCTATCTAAATCACTACCTAACATATATACGAGGAGCATTCAATTATTAGTTTATCAATCATTTACCAATTACACGCTCCACCGAGCGACTCATAATCAATAACTATTATACTCAAAGCTCCACTGAGCAACCTAACATTAAGAGCAGTTTCGACATAACGCTCCACTGAGCAACTCCAACATTAATAACAGTTCCTACTCAAGGCTCCACTGAGCCACATAATACTCTCTCAAAAGCGCACATCAGTGCCTCAGAACTGCTTCTCAACAATGTCTCTAAATGCTCAACCATTAGGTTCTCAAACAATAATTACTCAGGCAATAATTACTCAAGTAGTTACTCACACGATAGTTACTCAAATAATAATTTCTAAAACAATAGTTTCTAAAATAATAGTTTAGCCTGTGTGTTTTGTTGGGCGCTGTACCCGAACACTAGGTCCGTGCCGGCTTCCAGGTGTGCAATGAGGCACAGTTCAATACCTCACCTAGAGTGCTCGTACTGACAGAGTTGACTACCGAGAAGTGCAATGGACACAATGGACTTGCTCAACACTGTGCCCTTCTCCAGGTACCCCAACTCCCCCACTGGGACTGACCGTGCAATGAGACCAACGGGTGAACTGGCCACAGTGTCTCGGACAAGCTACCAGATCGACTAATACAACAACGCTCCCGGCAACATGAATACTGAGCAGTGCAATGGACACAAAGGGCGAACCCAACAATG
Source organism: Tillus elongatus (assembly GCA_964006375.1). Lineage (NCBI taxonomy): Eukaryota > Metazoa > Arthropoda > Insecta > Coleoptera > Cleridae > Tillus > Tillus elongatus. The sequence goes on from OZ023264.1 coordinate 77,201,878, forward strand.
TGCCCTCTCTGGTATCTACGCATCGAACAGGGATAGGTGCAATGGTTACCTCGTAACCCTACCTTAGTCTGACGATGCCACTAAAAGCCACCGTGTTGTGGTTACGTAACCTGGGTCTAAACCCAAACGCCTCTACCAGTATGACGCCCTACTGGGTGAGCAAACAGCGAAGGTGTCCCTCACACCTTCCAAACTATCATCAATTTACTTTCAAACAGACTCTACTTTATTTACTATAAACAAACTGACATAATTCAACTCTTACTTAATTTATGAATATTGACTTAACCTCGTATAAGTAACGACCCTCATGTAAATTTGGCTAATACCTAAATTATTTTATAAAGCCCCTTTATTCGAATACGATAATTACTTTTCAATTTATAACACCCTCGTATAAATAATAAATGTAATCTAGCTTTGCTATTTCTCAAATTATTTCCTAAAGCTCCTTTATTTGAATATGATAATTACTTCTCAATTTAAAACTTAGCCTCGTATAAATAATAAACTGACTTTGAACTCTAGCTACAATTTATTTTCATATAAATTAGTTATTACATGATTTTTCCTGAAACCATTCTCAATCAAATACTTATTGAAATTATTTCTCAATGTATAACTTAAACAAATAAGAGCAGGTACAATAAACGAACCAGCCATGTCCAATGAGCAATAACTCACCTGAATAAATGTATATATAACGTGCACTGTAAATTTACAGAAAACAATAAACACCACACAAAATTTTCTACTGCAACCAACACGTTAAACAATACAATGGCAAATGCCTTCTTTAGTAACCATATTCCCGATAAGCAATCTCCCCTAACGTTGACCTGAGATGAGATATCTCGCACTTAACCTCCCCTTACGTCTAGCTAAGATTTTAAACAAGCGACGATGGGCCAGATGCCTACACTTTTAATTTAATGGTGCTATATATGTAAAAGTTAACGTGAAACCTGTTCACATAATACGAGTCTATTTAAAACCTATAGAGAATTTTCATAATAAAATAGCGTTGTGAGCAGAGTGAGAAAATTCATTCCTTACATTCGACCATCCTGAACTTCATCTCGTCCCGAGATGACTTCTCGTTAATGCTGACAACAAAGGTGTCGACAGATCTACCTCATGATCCTCGCTATTACTTTAGGTATCACCAGATACTTCCTTTACTGTCTTCCTTAGCTTCACATCATTGTAAGCCACAACTCTAGAACACCATAACATTGGTGCAAGTTTGTCGTGTTTTGGAGTGACAATGGTCATCAGACTAAAATCCATTGACCACAGAATCTCATTTTTTTTTGGCACAACTGGGTATTTCCAGTTTCCTTTCTGGTACACAACCTAAATAACTTTAGACCACAGTGGTATACCCGTCTCAACACATCATATGTTTCTCTTGAGAGACTGTCATATTTACTGTAGCTTTCCTTCTTCATGCAACTTCAACGAAGAAATCGTAGTACGTAGCTAACTTGGTGCTTCGTCGATAGTTTTACTTAAGCCACTATTCACTGTAGAACTCAATCCGACTAACTCAACATCCAATTTCATTAATTTATTCAATGTTGGGCTCACTTACATGATCAAGCTTGATCATCTAAACCTACATATTTGACTGTTTTCTTTGAAAAGAAACAAAAGCTCTGACTTTTTTGTGACGCCACTGATTTCAACTGTAATTGACAGTTCGACACTGCATACCTGACGGATCTATTTTGTTGAATAAGCTGTTCTCCACCTCCTGAAGAAAACTCAAACTAGCAAAATCTACTAAATCAACCAAGTTCTATGTCAAAAGACGCCTTCACAGAAAACCTTGCTGCTTACTTGCCGCTTGCATGTCATAAAATCTTAGAGTCAACAACTTTACGCTATAGCACCTTACTAAGTACACCAGAGAATTATGCTTTAAATTTTATTGTACTATAAGCATTAACTATTGATGCTGCAGCTATCTTGAGGCAATCATTTATATCAACTGTTTATTTTCCTCACACCATTTCACTACGGCGGTACCAAAAAGTTGACTTGTAAAGCAATCTCACCACTTCATTGAAACCTTTGTTATAATCAAACTCCCAGGTTTCACGTGTAGTATTTAGCATCCCAAATGATGTTTGTCTAACCTATAGATAAACAGTCTGTAATATTTTATTTGCTTAAAGCTGTAAAATGTCTGTAAAGTCAGTGTAGTTTAACACACATAACCGCACTGCGTGCTTTGTGACAGACTTCGTCTATCAATTAAGTTTGTCTTAAGCTTTAAATATTTCTGCTGTATACTCAGCTATACAGGTTTTATATTTGCTTACTAAGCTATTGAGAAGCCTGCATTTGGAAGAATTTCCTTTTTTAAATTTTGATCTTCTGATAGCCCGTCTTAATATTTTGAACAGCCCTGGTATAGCGGGTTCACTAGTAACTTTCATTTCACACCACATGGCTTTAACTCAACCTTTAAACACTTCAGTAAATAGCCAAATATCCAACACAACAAGAATACACAATTTGTAAGCAACACCTGTTTGTCACTCAAACTTCGAGCTTTAAGTACACAAGATTATCACCAGTGCAAAAATTAACATTACTGCAACAATAGGTATAGAACTCCCATTATATTAAACTAAACTGTATAGTCTCAAACTAACAGACTTGTTTGGTTTCTAAGACATTTCGTCAACCTAGACATATCATCAGATATTACTAACTGGTCATTATATCCAACAGTCATGCTTTTCCGCTGGAATTCAATTGACAATACTTTCCAAACATATTTTAATTGACAAGGTTATTCAAAATGTAGCCATCACCACTTCTACTCGTTTAGTAGTGGTCAACATTTATACATTATGCCTTACAAAGATGCTGTGTCTGTGCTTGTATTAACATAATTTTGTAAAAATCCTCAAATCCTTAAGCTGTCAAAACAACCCTGTTTAATGTCATTTTCTTTTTCTTCAGTCTCACATATGGTTATAGCTCCTGTGAATACTAGGGAGTGCAATGGGCCACGACTATCTGGTCATGTCCTTTCTAATATGTACTTTAGCTAGCAAAAGCCTAACGCTCAGAAGGCACCCAATTGGCACACAACCTGAGACAAGCCCGCCCTCAAGGCAGTCCGACTTTAACTCATCTTCCCAATTTGCTAAGGGTAAACTTACCCCCCTTAAAAATGTCCAAACTTTGTCCACTAAGCTGCTCTTTGTATATCTTAACAGTGAGCACCGAATTCAAGCCTCTTGGCGACCTCTGATATTTTGCTGAGCCTTTGAGCCATCAAGGCATGTAACTCAAATAGGAAGGTGTTTCACAGAATATGATACACACGTCTCCGTTGCACGTACATGGTATTTATAAAATATAAAACACAAATAACTACACATAATACCTGCACAAGTAACTGTATAGTCAACACATAACGGCAAGGATAGATATATTTGCACATAGGGCATAGCCAAATTCAAAACCACAGTCAAACATATATTGTTTCTTATTTTGGACACCCGGCTACGCCACTGACTCAGTAAAGTAATAACACAACTACTTTTGTATCTCAAACTCAGAACTTGCTTCAGATACTTGAATCAGATTTTCGATTCAGATCCCACTTCTGAAGCTGTAAGGGTGGACTTTTTTTTTTTTCTAAAGATATATTGAATAATATCGAACGCAACCCTTCGATGACACAAGGTTACAACCCTCTTAGTAAACAATATAAGTAACCTATTATAATATTAACAATCGACTAACGGTCACATAATATAATTACATAGCTCAACAATCAATCACCAGTCGATATATTACTTAGCAGTTGTGTTATCTACTTAAGAGTAATCATGCAAAAGGCAAAAGGTTTATTACTTGTCAGAATGATGGCGAAGCCTTAATGTACGGGCGTAATGAGTCGGGCGAGCGGGTGCCAAATGTGTCCAGTAACAACATCACTAACCTGTAATTAAAAATATACCTGAACACACCGTTGCCTATCTAAATCACTACCTAACATATATACGAGGAGCATTCAATTATTAGTTTATCAATCATTTACCAATTACACGCTCCACCGAGCGACTCATAATCAATAACTATTATACTCAAAGCTCCACTGAGCAACCTAACATTAAGAGCAGTTTCGACATAACGCTCCACTGAGCAACTCCAACATTAATAACAGTTCCTACTCAAGGCTCCACTGAGCCACATAATACTCTCTCAAAAGCGCACATCAGTGCCTCAGAACTGCTTCTCAACAATGTCTCTAAATGCTCAACCATTAGGTTCTCAAACAATAATTACTCAGGCAATAATTACTCAAGTAGTTACTCACACGATAGTTACTCAAATAATAATTTCTAAAACAATAGTTTCTAAAATAATAGTTTAGCCTGTGTGTTTTGTTGGGCGCTGTACCCGAACACTAGGTCCGTGCCGGCTTCCAGGTGTGCAATGAGGCACAGTTCAATACCTCACCTAGAGTGCTCGTACTGACAGAGTTGACTACCGAGAAGTGCAATGGACACAATGGACTTGCTCAACACTGTGCCCTTCTCCAGGTACCCCAACTCCCCCACTGGGACTGACCGTGCAATGAGACCAACGGGTGAACTGGCCACAGTGTCTCGGACAAGCTACCAGATCGACTAATACAACAACGCTCCCGGCAACATGAATACTGAGCAGTGCAATGGACACAAAGGGCGAACCCAACAATGTGCCCTCTCTGGTATCCACGCATCGAACAGGGATAGGTGCAATGGTTACCTCGTAACCCTACCTTAGTCTGACGATGCCACTAAAAGCCACCGTGTTGTGGTTACGTAACCTGGGTCTAAACCCAAACGCCTCTACCAGTATGACGCCCTACTGGGTGAGCAAACAGCGAAGGTGTCCCTCACACCTTCCAAACTATCATCAATTTACTTTCAAACAGACTCTACTTTATTTACTATAAACAAACTGACATAATTCAACTCTTACTTAATTTATGAATATTGACTTAACCTCGTATAAGTAACGACCCTCATGTAAATTTGGCTAATACCTAAATTATTTTATAAAGCCCCTTTATTCGAATACGATAATTACTTTTCAATTTATAACACCCTCGTATAAATAATAAATGTAATCTAGCTTTGCTATTTCTCAAATTATTTCCTAAAGCTCCTTTATTTGAATATGATAATTACTTCTCAATTTAAAACTTAGCCTCGTATAAATAATAAACTGACTTTGAACTCTAGCTACAATTTATTTTCATATAAATTAGTTATTACATGATTTTTCCTGAAACCATTCTCAATCAAATACTTATTGAAATTATTTCTCAATGTATAACTTAAACAAATAAGAGCAGGTACAATAAACGAACCAGCCATGTCCAATGAGCAATAACTCACCTGAATAAATGTATATATAACGTGCACTGTAAATTTACAGAAAACAATAAACACCACACAAAATTTTCTACTGCAACCAACACGTTAAACAATACAATGGCAAATGCCTTCTTTAGTAACCATATTCCCGATAAGCAATCTCCCCTAACGTTGACCTGAGATGAGATATCTCGCACTTAACCTCCCCTTACGTCTAGCTAAGATTTTAAACAAGCGACGATGGGCCAGATGCCTACACTTTTAATTTAATGGTGCTATATATGTAAAAGTTAACGTGAAACCTGTTCACATAATACGAGTCTATTTAAAACCTATAGAGAATTTTCATAATAAAATAGCGTTGTGAGCAGAGTGAGAAAATTCATTCCTTACACATGCAATTTTTAAGAAGTCAAATTCGTTTATTATTCCAAATTCTAATACCAATCCGAATAATTGATTTTCTTTTTAGTGTTATCGCTACCAACCAAGTGTAGGATGCCGAAATTCGTCAAGCATTACATATCATAGCATATAGGTAATCAACTCCTATATAATCACCCTAAATTTGTACCCACTACGACAGTCGGAATAGAGATGTGTTGTGATTTATGACTCCTGCGATCAAATCAGATGGTAGACAGCAACTACTAGCATAATATAGCCGTGCCAATTCTACTACTTGACTTTCGGGTTTCCGCATGCGCACGGAGTTACCGGGATAATTTAACATGGCTCGCAACTCCTGAGTTTTTTTGCCGTTTTAGACCTTCCTGAGTAGGGATGGCAAACTAAAACAATATATCGATATATCGAATCATATGATATATCGAAATAAGATATCGATACATTCGATATATCGAATGAAAAATATCGATATTTTTAATATATCGATATATATATATATATATATATATATATATATATATATATATATATATATATATATATATATATATTCATAATTAATGAACAAAAATTTTATGACTAACAAAATTGATACCCGCTCCGGTGCGGGGTGCAGACAAAGTACTGTTGGGATAAGGCAACATGTACTTAGATGAAACTTCAGACAATTTCAATAACGTAAAAGTTGTCAAAATAACCTTTTTAAAATAATTGTTCTGAAAATGTGTTACATAGATGAAAGAAAGTACATTAAATGAAAAAGCAACTTGTATTTCCTGACGTCTTTAATATTTTTGAACATATATTGCATCGAGCTTCTTGCCTTAATACTTTTGTAAAATTGATCCAAATATTGTTTTTAGGTGGTGGCATTTTGTATTATGGATATGTTTTCAACAAAACTTAATTTGAAACGTTTCACACAACGAAATATACTCACAACAACCGACAACCATAATAGTAAAAAAGTAAAAAGAAGCGGAGGGGAAGAGAGAGAGAGAGAGAGAGAGAGAGAGAGAGAGAGAGAGAGAGAGAGAGAGCATAGAGTAACCATATTAGTTACTCTATGAGAGAGCGAGAGAAGACAACTGATGTTTTATTTTTGATTCGGTTTGTTTATGCCTACCGCGCTAGTGGAACTACCGCACCTACCTACAACCTACATGTGTTTGGTCGGGAGTCAGGCTCCTGGATTAGTTCGGTTCGACGTTCGACCAGCGTCGTGTGTACACGAGCGTACGCATTATTTTATTGATATGATATAAGGTTTCCGATATATCGAAAACATTATATCGATATTTCTTTCGATATATCGTTAGTAAAATATCGATTAAAATATATCGATATATTTAAGTAATATATCGATATTTACAAAATATCGATATATCGTTGCCATCCCTATTCCTGAGGTGCTGTTTACACACAATCCTCTCAACTGACCGTCTTGACCTGCCTTGACATCAGTTTTCCTAATCAAAAGCTAAAAGAAGAAAAAAGGGGAAGGATATACATTATGTTAACATGGCCTTGATATATGGCAGAGTTGATTTTTCCTTCCCCTTTCAGCTTTTAATTAGGCAAACTAATGTCAGGGCAGGTCATGAATGTTAGCTGGGAGGATTGGGTGTAAGCAGCACCGCAGGGAGGTCTAAAACGGCAAAAACTCATGAGTTGCGAGCCATGTTAATTATCCCGGTAACGCACTGCGCATCCGGAAGATCCAAAGCCAAAGTAGAATTAGTACAGCTAGATGCTAGTGACAGCAACTGGGGTAGTGAGCAGCATAGTTTCATTATCAGTGGTGGGTGATTTATTGCGCGTATGATATAGAATTGAGGTTTTTCAGCAGTAAGATTGTGTTATCGTAACTTTTATTTCAGAGATAAGGTAAATATATTATATTATTGATGCAATTGTATTGAGTATGTGTTTCATATATGTTATGTATTGTTAATATTTGAGTAAGAGGTTACCGCCATGTACCTATGTTGTGTGGTAAAATTACACCGATGGTTAGCTACCTGGGCCATACACAATATAATAATGATTATGAGAGGGTGGTGGTGTAATGGTACCTTGGCACGTGTAGGAAAATATGTTGCTGGATTGGCAGAGATGAGGTGAGTGTATGAACATTAATCGGTTAGCTGGCCGGCGTCATGTAGAATGTGAGAAATTGCTAAGATCCGAATGATCCAACTGACATACCAGAGTCTTCTGTTTAGGATCTGACACTGAATAATGTGGCTTAATTACGTTGATAAATATGATGGGCCAGCATAGCTAATCTACTTCTTTATGTAGATAAGGTTTAGCGCAATAAGCGCACTCTTCAAAGGCCGCCGAGGAATATGCAACAGGTTTGTTAGATAATGTATATAGTGATGCATTAAACGCCCGAAGAGCACTATTGAGACGTTTTTGAACTCACCTGTTTGTGAGTAAGTGTCAACAATTAGGTCATTTCCCTGCCAGGAAGGCTTGTTATTGATCTTTGGTGACCGAACCTAAAAACAAGACTACACAAGTTACCCATTGACTTGATAAATGTATGTATACTTGCCCTTTGGATCTAATTTTCAGATTGTGTGTCATGATACTGTACACCACAAATCACAACTTCAGATTTTGACGTACGAAAATTTAATTACCTTCTTCTCCCATCTAATGTTTCAATCATTGCCTACATTCATAACAGCTTCCAACCATATCAATATTCTCTTCGGATAAAAATCTGTTCTAACCATTCCTTATTAAATACAACATTTTAAAATTTTAAACAGGAACTAAATGACAGTATCTAACTGACATAAATTCGTTAGCGATATATTTACTACACCTTTAGTATAAGAGATATGAAATACCTAGATTCTAACTGTTCCTAATTATCCTGAACCGGTAACAAAGCTCCCTTGATAAATTATATCGACACATGCTACCTAATGGCACATAAAGATAAAAACTTATTTCCTAAAAACTTGCTTTTAGCTCTGCCTTGTTTACACAGACAGACATCCCCCCTTTAAGACTCCATGTCTGATTTCTAGTCTCTAAACAGGTAGGTCATTGCACTTAAATCAAACATTTAGTTGATAAGTATATGCAATATTTAGTCTGTAATAATTTTATAAGGGTAGCAAAATTATCATGAAGAAGGAAAATCATGGAATGAGGAAAATACATTAATTTTGCGTTTCGCCAGTATAACATATAATCAAGAGAAACTACTTATTTAAATAGACGAGATCTAAGTTGCCCTCTGATGCGAAACCAAAATATTGGACAAATTCGTAATGCTCTAGTTGCAAATAGAAGAGGTGATGTCTCTTGGCAGACTATTAACCGAAAATGGTTGAAAATCTGGTTTTGCTATCACAGATGCTACCACCAACCTGTACGGATTGAAAAAAGAAGAAAAACCTTTTTGAGGTAAAAGGAAAAAATTGGAGTTTACAGATAAGCTTGGGAAGTAAGTTACTTTTCAATGGCAAAAAAAGACTTTGATGTTAAACTCCGATCTGTTCTTGTTCTATACTTTTGAGGTGATTCATTTTTTTAAGAAGTGTTAAAAATTGATTGGCATAGAAACACTGTACTGAGCAGCAAAATCTCCCAATTTATCAACAACAATAGGATCTGTGTAGGCTAGGCTAATACCGGGATAATTGTTTACGATTGTTTAAATAACCTTGACAGACTTACCTTATTATTTTTTACTTAGATCTAATTTAGTTAGGCTGGGATTTGTATTATGTGACACTGTGTAATGAATAATGTAAGTATCAGCTATCGGAATCTTCTTATACAGGGCGTTAGGGTGTTACATTACAATGTAGGTCCACTATATTCCAACAAAACTATGCAGACTTCGTTTAACTAGATTTAACGTATTTTTTCGTTTCAGTGCAAAGCTATTTTTGTTCTTCTTGTTCTTTTAAGGATGCAGCTAATTTAGTAATCAATAGTATTATAATATAAGTATAATATTTCAGGGCAAATTATGACAATCATTATTTAAACATCTACGAGCCGTAGGAAAGTGTTACAAATCATTAAAGTGATTAAGTAATAACAATAATCGCTAATATGATCCTACAATTTCAAAAACAACTTTAAAATCTATCTAATAGATACCTTTGTTATTAGGTTGAAGTCCAAAAATGCGACAATAAAAAAATAGTTTTGAATCATAATTTCCACATAGCTGTAATAATTTATTCTCTTCAGAAATACATTCCCATGAAATGAATTAAGGGCCCATGACTTGGCCACAAAGAAAATATTTGTATTCCTGTACCCATAAATTTTTGAAACGTTATATTGCTCGAGTTTTATTGAAAAAAATATCATTTTTTACCAAATCACCACTTATTTATCCCCCACTCCCTGAAGCGATCTGACCCAAAAACAATTGGAAGCGTTCGTTTGTCGGCTGCTAACTGGATACCAAATTTGAAGATGATATCTGAATTCATTCGAAAGTTATTGCGCCTATTAACAGACAGACGTACATGCCGACATATCGACCGACCGACAGACAAATTTTCGTTCCACAATCACGTTTTCTATATGTTTTGAGACTTCTTACGCCGTTTTACAACCAAAAATTCGAGATTTCTGTCACCGATATTCCACACCACACATTCAACCCCTAGTTTAATTTCAGCACAGAAACCAGATGTTTGATGAAATTAAAAGTTTTCTAATAAATAAACCCTAAAACGTTATCTTACTCGAGTTTTAACGAAAAAATGTCGATTTTCACGAAATCACCCTGCATTCATCCCCTGCCCCCTAAAGCGATTTTACCCAAAAACAATCCAAACTCTTCGTTTGGCGAGTGCTAACTGTATACCAAATTTAAAGATGATGTCTCAATTCGTTCTGAAGTTATCGTGGCTACAAGCACAGACATACAGACCGACAGACAAAAAAGAAGGTTCGTTCCCAAATCATGTTTGCTATATGTTTTGATACTTTTTAGGACATTTAAGCGAAATTTTTTAAAAATTTTTCTCGCCGATGCGATACTCTCACATTTTGTGACGATGTGGAAGTAATAAATAATTTTAAAATGTTAAATACAAATAATTAGCCGCTGAGAATAAGCGTTTTAGCAACATTACTGTTCCCTATTACTGTTCTAAATAAATCGTCCATGATCTGTCAAAACAAACTTAAATTAAAAAAAAAAACATACGTCATGTGGTTGGCCGAGATCTGTGCATTACGATTGATTCCTGTATTTGGGCTACTGTTATGAGCGTTATTTAACGTGTGTAAAAAACTTTTGACTAACTAACTGACCACATATTCATCTACAAACTATCACGCCCCGATTTATTGTCACATTGATAAAGATGTGTATGTGTGTGTGTGTTTTGTTTCTTTAACGTCGGCCTATTTCCGCGACTATGGCCAATCACTGACGCTAGGGAGCAGTGCCACCTCTCTATCCTGGAAATTTTGCCGAACCCCTGCTTTCTGTAAGGAGGGTAGGGATCTTTAACGTGTCCAACATCGCATGGCCATAGGACCGATGGCTTTACGACCCCTCCAAAGGGCGGAACGTGCAGACATTCAACTTGCGCAAATACAATGCCAGAACCTCGGCTGATGTTAATGTTACAGTTTGTACTGAAAAAGTGAAAGGAGAACCCTGTGAGGGAACCCAGTACCCTTCTGCTCAGAGGCACGCGTTCTTACCCCTGAACCACCGATGATCTTTGATAAAGGTGTAATGTATACAATTAGCGCCGACTTAGTGCTTAGTATAAATTAAATCTACCTGCTCTACGTTCTAATTTACGGATTTTACAATTTTGCACAGCGAAAAGTTGCTACTTGCCTTTATTGTCGTAGAAGTTTTTCATTGAATATCTACATATATAAGGGTACAGTAAAAACGATTAAAATTGTACGCCGAAAAAAGATAATTTAATTCTCTTAAAATTTAATTAAAAGTTATGGAAAACTGTAAATAATTTTTTTTTGTAAATGGCCTCACATATCATTTGATTGTTCTTCAGAAAAGATTTTTTGCGATTGTCGTTCATAATTAATATAGCAAGTATCCCACTCTGGAAATTTAATGAATGACTCACAAAATAAATTTTAGAGTTCACTTTTAAATCAAGTTGGATCAATCTCTTTTATTATTATTTTTAGCGAGTTTTTCGTAAAATTTCGAAAAATTAACTAATGGCTAGATCTGTGCTTATATATATATATATATATATATATATATATATATATATATATATATATATATATATATATATATATATATATATATATATATATACTAGCTGACCCGGCCACGCGTTGCTGTGGCTAGTATAGTAATTTCACTGTATTATCTTCATTATAATATGAATGCTGTTCAAATCTCCCGCCTGACGCTCCATTACCGACCGCAGCTTCCAACCTATAATCTAGGCGGCGGGTCAGTGGACTTAATCATCGCTCTCTCTCACTCCTCACCTCTCACTCCTCACCTCTCACTCAAGCTTACGTATCTGCCCGCCATATTGTGCACATGGGCTTGTGTATAGACAACAATATCTAATCGCCTATTAATTAACACATCGATGAATTAATATATCAATCATCTTATCTTATCGAATCTTATCGCATCTCTCTATAAATATCAGTGTGTTTCAGTGATCTGTTTCAGTGAACCAGTCCCCGCAATCCAGTTTTTCTCCATCGGACCCAAGGACCGCATGGTTTTTCCTGGATAACCTTATATCTATATATACTGTAAAAACGTGACTGTGATATACTTAATACTCAACTCGTGATAATAAATTATGAACTTATACCAGCGAATGAGTGTTTTACATTTATAATTAGCATTGAATACCCAAAGTCCCAGTATCATCTATCTATCTATCTAGTATCTAACAAATGCAATTTACACTTCAGTCTAAGTAACACGTGGCCGGCTATGCTAACACCAAAAATTTAAAAAGTGGAAATAATGGAATTATACGGTATTTCGTTCACTAGAAAATAAATTTAATTAATTTTATAGCGTCAACAACACGTGGTAATTATGCTGTTAAAATGTAGCTTATATGACACGTTCGTAGATTTACCATAGCAGCGCCATCTATTGATTACTTACTCAACCCAGTCGAAAGGTATCGACATCTGTTAGAATCATTTGGAGTTAACAGATAATTGCGACTGTCAAAAGACAAATAATTAGCAATAAATTAAAATTGCGACTATAATTTGAGATTTAAACTATCCTATCTCTCAAGTTGGATCGAACTGCACATGGTGTGCGAATTTTATTATAATCGGTTAAGTGGTTTAGGAGTCCATTGAGGACAAACATTGTGACACGAGATTTATATATATTAAGATATATATATATATATATATATATATATATATATATATATATATATATATATATATATACCACACCGATAAGTCAAAAAATAATGGACCGATTTTGATGAAATTTGGTACGTACCTTCCTTTTGTATAAGTTTTGATTGGATAAGTTTGTTATCCAGGAAAATCGGACCAATTTTTTCTGGAAAATTTTGGGTTTTCTTTCAGAAATTTTTTGTATCTCTGAAAATAACAGAGCTATGATAACCAAATGGCGTGTACGTTTCTACTATCAAACTTACCCTTCACGCCGAAATTCAGATCTCTAAGTTCAAAGGTAAAAAAGTTATAGGCATTTAAAGGAAAAAATCTTGGGTGCCACTGGTGATTAGAGAAAACCACAAGAGGAAAATATTTTCTGTGGTTAACAAAACCAATTGAATATTACATACAACGGTTACGTTTGTAGCAGAAAAAATGATTTGAAAATTTTTCAATTTTTCTTTTTAAGACGTCAGAGTAGCGATTTGAAACGTCAAAATTTGCAATTTTCAGACAACGAATTTGAAACAAATACGGATTATGTAAAAGAAATATCAGAATAAGTGTGTTTTACAAAGCCCTAAGTTTCAGCCTCAGCCATCATTATCCTTCATTTTACTAAAATATTTTCGGAAAATCCATTTCAAATAGACCCTCTTTCTGATGCTTTGGCATCAGTTTCTGATATAGAGTTTATGATTTAATAGTCTATATTTTAGCAAATTTTCGTAGAAAAAAATCGTTTTTGAGAAGAGCGTGACTTATAAATTTTAAAAAGATTTCTTCAAATGAGCGCGAACTAGAACTCCCAAAACCCATTTACGGAATCAGTTTCAGTTTTTGTCTGTTTACACATATACAGGGTGATGCATTTCTACGGTAAAGCTCAATATATTTGTTATTACACAAGATATGAGAAAAAATTATATACGTTAATTATAGGGTGTCTCGAGCTACATCTTATAAATCCATTTTCACAATCACAGGCTGGCCCATAAGTCGTTGGTGATACACACTTTCTTTTTTTAATATGACACCCCTTATGTTGTTGCATTTTTGTGATTTGTTTGTTGATATCGTTCATTTTTGAGTTATTTTGATTGTTTTGCAACTTTTCACGTTTTTGGCACATATCACAAACACATACCACAAATTGTGATGCGGCGTTTTTAACAATAGATAGCGGAGCCATATGGAAATGACGCATTCAGAGAGCTTTTTGTTTGTATTACTCGTCGAGAAAATCGAGCTGCCGTGTACAGGCACTCTCAAACAGTGGCTGAATTCGAAAAGTTCTCGCAGAAATATTTTTAGTGTTTCCGTAGAAATAATTTTTTGCAAGATTTTTGTGATATGTTGGTAATTAATTTAATAATAAATGTTTAGTAAGTTATTGTAAAAAAAGTGGCTGATATTTTGTGAAAAATATAATTTGGTCTAAAATTACTGAAGGAAATTTCTGTAAAAAAATTGTGAATTTTTGTAAAATAAATTTTTACAAATTTTCAAAATTTTTTTTTTAAAGTTTGGTCCTAAACTTGTTTGTGAATCTTGGCAGGTGTGCAAATAGCTTGGAGAGGTTTGTTGGCCAGGAAAACCGGACCAGTTGTTTCTGGAACTTTTTGAACCAAACAGCTATTTTATTGAAATATGGTACATTGTTAATACTATATATGTAATACTGCCAACCAAATGTCATTCTTTTAAAAATAAGACATATTTGCCATTATAACCTTTTTACGAAAATTCGATACCATAACGGACTTGCTGCGTCCAGACTTTTTCTAAAATCTTTGCATTTTTTAATTTAACTCATTCTCAGTATATATGTTTCTTAATCCATAGGCTGTAAAATTTTCCTATTACACTTGTTGAAACCGATTCAACGGTAAAGTTCCATTCTTCAAGATTGTGGTAAATCTTTATGTTTGTCTCCGGTAATGTTTTTGTTTATTTAAAAGAAACGCAACCAAAGTTTATTTAAACAATAGCAGTGTAGTATCTTTTCTTGACAATGAATACTTATTCAATATTAGTCAAGTCAACATTTGCTTTTGAATAATCCGGATCATAAGAATTAAATAAAGCAAATAGTTTATATTAAGTACCTAATCGTTCCAATTAAAAAGTTTCTATTGGTATAGACAATATATTTTAAATAAACTAATAAATGGGCTTCTGTTTTTAATCAGATTTGAAAACACATATTCACCAACGATCGGCTACAATGGGCAGCAATAGTTAATATGTTAAACAAGCAAAATAAAGCGTCACTCGTGAAAAATTTTCCTATTTTTACACACGCTACAATATGGTATTTGAATTTTCCCTTTATCCTTTTTATTTACGGGATGATTACAAAAGAGAGCTTTTTATGTTTTCGGGTATAATTCTTTTTACTCTTAAACATGTTTTCGTAATGCAGGCTCATATTAAAGCCAAACCTTTAGACAGGAACGCTCAGTTAACATAATCGACACAGAATAAACGAATAGTATCATCATGCATCAAACATTATCCAAATGCTAATCGTTTTAAAAATTTTGTTTGGTAGCAGAATTGACTGGAAATTAAGTTGCTTATAAAAGAACCATTCTGGGTGGATGCTGTAGCAGCAAACAGTTAACCCCTCTTTTTTCAACAAAATACTGTACTTTTTCGAAATTATAAGTGGAATTTCGATAACAGAGAACGGCAATCGTTATTGTGAGATGTGAGATGATTTAAAATGGTTTTCTAGGTAGAATTAATTATAATGAACTCGGTCAATAAGCGGATCCAACACAATGGCACCAGTTGCTATACTGCGCTCAAAATACGTGAGTCATTGCCAAGAGTACTTGGAATGATATGTATTTAGAAACTGAACCACAGGCAACATTTTCCGTTTCCTTTAATACATGCACATGTGTTTCTAATCCTGCATTCCCGTTGGCTATGGTAAAGTTTGAAAAAGCTGGAAGGCAGTGTTGACTCAGGATACCGCCGAACATGAAGGGCTTCTGAGAGACGCGCACAGACTACGCGTAGAATGTAAAAATTCTCAAATGTTGGAAAATATAATCTATTAAGAAAGGCTCACTATAACTATAAATAAACCTAAAATGTTTCCGAGAAAACTGGTTTCGTAGCCAACGAACCTTAGGTTAATAGCAAATTGAGTTATATCATCAGATAAAGGGTATATTTGAAATGAATTTTCTCGAAATATTTTAGTAAAATGAAGGACAATGATGACTGAAGCTGAAACCTAAGCGTTTGCAGAACACTCTTCTTGTGAGATTTTCTCTACATAACCCGTATTTGTTTCAGGTTCTTTGCCTAAATGTGGCCAATTTTTTTGACGTTTAAAATCGCAACTTTGACGTTTTGAGAAAAACACCAGTTTTTAATGGTTATAACTTTTTTATCTTTTAACCTACAAACCTAAATTTTGGCACTTGGTTCACTCTTCTTAATACAAAGACGCGTACTAAATTTGGTTACCCTTACCCTGTTAGTTTTGGAGATATAATTTTTCTTCGAAAGAAAACACAAAATTTTCCGGGAAAAACTGAACAGATTATCCTCGCTAACGAACTTATCCAACCGATTTGCAAAAGGAAGGTACTCACCAAATTTGATCAAAATCGGCCCATTATTTTTTGAGTTATCGGTATGATACATACATTCATACATACATACATACATACATACACACACACACACACACACACACACACACACACACACACAGATATATATATATATATATATATATATATATATATATATATATATATATATATATATATATATATATATATATATATATATATATATATATATATACAGTGTGGCCTATTTAAGATTGAAACGCCACTGTAACTTTTGTATTAATAATTCAATTTTGATGAACAAAAGATATGAGATGAAAAACTCTATAAATGCTGTGAAAATTGTTCTCAATGTCGTCTGACCAAGGCCTACTAATGCAGTTTTTCTATGTCAAGAAATGACAAAAAGGGTTAGCGCCTTTTTTAAGGAGGAAATAAGTACGCCATATCAAATTTCATAAAAAATAGGAATTATCAACCATTTCAAGAAGTTTATTTATATGACCCTTCTTATATGGAAACACCCTGTAACTTTTCTGTTTTTAACGCGATTCTTTTATCGTGATCTCAAAAGATAGAAAATGAGTAAGCCTATAGATCTTGTGAAAATTGTTTCCTATCCCATTCGATCACGGTCTACTAAAACTATTTTCATGTCACAGCATTTATAAACTTTTCCTTCGACTCCTTGACTTTTATAGTTCGTAATAATAGACGTTTTGTGATGAAATTTGGTATGTATGAGTTTTGAAGAATGACGAATCCAGTGGCGTTTCGCCTAAAACTTACCCTCAATCTTTTTTATAATTTTTGACATATGAAAATAGTTTTAGTAGGCCGCGATCGAATGGCATAGGAAACAATTTTCACAAGATCTATAAACTTCATTTTCTATCTTTTAAGATTTCGATAAAAATAACCGAGTTATAAATATAAAAGTTAGAGGGTGTGTTCATATAAGAAAGGTCACACAAATAAATTTCTCTGAAATGGCTAATAATTCTTATTTTTTGATGAAATTTTGTATATATCTACTTCGAAGTACACCGAATACAGTGGCGTACTTATTTTCTTCCTAAAAATGACACTTTTACCAATTTTTTGACATACAAAAAATGCATTAGTAGGCCTTGGTCAGGTTTGACATTGACAAAAGTTTTTCATCTTATGTTTTTTAATCTTTTGTTTATTAAAATCGAATTATAAATACAAAAGTTACAGTGGTGTTTCCATTTAAAATGGGCCACACTCTATATACGTGTATATATATATATATATATATATATATATATATATATATATATATATATATATATATATATATATATATATACTCGATGCTGGTATCTAGTAACAAAATTGATATAGATATAAATTCATCGAATCATATTTCATTGAATCAACATTCTTTTTTCTGTATCCTGTGACCATAAAGAAATTTTCAGCTACAATACGACAACTTTGTATCAACAATTATATATGTTTATATTATATATATATATATATATATATATATATATATATATATATATATATATATATATATATATATATATATATATATATATATATATATGTATGTATGTATGTATGTATGTATCCAACCGCTAACTCAAATAATAATCAACCGATTTTGATGAAACTCGGCAAGTTCCTTTCTTTTATTAATAGCTTGGATGAGTGTGTTAGCCAAGAAAATCGGACAAGGTTTTCCGGGAAAATTTTGAGTTTTCTTTCGAAAAATTTTTTCTCCGAAATTTACAAAGATATTTCGATGAAATTTTGTGCACATATTGCTTTGGCAAAGACCTAACTATGCGCCAAAATTGAGCTTTCTAGGTTTACAGAAAATGGAGCTATTCAAATTTGAAACATTTATTTTTTAATATCGCCGCGTATCGTAAACATCGCTTATATAAGATGTAGTATCTTGTTGCTAGGCAACCGAACATTTTATTATATTATTGCGCAAGTCTGTTCAAGTAACATGTAGATTTTGTGTGTTTCTGACTGGTATGAAAGAATATTTTTTCTAAGTACTATTTAGTTGGTTGTCTTAAAAAGTTTCCGTAATCGATAAATTGCAACTTTTTGTTTCAATTTAACACTTATTAATTCCACATTTGTAAGGTTTATTATACCCATTAATTTTATTATCATGGAATAGCTTTCATGAGAATTAAAACTATTAATATTGTCGTTAGACTAGATTAAAAACATTCGTCATTACTTTATCGTCCGCTATTTAATTTCGGCTGTTATTCCGTTTATTATACGTCACTGATATTGATACTACTAAACATGGCATCAAGCTATCGATGTGAACTTCCATTATTGTCGTCTGTTTACATCATATAATTTAGTTTTTAACGTCATTACGTCATTCCATTCCAAACTGCAAATGTAATAAAAGAAATTATGTCTGGTATGATTGTTCGTTTATGGTAATTCAAAGGTGATTGTCTAATAACTTTTTAATTAGTTAAATTTCGTTTGTGTATTTAATCTCTATGAATTAATAACAAATTTCATAACGTTGATGGTTTGGTTTAAAACGAATCCTGAAAATATAAAAGTCAGTTTGGAATTACAAATTTTGAGACAAAAAGCCGAATTACACCAAAAAATAACAAGAGAGAGAGTGATGCGCTAGATACGTATTTCGACAACGAAGTTGTCTTCATCAATAGCTGCCGCTAAACTAACTGTATGGGATGGATTATCCTATTTATATGGCTAAACTATCCACACTAAAAATGATATAATACTGGTGATGCAACACCGGATGATGCAACACAGCATGATGCAATATCCGATGCCTCATTACCGGATGATGCCACACCGGGTGACGTAACACCGGGTGACGCAATCCAAGGAGTATTTTTATGTCAGTGGATGCGCTTAACTAGTTGTTGTGTTGATGTTGAAAGTAACCCTGGATTATTTCGTGCTATTTCAAAAAGTGTCGAATTGACGGGAGCCATGTCTAAATTGATTAAATTCTGTGGATTCTGTCAACTTTTTCTTTGTTTTCTGTTTGTTGACTTATTTTTCCACTGGGTCAGCAGTGTATCCATTATATTCGGCCACGTTTTTAATATAATTTAATTCTTTGGTATATCTATTTTTGTTTAAAGGAAAATTAATTAACCGGTTTACTGAAAAATTCAGACTGGCCATTTTTTGTGCGTACGTATGATGTGAGTCGTTCGGAATGTAGCTTAGAGTGGTGGTTTCCTTTCTATATACATCGAATTCCAAAGTGTCTTTCTTATTGATAACTAGTAGGTACATCTGAAAGGCTAATTTGTTATTAATTTTTAATTCGTGGGTAGATTTTTTTAGAATCAAATTTATTGTTTAATTTGGTAATAAAATCTTCTATTCTGCAAATGTTTGTGTTAAACACTGCGAAAATATCATCCACATAACGAAACCAGAAATTAGTAATAAATTACCCTTTCTAGATGTACTAGTTATCAAGAATATAAACACTTTAGAATTCGATGTCTATAGAAAGGAAACCACCACTCTAAGCTACATTCCGAACGACTCACATCATACGTACCCACAAAAAATGGACAGTATGAATTTTTTAGTAAACTGTTCAATTAATTTTCCTTTTAAATTATATATATATATATATATATATATATATATATATATATATATATATATATATATATATATATATATATATATATATATATATGGAACGTGGCCGCATATAACGAATTTGCCTAGTGGAAAAATTAATCAACAAACAGAAAACAAACAAAATGTTGACGGAATCAACGACGTTTAGAAGAGAGAAATCCGAAAAAACTTTGTTTGCTTACCATTTGAATCTCGAATCACGAGGGGTCTAGATAGCATTTAAAAAAAAGCCAATCTGCAGCTAATATTTTTGACAAAAAATACCTTAAAACCTTGCTAGGTAGCTCAAAAGACAAGGATAGCACGGCTAAAATGTCGGGAATTTATTAAATAAGTTGTAAAGATTGTAATCTTATGTACGTCGAACAAACAAAAAGATCGATTGGAGTTAGATTCAAAGAACACTTAGCCCAATTACGATACGGTACTATAGATAGATCTTCCGTCCCCCGACATATTTGGAATAATAATTATCACGCTAATGAAGATAATCTAAAATTAATATAACATGTTAGACAACCAGGAAAGCTAAACGCGTTCGAGAGTATATATATATATATATATATATATATATATATATATATATATATATATATATATATATATATATATATATATATATATATATATATATATATATTGCAAAATATAGTTACAACAAAAATGTATGAACGTTTCTCCACCGCCGATTACAAGTCACCTGAGCGATTGCTTTGTAAAATAAATTACTACGTTTCAACACGTCCTAGAGATAACATAAGAATACAGATATTTCCGCCAAACGAAACTATGTTAATTTAGTTGTCGTTGAATCTTCCCAAAATAATTGGAGATGGACACCTTTTAGATAAGTTAATAAAGCCAGTTCAAAGACCTCGTCCGGCGATAAAAATACAACACATTGCAGAATTTGTCTGCGACTAGTTCCCCTTTCGGTTCCGTTTCTTTACCTAAGATCCGGTATATAAGGTGATGTTGGTTTTTAAAGTAGTTAGAGTTTGTCATCCTCTGATAACGCTAACTTGGTTAGTGAAACGATCGTCAGGTCTTTTAAAATGTGTTGTGGTGATTTGGGTTCTCCAAGTGTACTTATCTTATGCTCATCGCAGGTTCCTATCTTCACTTAGGGTTATGTTAACCAGCAGGAGCCTATTAAGTAGCTAAAGACTAATATCCAAGCGGAAATCGAAGCTTTGGGTCCTGCCGTTTTAAGGAGTGTTACGGAAAATACCCATGAAAGGGCTTGTATCTGCGAATCTGAAAATAGTAGTCATTTAGGGAATATTATCCTACTTCTACATCGGCAATACGTGTGCAAGTATGGCGTCAGCGACAAAAATTTCAATATTTTTTTTTTCGCTTAAACGTCGTAAAAAGTGTAAAAACGCATAGAAAACATAACTTGGAACCGAAATTTATTATCCTACTTCCACATCGGCAATACGTGTGAAAGTATGGCATCGGCGGAGCTCTGGACCGGAAAAGACAACTGATCTACGGTCACTCTAGACCGGAGACAGAGCAATATAAAACTTCACCCTACCAATCGCTGTGCAGACTAGTTCAAGACACAGTGATTTTGGAATGGGTGGAGTAAGACTAAGGGTATGCACAATCAACCAAGGGTTGCGGTGCTATCGGGGCGGCAAGGCCGCGGAAGAGCCCTGAGGGAACAAAAAAAAATGGCATCAACGACAATAATTTCAATTTTTTTCGCTTAAACGTCGTGAAAAGTGTAAAAACATATAGAAAACATAATTTGGAAACGAATTTTCTTTTGTCTGGGTCTGTCGGTCTGTAGTCATGATAACTTTAGAACGAATTGAGATATCGTCTTTCGTCAATTTGGTAGTTAGCACCTGACGAACGGTTTGAATTGTTTTTGGGTAAAATCGCTCCGGAAGGTAGGGGATGAATGGGGGATGATTTGGTGAAAACTGACATTTTTTCGTTAAAACTCGAGTAATATAACTTTTAAAGGTTTGTTTATTAGAAAACTTTTAATTTCATCAAACATCTGGTATTCTGTGCTGAACCTTAATTAGGAGTAGAATGTTTGGGGGTGGAATATCGGCGACAAAAATGTCTAAAAATTTTTTTTACTAAAACGGCGTAAAAAGTCTCAAAACATTAAAAATCGAGTAATTTATCCTTTGAGAAGTTTATGGGTATAGGACTACGAATATTTTCTTTGTGGTCAAGTCATGGATACTAAATTCATTTAATGAGAATGTCTTTCTGCGGAGAGTAAATTATTACAACTATGTGGAAGTTATGATTCAATTTGCAGCACTATTTTATAAATAATTGTAAAAAAAATCCAAACTTTGTACATTATTATGGAAATATAATTTGAAAACATAAAATAACCATCCACATATTCCATATCAAAACTATTGCGCGATTTATACGCCACCTGCACCACTATTTTGTCTCCAACAGCGGCAAGGTTAGCATAAAGTAAATGATGAATGTGGGCAATTATTCTTATACCAATAAAAAATAGTGCTGAATCATAACTTCCACATATCTGTGATAATCTGCACTCGTCAGAAAGACATTATCATTAAATGAATTTAGGGTCCATGACTTGACCACAAAGAAAATATTCATATTCCTGTACCCATAAACTTCTGAAACGATATATTACTCGAGTTATAATGAACAGAAGAAAAAATGTTCGTTCCAGAATCAAGTTTACTCCGTTCCAGAATCAAGTTTACGCCGTTTTAGCAAACAAAATTTCTAAATTTCTGTCACTGATATTCCACCCCCACACATTCAACCCCTAATTTAATTTCAGTACAGAATACGAGATGTTTGATGAAATTGAAAGTTTTCTAATAAACAAACCCTAAAATGTTATATTACTGGAGTTTGAACGAAAAAATGTCAATTTTCACCAAATCTTCCCCAATCTGAACCGTTCATTTGTCGAATACTAACTGTGTACCAAATATATATATATATATATATATATATATATATATATATATATATATATATATATATATATATATTTATACATACACCATCCAACAGCTTAAAAGCCAAATTAAGGATGGGCCGTTACACAAAATATAATAACAGACAATAATCAAAGGAATTACACAATAGTCACAAATTACATCTCTTTGAAAAACATTTTTATCTCTGATATATTACATGAGAAGATATCAAGGCGGTCTTGGAGTACAGAGTAATCATTGTACATCTGGTAGATTGGAGACGACCGTAGCAATCGCGTACGAGCAGTCGGGAGATAGAATGTGCCTGGAAAACGTGCTGCAACTCGAGGCACATTGAAATTAAGTTGCTGAAGCAGATCAGGGCATAATTAACCAGTTTGTATAAAAATATAACGAGACTGCACTGCCTGCGCATCGACAGACTCTGCAGACTAAAGCGAAGAAGTAAACTCTCCTGAGGAAAACCAATAGAAGGATTATGACCATCCTCACGAAAGCTAAGAAACTTTAGAAACTTCCTATGCACAGATTCCAGATTTGCCACATGTATCTCATAAGTAGGAGCCCACACTACTGAGCCATATTCTAGTCGGGACCTAACCAGGCAACGAAAGAGCAGGGAGAGGGTGCCAGTTAGTGAGAAATTCCTGCTGTTCCTTATCAGAAACCCAAGAGTTTTGTAAGCGGAACTGACAGTCTGCTCATAGTGTGGTTTAAAAGATAAAGTACCATCAAAAACTATTCCAAGGTCCCTAACCGTTCCGGGGCGATCAAGCGAAAGCCCCCTTATATTATATCTGAAAGTAATTGAGTGCTTATTTCGAGTAAAGGACATCACACAACACTTCAAAACATTCACAGAAAGACCACTCTGACAGCACCATTTATCAAGCATCTGAAGACAGTTCTGAAGCTGCAAACAGTCAACAACACTCGAAATATTTGCAAAAATCTTAATATCATCTGCATACAT
The DNA here is from genome assembly GCA_964006375.1 of Tillus elongatus. NCBI lineage: Eukaryota > Metazoa > Arthropoda > Insecta > Coleoptera > Cleridae > Tillus > Tillus elongatus. The sequence goes on from OZ023264.1 coordinate 77,226,263, forward strand.
TAAAAACGGGACATGTAAAACATGTTTAACTGGGTCAATAAATATATTAAACAGTAGTGGACCGAGTATGGAACCCTGTGGCACTCCCGAAGTAATGTGATATGTGTTAGATTTGAAGCCCCCAACCTCGACAAATTGCCTCCTTCCATCCAGGTAAGATCTGAATAAGCCAAGCAAGCCCTCATCCTGTCAATTAGAACAGAATGACTTAGACAATCGAAGGCCTTAGATAGATCAGTATACACTACATCAACCTGGGAAGAGCGGTCGAGAGCGGACGCGATGAACTGTGTACCATCAATTAAATTCGTCACGGTCGATCTCCCTGGAATGAAACCATGCTGAGAAATAGAGAGTCTGTTTTTGATGTGAAACAGTATTCGCTGAAAAAAGCAGGCCTCGAATATCTTACAGAAGACACATAGTATGGCTATTGGTCGATAGTTTGATGGATCACCTCTGTCCCCCGCCTTGAAGACAGGGAAAACCCGTGACAACTTCCCAATCGCGGGGCATGTTCCAGATTTAAGAATCAATTTAAAAAATTTCTTAAGTGGAGTCAAGAAAGCATACAAGCAGTCGCGCACCAAGAAGCCAGGAACCAGATCAGGTCCGCAGGACATGTTTGCCTTGACTCTCTTAGCAGCTGTAATAATTTCATCATCTGTATAGTCATCAACAAAAAACACTGAGACGCGATCTGAAGCCAGGCTGCCGGCTGTAGGTGATGAGGTAAGGGTGGAACCAGAACATCCCGCAAAATAAGAAGCAAAACTCTCAACTGTCTGTTGCTGCCCGGATGAACTCCCCATAGGAGATTTTTGATGGCACCGGGAAGTGCAGTTCCAGAATTTTTAATATAATAATAATATAATAATATAATTTTTCAACCCTCTTAAAGTAGTTTACTCGAGAAAGATAAATGTCCCTCTTAAGCTTTTGTCTCAGCTCCCTAAAATTATGTAGAAACTCCACATTTCCGGACTTCTTAAACTTACACCACAATGAATATTTATATTTGATACTAATCTTAATTTCTTTAGAATACCACGGGGGGTACCTATTAGATGCTCTTGGAGCAGTCATGGGAACATATATATATATATATATATATATATATATATATATATATATATATATATATATATATATATATATATATATATATATATAACATTTCAACAGCACACCACGAGGGCTCACAGCTTAAATACTATCGTACCGTGGGCGTCGGCAAGGAGGAAAAAGGCAACTTGTTAATTGTGGACTTGAAGGTTTGGAGGTTCGGAGGAGAAGGAAAAACATGTGCCGGCAAGGAATTCCACAATTTGGAAGTCCTCTGGACAAAAGAGCGGGTATAACAAGATGTTCTATGTCTGGTGACTTGGACAGTAAAAGGGTGCATTCGCTCTGTTCCCCTGGTAGACTTGTTGGGGGCAGCAGGTGGAAGAACTGTGGAAGAAAGCTCCTCTGAGCAGTGCCCGTACAGATATCTATAAAAGAGAGAGAGGTCACCAACGGCACGTCGTTGGGCAAGGGATGGCAGCCTTTGGGTGAGGGAGGGTCACCGATGAGACGTATAAATTTGAAGACGATTCGTTCTAAAGTTATTGTGGCTACAGACAGACTGACAGACCGAAAGACACACAAAATGTTTGTTCCCAAATCATATTTTCTATATGTTTTTAAGATTTTTTAAGACGTTTGAGCGAAAAAAATTTGTTGAAATTTTGTTGCCGATGCCATATTTCCACAGGTATTGACGATGTAGAAGTAATTTTTTTTGGAAATGTGTAAATATATGCTGCGATTGTAATGATTAATGATAATGTGGGTACTTGGGGGTACTATTATGCATTGTGCACTATAATATTTTTATTGACATGTAGGTATAATGTAATTAATAAGCCATAAAACGCAATACAAAATTTAAATAAATAGCAAAATCTCCTAGAATTATGTTTGTTTCGGAAGCAAATAGAAATATCAACAATGCAGATAAAGCACGTGCAAGTGATAAAATGCTTTTAAAACTGATACCTACTTATTGATGCGTATTATGTATTTATATTACCCACGTTTTCACGTTTTGTGAACTAACAAAGAGCTATAAGTAGGTATAAAAATCTCATTAAGCTGCAGTTTATGAAATTTAAACCTTCGCCTTACTATATTAATTTTTTATGTTTTTTTCATGCATAACTTTGTAATGGTTGTGTTAAGCTAGTTAAACTTAAACGTTAGTAAAGTTTAAAAAACCTTCTTAAAAAGCAAGCCTTCCAAAACTTTATTTCAAATATATATTCATCATCATAGTCTAAAGGCGATCTTGCCTTGTCATCGCACCATGACACGCTGTCTTTAACGGCTCTTTTCATTTAATTGTAGCTTCCACACTTTATCAATTGTACCAGGTTTTCCAGAAGTTTTCCTCTTGGTTTACCTATTCCCTTTTTTTCCAAGCATGTGTCATTCAAATACTGTTGTTCGAAAGTCATTATATCGCTGAATATGATCAATATAGTAATTTACGTTACAAGTCCGGAAAATACTGTTTTTTTTTTTGGACGAGTCGACAAAATTCTAGGACGAGCCGTAGGCGAGTCCTGGAAGTTTGCGAGTCCAAAAAAACTTTTTTCGGACGTGTTGCGTACACTATTTTTTCGGCAACCGTGTAGAATAACAAATCAATGAGACACATTTCTTTATTATATTTCTTATTTGTATTAAATATTGAAATTCGAACAGAAGATAGGTACTAACAGAAACATTCTAATTCTTATTTATATTAATATTTATATTAAAATTCCAGCAATTGCTAATATTGAAAGGATTTAATTTGCTTGAAATGCTTGGTATATTTAAATGCCTTTTGTAGTCAGAACAAGAAGGTAAAGTTTCCGTTTCATATTGATTGTTTTCATCTAATAATTTTTGAATGGTATTGGCAATTTTAATTTTGTTTGTTAGTGAATTGTCTATATATCCTTCAGCGACATTGGTAGACTTCCAGCCACCGTGTCTCTTCAAATTTGTGATCTTTCCACCATTATCAGCAAATATTGTCGCTGAAGTTGCTATGGTAATGTTCAACTCTATTTATCAAAATCATACCTACCAAGATTTTCATATTCACAATGACAACAACGATGTGATTCTTCCCGGCCTAGTCCGGGAAGTACGTACTTCCCGGACTAGGCCGGAGAAATGCTACTTTCTCAAAGAAAAAGCGTTCGGGAAGTGGGTACTTCCCGGACGGTTGCCGAAAAAATTACTTCCGGATCATCACAACGTATAGAAGTATCACACGGGCGTCAAAAATTTCAATTTTTTTTGTTTAAACATCGTAAAAAGTATCAAAACATATATAAAATATGATTTGGGAAAGAACACTTTTTTGTCTGTCGGTCTGTATGTCTGTTTGTTTGCAGCCACGATAACTTTAGAACAAATTGAGACATCGTCTTCAAATTGGGTATACAATTAGCATTTGACAAACGAACGGTTCGGATTGTTTTTGGATAAAAACGCTTCAGGGGGTAGGGGATGAATGGGGGGTGATTTGGTAAAAATGGATATTTTTTCGTTAAAACTCGAGTAATATACCGTGTTAGGGTTTAGTTATTAGAAAACTTTTAATTTCATCAAACATCTGCTATTCTATGCTGAAATTAAATTAGGGGTTGAATGTGTGCGGGTGGAATATTGTTGGCAAAAATTACGAAATTTTTTTTTGGTCAAACGGCGAAAAAAGTCTCAAAACATATAGAAAACTTGATTCTGGAACGAAATTTTTTTGTCTGTCGACATGTACGTCTGTCCGTTAATAGGCGTGATAACTTTCGAACGAATTGAGCTATCATCTTAATATTTGGTATCTAGTTAGCACCCGATAAAGGAACGTTTCGAATTGTTTCTGGGAAAGATCGCTTTACGGAGTAGGGGATAAGTAAAGGGTGATTTGGTGAAAATTGACAGTTTTTCAATAGACCTCGATTAATATAAGGTTTCAAAAGTTTATGGGTACAGGAATACAAATATTTTCTTTGTGGTCATGTCATGGGCCCTAAATTCGTTTCATGGGAATGTCTTTCTGAAGAGAATAAATTATCACAGCTATGTGGAAATTATGACTCAATTTACAGCACCATTCTGACTTCCCCCTTTTTTTTTCAGTGAGCATACTAAGCATCTTTCTTCTCTCACTTCTTTTAGCATACTTTTATTGACCATTCGATCATACATTGTCTTTATCGTTTTTGCTCATATCCACATTTCAAAAGCTCCATTTTTCTCATATCTCGTTAGTCAAAGTCCAGCTTTCCGCCAACTACATCACAATACCCCATGCGTATAACTTGTGGAACCTCTTCTTCAAGTCTAAGTTTTCTGTGTGTTTTATCCCAATGACCTCGGAAACTCGGACCATTAGCCACAAACTGTTGTAATAGACAGACGAGAAGGAAGGAACGGTTTACAAATAACAAAAAGTAGCAACAAAATAGTATTAAACCATACACTCAGCTTACATATATAAAGTCATATATTTTCATATTATTTATGTTATTTAATTCAATTGTTATAATTATTATTGTTTTGTATATTATATATAAATGTATATATTTTGTATAATAAAAACAAAAGACAGGGATTCAAGAGTGCAGTTCAGGAAACCGTCAGAACTTCTACACTGTCTCAGAACAAACAAGATTAGGACACGGTGAAGAACATAAGGAAAGATATCAGGAGCTTATGTTTATAGATGCACAATATTTTTGTTACCGAACCTAGTTCACAAATCTACAATATTTTTGTTACTTAACGTACGTAAAAAACTAATGTTTCTTTTCCCCTCTTTATTTTGCTTAACCTAACATTTTTTAAATATATTTACTATTAAATTTCCACTTTTGATTCTCTTATGAACTTAACAAGTCTTTTGTATATTTCATTGTTTTTGTAGCGGTTAGAGTTGCAAGGTTTACAGGATGTTGTATTCCGTTGTCCTGGAGTAAGGTTTGGCGCATTCGTTTATTAAATATCAGGCGAAGAATATGTGGTTGAGGTCTCCGACGGAAACATTGTCACATTGACATGCTGGGGTGTTTCTAACACCCAATCTTATCGAGATGTGCTGGTAATTTTCCATGGTTCAATTTTAACCGTACAATCGTGGAGCATAATTCTTTTGAAAAACCGACGTCCTTATTAAAATGAGATTCAGTAAAGTCTATTGATTTTTAGACGAGGTTACAAACGTTTTCCATGCTATTTCGCAGTCTGTTCTTATTCCTGAACGGTAGTATGAGATTATATCTGCTTTCGTAAACCTGGTCTTTATTCTTCCATTCTTGGAGGCTTCCTTTGTCTCGCTCCCTTCATGATTAGCATGGCGCTTAAGCCACAAAAACTTTTTTCTTTCAAAAAAATGTTGTGGTGACTCTTCATTATCTCACACAAAACCGCATCCTCACGAAGTCTAAGTTAACGTGTTTATTATTGAGAAGAGTACTTTACCTATAGAGTGCTTGCTGTGTCATTGCGATTGTAGTTCTCAGTTTTCTGCTACATTTACCATTATTCGTAATAATACTTCGAAGGTACGTGTACATTCTTCTACTTGTACAAGTTGTTAGCCGTTTAGATTTATATCCATTTTCGCAGTCCATTTCTTACTTATCTTCATACTTCTGTTTTCAGCATATTGAATTTTTAGCTTGATGTTTTTAACAAACTATCCACTTCGCTCAGCATCCTTTGTAATTCTTTTTCCCTTTCCCCTGTCAGCGCTGTCATTTGCGTACCTTTCGCAATGAAACCGTTATCTATTTTTATTCATTGTGTATCCTGCTTCAGCCTATTTATTATATCTTGTTTTTTTTTAAGAAAATATCCTGCTTCAACCTAAAAGATTATTAGCAGGTCTTGGTGAGATATAATTAGATAATAATTAAATGACAACAATAAATACATACAATAAATACAATAATATCATGAGAAGGAGCAGTTAAAGTTTATTAGCACTAGATCTGGTTGAATAATGCACTTGACTTCAGGAATGTCAGGAGCTGAGTATGGTTTTCTCTGTTGGATCCTAAAAGATCGGTCAAGTTGTTTGGTATGTTTGAGGATATCCTATTTGCTTCGTATAGTGGGCATTCCACAAGGAGATGTTGAACAGTGCTTATTATACCTTCTATAAGTAAATTAAACAACTATGGCGATAATGGACATCCTTGTCGTATAAATTTTAATTCATTGATTGTTGTTGCCTTTACTTGGTGAAACCGTTCCATACTAAATAGTTACAAATGCAGATACTATTTCTTAGGCTTGACAATTAAATTTCGTTTTATGTTTCTCTTCTGTAACCGGTTACGCTGCTTGACAGCATCGCCAGACAGGAGAAAATTGCATTAATTTATACGTATTCGTGAGAACTAGGTACAAATAAAATCGATTGCTACGTTGTGATATTTTGATCAAAAAATATGTTAAAAGTAAAAATAAATATGACAGATGACGTGTTCAAAATGTCTACGTGATGTGTTTCACATAATATTATCTTTTGGTACAGATATGTAGATGATATTTTAACATGTTTTCAAGGTACCCCTACGAAAAATTTATTAATAACATCTATGCAAATATCAAGTTTACTTTAGAAGAAAAAGCTAATAGTTGTACAATTTTTTTAAAATGTAACCATTAGAAAGTTATAAAATAATGCATTTGACTTTTTACTATAGAGGAAACCTACTTACACAGACACAGCCATACGCTCTGATTCATGTCACCCTTTTTCACAAAAGCTGTCAAGCCTATCATTCAATTACACATTATGCATTTTCAATACCTGTTTCCGAAACCAATTTTGAAAAAGAAATTTCAATAATGAAGCAAATAGCATTTAATAATGGCTACTCTTCTAAAATAATAGATAAATGATAGAGAAAGAAACAAATTAGCGCTTAATTTAATTTATCCAAATATTAGAGACACAAAAGAAAACAAATATGTTTTGATGATTATTTAGGAACCATTTCAGGAAAGATTTCAAAAATGTTAAATACCTGTATAAATGCAAAGGTAGCCTTTAAATCGTACAACACGATACGTGACTTGTTATTTAACGCAAAATAAAAATCATGTGACAAAAGCAGGAGTTTATATACTAGCTTATACACACTGTAGCGCCATCTCCACCGTTCAAACTTCTAGAAGTTTTAATACCAGATACATATTTCTGCACTTAGAAATAACCACGGTGACAAATCTACATTTGCAAAACATATCATTGACACTCAACATAGACCCACAGTAAATAACCTCATAGAGCCACTATATATTTTTGTAATGTCAAGCACAAACTTGACTTTTTTAAGCTTTAGAAGTAAAAAGCACATACATGACAATGACAATAGCTACCTTGTCTTAAATGGGCAAACTGATCCAATGGATTCCCCTTTCTTGGAAGTCCTTTCTAACTAAATACTTGAAACGTAATACGTCTAACTATATTAGAAAAGTTATAATAAGACATTTATTGATACTATTTTTTAATTATTGTATTGTTTTAACTGTTGTTAGTTATTATTCTTTCAGTTTGATTCTTTTTTAATGTTAAATAATGACACGCATCATGTAGAAATTTTGAAGACGTCATCTGTAATTTTCATTATTAGTTAATTTTCTTAAAAAAATCACTAATGAGGTGATCCCAACTTTTGAATTTTGAAAAAATTTCTTCAAATGAGCGCTAATTATAATTAGGCCCCCTAGAACACATATCCCGGGTCAGTTTCGATTTTTATATGTTTATATATATATATATATATATATATATATATATATATATATATATATATATATATATACATATATAGATATATATATATATATATATATATATATATATATATATATATATATATATATATATATATATATATATATATATATATATATATATATACACACCGATAACTCAAAAAATAATCGGCCGATTTTGATTAAACTGGGTGAATACCTTCCTTTTGCAAGTGGCTTGGAGTTCGTTAGCCAGCAAAATCGGCACAGGTTTTCCCGGAAAATTTTTGGTTTTCTTTCTAAAAAAAATGTATATCTCCGGAAATAACTAAGTAAGGGCAAGCTAATTTGGTTCGCGTGTTTGTATCATTATAGGTAAATTACCTACCAAAATTTGGCTCTGTAGGTTAAAAGAAACAAAGTTATAGGCATTTGAAGAAAAATAAATTGGGGTTTTCCTTAAAACGTCAAAGTCGCGATTTAAAACGTCAAAATTGGCAACATTTAGGCAAAGAATCTGAAACTAATTCGGACTATGGAAAGAAAATATCTCAAGAAGAATGTTTTACAAACCCTGAAGTCTTAGCATCAACCGTCATTGTCCCTCATTTTACTAAAATATTTCCAGAAAATTCATTTCAATTAGACCCTTTCTTTGATGCTTCGGCAGTAGTCTTAGCTATAGGGTGTATCGTTTAATAGTATATAATTTTTGTCGATTTTCGTAAAAAATCAATAAAGTTCAATATATCCGTTATTATACAAGATACGAAAAAAAAGTATACATTAATTATAGGGTGTCCTGAGCTACATCTTAAAAAATTATTTCTACAATCACGCTGGCCCATAAGTCGTTGGTGATACAAATTTTCTTTTTTTTTAATCGAACATGCCTTATGCTATTGCATTTTTACATTTTCCATCTAAGTGTAATGCATGTTTGTAAGAAAATAAATTCGGGACGCAGCAAGTGCGTTATGGTAGCGAATTTTCATTAAATGCTTCAAATTTGAATATCTCAATTTGCTATTAACCTATAAGGTTGACCAAGAAACCAGTTCTTTCGAGAACAACTTAAGTTTACTTTCGGAATTTTTTGTACATTTTCAAACCATAAAGTTATTTTGATGAAACATGACATATTGTTTCTATTATTTAGGTTATACTAGTTACCAAATTTAAAACATTTCAATGAAAATTCACTACCATAACGCACTTGCTGCGTCCAGACGATTTAAATGATTTTGTAATCAAAATATCATAACGTGGCAACGGCTTTTTATTTTTTAGTTTTTATGAATACATATAAATCAAAGCAATTTTCTTCTGTCTGACGATACTGTCAAGCAGCGAAACCGGTTAGAGAAAAGAAAACGAATATTTGTGTATCCTCAGAAATAGTCTCTACGTCTGTAGTTTTATATTTTAGCTTCGATTGAAATTAGAAATGATTATTTTAGAAACGCCAAAAAAACATTATGAAGTTGTCAAAGTTTGACGACAATAAATATAAAAGGCTATTACACTTTATATAAATTGTGTATATACAGACCGTCCCACGTAAAGCGTGCATTAGAAGTTTTCGAACTAGTACTAAGACGCCATCGTGGCGCAGGTTGCTAGGTGCCAGCTTGCTAAGCGAGAGGTCTCGGGTTCGATTCCTGGGCGAGCCAAGTTGACTTTGTCTGGAAAATTTGTAAAAATATTGAATGATGGGAAATGAATGTGCTAATGGCCTGAGATGCCGCAGCTAATATTAAATAAAAATAAATACAAACTAGTACTAGGATTTCGAATCTGAAAATTTGCAACTGGATGTATCACCTCATTATAACTAAACTATTTTAGTGACTGTATCACTTCCGGTTGTACCGGAAGTTGCCAACAACTTTCTTAATTTTAAAAGAACACCCTACAGATTATTGCATATTCGGAATGAGCGTGGAATTCTGAGAAAATTATATGCCATTTGCCCAAACTGGTGTCAGCCGTTCTCAAGATATTCGATTTTCAATTTTTTTTTCTTCATAAGGTTGCAAATCTTTGAAATGGCAATTCTCAGGCATCAAGTATGTCATTGTTCTGAAACTTAGCGCAACTATAGTCCTACTGGTCAGAATTCTTCACATCGCGAAAAAATTTACAAAAATGATACAATGTGTTGTTTAACGAAGTTCAAATATCGATGATTTCAAACACGAAAAAGTATTTTTTTCAAATGGTACACCTGTATATTTTCATCGCATATCCCTCGGAATGATATTCTGCTTCGATCTGTATCAGCATTCTCTATATCTATCTTGAATTTTTCTGAATTATACGAAGAAATATGAATAAAACGGGAATATACTACAAAATTGGGAATCTATCTCGTCGGAGAGTAGGCTCTGGACATAATATGAAAACTTATGTTAAAGAGATGTAATATTATTCTCGTTAATTGCCATCGCAATACAGTGATCTATTTATTTGAAAGTATTGTGAGGTACACAATGGAAAATATTGTTGCAGTATATTCTGCTGACAACATTACAAATTTATTTTACATCTACGGAGAATGCAGGAGAATCGTATAGTAGCTTGTTCAATGAAAGATTTCCATATTTACCACCCATGAGTAGGACAAAGTTCTCCAGAATCCAGTCAAATTTTCGGAATAACTGGAATGGTCATTTGAGTAGAAATCGTTCAAGTAACATAACCGGCAATGAAACAAATGAAATCAATGTGTTGGGTTATTTAACGGCCTATTCACATGCTTTCATCAGGCAGGCAGTAGAAGATTTAAGACTAAGTCGAACATAAATTCAAATAATTCTTTCGAAGTATGGATGGCATGCATCTGCCCAAAGGACAGTGCATGGATTACGGGAGGGTGACCACATTACAAGGGTTGCATTTTGTGAATGCTTGATGGTACGGATCCAGGATGACCCAGGTATGTTAGATAGGATTTTATGGACAGATGAATCAAAATTTACCAGAAAAGGTATCATCAATCGGAAGTGATGTCATTTCTGGGCAGATGAAACTCCCTAGAAGAATTGAAGGTTAAAGTGAGACAAGCTTTTAATGATCTCACTCCAGAAATGATCCCAAAGGCCACTATTTCTGGATTGCAAAGAAGATGATTGATGTGTTTTGAAGACAATGGTGGTCATATAGAGCACATTTTGTTATTATATACATTTAAAATTAATTCATTGACTGTTTCGTTGATTATTTTCTGTATTTAAACTCACTGATATATTTTAGTATTGACAGATGGTTCTATAACTTGTTTTCATTTTGAGTAATTCAGTTTCAGGGCGATTCATAAACATCCCTCACTATGTTGGATTGAATAGAAGATGTAATCATTTCTCAAACAATGCAAATCGAATCGGAAAGTCTTTTTTTTAAGGGTATGAGGTCAAAATGTATTCAAACACCCAGTAATGGCAATTCATCTAAAGAGTGACATTAATGCCCCACAGTTAAAAAAATTACACACACACACATTATTATTATTATTATTGTTGTTGTTGTTATTATTATTATTATTATTATTATTATTATTATTATTATTATTATTATTATTATTATTATTATTATTATTATTATTATTATTATTATTATTATTATCAATACAAAGAAAAGCAAAGAGTATTATCTCGGATAATACAAAATTCACATATTTTCCATCATAACTCGGGAATCATCCGAGATAGGTATAGAGAATACTGATACAGATCGAAGCAGACAGTGGCGTCTCCTGACCAAAAAGTTAGGGTGTGCGGTAACGAGTTTCTGTTAGTGGTGGTTTTAAAAATTATTAACACTAAATCTACACACACACACACACAAATATATATATATATATATATATATATATATATATATATATATATATATATATATATATATATATATATATATATATATATATATATATATATATATATATATATATATATATATATATATATATATATATATATATATATATATCTAGTCTACTAACAAATTAAAAAGTCACTTAAAACTTTAAAACACGAAAAGAACATGCAATTATTATACAACCTCTTCTCTTCACACAAATTTGTGTTAGCGTTAGCATTGTCCGGAACGGGGTTAAAACTGAAAACATTAAAAGTAGTTCAATGTTAATATGGTACTAAATAATAAAATGTGCAAAAAGCCTGGATGCAGCAAGTGCGTTATGGTAGTGAATTTTCATAGAAATGATCTGGCGCAAAATATTTTATTATAACTTTTTTTTCTTGTAGCATAGAAATCTAAATTTTGGTGTATAGTTTAATTTTTATGTCGTAAACCTACCTACCAAATTTGGTTATCATATCTTTTTTGTTTTTTGAGATACAATTTTTTTTCGAATGAAAACTCAAAATTTTTCCGGAAAACCTCGTCCGTTTTTCCTGACTAACAAACTTATCCAAGCCATTTACATAAGGAAAGTACATGACAATTTTTATATTTTGAGTTACCGGTGTGATACCAATATATATATATATATATATATATATATATATATATATATATATATATATATATATATATATATATATATATATATATATATATATATATATATATAAACATATAACAATTGAAACTGGCCCCAGATATGGGTTCTAGGGGTGCTAGTTCGCGCTCATTTGCAAAAATTTTTTTCAAAATTCAAAAGTCGAGATCTCCCCATTAGAGATTTTTTTTCTACGAAAATTCACTAAAATGTATTATAGTCTTTGATGCTAGAATACTATGGTCTCTGTAAGCGCAGTCGTCATGTTTATAAATAATGCTATCACAACGTTGGTTATACCGGCGTTCCTTTCATTTGTCTTGAGCGGTATTTTTATAGCTCACTGCAGTGTTAAAATCAATGGTATTTTCCTCACTATTTTAAACACGTGGGTGGGGGACTGCATTGTATACCCATACCGCTCCATTGACTGAAGTTGTTCGGAAATCTTAACGCACACCTAACCCGAATTCATTCCCCATTGCTATTCACTTACTCATATTCTCTGAATATGTTAGAAGACGTGGTATCTACTTCATTTCAAGTCACTATTAACCGACTATTTATGAAATCAAATAAGTAAATTAAATCGATTGTCATAAAATATGTAGTGTATTAAAACTAAGGGAAAAAGAAATAAAACATATTTAACTGTGCACATTTTGATTATATTTTAGGGTGTGCGGCGCACACCTAGCTCACTAGGAGAAATCGCCACTGGAAGCAGAATATCATTCCGAAGGATATGCGATGAAAATATACAGGTGTACCCTTTGGAAAAAAAATACTTTTTCATGTTTAAAATCATCGATACTTGAACTTCGTTAAACAACACCGTGTATCATTTTAGTAATTTTTTTCACAATGAAAAGAATTCTGACCACTAGGACTATAATAGTTGCGCTAAGTTTTAGAACCATGACTCACTTGATGCCTGAGAATTGCTATTTCACAGATTTGCAGCTTTATGATGGAAAAACGATATAAAATCGAATATATTGAGAACGGCTGACACCAGTACGGGCAAGTGGCATATCGTTTTCCTCAAAATTGCATGCTCATTCCGAATATCTAATAATATATAGGGTATTCTATTATAATTAAGAAAGTTGTTGGCAACTTCCGTGACAATCGGAAGTGACACAGTCATCAAAATATTTTAGTTATAATGAGCGGATAGTGATACATCCAGTTGCAAACTTTCAGATTCCAAATAACAATATTCATTCAAAAATTTCTAATGCACGCCTTACGTGGGACAGCCTGTATGTGCAGCCACAAGTGTTAAACTTAATTGTGCTTACACGCCGAATAATTGTTCAACCATTACAAATAAATAAATAAATATCCGTTAATATCTACTGTGGTGCTTTGATTCTTTATAGATTGAAAATAATTCGTCTTTCCCTCGACTCTAATCTAGCACAACACTTTTAGCGAATCTTTTCGACGAAATTCAGCTGAGAAATCGCTAATAGACTTTCGAAAATTTTCTTCAAATGAGTGCGAATTAGACCATCTAAAATCCAAAATAAATAGCGAATCATAACTGTTTTTCTTACTACCTATGCTATTTTAAAACATTCAAATCTTTAAATATCTACATTTTCTCATAAAACAGGTCACAGAACTTTTTGTGCGATATACTGTTTTTCCCGAAGATATCTTACTCGGTTTTTCACAATAATCTAAACAGAAATAACTACTGGCAGTTTTGCAACAGTTATTCGTATTAAGTGTCCTACTTTCTTTACATACTCGTATTATAAATTCGACGAAGTAAGATAACGAACGAACAATCGCCAGAAGGAATAAAAGTATAAAAAAGCCTGGACGCAGCATGTGCGTCATGGTACTGAATTTTCATAGAAATGATACAAAATATTTTACTATAACTTTTTTTTCTTGTTACATAAAAATCCAAATTTTGGTGTATAGTTTACTTTTTATATTGTAACCCTACCTACCAAATTTGGTTATCATAGCTTTTTTATTTTTTGAGATAAATTTTTTTTTGAATGAAAACTCAACATTTTCCCGGAAAATCTCCTTTAATTTTCCTGATTAACGAACTTCTCCAAGCCATTTACAAGAGGAAGGTACATGCCAAATTTTATCAAAATCGGCCCATTATTTTTTGAGTAATCGGTGTGATATATATATATATATATATATATATATATATATATATATATATATATATATATATATATATATATATATATATATATATAACATATAAAAATTGAAACTGACCCCGGATATGGGTTCTAGGGGTCCTAGTTCGCGCTCATTTGCAAAAAATGTTTCAAAATTCAAAAGTCGGGATCTCCCAATTAGTTCTTTTTTCTACGAAAATTCACTAATAAAGTATACCTGGACGCAGCAAGTGCGTTATGGCAGCGAATTTTCATAAAATTGTTAATTACTATGTTTATTACCTAGAAACTTAGTTCTGGTAGATAATAAAGCATCGATAAAGGCAACATGTATACCAGTTTTCATCGAAATAATTTTCTCATTTTCACAGATACCAAGATCTTTTTGGCAAACCTGGTCTGATTGGGCAGGCGTATGAACTCATCCAAGGTATTCACAGAGAAAGATACGTGTCAAATTGAATTTAAATCGGTTATATGCTGCATATACATATATCAGTCTTTATCCGAGCAGAAATTGTTTATTTGTGTGCGTGTGTGTATATTTAAGCGATAGCTTAAAAAATATTTTACCAATTTTAATCAAACTTGACACGTGTCCTTTTTTTTGTAAATCAATTCGACGAATTCGTTAGTCAATCCAAACCGACCAGTATTTAAAAAAAGTTATATTGATTATATTTAGGCTTGTTAATGAATATTGTTACTATGTTACTTTTTTATAAACTTCACCCCACTCCGAAATGAAGTTTTATTTATGTCTGCAATATATTCATAACATAATTGGAATTTAGGTTTTTACAATTTAAAATCTTTTTTTCAAAATTCGCCGCTTGCTCGGTCGGGAAGCTTCGAAAAAAAAACTCATTAATAACGAGAACGCGATTTTTGAATTTTGAAAAAATCCTTCAAATGAACAGAACGAAAGTCACATACAACATTTATAAACATTTGTTGTTATTTATAAATTATTTATAAGTTAGTTATAAGCTTTAATTCATTAATTTGTTTAGGATTCTGTACTTGTAATAGACAATTTGCATGGATTTCCATTACATGAATTTAACATTTACCTAATAGTTTTTCATACATAAAACATTATTACATGCATGAAAATACCCACAAACATATGTAGTAGACAGAAAAATCAAAAAATTTCGAATTAATATCATGTGACTGCAAACGTTCTGTTATTGGTCGTGACGTACTTAGACAGTGAATAAATGATGTGTCTACATTTAAGTATTTAAGTACCGCCGCTTGTTTCTCAACATCGTGATGATGTAAACACAGAGAAGCAAGCTCATTGTCATTGTGGCATTATCGTCCAGTCACCTTACAGATTATGCGGGCAAAATTGTGGTGTCTGAAATTAATTATGAAATTCGCATTTTCAAATATTTTTGTAGTATGTGAAATGAAAAAAATATTAAAAATCATCTTTGTGGAATGTCTATGAGATGTAATAAGAAAAAAAAACATGCAAATTGTCTATTGGTTTGTTATGGATTTTTAAAGTGCTTGTCTTTCCATAGCGTAATAAATTTGACTCTATTCTTTTAAACTTTGTTACGTTCATTCGTGGCAAATGAGAATATCTTTCATTGAATAATCGACAACTTTTTGGTGAATTTTCTTTAAAAAAAAATCACTAATGAGGAGATCGCGACTTTTGAGTTTTGAAAAAATTTCTACAAATGAGCGCTATTTAGCAACCCTGGAGCCCAAATCCGAGGTCGGTTAAAATTTGTTGAATACCTTCCTTTTGCAAGTGGCTTGTATAAGTTCGTTAGCCAGGAAAATCTGCTCAGTTCAAATAGACTAAACAATGCTTTGTTCTAATTAAATAGTCGGATTCCCCGGTCCGTGCCAGTTGTGAGCTGACTTTTAATGTATTGAATTTCGACCACGTAATTATAATGCATGTTTGTAAGCCAATAAATTCGGTGCGCAGCAAGTGCGTTATAGTAGCGATTTTTTAATGAAATCTGCTCAGTTCAAATAGATTAAACAATGCTTTGTTTTAATTAGATAGTCGGATTCCCCCGGTCCGTGCTAGTTCTGAGCTGACCTTTAATGTATCGAATTTTGACTACTTAATTATAATGCATGTTTGTAAGAAAAGAAATTCGGGACACATTGCGTTATGGCAGCGAAATTTTATTAAAATTAGTTCAAATAGATTAAACAATGCTTTGTTTTAATTAGATAGTCGAAATCGCCCGATCAGGGCCACTTCTGAGCTGGCCTTTCATGTATTGAATTTCTACCACGAAATTATAATGCATGTTTGGAAGAAACGAAATTCGGGACGCAGCAAGTGCACTATGGTAGCGAATTTTTATTAAATGCTTCAAATTTCAATAGTTCAATTTGCTATTAACCTATAAGGTTCGTTGGCCGCCAGGAAACTAGTTTTTTCGGGAACATTTTATGTTTATTTTCGAAAAATTTTTGTATATTTTCAAACAATAAAGTTATTTTGATGATCTATGGTACATTGTTTCTATTATATAGGTCATACTGGTAACCAAAGTTGATGCCTGCTTTCTTTTAAAAAACACATATTTGCTATTTAAAACATTTTTATGAGAATTCACTATGATAACGCACTTACTGCGTCCAGACTTTTACCACATTCTACATGCAAATAAAACAAGTTCAAAATATCTGTATTTGAATAGTTTCCATAGTTTTCCATGATGCTCAGATGTAAGGCTAGATGCATTCTCACCACAATTAGAACCGTAGACCGGTTTCGCTCTAATTAGAGCTCGTCAGTACGGCATACTAATTGTAGCGAGAATACATCTATAAAGTAATACGGCTATGATAGCCAGCCTTCCAACACTAAGTGAGTGGTAAGACACGAAGCAATGTGCCGCAACCTAGTTGCCGAACCAAATAGTGTGTTGTCACGCCAGCTCCAAATAACACAAAGTGTTAAAAATAGAGACTGTATACAACCAACTAACAATGTAGTAAATTGTCAGCCCTGGCCCATTTCTACCCTAATATAGCGACAAGTATGTAAGGCTAGATGCATTCTAACCACAATTAGAACCGTAGACCGGTTTCGCTATAATTAGAGCTCGTCAGTACGGCATACTAATTGTAGCGAAAATACACCTATAAAGTAACCTATAAAGTAATACGGTTATGGTAGCCAGCCTTCCAACACTAGGTGAGTGGTAAGACACGTAGCAACGTGCCGCCACCTAGTTGCGGAACGAAGTAGTATGTTGTCACGCCAGCTCTAAATAACACAAACTGTTAAAAAATAGAGACTGTATACAACCAACTAACAATTTAGTACATTGTCAGCTCTTACATACTTTGTCCCTATATTAGGGTAGGAATGGGCCAGTGCTGACAATTTAGTAAATTGTTAGTTGGTTGTATACAGTCTTTATTTTTTAACACTTTGTGTTATTTGGAGCTGGCGTGACAACATACTACTTGATTCCGCAGCTAGGTGACGGTACGTTGCTTCGTGTCTTACCACTCACTTAGTGTTGGAAGGCTGGCTACCATAGCCGTATTACTTTAAAGGTGTGTTTTCTCTAAAATTAGTATGCCGTACTGACGAGCACTAATTAGAGCGAAACCGGTCTACGGTTCTAATTGTGGTGAGAATGCATTTAGCCTTACATACTTTGTCCCTATATTAGGGTATAGGGCTGACAATTTACTAAATTGTTAGTTGGTTGTATACAGTATTTATTTTTTAACACTTTGTGTTATTTGGTGCTGGCGTGACAACATACTACTTGGTTCCGCAACTAAGTGGCGGCACGTTGCTTCGTGTCTTACCTCTCACTTAATGATGCTCAGAATTCAATTGAAGAGTACTTACTAGGTGTATACTTATTTTGCATAAATCTATAACCGCCACAAATAATAAAAACATATAACTTGTAAGCTATTGTAACAACTGTAGTGGACACTAATGTTAGTAGCCGTTATTCCAATAGGCTACTATGCAAAACAATAAAAATATTTACGTGAATGTAATTTCAGCTAGAATCTTAAATATATCCAAACTAGATAATATATGGGTATAGGGAACTCATACACCACTGGAAAGGATTTTCAATTCGGAAGACATTGACATCATAACATATAGGGTGTTTTATTTAAAATTTGTGATTTCACAATTTGCGAAAATCCTGGTTAATAAATTAAATTCCGGTATGATATCTCGAAAGAACACTATTAGCTGTTTGTATGTACCAATTTGTGTAATGGTTTGTTGCTAAATGGACGAGTGACAGATTTTTTAATTGACCTCATCTGTCTAATTTTTTGAAGAAGCTTGATTAACTCAAAAAATCCTGTTTTTTACCAATAATGTACGAAATAAATTTAGATTAGAATCTTACGTAGGATTCAAAAATGTAATAATATATAGCGTTTTCCATTGAAAATAACAGACTTGATAGCAACTTCATTTTAAACCTATTTCAGTTGGATAGGACTTCAGCCATAATGGCTAGATCCAAATTTTCCGAAATAAATTTCAGCTAGAAGTACGAAAACTTTTAACTAACGTGTTACGTGAATCACCCTGTATATAGGTATGTATAAGTGTGTGTGTACAACATGGTTTCCGAATCATCTACGCCACCTAGAGACTTTCGTTTTTTTTTCATCACACTGGAAAATTCTTTCCGGAGGCTAACTTCGTTGGCCAGTTCTGAAAGTCAAGTTTTTCCATCAAAAATGCTATACCTTTGAAACTCGTTGTTTTTTTTAAACTCATATATTGCCATCAAACTACAGATTCAATATGCTAAGATTAGATTTAGTTGAATGATTGTGATGCAAGTTTTTCCGGAACTAAATTTAATATAATTTGGAAAAACCCGCCAAATATATTTCGTGTTGTTAAAACAGGACACTACTGTGTTAAAAACATACATAAAACAAACAAAGATGGACATCCCACTAAGCATGGTAACTTACAAATGCTTACCGCAACGTTAAATAATTTACCGTTAAGCAAGTTAAGTTTGCAACATTTCTAAATGTTTGCAGCCAAAAAACCAATGCAAACTTACAAATGAAACTTAAACGTAACTTTCAAATATAATATCTCCTTTGCCGGCTTGTTGTTTTTCTCCATTTGTAAGCTCACGTAAAGTTACAATTGTAATGTTTCTGAAACTTTGTTTTAATTTGTAAACATTTATTTGAATTCCCTCCGTTTTCGTGATCGTGTATGTTCGATCGTATGTCATCGTTGTCCAATAGCAACATAGCAACACCAACGCCAACAGCGAACTGACTGACAAAGCGTCCGGCATTAACAATTAGTCGAAGTTTATTGTTTATATTTTCACCATCATAAGTTGTTATTTGATCTATGTCTATTTATTTTTCTGGAAGTTAAAGATTGGGAAATCTTATTGTAGCCTGAATTGTTTGAATTTTGGGTAATTAAGTAATTCGTTGTCTGGAGTGTAGATAATGAAACATGGAGTATATCGACAAACATGTCAGGTAATAATCCCTGAGACAGCTATATACTAAATACATGTGTGAATTCAATAAAATTAGTCACTTTTCTGTAGCATAATTAAATTGTGGTATGTCGCTATTGGTGAATTATTCTAAAATGGCTGCATTTATATATTTTTTTCTTTTTATGAAATATAATCAACGAAAAAGAAAACCTAATTGCTAAATACGAATTTTGTTAGATCCTTAGAAGCAGCCTGGAGATGTCTTACCTGGTCAGACCAATTCATTTTAAAACGTTAAATATGATTGACCTATGGAAGCATGAGACTTATCCAGAGCAATCGACATCATACGAACAGTGGATTCGAACAGTACAGTACCCATCAAGCTGCCAGGATTGCTGATTTTGCACATTGAAGCAGTATCCTATCGTATTGAACATTCATATGGGTTAACTCGTCAGCAGCGGAACATGTGTTTATCATGCAAAAAAGAGCAATAAGGACATTGTGTGTACGTCCAAGAAAAAGCTGCCCTGATGTGTTTGAGGCCAATGGGATACTTAGGTACCCCTCCAGCCATATTCTTCTTCAGTATATGTGTTCAAAATATACAGTGAATGATTAAGCTCGCAACATCAATACCAGGTGCAGGCATGAATTAAAAATACAGTTGCACAAAAAGGAGAAAACAAGGCAGATGTTTGATTACTTGGGAATCAAATTCCTCAATTTTCTGCCTAATGTTATTAAAATGTTCCCAATAACAAGATTACAGTAGGTACTAGTGGATGTTATAAAACAAAAACCAAGGTGAAGGAATTTATTGGTGCTCTAAACTAATGTGTATAGTGTTACATACTACTTGTATTCATTCTTTGTAGTGTGTGTCTCTGTGTGTGTTAGAGTGCGTTGGGCAAAAGCTTTGGACGGCAAGTTCCACTATATATATATATATATATATATATATATATATATATATATATATATATATATATATATATATATATATATATATATATATATATATATATATATATATATATATATATATATATATATATATATATATATATATATATATATATATATATATATATATATATATATATATATATATATATATAATTATATACGTAATTTATTGTAGCCATAATTTTGCTTTATTTTAACTCAATGTTTCTGAATGTACACAGACATTGGCGGTACAATACTTACTCGATAGGGATAGTTAAGACATATGCGTGAACGCTTTTAGAGACTGTTGCCATATTTAAGCTATTTTCGCATTGAAGTTGTATTCATTTCCCTGCGCTTGATTTATCCATTGCATATTCTTACGTTTGCTTAATTAAACTTTCCCTTATATCGAAATGAACGCACCATTTTAGATATTTCTTTGTTCACAACAGTATTTTATATGTTGACTTTATTTTATGTCACATATGTTATTACCACATATTTTAGAAGCTAAAAAATTCTCGCCTCTCAAAATAAGTAATGCTGCAGAAGACTTCGTTTTTGTTATTGGTGTTTCACACGTTTTCCTAGACGACTAAGAGTTATTTAGTAAAACAATATCAAAAACAATTAATTGGTATTCATTTAGAAAAAAGAATTTTTGAAATCGGTGAATTAATAACGATATCACGAGTTCAAGTTATCTATTTTGTCGCTGAGTTTTGACTAGAACTGCATTTTAGGCTAAACATGGACACGCTCGCTATGTCTTAACTATCTCGATCTAGTAACTATAGTCGGTTCTTATAAAGACAGTGACTTACCATGTACATTTGATGGTCAATAAAATCTATATATCTATCACCAGAAATGAAATGTGTTGTAAGTCTTTAATTTTTTTATATAATAAAAATATAATTCTAATTAACATTGTCTTAAGTCATTTTTTACAGTTTTACAAGAAATATATATTATGTATAAATACACATATACCTATATTCAGTATTAGTTGGTTACTTGAAATAAATTGAGTTAATCAAACACAGTTTCTTTTTTCAAAAATTCTTGGACACATTGGTTAGTATTTCAAGTTGCAGTCTTTTAAAAAATATATACAGTATGTACCATATTTGAAAAATGACTTCATCGATAATTTCTTTAAATCAACGCTACGTTTTTATTGACTATTTTTAAACTTCTTACATGTGAAGTTGTAGAAAACCAGCAGATTTAAAATTTTTATTCATTGATAACCACACAATTTTCTTTCGTGCTTTCAACTCAAGATTTATAATAAAAATTTGTAATTTGGTGGTTTTGTATCGCTTGATGTGTACTTAAAAAATAGTCAACAAAAAGCTAAGGTTGTCATTTACAAAAATTATCAATGACATTTGACACAAATTGTATAATACATTTTTGGAAAGATTGTAACAGAATATTATCGGACTCCGAGCATTTTTGAAAAAAAGCTGAAGTAGATTAATTGGAATTATCCCAAGTTACAAACTTGCACTGTATATATAATATATACAATTGCAGATAAGTTGCAAATGTAAGTTTAAATTTTACAACTTTGCTAGGCCCTTTTAAAATTGAAGCTTGCTGTAAGGTAACATTTGTAAGTATAAAGAAAGTTTGTAACAGCTTACTACAGTAAACTTGCAGTAAAGTTACAAAAGAAACACTTACATATGTAAAGTCACTGGGGGAAGATTTGCCATTTGCAACAAACTTGCAGGAGGCGTGCTGTAAGTAATCTATCAAACTTACACTTGTTTTGGAAAAGATTCTGCAATGTTAATGCAATATTACCTTGCTCAGTGGGATATTACATTACATTCAATAGTTTCTAATCAAAAGAGAGTCAAAAAAATTTGGATGGCATATTAAACTGATAGATAGAAAAATGCAGACGCTTTTAATTGAATTATATAAAAATCAGCTACTTTAATTGAACATATGTGTGTGTGCGCAGAAAAAGGGATGTCATTGAAAGGTTATCTATCCACCATTCACATACTAAATTTAACATAAATCAATAAACAGGTGTAGGTAAGGTGAGTGATTAATTGCAAAACTTATGGAAATTTGCTAATACAACGCACTTGCTGCGTCCATACTTTTTTTTTGTATCGATGCTGAATATTTATATTTAAAGTTAGAACTATAGTTTTCGGAAAACAAAAAACCTAAAGCATAGTAAGTGAATCCGTCACATCATGTTAGTTTTCCTGCTGTTACACTTGCGTGGAATAATGGAAAAACGAAAATTAAGCGCTACACGCGTTTATCATTAGAACGTGCCAAAATAAAATTTTGAAATTATATATTGTCACTATTGGTTACACTTTTTTAATAAAAAGTCTCTTTTACAACACTAGGAACAACTTTTCCCACAAACATCCCCCGCAACAAAATGTCCTCAATAATCCTCCCATAAAGAAAAAATCCCGTAGGTTTGGAGGAAAATCCACTAATCTGGCAGCCCTGCTTTTAAGTGCTACACGTTTAACATATTCAAACAGTAAGTAATATATGATAAGACATTAGCTAAATAAAGCTTATAAAGGAAAATCCTTGCTATGAGTAATAAGTCTAAACAACATTAAATTTTTATTTCCTTTTTTCAGGATGTGCTATATCAAACATTATTCATCTTCCCGAGTTACAATTAGTGATAATGAATGATCGCGGATCGCCTGACATAACATTTTGTATGTTGTAAGCGTGAATCATTCTCATAACACGGCCACGATTACAGTGTATGCTAACTGAAATTTGGAACCTGGATCTTAGCTGGCGTGGGTAGCCATAATCATTTTGTAAATAAATCTGAGAAACTGTATTTCCAATAAACTGGAGTAAATGAACTACTGATTAATTTAGTCGTAGAAATAATGAAATTAAATCACTAAATATAGGTGTAAGTTAATGATGTAGGTAGCACTTATTTTGTTATCTATTTAGAATATGGTTCTTGTGTTGAGTAATACGAATCGACAATACATATTTGTTCTTGTTTATAAAAGACTTATAACCATAACGATCGGGGCGGCAAGGCCGCGGACGAGCCCTGACGGAACAAAAAAAAAAAAATGGGCGTCGTTACACAGTTTGTCGAAGTGGGCGGGTCGGGGGTGGGGGTGTAAAACAATTAAGGCACTATTCTCACAAAAGTATATCCAAAAAAAGTTCGGGGCGCAGCAAGTGCGTTATGGTAGTGAATTTTCATTAAATGCTTCAAATTTGAATAGCTCAATTTTTTATAAACTTAGAAAGTTGAATTTTAGTATGTAGTAAGGTCCTTCACGAGGCAACATATTCACCAAATTTCATCAAAATAGCTTTGCAATTTTCGGAGATAGCTTTTTTTTTCGAAAGAAAACTCAAAATTCTCCCGGAAAACCTAGTCCGATTTTCCTGGATAACGAACTCATCCAAGCCATTAACAAAAGAAAGATTCTTGCCGAGTTTCATCCAAATCGGTTAATAACTTTTTGAGTTATCGTGCGGATACATACACACACACACACACACACACACACACACACACACACACACACACACACATATATATATATATATATATATATATATATATATATATATATATATATATATATATATATATATATATATATATATATATATATATATGTATGTATGTATAAACATATAAAAATTGAAACTGACCGCGGATATGGGTTCTAGGGGACCTAGTTCGCGCTCATTTGAAAAATTTATTGCAAAGTCTCACCATCGATACCTCTTAATAGGTGAATTTTTAAAATAAAAATTCACTAAAATTAACAAACTGTTTGTTCTTTCATATATAGAAAAAAGGAATTTCAAAATTCGTCTTGCATTTGTTAGAAATTAAAATAATTCAAATAAAAGTAGTTTATTGAGTATTAATATAATTACTATAATCAAACTGGCATTTGGCTTAAGTAAACAGACTGAGTGACGATATGTAAGAAGGGTAATGATGAAGGGGGATACCCAGATGTGCTGAAAATTAACATTCAATGAGATTATTATAAGTTGTTGAGTTTTTGGCATGTGAATATAGTAATTATACTTTTATTTGGAATATTTTTAATTCTAGCAGTCAGAAGTGGGATAACGTACACACGAGTGTCTCAGGGTTGTTTTGTGTAATTATTCATGCATCAGTGGACATTCCTGTAAGTTTTTGCTTTATTTTACTGCATTACTGAATCGAACTTACTGAGTTATTGCATGCTGAGACAATTTATCACGTGTAGGGTTTGGAGCTAAGTGACTGTTTAATTCTTGACTGTTAATTGTTTGTACAATGCCACGGGAAGGCAAAGGAAAGTCCTGGTCTCGAAGTGCGACGGCCAAGGCTTCACACTCACTATCTCCGACCATCGAAGAGCGGCGACCTCGGGTCGCTCTCGTGAACGTAGGAATCGTGGACACAACCTTTCTCGGGCGGGTTCCAGATCTAAGTCGAGTAGTAGAGAACTACGCAGATTAAAAGAACGAATTCGCACATTAGAGCGATCCACAACCAGCCCATCTAATATTAATGGAACCCCGCAGCAGCCACGAATCCCAGTGGCGGCGGATGAACCGTTGATACCGGTATTTATTGGCGGATTGCGCTGTTGAATCGTGAGTCACACGGGTGGATGAAATAGCCAACGCGTACCAGTGCAGGATATTAGGAATTGTCCGAGTAGTTGCAGGGAGGCTTCAGGGAATGGCATAAAGGTGGTACGATTCAACTGATTTTATCCGGGTAGACTGGCAAGACTTTTGTTTAATTACCTTTTGTAATGATGTACCACATTTTATTTGTTTTTGTTTCTTGATTAGCTCGAAGGATCTGATTATGTTTTGTTAAATTAAACGCTGATTTTAGTAACACTTAACGTTTGATAATAAACTGTAAACTTATACAAAATTACTTATATTATGGTATGTTTTAGAGTCTATGAGAACTCTACGAAATGGGTAGTGATTATGCTAACACAAGCGTGTTGCTTGTTTCGAGTCTATAGAAGAACTGCAATGAATAAATATCGAATTTTCCTACGCTATCTACCTGAGATAGGTTAGCAGACGTATGGTCAATTGTAAACAAGAAATGACCCTTGTTGGGTTATAAGCGAAAGGAAAGTGCAAAAAGTGGTCGCATATTTCAGAAAACAAACTTTTCTGGATCAGAGACTGTAATGATAGCTTTCAAGCATTTTCGCGTTTATCTGTTGGGTATCGAATTTATTGTAATTACAGATTGTAATGCTCTGAGATCTACCTTCAACAAGAAATAATTGATTCCCCGTGTGCCAGATGGTAGCTGGACGTTCAGGAATATACTTTCGAAATTAAGTATAGGTCAAGGAAAAAAATGTCACATGTAGACACGTTGAGTCGATACCTAGGACACGACTGCAGGGTTGCTGAAGTGGATGCGACGGATTTAGTTGAAGGCGATTTGATTGTATCGGCTCAAATTCAAGACGACCAGTTGTCACGAATTCGAAAAATTCTGACAAGTGGTCAGCAAACAGACGATAATAAGAATTATTTCAAGGAATACTTCCTACGAGATAATAAAGTTTACAGGAAATTGGACAAAGGAAAAGTGCCTGGGTAGTGCCTAAAGAAGTACGATGGCAAGTATGGAGGCTACGCCATGGTTATGCTAGACACAGTGGAGTAGAAAATACATTGAAGCGTTTACAGCAGAACTATTGGTTTGCGGGTATGCGCAGGTTTGTGGCCAAGTATGTTAGTGCTTGTCTAAATTGTTCATATTATAAAAATACCCCGGGCAAGAAACAAGGGTTGTTACATTCACAAGAAAAGGACGCCCAACCGTACCATATAATTCATCTTGATCATGTCGGATCTTTTGAAATAAGCTGGAGAGGTCACAAATTTTTGTTAGTGATTGTGGACGCTTTTACGAAATTTGCTGTAGTTGCCCGTGAAGACTTAAACGCGGTGGGTGGTGAAGGCGTTACAGGACGTAATGCACCTTTTTTGAACCCCGACTAGAATAATAAGTGGCCGTGAAAGTGCAATTACGTCCCAATCGTTTAAGTTGTTTTGCGACACATACGGAATAAAACACATTTTAAATGCGGTCGCTACGCTACGAAAAAACGGACAATGCGAACGTTATAACAAGCGAAAGCTAGCTGCAAGGAGTGCGGATGACGACAGTACAGATTGGTACCTTTATGCTAAGGAGGTCCAACTTGCTATGAATACAACTTTCAGCAAGGGCATTAGCAACACGCCGTCCGAAGCGGTGCTGAGTTACCGACCAAGACGGCCCGTGGAGGCTAATCTTTTGGCTGAGGTGCAGGTTGATCTAGCCCGATTTTATTTGAAAGACGTGCGGCAGAAGATATTACCGCAGCATATTATCGCAGACCAAGCCAAGTAGAAGGGGCGTCGTAACAAAGCTAGACGGAAGGAAGGTAAGTAAAAGATAGGTGACTTGGTCCTTGTGCTCATAACCAGTGCTACAAGTAATGGGGTAAGAAATTATTACTAAAATTTAAGGGACCCTTCAAGACAACGATGGTTTTGTATAATGATCGTTATCAGATTAAAGATTTGCGTGACGGCTTTCGGAAGTCCGCAACAGTAGCGGCAAGGACAAATTGAGACCGTGGGTAACGGTTTAATTGTAAATTGACAATCGTGTGCCTAGGGCAGATAGTTATTCCCTATAATGCACTGTAAAAAGGTGACTCAGAGACGGGGGCAGGCGTCCTTGCCAGAGTCAGTTTTCCGAAAGGATTTAGCGCAGTCTCAGTGCTAAACACATGACAGTCTTTAGCAGAGCAGTCGTTAAAAGTACACAACGCAGTCTCAGTGTTATGGATCGCATTCCTTAACAGAGAAGTCGTTGAAAATTGAAGATACAAAATGCCGTATTAGTGTTACGGACACGGACCTCGATCCCTAACAGAGCTGTCGTTTGCGCGTATAAATTGAAAACCCAACGTTAGTGAGAAAGATCTTTCGACGGAGGTATGGACTAAGGTCCGGTAGTCCTAGGGATGGAGTTTTAGTGAGTAGGTGTACGAGCAGTACGAGTTTCACAGTACCTCGATATCCCAAGCACTACGGTGTCGTTAATGAGGTCTGCATGAGGCATCTCTCCCTCCTGTATCAAAAAAAACCTCTCTCAAGCAGTGGCGATTTCTCCTAGTGAGCTAGGTGTGCGCCGCACACCCTAAAATATAATCAAAATGTGCACAGTTATATATGTTTTATTTCTTTTTCCCTTAGTCTCAATACACTACATATTTTATGACAATCGATTTAATTTACTTATTTGATATCATAAATAGTCGGTTAATAGTGACTTGGAATGAAGTAGATACCACGTTTCTAACATATTCAGAGAATATGAGTAGATCAATAGCAACTGGGAATGAATTCGGTCAGTCCCCGACCCACGTGTTACAATAGTGAGGAAAATACCATTGATTTTAATACTGCAGTGAGCTATAAAAATTTGATTAACTCACTTTTCAATAATCTTAGAAAGTTTAATTTTGGTAGGTAGTAAGGTATTTCCTAGGACAAGATATCCACCAAATTTCATTAAAATCACTTTGTAATTTTTGGAGAAAAAAAAATTGTTTCAAAAAAAAATTTAAAATTTGAATAACTCAATTTTTTATAAACTGAGAAAGTTGAATTTTGGTACTTAGTAAGTCCTCTCCCAAGGCAACATATATAGTCAATTTCATTAAAACAGCTTAGTTATTTTCGGAGAAAAATTTTTTTTGAAAGAAAACTAAATTTTTCCGGAAAAACCAGTCCGATTTTCCTGCCTAACGAACTCATCCAAGCCATTAATAAAAGAAAGGCACTTGCCGAGTTTAATTGCAATCGGTTAATTATTTTTTGAGTTATCAGACGGATATATATATATATATATATATATATATATATATATATATATATATATATATATATATATATATATATATATATATATATATATATATATATATAACATATAAAAATTGAAACTGACCCCGGATATGGGTTCTAGGGGTCCTAAATCGCGCTCATTTGAAAAAATTTTTGCAAAGTCTCACCATCGATACCTCTCTATCAGTGAATTTTTTAAAATAAAAATTCACTAAAAAGTGAGAAGGAATCAGTGCCAGGGTTGATCTTTGAGTTTATTGCACAGTATAGACGAATAACTGCCTAGAGTAGGTACCAACAGACAGTGTTCGGTAATTAGAACGGACATGTCAAATAGAAACTTGAAGCAGTTAAATTAAGTGTTAGGATTTTATATGAGTTAAATGTTAATTAATTAATTAAAAATACTTGTACGATTTGTATTTAAGTAGAATTTAAGTAAGGTATTATGTATCTTGAATTTTAGTTTCCTCCAGGTTTATGTATTTCATGTCACACTCTGTTGCATTTCAAAGTATGAGGTGATACTGCAGGCCATGATAGGCCGAATGTAAGATAATTTGGCAATCTTAGAAATGCGCCGACACTAGTTGTCTGAGTGGTCAAACGCAATTGGCCTATGACTTAGGTAAACAGACTGAATGACGATACGTAAAAAGGGCACGGATGAAGGGGGATACCCACATGTACTGAAAATGAACATTTAATTCGATTATTATGAGTTGTAGGCATGTGATTATAGTAATTATATTAATACTCAATAAACTATTTTTATTTGGAATATTTTAATTTCTAACAAAGTCAGAAGTGGGATAACACATCACTGAAAATGCCGATTACTCTACCAATAATAATCTATTTTTTTCAGTTCCACTCTTTGTAGACATTTTTTAATCGCTAGGTAATATTCACATTCTGTGTCAACCAGATAGTACTGCGGCTAATCAAAAATATTGTTCAATTATATTTAAAATGTAGATTTAACTCGCATTGCAAAAAAAAGCTTAATCAAGATCCGATAGCCAGTCTGGCATACTATATAAATATAATAAATTGATTACGTTTAAAGATTTGTAACCATATTCACTTTAATATAGTTAGACATTCATACTTTTTAATTTCCAAATTTTCCTTATATACTTGAGTTTTGATATGATTTAGGTATTTTCCCCATTTCTGTTGTAATAATATCGTTATCTAGAAAACAAGCGTTATCAATTATGATACAAGAAGTTTTTGATGTATTATCTTATTGATATATATATATATATATATATATATATATATATATATATATATATATGTATACAGGTGTTCCACGGTCGATGCTACCTTAGACTTATATGAAAAACCAAACATGGGATCGATCTGAAAATTTAGTTGGTACCATAATCAAGTATGCTCTATCTATCCAAAATATTTTGAATTACTCGGTGTTGCGGCCTCTACTGAAAAGTCGTAGTAGCTCTGTTATCTTAAATAGACCACCCTGTATATTAATTTTTTTCGAATTCCTTGTTTAATTTCAACAACTTTTCCCAACAGATTCTTATACTTATCGATGGTGGTTCTACAGATATTTTTTTGACATCGGACTATTTCCACGACTATGGCGAATCACCGACGCCAGGGAGCAGTTTCACCTGGCTATCCTGTAAATTTTACAGAACCCATGCTTTCTGTGAGGAGGGTAGGGATCTTTAACGTGCCCAACACCGCATGGACACGGGACCGCCACCTTTACGTCCTCTCCAAATGGCGGAACGTGCAGACATCCAACTTGCTCAAATATAATGCCCGAACCTGTTGATGTTCATGTTAATTTATTACAGTTGGTACTGAAAAAGTGAAAGAGAAACCCTGGAAATCGAACCCAGTACCCTTCAGTTCAAGGCACACGTTTTTACCCCTGGACCACCGCGGCTCGTTAGATATTAATTAATTTTCATATTTTTTTTTTAGCAACACAGTCATGACTAAACCTTAATAATTTTGTACTCCTGCATTCTGTGAAGCTAAAATTGTAGTTCTAGTTTAAAGATATTACAGCTATATCATTCCAATAGAGAAATAGATAGGACATTATACAGAGTGTTTCAAAAGCATTACCTTTTCTGCTACATAGAAAAATGACAAAAAAACTGTTTTCTTTTTCAAATGGAACCCCCTGTATAATACCTAAAAAATTAGAAGGTGATTGAATTTTCTTTCAAATGATACAGCATGTTTCTATACCTAAATCTTCAGGATTTCCGAGGAAAAGGCATATAACTGAAAACATTATCTGAACTTTTATACTAGTACATTATTTAATTTCCATGGCAACCAAAACTGATGGTGTCAAATTAACATAAGACATTTTGGCGTTTTGATCGGTTATTCGATTAAAAATGGGTGAAAATAACTATTCAAACGAAGTTTTAATAAAATCATTTATTCTACATGGACTATGTCATCAAACTAACAAACAAAACATAACTGTCATGATTAAACCTTAAAAATAATGTAGGTGAAATGAAAAGAACTGAACAACAAACAAACATCAAGATCAAGAAATACTTATGATTATTATAGTAAATATTCAAAAATTCCACCGTTGGCTTCTAAACACTTCAAAATTCTACTATTTACGGCATGGATAGTAGCCCTCTCGATCTTATTGGGATCCAGTTCTTGAATATGTCTTACTACCCGTTGTCGTAATTCCCCCTTGGTATTGATTGGTGTCGTATAGCCTTTTTCTCTTATCTTACCCCAAAAATAAAAGTCTGGTGTAGCCAAATCGCGCGATCTAGCTGGCCAATCCCATAGACCTAATCTTCTAAACCAACGATCTTCAAAGATTTTGGAGAGCTCCTGAGATACTTCATAAGTGTAATGAGGCAGAGCACCGTCCAACTGATAACAAAAATTCTGGTATTCTTCTAGTGGGAGATCTTCCAAGAAGTCACTGACAACCGTTCTTAATATTTCCAGGTCACTTTCCGAATATAATTGTTGATCATAGATAAATAAACGTTCTCGATTTTCTTCAATAAACAGAAAACATTAAAACTAACTCTGTTTTGAAATTCTATACCACTGGTCACTCTAGGATTTTCACTAGCCCAACAGTGGATATTCTGCCTATTGAAAATCCACTCCTGTGAAAATTTCGCTTCATCAGTCCAAATGATTTTTGATAGAAACTGAGGATCTACTTGAATTCGGACTAAAAGGGTTTCACAAAAATGGATCTTTCGTGAACTATCTTGAGTGCTTGAACTTGACTAAATTTATATAGATGTATGTTGTGCTTGAACAAAATTCTCTAAATAGAAGAGCGTGACACACCTAAATCGTCTTGTGTACTCCGGACGGAAACCTGCAGATATGCTCTAAAATACGCCACGACGTTGACGACATTGTCTTCGTCGGAGGTGACTGGCTCCCGCAAAGTCGGAGGTGCTTTCAGTTTTGAACAATAATCAACGAATTTGTTAATTAATTAGCTGATTTAATTTAATCTTCTGCAAGTTCTGGCTATAATTTGATGGCATTGTCCATGTAGAATAAATAAGTTCATTAAAACTTCGTTTGAATAGTTATTTTCACCCATCTTTAGTCGGATAGCCGATCAAAACGCCAAAATGTCTTATGTTAGTTTAACAATGTGAGTTTTAGTTGCCATGGAAATTGAATAATGTATAAGTATAAAAGTTGAAATTATTTTTTAAAGTAAGATGCCTTTTACTTGGAAATCCTGAAGATTTAGGTATAGAGACTGCTATACCATTTGAAAGGAAATTCAATTACATATCAATTTTTAGGTAATATGCAGGAGGTTCTATTTGAAAAACAGCTCTTTTGTTATTTTTCTATGTAGCAGAGAAGGTAATACTTTTGAAGCGACCTGTATAATATCACATCGATTTCTGTATTAGAATAAAATAATTGTACTATCCTTAAACTACAACCACAATTTTAGCTTCACAGGATGCAGAAGTACAAATATATTAAGGTTTAATCATGACTGTGTTTTGCTTCAAAAAATATGAAAATTAATATCTGGGGAACCACCACCGATAGGAACATATTGGAAAAAAGTTATTGAAATTAAACAAGGAATTTGAAAAAATATATAATATACAGGCTCGTCTATTTAAAATAACAGAGCCGTTACCACTTTTCAGTACAAGCGGCAACACCGCGTAATTGAAATTATTTTGAATAGATAGAGCATGCTTGATTATGGTACCAACCAAATTTTCACATCGATCCCGTGTTTGGTTTTCCATATACGTCTAAGGTACCGTCGACCGTGGGATACCTGTATTTCTGTTATTATCCTTGGGTTGGTGGAAAATTCATTCCTCCTGTCAAATTTGTAACATTTATGCCCGGTTTTACAAACCTCGATTAAATATTTAACGGACGGTTAATCATTGCTTAATACGATCAATCACAGATTCAAAATATTTGGTTATCATGGCAAAAATCCGAATCATACTTCTGTGATTGGTGGCCTGATACAATGATTAACTAACTGTCCGTTAAATGTTTAATCGAGTTTATTATTAGTGGTCTATTAAGTTGTATTACTTGTTGTTTTTTAAGATATCTGGAAAAATTTTGCAGAACATTTTTACAAACCTAACTGATTATAATTGTATAGCTAAGGCTTTGTTATTTCTGAGGTCTAGGTTATTGTAAAACAATCTTTAAATGCCTTTAAATATTGAGGTAATGCATATGACAATACTATAATTTAATAAATTAAAATTCAGTGAGCTTATTATTAAATTCATTAAATAAATGTTTCGGGGAAAATTCAAGGTTTATTACATTGCGATAAACAAATTGCCCTATTTTATTTAGCAAACTACTAGGAAAATCTTGAGGCAATAATTTTTTAGGACACTAACTTTCACGATAAGATTTTAAACGTTTATGGTTATGTGAACCTTACTCTCATTTCAGTTGACCATGAAACAGATCTGCGAAATAACGATGACTTTCAGTTGTAGCAGATGCTTGTAATGTGGTTATTAAAATAATTAGTAGTATCATAAATACGCATCTTTGGCAACATGATATTTCATATTGTTTGTAGCATAATATGTTATTCTAAAGTATTTTACCATTTTCATAATTCAATTTAATAATTACATACATGCATTTTTAATAAAACATGGAAAACTAATTCTGCAGTAGCCTAATGGCTCAGCAAATACGAGAGTGTATTGACGAATAATAATAATAATAATAATAATAATAATAATAATAATAATAATAATAATAATAATAATAATAATAATAATAATAATAATAATAATAATAATAATAATAATAATAATAATAATAATAATAATAATAATAATAATAATAAAAAGCCTGGACGCAGCAAGTGCGTTATGGTAGTGAATTTTCATAGAAATGATCTGGCACAAAATATTTTTTTATAACTTTTTTTTCTTGTAACATAGAAATCAAAATTTTGATGTATAGTTTACTTTTTATATCGTAAACCTACCTACCAAATTTGGTTATCATAGATTTTTTTTTAAGATAAAAATTTTTTCAAATGAAAACTCAAAATTTTCCCGGAAAACCTCGTCCGATTTTTTTGATTAACGAACTTATCAAAGCCAGTTACAAAAGGAAGGTGCGTGCCAAATTTTATCAAAATCGGCCCATTATTCTTTGAGATAAAATTTTTTTTCGAATGAAAACTCAAAATTTTCCCGGAAAACCTCGTCCGATTTTCCTGACTAACTAACTTGTCAAAGCCATTTACAAAATGAAGGTACATGCTAAATTTTATTAAAATCGGCTTATTACTTTTTGAGATAAGAATTTTTTTCGAATGAAAACTCAAAATTTTCCCGGAAAACCTTTTCAGATTTTCCTGACTAACGAACTTATCCAAGCCATTTACAAAAGAAAGGGACATGCCAAATTTTATCAAAATCGGCCCAAAAATGTTTGAGTTATCGGTGTGATATATATATATATATATATATATATATATATATATATATATATATATATATATATATATATATATATATATATATATATATACATATAAAAATTGAAACTGACCCCGGATATGGGTTCTAGGGGTCCTAGTTCGCGCTCATTTGCAAAAAAATTTCAAAATTCAAAAGTCGGGATCTCCCCATTAGTGAATTTTTTCTACGAAAATTCACTAATAGTAATAATACTACTACTACTACTACTACTAATAATAATAATAATAATAATAATAATAATAATAATAATAATAATAATAATAATAATAATAATATAAAAATAAGCGACAACACTCAACACAAGATTCGGTCAGGTTAAAACCAAATTTATGGTATTGTCAAAAAAATGCGACAATTATGTCACATGTGCCCCTAAAATCAGAAGGACGTCGTTGGAAGAAGTCAAGGCATAACCCTTGACTCTAAACTAAGTTGGAAGGTTCATGTCAACCAACTCAAAGCTGACTGTATAAAGGCGCTTGGTCTTTTGAGAGCTCTAGCACATCATAACTGGGGTGCTCATGAGACAGTGCTGCTCTCCATTTTTAGGTCACTAATCAGATCAAAAATTGAACACTGCCAAATTACCTATGCAAAATCAGTTTTGAAACCTCTGGATGTGATTGTAAATCATGCCTCAAGGATACTAACAGGAGCCTTTCGAACAAGCCCCACGGACAGCCTGTATCGGGAATGTGGAGAAAGACCCCTCTGGCTGCGAAGAGAAGCAGCGAAAATTTCGGCAGATCCAAAAAACTCAGTTTACCATCTAGTATCTCAGTCGGATACCAACAGATTTCAGAATAACTCCCTTCAGCCACTATCGATTGTTCAACATGTCAGAGGATACCACCAAATATCCAATTTTAGCGAAAAAGCCCTGCAAAATGGACAAATACCGCTATGGATTATTAGATTACCAGATACAGACACCAATCTCACAACTTGTAACACATATTCCTTGCCTACCGACAGTGTGGATAGACTATTTCAGGATCCCATCTCAAAATACCAATGTGACCTAATCATGTATACTGACGGATCAAAGAGCACACGGGGTGTAGGAAGCGGTGTTATATCTCACCTCAAAAGAGAGGCGTATCACCTATTATCAGAGTGTAGCAATTACACCGCAGAGTTATTTGCCATAAATAGGGCAGTCCACACATTCAGCGACTCCCCATACAAAAGTGCTTTAGTGCGCACAGACTCTTTAACCTCTATTAATTCACTTGCATCGCTTTATGCAAGAAACCCTAAAGCAATTCAAATACAAGAAAGCGCCCACGGTCTCTACCATGCTGGCAAATCAATCTCACTGATCTGGACGCCTTCCCACAGTGGTCTTGTAGGCAATGAAAATGCTGACGAATGCTTACGGAATGCGATACTAGAAGAGATAATAATACCCATCGAAACTTATTCAGACCTTATTGCCAATTCTTAAAGACAGTTCTAAAACCAAATGGCAAAACCACTGGTCATCCCTTGACAACAAACTTTGTAAGATCCAAACATCAGTTACCCCAAAGACGCTTCCAAGTCTAACACGCAGGGAAGAAGTCGTCATTAGAAGAACTCGTATAGGCCATTGTAAGTGCTACCATGGATACCTACTTATCCAGCAACAACAACCTCAATGTGAAATATGTGACAGAGTGATTACTGTTAACCATGTGCTTCAAGAATGTCCACTATATATTAATCCAAGAGTCGGGAAATGGGAAAATACTAGCTCAAATTCTTGACTTGGGTGAGCCAAATGTGACTAATTTACTCTGTTTTTAAGACAATCCTCACTATTTGATAGCATTTGATTACACATACTTTCAATTAGCGAAACAAATGGTACCGACAGTGTCAATGACCTTAGATGTTAAGGCACTTTAAACTTCCAAATAAAATAAAAAATAAAAAGATCCGGTCAATCACACTGAACAAGAATATTTGGGTAGCTTAAAATAGAAAGTTTCTGTACACGCAGAACGTTTGAGCAGATATAAAGCGAGCAACAATATGAAATGCTATAATACCATGTTTGAGCGCTCTGAAAGGATTTCTACCGTCAGTTTAATTCTGCTTAATATGCAGCTACCGATACTTTTCCAAATAAGGAACAAATCGAGATATTTTGGAAAGGTCAACTTTCCTGCAATATTGGAGTCAGCTGGGTTAATGAATAACTTTGAATAAAAAACGTTTTAAGTACGATTTAATTTTTTTTTGTATTGCATTGTCGTCGGAACTAAATAAGTTTGAAAAATTTTAGAACGATCGAATAATCAGAAGTAAGTTAATATTCGATTACAATATTTGATGGTCAGAGAGCTGTGAAACTAAACAAAATGTTTTAATAATAGGAACACCGAGGTTGTCAGAGTTATGTATGAACAGATGCAACATGAGCCCTTTGCCATAGTCTCCGAGCTTATTAAATGGCTTCATAACTGGAGGGCACCCGGACCCAATGGCGTCCAAAAATTTTTACCAAAGAAATTTAGGATGCACATTATCTATTGGCGGAGTTAATAAATTATGTTATCCTTGACCCAAACAAGATATGTCTCGTATATCAAAGGACGCGAGGCAGATGATCTAACATCGTTAGAGTTAAGAGGAAATGAACTGCAAAGTCACCACCAGACTCAGCAAGGAAAACTGCAACCCTCGATGTAGAAGCTTCTCTATGGGCGACATTTAAATGAAACCTCCTACGCAGATGTTGACAAATCGGCGTAGAACTACTGGTTGCTGTCGGCACAAATGTTTCTGGAGCCAGAGGGTTTATTCGGTCCAAGATGACAAATGCAGAAATGGGTGTCAGACATAAGATACCATCCAGTACGTTACTAGAGGATGCCAGGCGTTTACTGCCACGGGGCACAAATAGAGGCACTACTCAGCAGTGAAACCACTGCATCAAGAACATGCTCTGAAAATGGCACTTTCAAATTTTAGTAATGTGCCCTACTATATATTCACCTTTGAACCTGTTGTAGAGAATACCATGTACAGGTTTTATTGGGGTCGGACCAGTCCTACAGACTTGTCCACAACAGGTCAGATATAATAATACTAAAATTGGTTAGAGAAGAAAACAAAAACTTGCGAAGCCAGAGAAGAAGGCACTACATCTGTGTTTTGTTGTAAAGTTGCCACACAGATCCATTATCTCTACTTTACACTGTAGAATGTTTGATACTTTTCTCGTATATAATCTTGATAATCCATTTCTGCATAAACTGTATTTTTTTAAATAGCTGTCTGCGGCACTTCCCCATCCCAAAGAATCATAAGCACGATGTGACGAACTGAATACTTAATACAATATTATTAGTTGTTGGTCAATGTATTATTTCATAAATAAAAATTGGGATATAAAAGCGCTCAATGAGAAACATAACCTAACAATCACAGTGTAAATACATACCCACTACAATTCCCACGTAAGTAGTCTTAGTCTCTTCAAGAATTACACGTTTCACTAATCAGAAGTAAACCCATATTTAGCAGTGTTTTAGAATACGACGTAAAGGGTAAGTATCTGGTTTTTCGTAATTTCCGGTTTATATATTCGCTCTGGACCATCTAGACACAAACACGAAGTCAGGCTCCAGTTCTGTATTGGTCTCTATTTTTGTCCAGGTGTGAGAGGTATCATATCCTGCATGGTTAGCAAAACTCACAACACGTATACCGACATTAGGTTCCAAAAAATTATTAACAAACACTGTGAACAACAACAGTGGACCAAAGGCAGAACCCTGAGAAACACCCTAGTTAACAGACATAGGTTTACTAGAAGTATCTTCTACCACTTTTCTGGCGCTTTAATAATTAACTTTCCAACAAATCATGAGATTTTTCTTTCAAGCCGCAAGCCTCAAGTTTCCTCAGTAAAATTCCATGATTCAAAACGCCAAAAACCTTTACCAGATCCAGAAAAATGCATAATTTAGGAACACTGTCATCAACCGCATTATAAATAGGAGATGTTAAATCACACATTTCAGCTTCCGCAGATTTACTTTTCTGAAAACCATATTCACACTGCGACAAAACACAATTTTTACAAAAGAAAGATACGGTCTCGACGTAATTAACTTTTAAATTATTTTACTAATATTTGCTACCAAGGTCGATAGCTTGCAAGTTCCATCTTAGGTCCTTTTTATGTAGAGCTTTGACTATCCGCATTTTCAGCATATTTGGAAACGTTCCAGTGCTAAAGCATTTACTTATTATATAAACTAGGGCGTTTTGGCCTTTAGTACTCCGAGAATTTTCTGAACCTCGGCACCATCCACAGGGCGTAGAGTTAAGCAGCCAAATTTTCTCCAACCTTACAAAAGTATTAATTGAACGCATCTACTATGTTGTCCCTACTTGTCAAATTTTTAAGTCTTTACTTTTTGTATCATCAACTCCTGTTCCAACCATTCTTTTGTTACAAATGCCCACAACAACATTCCACAATGACCTATGTTGCTCTAGTTACTTTACATAGCTCATTTTTACAAAGGCCGTATTAGTTTTTAATTGGATAGTATTAGGATAAACTATGAACTAACAGACCTCTATACAACATATTCTTGAATGATACACCTAAGAATTACAGGAATAATCATCCACTTCTTCTCAACCATTGTTTCCTTTGTGGTTTTACTCTGTCCATATTCTTTGTCAATGTGTAAAGCAATTCTACAAATTAAGATTTTTCTAGTTAAATCAGACCCTAATTGACTATAATTAATCTATTTTCACATATCTCCTTTAGACATTTCACAGCTATCTTGTGAATTGCCTTTATTGCAGGTGCCGTTGACAGATTATCATTTATAATATTGTCCAATATAATAAGGTGAACTCTGTCACCTACTTCTGATTGGTCCACTTTAGCACAAAAAAATATTTAGTCATGTCTTAGATTCAGGACGTATAGAAACATCAATACAAGAAGTAAAGCTAAAGTAACTCATCGTGCTCTTATATATTTCTGATGTTTCTTAGTCTAATAAAAGATCTATATTTTATAAACAGTTACGATGTGATTTTTAAGACCTTTTCTTTAATAGACATTGAGAGAGCTCGCTATTAAATTCAGCTTTGTGACCTAGTAAGATTTGAATGCTTCTTTGGACAAAATCTTGCGATACTGTATAAAGGAACTTACTAGAAATATGAGTGTGTCACATCAAAAAGTCAAAGCATAGTTGCGCATTTAAGTTATAATAGAATGTCGACTGAAATAGCGAAAAATTCTACATGTACTTTAAGGGGTTAAGAGGTAAACAGCTTTTTGTAGATATGCCCCATAGTTTAGTAATCAACACATATCATGTGCAATCATAAAAAAAGCTAACTAACTAACTGGCTGCTTTAAATTCAAGACGAAGAGAAGACGAGGGCATCGATTTTTGTGCACGTCCCCGAAAACAGCTACGCAGTTCATATCACGGTTCTATCAGGCCGTCTGATTGGTCTAAAACGAATATACGATACACTGAATACATAGAAGCGAGCAAGGGTAGAAGCATCACGCTCAATGTGTGTACGGTTTGAACAAAATGAGAACTTCTTACAATTGACAAAACTGGGATACACTTCTGTGACCAGAAACAAAGCAGCTATCATAGAGAAACTCTGGTTTCTCAGGCCTTAACACATTCGGGTTCAAACATTTGCCATGAAGTAATGATGACTATTCTACGAGAAAGAAGGGCTACTTTAGTGGACTTAACCTGAGGCCCGCAACTGATAAATAACAAGACATGTGCTAGAAGGCTGCAAGATGGAAAATCGCAGGACGGCAAGATAAAACTTCGCGCGGAAACATAGTAGGGTCGGAGGTTTATTCTTATTTAAGGTAACTACGAAGAACGAGGAACCAGGAATTTCAACGAATGGTAGGCGTACATCGAGCTGGAAGAGGAAATGCGAAACACAATCGGGACAAACCCCAAAGAAAGGGATGGCGTTAAATAGGGAGTTAGAGTAGGTCTCGGGAGAGGTGGGAGTAGAACTGACCTTCACTGAATACGAGGAGTGTCCTTATTTGCTTCCATGTGATTGTTGGGCGACCTCTTCTTCTGGTACCTTTCCAATACAACTCCACTTTCTTAACCTTATCTGATTGACACTTCATTGCTGTTTTGCTTTTCTTGGCAGGTCCTTGTTTGTAGCTTGGTTGCGATAGTAGATATACAAAATATTTCTGAGCCATTTATTGAGGAACGTTTGTAATTTGTGTTTGCTACTTGCAGTGTAAAAAATCTTTCGGATCTATTTGGAGTATTACCACAGGTCAACTATAAGTGCCTATATATATATATATATATATATATATATATATATATATATATATATATATATATATATATATATATATATATATATATATATGTATGTATGTATGTATGTATGTATGTATGTATAACATGTACCAAAAAGTAGTCGCGCTTTTTCTAACAATGTCATTAATAACGAAATATAATTTCTAAAAAACAACTTTTTTACACAGTTTGAGAACAACAGGATAAAAATAAAGCACTTCCACGTAAATTCCTATAAAACTTGAAATAATCTGAATGATTAGTATCAAATGTAGAAGTAAGAAGCGATGAAATAACAGTTTAACGGAGAAAGTGAGTTAACATGTTTGTTTTTATTACAGAAGATAAGCTGGTCAGACACAGAACAGTCTCTGTCAATGGAATTCCCTGACGGAACCAAATTCCATTTCACCACAATAAAATGTGTATTGCATAATATTTAATAACAAGCTAACCTACTATACTTTGTAACTTGTATTGGTTTGGCAATATTTATTACATAATAGGTATATATTGTATTTTTTTTTAATTTACCAAATAGAACAAAACAACGTTTGATATTGTTACAGTTTGTATTAAATGATGAGTAAGTATGTAGTTTTAAACAGTTCATTATTACATCACAAAATAAATGTAACACATACTTTACTAAGTGAAGATTGCAACCTCTCATGAGCACTGATAAGCACACTTGGAGAACCCAAATTACCACAACACATTTAAAAAAGCCTGGACGCGGCAAGTGCGTTATGGTAGTGAATTTTCATTAAAATGTTTTTTAATAGCAAATATGTGTGTTTCTTTAAACGATGCAGGCATCAAATTTGGTTACAAGTATAACCTTTATAGTAGAAACACTGTGCCTTCTTTCATCAAAATGACTATATTGTTTGAAAATGTACAAACATATCCGAAAACAAACTTAAAGTGCTCCCGAAAAAGCTGATTTCTTGGTCAACCTTATAGGTTAATAGCAAATTGAGCTATTCAAATTTGTGCATTTAATGAAAATTCGCAACCATAACGCACTTGCTGCGTCCAGAATTTCTTTTCTTACAAACATGCATTATATTTCGATGGAAAATGCAAAAATACAATAACATAAGGCGTTTTCGATTAAAAAAAGTACGGGACGCAGAAAGTGCGTTATGGTAGTGAATTTTCATTAAAATGTTTTTAATAGCAAATATGTGTGTTTATTTTTCAGAAAGCAGGCATCAAATTTGATTACCAGTATAACATATATAGTAAAAACAATGTGCCATGTTTCATCAAAATAACTTTATTGTTTGAAAACGTACAAAAATTTCTGAAAGTAAACTTAAAGTGTAACCGAAAAAATTCGTTTCTTGGTCAACCTTATAGGTTAATAGCAAATTGTGCTTTTCAAATATAAAGCATTTAATCAAAATTCGCTACCATAACGCACTTTCTGCGTCGAGAATTTCTTTACTTACAAACATGCATTATATTTCGATGGAAAATGCAAAAACATAAGGCGTTTTCGACTAAATTTTTTTAAATTTGTATCACCAACGCCTTATGGGCCAGCCTGTGATTGTAGAAATATTTTTTAAGATATAGCTCAAGACACCCTATAATTAATGTATACAATTTTTTTCATATCTTGTAAAATAACGGATACATTGAGTTTTATTGATTTTTTACGAAAATTCGACGAAAGTTATATACCATTAAACGATAAACTCTATAGCTAAGACTACTGCCAAGCATCAGAGAAAGGGTTTATTTGAAATGAATTTTCTGGAAACTGAAAATGAGGGACAATGACGGTTGAAACTAAGACTTCAGGGTTTGTAAAACATTCTTCTTGAGACTCTTTCTTTCCATATCCCGTATTAGATTCAAGTTCTTTGCCTAAATGTTGCGAATTTTGACGTTTTAAATTGTCACTTTGACGTTTTGAGGAAAACACCAATTTAATTTTCTTGAAATGCTTATAACTTTTTTGTCTTTTGACCTACAGCGCTAAATTTTGGTTTGTAATTTACCTATAGCGACACAAAACCATGTACCAAATTTGGTTGTCCTCACTTTGTTACTTCCGGAGATATTAATTTTTTTCTAAAGAAAACACAAAATTTTCCGAGAAAACCTTGGCCGATTTTCTTGGATAACGAACTTATCCAAGCCACTTACAAAAGGAAGGTATTCACCAAATTTTGTCAAAATTGGCCCATTATTTTTTGAGTTATCGGTGTGATATATATATATATATATATATATATATATATATATATATAT
Organism: Tillus elongatus; assembly: GCA_964006375.1. Classification (NCBI taxonomy): domain Eukaryota; kingdom Metazoa; phylum Arthropoda; class Insecta; order Coleoptera; family Cleridae; genus Tillus; species Tillus elongatus. The sequence goes on from OZ023264.1 coordinate 77,269,727, forward strand.
ATATATATATATATATATATATATATATATATATATATATATATATATATATATATAAAGAAAATTTGTATCACCAACGACTTATGGCTTATGACTTATGTAGAAATACTTTTTTATATGTAGCTCGAGACACCGTATAATTAATGTATACAATTTTTTTTTCTAATCTTGTATAATAACGGATATATTGAACTTTATTGATTTTTTACGAAAATTCGGCAAAAATTATATACCATTACACGATAAACTCCATAGCGAAGGCTACTGCCAAAGGATCAGAGAAGGGGTCTATTTGAAATCAATTTTCTGGAAACATTTTAGTAAAATGAAGGGCAATGACGGTTGAAGCTGAGACTTCAGGGTTTGTAAAACATTCTTCTTGAGACATTTTCTTTCCATAGCCCGTATTAGTTTCAAGTTCTTTGCCTAAATGTTGCCAACTTTCACGTTTTAAATCGCGAGTTAACTTTCTTGTTAACACACTTGACTTTTTAAAAGAATTTATTGATTATAGTTACATAAAATACTTATGAATAATAATAAAAAATGATAAATATAAATTATGACAATTTAAAAGAGACTCAAGCAATAACAATGTAGGAATGTCCGTCCGTGGTCTGGTAACTTCCATATATAGTCTCTGGTGGGGCGTGGACCGAGAGGCGGTTTCCACCTAAGTTGCAGTCTTGAAGGTGATCCTAGCAGGTGGCTGGTTGCTGATTTGAAGGTCTAGTTGTTTACCCATTTATGAATAGTCTATTCTTCTAATTGCGCTGCTTTTAATTAACCCATTCGTCAGCGACCTTGGGTGTTGAATCGGGATCTGTACTTCTTATATACATTGTATGAGTTGGCTATTGTTATCTCCTCCATCCTTTAGAGAACGAAGCCTATGGTTCGTTCCGAATAGTCATCGGGAATCCAGTAATTGGTTTGGAGTCAGCAGTTTTCGTTTTTGATTTCTGCCAGAAGTATCTTGAAGTTATTGTGATTATTGTTATTATTATCACAAGGTATAGTATAATTGTCCATACACTAGGGTGGTATATGGGTAAATCGATGGTTCCTGGAATTTTGCCATTGATGGATTGTAACTGGGATTTGATATTGTTCAAGTCGTGCAGTTGGAGATTTTCTAATTTTAGTTCTGGTAATTTGTCTGGGAATATGGGTGCTTTATTTGTTACCAATTCGATGTTTGGGAGATTGAACGATTGTTGTGTTTCCGATGCCATCTGTACTGAACTAAATCTTTCGTTATTGATGATAAGTTGGCATTTGGGTTTCAAAGTCGCCAGTTTTGTTCCGCTGATTATTTTGGTTTCTTCATTTTCTTCGCAGCTAAGTTTGATTTTCGTTTCTTCGGGTGCCACTATTATGTATTGGGTATTGCCATATTTAGAGACTGTTGTTTTTGTTATTTTGACAAGTTCTTGCTTGCAATTGTTTATCGGTTTCTGGAAGTTGATCAGTTTAATTTCGCATGGGTTGTTTTCGTTAAGTGCTGTCGGGTTGTCATTTTCACAAAAGTATGTCTGGTCTTTTAGATTCCTACACTTTTCGTTTCTGTAAGCGTAGTGTTTGCTGCTAAGGATTAGGTACTTGGTTCTAGGGACAATCATTCTGAAGGTATATGGATTTTTAGGGACTGGTAATGCATACAATTGATAATAAATATAATCTGATTTGTCTACTAAGGGTATATCTATTTGGAATATAATTTTAAAATCAATCTGAACGGTTTTTATGTTAAATATTTTTTCGTAAAGTGAAATGTCGGATTTTGTTATTAATCTTGATTTTGAGATATGGTTTTCAATATTTTCTAATTCTTTTGATATAAATTTCGGTTTCAGTATTGACGTATGATACGTGTTCAATTTTGAAAAAGTAATTGCATTTTCTGTTGTTAATATCATGTTTAGTACATTATTTAACAAATAACTGATTTGAGTGAGTAATTCCAAATGTTTTACTCTATGAAAATTTGTTAGTTGGTCGCTTTTTAGACTATCTATTGTATACTCCAAATCGTTTATTCTCGCTACTATGGCTTCTTGGTTATGGTTCAGGTTGTCTATTGTTTTATTGAACTCTGTTATAGCATCTATCATTAGGGATGTCTGTGAACTAAAAAGTTGATGTACTTGATTTTGATCTTTCCTCAAAATTTCAAGAGCTTTATATATTCTGTCGCCGTCATCTGCATCTAAGTTCCCAGTTATTGATTTGAATATCGATCCTAGTCCGTTTATTATACCTCTTTTGTTCCTAATCGTTCTTGGAAATATTCGACAAAATGCGTCATCAATATTGCTGATGGTGAAATTGATTGTTAAAATAAAATTTTTATATTCTAACTTGTATTCTGCATTCATTACGCTTATTATGTTGTCAAAGTAAGTTTTTAGTCTGTTGAAGTCGTCGTATAGTTGTCTTAGGTCATGTATATGAATCATTCTCCATTTATCGTTTTCTGAAAAGGCTTGTCCCAGTTTGCGTGGCAGTATGCCTGGATTGTCTGTTAGGTCTTCTAATTGTGGTTTTACTCTGGTGAAGAGGATGAACCTGCAAGGCGAAGATTGCGTAAATTGGTGATCGTCTGTTCGTCAGTTTTGTCGTTTAGTATTATGGCCTTATTAGTCAGTTTCTTACGTCATGTCTCGTTTGTCGATTATCCGAATATCTAGGTTCGACTTAGCTAGGTGATATAATCGGACTGTTTGTTTAATCTATTTAGTTGGAACGAATTATTTTTTTTGTTGTTGCAATATTGGCAAGCTCTGATAAAAGCTTTGATTTTTTGTTTCATTTTTGGAAAAAGAAATTTAGTTTTCATTCTTAAATATGTCTCCTTTGCATTTCTGTGATCTCTTTTACTTTCGTGAAATAAAACTATTGCGTCGTTAATTTCATTGTCGTTTATCTTCATGATTTTCTCTGGTTTATTTATATTATTTAATTTTGATTGAGTTTCCATATTTACGGGATTTACTTCCGACTTGTAAACCTTATTGTGTGAGAATTTCCTTTCGTTATTGATTTCTGATTTTATTATTTCTGAAATTGGTTCCGTACCTATTTGCCGATGGTAGTCCTCTACCTGAATCAAATTATTACTTAACTTATCATTTTGCGTGGTGCCTGTATATTTTATTTTGTTCGGAATAACCGCCCTGTAACAAGGTGCTTTTGTATTTGGGATAAACTCTTCGATTTTAATGGGTTGGTCGATTTTATTGTGTTCTTTACACATTGAATATACATATTTCATTATACTGTCTGCATTGCTCGCTTCTTGTCGAGGCTTGTGCAAGACATCTAACCTAATTTTATCTGTAATATTTTTTTGTACACTCCCCGTATAATTCCTATTATAATTCTGGTGATGGGAAAAATTATTTAATATCCTATTCGTTTTATTTTGAATTTGATCCGTTATATCGTTTTGTATCGTCCTCGTATCACTCACATTTTTATTTCGACGATATTCATATGTGTTTAATGAAACTTGATCCCGTTTACATTTATTATGGGTAAAGATTTCTCCTGTGTCCTTTGTTAATTGTAACCTTCTATCGTCATCGTTTAATGGCTGATTACGCTTTCCTAGGTCGAGTGGATCTGACCACCATACCGAGGGGGTTTTTTAATCCACCGATAAACGCTTTCAGTGTTTGTTGTCTGTACATGTTTTGTTTTAATACTAAAATTCCCTCGTTACGTTCATTAGATATTAAATTAGAGATGAGGAATTGTTCAATGTGTCTGCAACGATTACTGAACGCTAAGGCATCCTCGTTATGTCTCTGTTTCAGTGTCAATAATTCGCCTAGTAAGCTAATTTCATCTCGCTGGTCTGTAAAGTTCTCAACAATTGCCCGTCTTAAGTCTACCCATGTGTTTATAATTTTAGTGTTAATAATTAACCTGGCTTGTGCAATTAGTTTCGTTTGAATATAATTTAATAGGAAATGGTTAAGATATAAATTTGGATTATCTGCATCATAGAATTGGTTCATTACTAGATCACAAGCTTTTAAGAAGTTCCCTACATTTTCAGGTTGTCCGTTAAATTCGGGGATTGCTTTAAGGTAAAACTCTTGGAATTGATTTGCCATATTTAAATTAGAATTATTTATATCGGGTTGTTCTACAATATCAATTTCGCCAATACTAATATTTCTTAATCTATATTCCAAATGTTCTAAATTATCAATATCGCTATCAGACATATAATATTATCAATATATGAGGAAATACAATATATATATATATATATATATATATATATATATATATATATATATATATATATATATATATATATATATATATATATATATAGGAAATAAAGGAAGCAAACAACTTACAGAATCGATGCTATTGCTGCTGTCTTCATGACGTCTCTCTTGATCGGTTCTTTGGCTGTTAAGCGTTGAAACGCAAAGAATCAATATACTTTTGGTTCTTCAGCACTATCCGTTGCGACTGCGCCAGTTAACTTTCTTGTTAACACACTTGACTTTTTAAAAGAATTTATTGATTATAGTTACATAAAATACTTATGAATAATAATAAAAAATGATAAATATAAATTATGACAATTTAAAAGAGACTCAAGCAATAACAATGTAGGAATGTCCGTCCGTGGTCTGGTAACTTCCATATATAGTCTCTGGTGGGGCGTGGACCGAGAGGCGGTTTCCACCTAAGTTGCAGTCTTGAAGGTGATCCTAGCAGGTGGCTGGTTGCTGATTTGAAGGTCTAGTTGTTTACCCATTTATGAATAGTCTATTCTTCTAATTGCGCTGCTTTTAATTAACCCATTCGTCAGCGACCTTGGGTGTTGAATGGGGATCTGTACTTCTTATATACATTGTATGAGTTGGCTATTGTTCTCTCGCGACTTTGACGTTTTGAGGAAAACTCCAATTTTGTTTTAAATGCCTCCAACTTTTTTGTCTTTTAACTTACAGAGATAAATTTTACCTATAATGATATAAACTTGTGTACCAAATTTTGTTGCCCTTACTTTGTTATTTCCGGAGATATACATTTTTTTCGAAAGAAAACACAAAAATTTCCGGGAAAACCTGTGCCGATTTTCCTGCATACCGAACTTATCCAAGCCACTTGCAAAAGGAAGGTATTCACCAAATTTTATCAAAATCGGTCTTTTATTTTTTGAGTTATCGGTGTGATACATATATATATATATATATATATATATATATATATATATATATATATATATATATATATATATATATATATATATATAAACATATCAAAATTGAAACTGACCCTGGATATGTGTTCTAGGGGGCCTGATTAGCGCCCATTTCAAAACTCAAAACTCGGGATATCCTCATTAGTGATTAAAAAAAAATTCGCTAAAAACCTGACGATCGTTTCACTAACCAAGTTAGCATCATCAGGAGATGATAGTTCTTATTGTTGCCTGACCTGGCGATCGTTTCACTAATTAAGTTAGCGTCATCCTCTCGTGACGCTAACTTGGTTAGTGAAACGATCGTCAGGTTTTTTTAATGTGTTGCGTTGATTTGGGTTCTCCAAGTAGGCTAAACATATACTTTATTTATCATCAGTATTTAAGATAATGAAAAACCTTGTTTTATACAACAACAAAGTCATTAATTGTAATGCAAATAATATTCGAGATATAGCTTGTCAAATATAGAAAGAGGCGTGCGAATATTACTTGATGAATACAAAAAAGTCTGGACGCAGCAAGTGCGTTATGGTAGTGAATTTTCATACAAATGATCTGACACCAAATATTTTTAATAACTTTTTTTATTTTAACATAGAAATATACATTTTGGTGTATAGTTTCGTTTTAATATTGTAAACTTACGTACCAAATTTGGTTGCCATAGCTTTTCAATTTTTTGAGAAAAAAAATTTTTCCGAAAGAAAACCCAAAATTTTTCCGGAAAACCTGCTTAAATTTTTCTGGCTAACGAACTTATCCAAGCCACTATAAAAGGAAGGTACATGCTAAATTTTATCAAAATCGGTTGAGTTATCGGTGTGATACACACACACACACACACACACACACACACACACACACACACATATATATATATATATATATATATATATATATATATATATATATATATATATATATATATATATATATATATATATAAATTGAAACTGACCCCGGATATGGGTTCTAGGGGTCCTAGATCGCGCTCATTTGAAGAAATTTTTTCAAAGAAAATTCACTAAAAGGTGGATTTCACGCTTCTAAATACAATCTCACCTAAAAGTTAAGACATTTGGAATTAATAATGAAAATAAATAAATAATTAAAAATACAATAAACTATTAATTAATTATTCAGTAAGATGTTTCTCACAGTCATGATTAACATAAAAGGCTAAACACAGAGACTGTGCAGAATAATCCAACGACTGTGATACCGTTGACCCTAGTACTATCTGTCCCGTGCCAGGGAAAGGTAATCTAAAAGTGTTTGATAGAGACACATACCGGTTTCGCTCTTATTCGAGCTCTACGAGTACCATAGTTATCATGGCCAGAACGCATCTAAAGCAAATCGACAAAATATAGTGAGACTTGGTATATAGTTTACTTTTTATAACATAAAATCCACCTACCAAATTTGATTGCTATAGTTTTGGTATTTTCGGAGAAATTGTTTTTTAAGAAAACCCAAAAATTTTCCGGAAAACCTTGTCAGATTTTCTTCGCTAACGAACTTATCCAAGCCACTTTAAAACGGAAGGCACCTGCCAAATTTCAAAAAAATCGGTTTATTATTTTTTGGGTTATCGGTGTGAAATTTTTTCAAAATTCAAAAGTTGTATAAATATAACTAAGAGTACGAAAAAACAACCATTTAACATCGTAGACCTGAAGTCAAGCGAAACAATTAGGGAAACACTGAACTATATTAATAAATATTTCATAGAAATATGTGGAATAAATATACAGGTAACACTAACACTGATGAAATTAGTGCTGGAACTGGGTATGTTGCTAAATCCATTGTCTTAACTACGGCAACAGAAGCCGAAGTGTTTAACAAAATAATGGGATTAAAAAATACAAAATCTGCAGGGCATGATGACATGCCTGTCGGACTACTTGACCAGTGTATTAAATAACTAGAGTCACCTATCATTCATGTTGTCAATATAAATTTTCCCGATGAGTTAATAAAAAGATCAGTGATTATTCTCCTTTACAAGAAAGGCGGACTCAGCTCACTTTATAACTATCGACAATTGTCCATACTTTCTAACATAAGTTAAATGTTTGAAAATCTGATATTTAACAATTTGTACGACTTTGTAACAAATAATTTTGTTTAAAGTGAAAGACAAAACGGTTTCGTTAAGGGTAGATCTACTACGAAAGTTATTTACCAACCTACAAAAAATGTATTAGAGGCAATTAATAAGGAAAGGCAAGTTTTTAGCGTATTCTTAGCCTTACAAAAGCTTTCGATCGCGTTGACCATGAAATATAACTCAGTAAAATGGAAGGAATAAGCATAAGAGGAGTATCAACGAGGTTAGTTAAATAATTAAATCATATTTCAGTGACAAGTATCAAAGTTAGGGTATGTTGTGTATGTTTTGGGGAATAATGATTGACATTGAGTTGAATTGGAAGGCACATGTTTCGCACATATCATCCAAGATTTCATATATGCTCTTCGCATGGTTTCAGCGTCGGTAGTGGTTAGTTCTTTTTCTCGGATGAAGCATGGTTTACTCTATCTGGTACAATAAACTGATAAAACTGTGGTTATTGGTCAGTCAAAAATTCTGATTGGATGAAACTATTTCGCACGCAATATTCTTAAAAATAAATGTATGAGCCAGCGTAATTCATAGAATAATGTTTTAGGACCATTATTTTTAGGAAGAAAATTTGACAAGAGGGCTGTACCACAACTTTTTAAGGGACAAATTTGTTCATCTGTTATTCAGGCTGTCTCCGAATCCAGAAAATTTAGATACATTTAACAAACCACCATTGTATCAGCAAAACGCGACTTCGACCCACCAGGGGATTAACGTCCCTCGTTATATGACTCTGTTTTTTCCGGAACGGTAAATTGGTAATGATGTATGATGAAGTGGCCGACTAGGTTACCAGACCTCAACCCTTTACATTTTTTATAGGGCCATTTGAAAAACAAAGTTTACGCAACCGAATCTCGAAATCTCGCTGATTTTCAAACATGAAACCCCTTAATCACGGTTGTCAATATTCAGGATATTTAAAATGAGTTTAAAATATATTTTCCAATTGTGTTTTTTGTTTATTGGGCAACACGATTAGTTGTTCAATTCTTACCTTATTAGTTTCTATTTTATCTTAGATGTTGTTGAACTTCTATTAAAACTACCTTTCAGACTAAGTAAAGACACCTTTATTAAAACTTTAAAAGTTCGAGCTTTTCCGGAAAAACTGCCAGTCTGACAACAGCGCTGGTGGAAATTAATGGAAAAATTAAGTGAACAGGCTTTATCAGCGGCATGAAAAAACCGTCAGGCCGTCACAGATACAGAAGGAGAAGGTTTGTAGTTGATCTCTGGAAAAAAGCTGACAAGAAATCTCAAATAGCCTGTCAAATCTGTACTACTTTTGACGTCTTTTACTAGGACAAAAATTAACCGCAGAACATATTTTTGTCACATGGCGAAATTAAAATTAAAATTGATATGCCAGCACGCCCAGTTGGTACCTTTGAATTATTTCAATTGTTTGAAAATACCTCTACAAAACACATCTAGAAATAATACAACAACCAGAGATCAATTTACACTGTGCAAGCAACAGAAAATCTTACACGATGCGAAGATCTACACGGCTGATTAAAACTCCAAAGGACAAGTAGGTACTGAGTGGTGAGACACGCAGCAACGTGCCGCTACCTAGTTACGGAACCAAGTAGTATGTTGTCACGCCAGCTCCAAATAACACAAAGTGTTAAAAAAATAGAGACTGTATACAACCAACTAACAATTTAATAAATTGTCAACCCTGGCCCATTTCTACACTAATATAGGGACAAAGTATGTAAGGCTAGATGTATTTTCGCCACAATTAAAACCATAGACTGGTTTCGCTCTCATTAGAGCTCTTCAGCACGGCATACTAATTGTAGCGAAAATACACCTATAAAATAAAACGGCTATGGTAGCCAGCCTTCCAACACTGAGTGGTGAGACACGCAGTAACGTGCCGCCACCTAGTTACGGAACCAAGTAGTATGTTGTCACGCCAGCTCCAGATAGAAATGGGCCAGAGCTTACAATTTATTAAATCGTTAGTTGGTTGTATACAGTCTCTATTTTTAACACCTTGTGTTATTTGGAGCTGGCGTGACAACAACTTGGTTCCGTAACTAGGTGTTGGAAGGCTGGCTACCATAGCCGTTTTATTTTATAGGTGTATTTTCGCTACAATTAGTATGCCGTACTGAAGAGCTCTAATGAGAGCGAAACCGGTCTACGGTTCTAATTGTGGCGAAAATACATCTAGCCTTACATACTTTGTCCCTATATTAGGGTAGAAATGGGCCAGGGCTGACCATTTTGTTAAATTGTTAGTTGGTTGTATACAGTCTCTATTTTTTAACACCTTGTGTTATTTGGAGCTGGCGTGACAACATACTACTTGGTACCGTAACTAGGTGGCGGCACGTTGCAGCGTGTCTCACCACTCAGTGTTCGAAGGCTGGCTACCATAGCCGTTTTATTTTATAGGTGTATTTTCGCTACAATTAGTATGCCGTGCTGAAGAGCTCTAATGAGAGCGAAACCGGTCTACGGTTCTAATTGTGGCGAGAATACATCTAGCCTTACATGACATGTAGGTAGTTAAAACGTGCAACCACAAGAATCAAACACTAGGATCTCATTTTTCTTAGGTCTAGGAATGACCACTCTGAGATCTTAAAAACGATTTCTATCGACATATGTGAAGTAGACAGATTGAGGCCCCGGAATCGAACTACCACAACCGCTCTAAGGGAAATTACGAAAATTCGTTAGAACAGAGAACAAGCTCTTAAATTCTACGTGCTTTGTTTTAGTGTGTCAACTATGTAACCACTTTATTGCTCTCTTTATCATTTGTATTTTCTTTTAAGACATAAGCTGTTATTTTTTCCAGAAATCAAACTGGCAAGTCAATTTTTTTATGTAAACATTTTGATTTGTTATCACACTATACTCATTTCATATATAGTTGAATATATGGATGGATATATTAATTAATCGAATGAATTGGAAGCCAAAAACAGTCACTTGTTTACCAATGTACGGTCACGTACAGCTGTGACAGAGCACAGGGGTTCCACGTGAGAATATCCATAAAGGCATCAAACTTTCCAGTTGACTGGTATCACGTACTACATTTCTCTTTAAATGCCTTTAATTAATTGAATACTTGTTTCATACTGCTGATCCCTGCTTTGAAGACATTAATATAATGAAATTGAACTTATATGGTTTGAAATTTGTAATATTTTCTTTAATCCTTAGACACAGCTTTGCATTTACAAGTGATTGAAGTCACATACCTACCTAGGACACTCACTATATTCGTATAGTTGGGTTAGTATTGGGGTTAGCAAAATATATGGAAATCCCTAAATTTATCACAAGCGGAAGACAATATTAAATAAAGTTTCTCACGAAGGTTATAGGGTTTTGTTAGCAGCATTATTTTGTAGTGCTTTGAAATATTCAGGCTGACCTAGAAAAGTGCAGCTGATTAAAGTTTTTTTTTATGGAACATACTATATTTGACCTCATTTCTGGATTTTATGGATACTTTTAACCTAATTTTGTGGAAAACATCCTAGGTCTGAACTCACTCGTTACCGAATTATCGGCATTTAAAGTTAAGGTGTGTAGTAAGTATGAAATTAACTAAATATTCAAAATCAATGTGTATTTATAAAAACTCTAGACGCAGAAAGTGCGTTATGAAAGTGCATTTTCTTTAAAATGTTTCTAATAGCAAATACGTCTCTCTAATGCAAGCAGGCATCAATCTGGTTACCAGTATAATCTATATAGTAGAAACAATGTACCATATTTGATTAAAATAACCTATTGTTTCAAAATGTACAAAAATTTGAATCATTCATTGAAAATTCGCTACCAAGACGCACTTACCGCGTCTCGATTTTTTTCTTACAAACATGCAACATATTTCGTTAAAAAATGCAAAAAAGCAATAATATAACGGTGTTTGAAAACGACTTATGGGCCATCCTGCGATTGTTAAAATAATTTTATGAGATGTAGCTCAAGACACCCTATAATTAACGTATATAACTTTTTATTGTATCTGTTGTCATAACAATTATATTGAGGTTTACCGTAGAAATGCGTCAGCCTGTATATATGTAAACAGATAAAAACTGAAACTAAACCAGGATATGGATTCTAGGGAGCCTAGTTTGCGCTCATTTGAAGAAATCTTTTTAAAATTCAAAAGTAGCGGTCTCCTCCTTAACGAATTTTTTCTACGAAAATTAGCTAAATAGTGCTGCAAATTGAATCATAACTTTCACAAAGCTGTGCTAATTTATTCTTTGCAAAAAGATATTCTTATGGAATGAATTTAGTTCCCATGACATGAACACAAAGGAAATATATGTATTCCTTTACCCATAAATTTTGAAAATTTATGTTACTCGAGTTTTATTAAAAAAATGTCAATTTTCACCACATCACTCCTTATTTGGCCCCTACCCCCTGAAGCGATCTTACCCAAAAACAATTCGAGGCGTTCCTTTGTCGGGTGCTAACTGGATACCAAATTTGAAGATGATATGAAGTTCGTTTGAAAGTTATTGCGCCTATTAACAGACAGACGTACATGCCGTCATAAAGACAGCCTGACCGACTGATAGACCTACAGACAAAAACATTTTCGTTCCAGAATCAAGTTTTCTATACGTTTTGAGACTTTTTACGCCGTTTTATAAAAAACACACACATTCAATTCCTAATTTAATACCAGCACAGAATACCAGAGCTTTGATGCAACTAAAAGTTTTCTAATAAATAAACCCTAAAACGTTATATTATACTCGTGTTTTAACGAAAAAATGTCAATTTTTACCAAATCATCCCCCATTCCTCTTCTATCCGCTAAAGCGATTTTACCCAAAAACTATCCGAACCGTTCGTTTGTCGAGTACTAACTGTATGCCAAATTTGAAGACGATATCTCAGTTCGTTATAAAGTTATAGTGGCTACAAATGGACAGACATACAGACCGACAGACAAAAAAAATGTGTTTCCAAATCATGTTTTCTATGTTTTGATGCTCTTTACGACGTTTAAGCGAAAAAATTTTTTTGTCGCTGATACTTCCACACGTGACAATGTGGAAGTAAAATTATAGACCGTTAGACCATAAACTTAACTAATACTACTGCCAAAGCATCAGAGAAAGGGTCTATTTGAAATGAATTTTCTGGAAATATTTTAGTAAAATGAAGAGCAATGACGGTTGAAGCTGAAACTTAAGGGTTTGCAGAACACTCTTCTTGTGACATTTTCTTTATATAATCCGTATTTGTTTCAGGTTCTTAGCCTACATCTTTGACGTTTCAAATCGCGACTTTGACGTTTTGAGGAAACCCCCTTTTTTTCTTTAAATGCCTATACCTGTTTTTCCTTTAAACTTACATGCCTAAATTTTGGAACATGGCTCAAGAAAATTCATTAAAACACTAGGGTAAATGTTTAAAATGTTGGTCGTCCACGACTTGACAAAACTGCAGTCTTTTAATAAAATGTCTAAAAAACATGTTTTCAAAATATGTAAGGCTAGATGTGACAATTCACTAAGTTGTTAGTTGGTTGTATACAGTATTTATTTTTAACACTTTGTGTTATTTGGAGCTGGCGTAACAACATACTACTTGGTTCCGTAACTAGATGGCGGCACGTTGCTCCGTGCCTTACCACTCAATGTTTTCAAAACTCAAGTTGCCATCTTCTCTTTATTGAATTTTTTCTACGAAAATTCACTAAAAGGCAAGTAATCATTTATTTTACCTTTTCGTCTGATAAAAGCCAATTAAAACGGAAAACGTTATAAATTTAAATAACGAAGGCATAAAATAACCTCCAGTGTACCTATGTGTTTTTCTGCCATACCTGCAGTACCTATTTCTTGTAATAAGTACCATTCAATTTTTCCGCAAAAACGCTTAGATGAATTTCAATTCATAAGTTTAGTTACATTTAGTAGCAGGGAATATTTATAGGTATATACCTATGTATTAACAGTATAACAACAGATTGCAGTAAAATAACAAATACTACAGTATACGCGGTAAATTCTTGGCATACCAAACAAAACTGTTATCACAATAATCGTATTGCGTAACTAACGTTTTATTTATGACAGTTTTATGGAGTGGACGCTGGTCAGTGTTGTAAAACTTGATTAGGTGAACGAAGTGCATCCTTCTGCGAAAGTGGATCGGCATGTGCGTCATCAAATGAAAACATTCAAGCATGCTGTTAACCTGTTCTGTCCTGGTCCGATGGTAATCCATGACGCATGAAATTCTCAATATCTTATGGAAATTACATAGTACACGCACATCTTCAGGATGTTGTGTTTGCTTTTAGTGAATTTTTATTAAAAAAATTCACTAATAGAGAGGTATCGATGGTGAGACTTTGCAAAAATTCTTTCAAATGAGCGCGAATTAGGACCCCTAGAACCCATATCCGGGGTCAGTTTGAATTTTTATATGCTTATATATATATATATATATATATATATATATATATATATATATATATATATATATATATATATATATATATATATATATATATATATATATATATATATATATATATATATATATATATATATATATATATATATATATATATATATATATATATATATATATATATATATATATGTATCCGTCTGATAACTCAAAAAATAATTAACCGATTTAGATGAAACTCGGCAAGTGTCTTTCTTTTATTAATGGCTTGGATGAGTTCGTTGGCCAGGAAAATCGAACGGGGTTTTCCGGGAAAATTTTGAGTTTTCTTTCAAAAAAATTTTTTTTCCCGAAAATTTCGATAAAATTTGGTCTACATATTGCTTTGGGAAATACCTAACTATGTGCCAAAATTCAGCTTTCTAGGGTTACAGAAAATTGAGCTATTCAAATTTGAAACATGTTTAAATCATAAGTAAGTGGTTGCTGTTGGTTAGTCAATGCTTTTCTTATTGACTCATGAGATTCATTCATCAACCTTCCATTGACTTCTGCTTCTGCCGCTGTTACAGTCCTTTTATTTAGATCTAGAGTTGTAAAGTTTTCTGTATCATTTGGGATATAATTTGTTTGCTTTTGTTACTGACCAACAAAAGATATGATAAAATTGGACAAAGAAAGGGAATATGATATATTAACAAGGCTATTTTTGGCTCAACAGCATTTATTAGTTTTCGTAATTGTTTTTTTATCGGGTTTTGTTACTTTGACTAGACATATTTTTATTATGATTGGTACTACTAAAAGTAATTAAAGTTTGTCTCATTCAATATTAAATTTATTTTAGTGTTAAAATAGAAGACGATGTGATATGGTCCAAAATCTGATTGATATTTTGTTGGTATGTACTGTAAAAAAGCAAATTGCAGTTCAAAAAAGTTCATTTGTAAATAGGTTTAATTTTTATATGTTTATATATATATATATATATATATATATATATATATATATATATATATATATATATATATATATATATATATATATATATATATATATATATATATAACTCAAAAAATAATTAACCGATTTCGATGAAACTTGGCAACTGCCTGTCTTTTATTAATGGCTTGGATGAGTTCGTTATCCAGAAAAATCAGACGGGGTTTTCCGGAAAAATTTTGAGTTTTCTTTCGAAAAAATTTTTTTTCTCCGAAAGTAACAAAGCTGTTTCAATGATGAAATTTACTATATATGTTGCCTCAACCTTACTACGTACCAAAATTCAACTTTCTAAGTTTAGATAAAATTGAGTTACTCAAATTTTAAATTTTCTTTCGAAAAAAATTTTTTTCTCCGAAAATTACAAAGTTATTTTAATGAAATTTTGTGGATATCTTGCCTTAGGAAAAACCTTACTACGTATTGAAATTAAACTCTCTAAGTTTATAGAAAATTGAGTTATTTAAATTTGAAGTATTTAATAAAAATTCACTACCATAACGCACTTGCTGCGTCCCGAGTTTTTTTATTTTAAAATGCCGTTTGACATATGCATAGATGTCCATATCGATGGGGCGCTATTAGCCGTATGCGTAATAAAATACTAATTTGTAAGTCAAATAAAA
The DNA here is from genome assembly GCA_964006375.1 of Tillus elongatus. Classification (NCBI taxonomy): domain Eukaryota; kingdom Metazoa; phylum Arthropoda; class Insecta; order Coleoptera; family Cleridae; genus Tillus; species Tillus elongatus. The sequence continues at coordinate 77,285,151 of OZ023264.1, forward strand.
ATAGTAGACACTTTTAGTGAAACTCTTAGAAAAAAATCACCTATGAGGGGATCACAACTGTGAGACATTCAAAAAATGTCTTCAAATTATTGTTAACTAGAATCGCTATAATAACCCATACCAAGGTGTGCTAAACTTTTATAGGTTTATGTATTGTAAGAAGGGGTATTGAATATAGCCTATAATAGAAAACTCAATGATTTTCTATAACAAAATTTAAAATGCCACTGGCAAATCAGCTTGACATTCTGTCAAGGAGAGTACAGTTTATTAAGCTGTTGAGATCTGCTTCGGGCGACAAAAAGTCTGAAGGAAACATTTAATTATTCAACATAATATTTTCCAAGATTTACATATTTAGCAAAATAATTGTAAACCATTTAAAAAATTCTGGACGCAGCAAGTGCGTTATGGTAGCTAATTTTTATTAAATGCTTCGGGCTGGTTAACGAACTCGTCCGCGGTCTTAACAAAATGAAGGCATGTGCCAAGATTCTTTCAAATCAGTTTAAAATTTTTGTTGTTTTAGATCGAATATATATATATATATATATATATATATATATATATATATATATATATATATATATATATATATATATATATATATATATATATATATATATTCGATCTAAAACAACAAAAATTTTAAACTGATTTGAAAGAATCTTGGCACATGCCTTCATTTTGTTAAGACCGCGGACGAGTTCGTTAACCAGCCCGAAGCATTTAATAAAAATTAGCTACCATAACGCACTTGCTGCGTCCAGAATTTTTTAAATGGTTTACAATTATTTTGCTAAATATGTAAATCTTGGAAATATATATATATATATATATATATATATATATATATATATATATATATATATATATATATATATATATATATATATATATATATATATATATATATATATATATATATTGTGTTGATAAAAAGCTAAAGGCAGTTTTTTATTGAGTTTGAAAATTTAAAATCTAATAGAAAAGTTAAGATTATGTATTTCCGATAATCACAAAGAAATAGTTATTTGTAATAAAACTAATTATATTTATTAAGCTTCAAATATGTAAACAAAGACTGTAGCAAGTGTTAAACAATAGGTACAACGGACCGAATGAGTAATTTAAAAAGTGTAAACAAATGTTTTAGGTTAAGGTATTATAAACAGTGAAGTAGAAATTTTGAACTTAGCTCCAATAAACATAGTGTTGTACAAACCTTTTGACTCATGCAGTGGTGATAAAAATTCATGAACTTCAAAGGGAAGTCATTGTTTTGACTAATGTGTACATAAACTGCATGTGATTGGATAAGGTGATATAACTATTTGAACTTTTGAATTAATCCAATCGGATTGGCGAAAATTATGGCATGATATCCGGGATCTTCGAGATCAGGAGAGAACGTTTTTAACAGGCAGAGCGACCACACGCTTTTAGAAACATCCATTGTGTATTCTCCAAATTTATAATAAAAGTTGTGAAATATGTCCAGCCATGGTGTTTAAAAAGTACAGTGAAGTCAGCAGCATCGTCACAGATGTGTCAACGACAAAGAATAACATCCTCAGAAAAGAATTAAGTATAAACAGTATGCATCTGAAATAGACGCCGTTTGAAAACCAAAGGTAATTATATTACAGATTGAAATATAACACTGTTTCTCACGAATGTAAACAAAAACTACGCAACCAAGTAACACTAGTGTCAATAAGGAGTTTACGACATAAATGTCATTTATATCAAACATTTATAAAAAAATAATATTTAGGCCGATAAATAAATAAATTTAAACTAATGTCAATAAATGTCGCAACGATACCCTCTCTAGAATAACGTCATAATTCAAAACAGACATGTTAACAACAGAGCCTGTTGTCATAGAAACAGATCAACAGTTTTGCAGAAGAGTGTAAAAATAACATTTTAATAAAAGTCGGTTCGAACTGCAAAATAAAAAAGTAATTATTAAAATTAAATGGCCACTACGTTAGGGGATCCAAATACAAACTAAAATTATTAAGTGCTAAATAAATTGTTAGTATTGTTTGGTAATTTGTTCAACTAGAAAACTTTTGTTAATATAAATTAAGTTATTAACCTGAAATATCTTCTGGTTTCATTTGATATCAGATGACATAATTTTAATAAAACTTTAAAGAAAATTAGGTAAGAGGTCTAAAAGGTAGGAATTTTCACTTGATCCCATTAAATCCCTGAAAATAGAGTCTACATAAAGCCCAGGACCAAAAGAAGAAAACAAATTAAGTACATAAAAAGGTAAATTTATTCAATTTAATAATAAATATAAATCCGTTGAATATTAATTATAATTCTTATAAGATAACAAAATTTGTAATTGCATACAGATATACAGGTGTTCTAAAAGTGTCAGAATTTGAGTTACAAATTAATTTAAAAAATATTGAACCCTGCAATTAATAAATAAATAAATATAAAGTCTCCCAACTATAAACATATATAATCTAAGATGAAGTATAATATCCATTACAATACCAGTTTATAAATATAGGAGCATACAAAATTTATACGTACAATTTCACAAAGTACAGTTAAAATTATACAATAAAAACTAAGTACAATATTTATACACACGATTAAAAACATTTCAATTAACGCCCATAAACGTGGGGCAAATAAACACCTAATTAAACCATTACAATATATATATATATATATATATATATATATATATATATATATATATATATATATATATATATATATATATATTGTCGAATTGTGAACGGCCAGCATTTTGAACATATACTCTAGTGTTTTTAGTTTAGTTGTGTTGGATTGCACTTTACGTAAAATGTAGACTTATTGTTTTAAACATTTCCATAAATACACATTGATTTTGAATATTTAGTTATTTCCATACTTACTACACACTTTAACTTTAAATGCCGATAACTCGGTAACGACTGAGTTTAGGCAAAGGGCGTTTTTCAGGACATTTGATTAAAATTATCCAAAACATCTAAAAATGACGTCAAATATAGTATGCTCCATAAAAAAAGATAATTTTAATCATCTGCGCTTTTCTGGGTCATATATATTTCAAAGCACTACAGAATAATGCTCCTAACAAAACCCTATAACTTATGTAAGAAACTTTTTTTAATATTATTATCCGTTCGTGATATATTTAGGGGTTTTCAAGCATTTTGCTAACCGTGGATATATATATATATATATATATATATATATATATATATATATATATATATATATATATATATAACTAATTATATTTATTAAGCTTCAAATATGTAAACAAAGACTGTAGCAAGTGTTAAACAATAGGTACACACAATATATATATATATATATATATATATATATATATATATATATATATATATATATATATTGAGATGTCCCCGCTCTTGGACATGCTGTACATTATAATTTCTATTATCAATACAATTAATTCCCCGTCTACATGTGTCGATGCTAGAACTCTAAGAAAACAATATACTGTTAAATTGTAAAAATACATTATGTGGCATTTTCACCGTATTGTTCACATAGACCAGGGGGTTGACTTCGCAGACCTGCATTGAAATTAATGAAATAGCAATGTATGTGTGCCTTCTGTTACCAATATTTAACGTCAGATAAGGTAACCTATCCTGACAAAATGTTAGAAGCGTGGTGTGTTCTGCAAAGTCTGGTTTTTGTCTATCGAGCGATAAAAAATATACTATCACCTAAGAAACATGCACTAGTGTCGCGCTTTAAAAGCTTAAATAAGTAAATTAATATCTTAATGGCCACTCAGCTAAGATGAGATGCAGTTCTTACGGCCAGATGCTTGAGATTATCGTTGTTGTGTTAAGGGGAAGATAGAGGGTTGAACTCGATGATCGCGAGGGTGATAAAACAAGTGATATGTTTATCTTGACTGCGAGGTATGCGAGAGAAAGAATGTTTTGATAAACAGACTGTGTAATAATTACATGAATAACTTGGGGAACCATAACGTACTTATAATATATGTACTGCATGTTGCAATTGGCTAATGTAAACCCGGTCAATTGCGAAGGTTAGACAGGGGACGGCTGATTTAAAGAACAATTTTTATTGTCTAAGGTCATATTTGATATTAATTTACCGCTAAAGTAAAGCAGGGTTCATGAGTCGCTTAGGTAAACCTTTATACAAGGGAAAGCACGCACATAAATCTTTGATGTAGTAATAAATTCACTGTATTCTTTGTTTTGGGCATGCCTACAGAAATTAGAAACGGTTTGCCATAATTTTAAATGCGATGAAGCACTTTGCTGCAAATTTTTGTAGCGTGGAACCTGTGATGAGCACTAATAAGCATAATTTGGAGAGCCAGATTCATCACGACACCGTGCTATACTTGACTATTGCTTTGAGTTTATTCATACAAGTAATTAAAGTTAGGCTTCAGTCTGAATGAAAGGGTAATGTAATCTGTTTTTCGTACAAGTAAGTGAAACGTAAGCGTCGCCTCGCTGATAAGCTAGATTTACTATCGTTGGAGTAAGTTTAATGTGCTTATTCGTGCCAGTAAATGAAAGTTGTGCACGTGTCGTGTAAAAAATAATAATAATAATAAGCAAGGATGAAGAGAATACGTAGTGCTAGGGAAATGTGTAATATTTCGGGTAAGGTGGCTGTACTAAATAATTTATAAAAATATGTATTGTTTTTCTATAGTAACCGGATCGTGTAAAGAAAATAATATAAATCTAATTATTTTTCACCTCATATTGTTGATGAAAACAAAACTTATTAAATGGTAGAACAGGTGGAAATGCCCCATGAAATGAATACTAGCAACTATATTTGTACATATATTTTTAATAGGTAAAATACACTTATTCCTGATATTCTAGTTAACTGATTCAGATTATGTTGAAATATTGTAATTTTAGTTAATGTAAGTAGGACATGAAATAATTTTCTGTGTAAATTTGTAAATTGTTAGAATATTTCGTTAAATATGATGCAATTGTTGTCAGGCTAACTTTATGCGAATGTAGGATTAATAAGGAGACATGGTATAGGCGAAGTCATATAGAATACACGGCAATATGAACCTAATGTCGTTTTCAGCGTTGCGATATGCAACGTCTGAGACGCGGGACTTTCGCCTCAATTAACCAGCGTTCGCGTCTCTAGCATTGAGAAGGGATATGGACATGATATAAAAGCAAGGGTGTTTCGGATATCAAGACAGACAGATTCTCCCTATCTACTTCGCTACATCTGCCTCAAATTCGCGCTCATTGCGACCCCGTTCTCTTACTAGTCGTCATTAAATTGCCCTTGTGAAAGAGTGTTTGTTTCCACACTTCCTACGTTTGACCACACCAGGTCCGTGGCGCCGTGGAATCCACGATTTTACAAGTAAGCATTTATTACTTAACCCGCTCTCTTATTTACTTTATTTTACTGCCAGGTGACAAACACCAGGTCTTAACATTTGTCGTCCCCAAATTGCCCTTGTGAAAGAGTGTTTGTTTCCACACTTCCTACGTTTGACCACACCAGGTCCGTGGCGCCGTGGAATCCACGATTTTACAAGTAAGCATTTATTACTCAACCCGCTCTCTTATTTACTTTGTTTTACTGCCGGGTGAAAAACACCAGTTCTGATATCAGCAGACCTCACTTAGTTACCTATCAAATCCCTAGGAGCCGTGCACTACCACGACATCAGCGCGCATTAAGAACCGTCCCCTTATTTTTCCTGCCGATTCTTAGTGCACCATCCTTGTTAGAAGCTTGGCCTCTCCCAGTAGACGCCCGCATAACCCTTTGACCCGGGAAGGCTGAGCACTACCACTATACAATAATTGCCACAAAACCGTAGCGACCCCTGCCATCATAGGGAGAATCACCACAATACCCACGTAGACTTTTCTGCCATTCACGCCGCCCCCAGATTTCCCCCTGATAACGATGTCCGGCAGCGAGACAGAGGGTGAGTTTCGTATATTTCTATATACTACTTTTATTTTTACTTGCAGTCCGAAGGAATGCGTTGTTGGTCATTATGAAGGGGGACACGTAAAAAACCTTGCATATTTTGAATTAGTATTGTAATTCCGCGAGGTGACGAGGGTGCTAGAGTGTAGGGACAATCCGGCATTTATCACATTTTTTACATCTAAGTATAGGTATAAGGATGCCTCCAAGCAACCCCGTTCGTGTTCAGAAAGCCTATGCCACCTCCTTTAGCGTGACTCGATAGGTATGTGTTAATATTCATTTTCCAATAAATCGGAGCAAATTAATATTCAACGGTTTAGTCTCACGAGTAATAAAAAAAAAAACATCACCGTAGTGACGGCACCTGAGTCATGTTTAAGCAAGAAACAGATCATCCCTGTCTCTCGCTTTAGTAAAATTGTCTCTGTATTATCAGGTTAATGTTGTTATAGCTCAGGGTTACATAATTAGTTTTCAATGCTTTAGCTTTATAAGCAGGAAAACAAATACGTCACCGTACTGACGTCACACGATATCCAAGTGAATTAACGTGTGTTTAGAATAGGTACTTTCATGTCTCTCGCTTTAGTAAAGTTGTCTATGTATTATTAGGTAAATGTTATTATAGCTCAGGGTTACTTACTTGGTTTTCGATGCTTTAGCTTTGTAAGCAGAAAAACAAATACGTTACCGTACTGACGTCACGCGATGTTCAAGTGAATTAAGGTGTGTTTAGGATAGGTATTTCCATGTCTCTCACCTATGGTCAAATTACTCATGTATTTTAGGGCAATATTGTCCTAAATTAGAGTTAATTAGTTTGCAACGGGTTAGTTTGATGCAAAGCAAACCCGTACGTCACAGCAGTGACGTCACATGAACAAAGCTTGTGTACTTCATATACCTGAGCTTAGCGAATTATCTATGTGCCTAGTATGTATTTTTATAGGTCAGACTGATTGTGTAAAATGGGTTAGGGAACTAGATATGTCACTGTCCCGACGTCGCACAGGCAACCCTGTTCAGGTATCGAATAGGCATAATAAAGGGTTATTTGCTAGCAACAAGGGAAAAGTAATATACATCACTAAAATAGAAAAGAAATCCCGTAACGTACGCTTGGTTCCCTCGATTAAATTAAGCTTAAAATACTTTGTTGTTGTTGTGACTTCTCACTATGTCTTCCAGCCGTTGCTTAATAAATAAACGAGATTTTAAACATGCCTAAATGAAATTTGTGCTTCATGAATTGCACAATTTGTGCAACCCGAAAGACCAGCATTTGGCAACCCATCCAAGAAGGATAAACGCGAAACGTACATAGATGCAGGAGTGAAGTACAACTGGCAACTTAGCATGCACTAAAGATAAATATAACTAAAAAGGGCTGGACATGGAGATAAGTCTGTAAATAAGTGGACACTAATATGAATGAAACCTATAAATTTGCGATGGCATCCCGCCAAGACCGCGCATAGCGGCAAAACGTCCCTGAAGGACATTCGCGAAACTACAGGTGTCAGGACAGATGAAAAGGTAAATTTCATATAAGTGATCTGGTTGATTGAAAGATAGCGCGAGAAGATGGGCGACTGACGAATTGCGATTGCGCTGCATTATCCTTTCTGAGTGCTCTGTGCTTGTGGTTATCCTTCTACGACAGTACAAAAATGTAAATGAAACTAAAACTCGAAAACTAAAGGTTAACTCTGAAAGCTAAAATTATAAATCCCAGTATATCTAAACAATGGAAACCCCATGCTACAGGGTCACTCAAGCTCAGGAGATGCATTTTCGTTGCAAGTCAGTAACGGCTCGTCTTATTACTAAACAGGGAATCAGCGCTCATTACGGATCCTTTAGGTAACGCGTTTTTTATCATTGTAGGATATTTTCGGATTGCCTCGCGACGTCACGATGTTTAGCTAGGGATACACTTTTGTAATGTCATGCTAACTTTGAAGGTACTAAATAAATCATGTTAAGTCGAGAGTTGCTTTTTCTTTCTGATCCTTCATCCCTAGTGCAGCAGAAAAATGTGCAATAGAAAAAAATATTTAGGGCATGGTACTTCTCACAACTTGGGGTCCTAACACGGGGTGATCACGGAACATTTCTATCAGGTAATTATTCAATTGCAAAGAAAATAATAAAAGGTAAGATCATGTATTGCTTGTGCTACAAATGGTGGTACTTGTTGAGTTGAATTTAACAGTAAATATCTTATGTGTAAGTAAATAAATAAAACAATAATAAAATGTAGAAATTAGAAATATTAATAAATATAAATTCAAAAAAAAAGCAAGAAGGAAGGGGGGGGGGTAATCTCACTGGTGCCGCGACCAGGATGTACTAAACTAATTACTTTTAATTACACGCGGTATGAAAAGGGTTGTTATTTCTATTGCACATATTACTGGGTTACTACAAAGTCGCCTGGGCGACTCTCACTGTTGCCCGTGACAGGTTTGCTGCACATGGGGACCGAAGGATGGATAAGGGAATCAACTCGTGCATAATTATTGTATAGGTTCTGCCGTGTATTCTGTTTTGTTTTAGTTATCATTAATCAATCACCCTGGCGATGTAAACTGCATGTCGCCCGACACAGCACCAGGTCATCCTGCGAACGACGATGGGTCCCTGCACACGAAGGACAGCCCTGCAGACCAGGGGATAGCGTCATCACGGCTTCATTGCTCCGCAGCCTGACATCAAGGGACTGGAAGGGAACACCGCTGGCCAGGGTCCGGCCGCGATGACGTCACTCCGGCAGCAGTCTGCTGCAACATAACTATCATCGGCACTTGTAGAAAGGTATCATAATGATTGTATAACTGATTGTTGTTGTTTCGGAAAACGTACTATTGTTTGCAAATGTCACAATGATTTTATTTAACTTAAGGAAAGGAAAATTCTTCTAAAATGTAACATTAGAGAATGACCTCGTATAGTGTACAGGTGTCCAGAGTTTTTCAGTTTCAAGTGTTCGTTTGTTTTACGCCGCTTTCTGTTATACACTTTCCAAATAGCCGATAGCATGAATGTGAAAACCGTATGAGCTTCCTTAAGCAGTTCTCTGAATAATTTTTGTGTGTAAGAGGGTCCGGCTTAAAAGTAGTTGTTTCGCATAAGTATGTTGACTAAAGAAATATGGCTTGTTCTTTTCAAGGTCTCTAGTCTCCTAACCAAGAAAATAGTGGAGTTTTTTCATTACGTATGTGGTATCGGGTTTCTACGTACTTGGGTGCAAGGTAACGATGACCAACCTATATTCCTTCTCCTACGTTTTCAGAGCAAGTTTAGACCAGAGTCGTAGCGATAAGCTTGAGTAGGGCCCTACAATTGTTTTTCTGAGTGCCCTATATGGGAAAGAAGAGCGGGAAAATCAGAACAGATTGTAGTGTATATTTGCTAAATTGTGAGATTAGTGTTACCCTTTAGCTATACTCCGCCATTATCCTGTTATCTCCGTAATTTGGTCATTTGTCTTTGTGTTGTACTACATTTCTGTAACACGGGTATGTTTTGCGACTCATCACTGACTCGAGTGAGCAGTTACACCTCACAAAATGGAGAGTTTGCCGAGTCTCTCATTTATTTCTCTAGGACAGGGAAGTTTAGCGCACCTGACATCGCATGGTACACGGGAGCGACATCGTTTCGCCCTTGGAAGAGGTGAACCTGCTTCTCAACCTTCGTAGTCAATGGTTATTTGTACGGCGTGTTGAAAACGTACTGTTGCTTTTACAGGGAATCAAATACAGGGAGGCACCAAGGAATGTTCGAAGATACGCATTCTTTACACTGAACCACCGAGGCAGCCTAATCTAGACGTATTTAAGCTATTCATCATTGTTGGGGGGTGCCATAGTCGGAGGAGGCACCTTTCTCCTGAGTAGTATTCATTGTGCATCTATGGCTCATATAAAATTTTCTGTTCATGACGTCGAGGTCCTGACAAGAAATTTTCGAGGACTGTGTGATTACACGTCACATTGCATTAGCACCAACCTTTTTCTGGTTAAAGAGGCTTTAACTGATTGTAGTAGAGTGAGCTTGTTGATCTCTTTTGCCTAATTATCCAGGTAAATATTCACCTAGCTACGCGAGAAGTGGAGCCCAAATTCTTTTAAACTTTCGGTGTAGCGAATCTGTTGCAACAACCCCGGTTTCTGTTTATATTGGTATTTCAAATTTTTCAACTCTCGATAGGATGCTCTCAAGTTAAAAAAATTTAAGGAGGCTGTGAGATGTCCCCGCTCTTGGACATGCTGTACATTATAATTTCTATTATCAATACAATTAATTCCCCGTCTACATGTGTCGATGCTAGAACTCTAAGAAAACAATATACTGTTAAATTGTAAAAATACATTATGTGGCATTTTCACCGTATTGTTCACATAGACCAGGGGGTTGACTTCGCAGACCTGCATTGAAATTAATGAAATAGCAATGTATGTGTGCCTTCTGTTACCAATATTTAACGTCAGATAAGGTAACCTATCCTGACAAAATGTTAGAAGCGTGGTGTGTTCTGCAAAGTCTGGTTTTTGTCTATCGAGCGATAAAAAATATACTATCACCTAAGAAACATGCACTAGTGTCGCGCTTTAAAAGCTTAAATAAGTAAATTAATATCTTAATGGCCACTCAGCTAAGATGAGATGCAGTTCTTACGGCCAGATGCTTGAGATTATCGTTGTTGTGTTAAGGGGAAGATAGAGGGTTGAACTCGATGATCGCGAGGGTGATAAAACAAGTGATATGTTTATCTTGACTGCGAGGTATGCGAGAGAAAGAATGTTTTGATAAACAGACTGTGTAATAATTACATGAATAACTTGGGGAACCATAACGTACTTATAATATATGTACTGCATGTTGCAATTGGCTAATGTAAACCCGGTCAATTGCGAAGGTTAGACAGGGGACGGCTGATTTAAAGAACAATTTTTATTGTCTAAGGTCATATTTGATATTAATTTACCGCTAAAGTAAAGCAGGGTTCATGAGTCGCTTAGGTAAACCTTTATACAAGGGAAAGCACGCACATAAATCTTTGATGTAGTAATAAATTCACTGTATTCTTTGTTTTGGGCATGCCTACAGAAATTAGAAACGGTTTGCCATAATTTTAAATGCGATGAAGCACTTTGCTGCAAATTTTTGTAGCGTGGAACCTGTGATGAGCACTAATAAGCATAATTTGGAGAGCCAGATTCATCACGACACCGTGCTATACTTGACTATTGCTTTGAGTTTATTCATACAAGTAATTAAAGTTAGGCTTCAGTCTGAATGAAAGGGTAATGTAATCTGTTTTTCGTACAAGTAAGTGAAACGTAAGCGTCGCCTCGCTGATAAGCTAGATTTACTATCGTTGGAGTAAGTTTAATGTGCTTATTCGTGCCAGTAAATGAAAGTTGTGCACGTGTCGTGTAAAAAATAATAATAATAATAAGCAAGGATGAAGAGAATACGTAGTGCTAGGGAAATGTGTAATATTTCGGGTAAGGTGGCTGTACTAAATAATTTATAAAAATATGTATTGTTTTTCTATAGTAACCGGATCGTGTAAAGAAAATAATATAAATCTAATTATTTTTCACCTCATATTGTTGATGAAAACAAAACTTATTAAATGGTAGAACAGGTGGAAATGCCCCATGAAATGAATACTAGCAACTATATTTGTACATATATTTTTAATAGGTAAAATACACTTATTCCTGATATTCTAGTTAACTGATTCAGATTATGTTGAAATATTGTAATTTTAGTTAATGTAAGTAGGACATGAAATAATTTTCTGTGTAAATTTGTAAATTGTTAGAATATTTCGTTAAATATGATGCAATTGTTGTCAGGCTAACTTTATGCGAATGTAGGATTAATAAGGAGACATGGTATAGGCGAAGTCATATAGAATACACGGCAATATGAACCTAATGTCGTTTTCAGCGTTGCGATATGCAACGTCTGAGACGCGGGACTTTCGCCTCAATTAACCAGCGTTCGCGTCTCTAGCATTGAGAAGGGATATGGACATGATATAAAAGCAAGGGTGTTTCGGATATCAAGACAGACAGATTCTCCCTATCTACTTCGCTACATCTGCCTCAAATTCGCGCTCATTGCGACCCCGTTCTCTTACTAGTCGTCATTAAATTGCCCTTGTGAAAGAGTGTTTGTTTCCACACTTCCTACGTTTGACCACACCAGGTCCGTGGCGCCGTGGAATCCACGATTTTACAAGTAAGCATTTATTACTTAACCCGCTCTCTTATTTACTTTATTTTACTGCCAGGTGACAAACACCAGGTCTTAACATTTGTCGTCCCCAAATTGCCCTTGTGAAAGAGTGTTTGTTTCCACACTTCCTACGTTTGACCACACCAGGTCCGTGGCGCCGTGGAATCCACGATTTTACAAGTAAGCATTTATTACTCAACCCGCTCTCTTATTTACTTTGTTTTACTGCCGGGTGAAAAACACCAGTTCTGATATCAGCAGACCTCACTTAGTTACCTATCAAATCCCTAGGAGCCGTGCACTACCACGACATCAGCGCGCATTAAGAACCGTCCCCTTATTTTTCCTGCCGATTCTTAGTGCACCATCCTTGTTAGAAGCTTGGCCTCTCCCAGTAGACGCCCGCATAACCCTTTGACCCGGGAAGGCTGAGCACTACCACTATACAATAATTGCCACAAAACCGTAGCGACCCCTGCCATCATAGGGAGAATCACCACAATACCCACGTAGACTTTTCTGCCATTCACGCCGCCCCCAGATTTCCCCCTGATAACGATGTCCGGCAGCGAGACAGAGGGTGAGTTTCGTATATTTCTATATACTACTTTTATTTTTACTTGCAGTCCGAAGGAATGCGTTGTTGGTCATTATGAAGGGGGACACGTAAAAAACCTTGCATATTTTGAATTAGTATTGTAATTCCGCGAGGTGACGAGGGTGCTAGAGTGTAGGGACAATCCGGCATTTATCACATTTTTTACATCTAAGTATAGGTATAAGGATGCCTCCAAGCAACCCCGTTCGTGTTCAGAAAGCCTATGCCACCTCCTTTAGCGTGACTCGATAGGTATGTGTTAATATTCATTTTCCAATAAATCGGAGCAAATTAATATTCAACGGTTTAGTCTCACGAGTAATAAAAAAAAAAACATCACCGTAGTGACGGCACCTGAGTCATGTTTAAGCAAGAAACAGATCATCCCTGTCTCTCGCTTTAGTAAAATTGTCTCTGTATTATCAGGTTAATGTTGTTATAGCTCAGGGTTACATAATTAGTTTTCAATGCTTTAGCTTTATAAGCAGGAAAACAAATACGTCACCGTACTGACGTCACACGATATCCAAGTGAATTAACGTGTGTTTAGAATAGGTACTTTCATGTCTCTCGCTTTAGTAAAGTTGTCTATGTATTATTAGGTAAATGTTATTATAGCTCAGGGTTACTTACTTGGTTTTCGATGCTTTAGCTTTGTAAGCAGAAAAACAAATACGTTACCGTACTGACGTCACGCGATGTTCAAGTGAATTAAGGTGTGTTTAGGATAGGTATTTCCATGTCTCTCACCTATGGTCAAATTACTCATGTATTTTAGGGCAATATTGTCCTAAATTAGAGTTAATTAGTTTGCAACGGGTTAGTTTGATGCAAAGCAAACCCGTACGTCACAGCAGTGACGTCACATGAACAAAGCTTGTGTACTTCATATACCTGAGCTTAGCGAATTATCTATGTGCCTAGTATGTATTTTTATAGGTCAGACTGATTGTGTAAAATGGGTTAGGGAACTAGATATGTCACTGTCCCGACGTCGCACAGGCAACCCTGTTCAGGTATCGAATAGGCATAATAAAGGGTTATTTGCTAGCAACAAGGGAAAAGTAATATACATCACTAAAATAGAAAAGAAATCCCGTAACGTACGCTTGGTTCCCTCGATTAAATTAAGCTTAAAATACTTTGTTGTTGTTGTGACTTCTCACTATGTCTTCCAGCCGTTGCTTAATAAATAAACGAGATTTTAAACATGCCTAAATGAAATTTGTGCTTCATGAATTGCACAATTTGTGCAACCCGAAAGACCAGCATTTGGCAACCCATCCAAGAAGGATAAACGCGAAACGTACATAGATGCAGGAGTGAAGTACAACTGGCAACTTAGCATGCACTAAAGATAAATATAACTAAAAAGGGCTGGACATGGAGATAAGTCTGTAAATAAGTGGACACTAATATGAATGAAACCTATAAATTTGCGATGGCATCCCGCCAAGACCGCGCATAGCGGCAAAACGTCCCTGAAGGACATTCGCGAAACTACAGGTGTCAGGACAGATGAAAAGGTAAATTTCATATAAGTGATCTGGTTGATTGAAAGATAGCGCGAGAAGATGGGCGACTGACGAATTGCGATTGCGCTGCATTATCCTTTCTGAGTGCTCTGTGCTTGTGGTTATCCTTCTACGACAGTACAAAAATGTAAATGAAACTAAAACTCGAAAACTAAAGGTTAACTCTGAAAGCTAAAATTATAAATCCCAGTATATCTAAACAATGGAAACCCCATGCTACAGGGTCACTCAAGCTCAGGAGATGCATTTTCGTTGCAAGTCAGTAACGGCTCGTCTTATTACTAAACAGGGAATCAGCGCTCATTACGGATCCTTTAGGTAACGCGTTTTTTATCATTGTAGGATATTTTCGGATTGCCTCGCGACGTCACGATGTTTAGCTAGGGATACACTTTTGTAATGTCATGCTAACTTTGAAGGTACTAAATAAATCATGTTAAGTCGAGAGTTGCTTTTTCTTTCTGATCCTTCATCCCTAGTGCAGCAGAAAAATGTGCAATAGAAAAAAATATTTAGGGCATGGTACTTCTCACAACTTGGGGTCCTAACACGGGGTGATCACGGAACATTTCTATCAGGTAATTATTCAATTGCAAAGAAAATAATAAAAGGTAAGATCATGTATTGCTTGTGCTACAAATGGTGGTACTTGTTGAGTTGAATTTAACAGTAAATATCTTATGTGTAAGTAAATAAATAAAACAATAATAAAATGTCGAAATTAGAAATATTAATAAATTAAGAAAAATTAAAAGGTGGGGGGGTAATCTCAATATATATATATATATATATATATATATATATATATATATATATATATATATATATATATATAGACATATAAAAATTAAAACGGATCTTGGTTTTGGGTTCTAGGGACCCCAATTCAGGCTCATTAAAAAAATATTCCAAGTATCACCAGCGACACCTTTCTGTTGGCGAATTTCTTTACATAACAATTCACTAAAATGCTCTATTTTGGTATTCAAACTCAAACCACTCCTTAAGAGCGCACATATGGCTTCGTTGTACTAAATCCGGAAAATTGGGTGGCTGGTCAACCAATTTAAAACCAATTTTATCGATCGTTTGCAGTTTGCAGTACATATCATACACAGCAAGTCTGTAAAAGTCTTGCGTCGTCTGTGTTTGTGATAAGACAAATGAAAAGTATTAGTACTTACTACACAGCATTAACAGCCTACTACACTAATTTTAACACCAAAGCAAGGTATGCCATTGTGGTGTGGGGAAACACTCCAGGTATTAGCGATATCTCAATGCTACAGAAAAAAATGTAGTTATCATCCTGTGTTCAGTTGATAACAAGACCAGTGTAGACCAGCATTTAAGAAAACTAGAATACTCACTATTGCTTCCGTTTATATTTGAGTGTGTGTAGTCTTTGCATACCAGCATTTTGAATGTTTGGCCAGGAACGGTCAATTTTACGAGTATGAAACACGAAGCAGACATGATATCACAGAGTCACCAGTGCACAGTCGAAATGTACGTACTGGAGCATCAAATTTTTTAACAAGGTGCCACAATTTGTAAGGACAAAATAATTAAAAGACTTTAAAAGTGCATTAGGGATACTCCGCTACAACACTCGTGTTAATGAATTTTCTGAAAAAAAGTCACTGTTGAGGAGATCGCGACCTTTGAATTTTGAGCGCGAACTAGGCCCCCCTAGAACACTTATCCGGGGTGAGTTTCAATTTTTATATGTTTATATACAGTGTGGCTCATTTAAGGTGGAAACAGCCCTGTAAATTTTGTATTTATAAACCGATTCTATGTTAAAAACTTCGATAAAATATTAGTTCCGTTGTTTAGGGAAAAAATAGGTACGCCACTGCATTTTGCATCCCTCAAAATAGAAATATACCAAATTTCATTAAAAAGAAAAATTATTAACCATTTCAGAGAACTTTATTTGTACGACCCTTTGAATATGGAAACACCCCTGTAACTATTGTATTTATATCGCGATTTTTTTAACGAGATCCCAAAAGATAGAAATTGAAGAAGTCTATAGATCCTGTGAAAATAGTTTGCTATGCCATTTGGTCACGGCCTAGTAAACTATTTAATATGTCAGAAATTAGAAAAAAGTTTAGGGTTGCTTTTAGGGGAAAATAACTACGGTACTGGATCCGCCATTTTTCAAAACTGTTACCTACCAAATTTCATCAAAAAATAAATATTATCAACTATTTCACACAAGTATAACTTATGTTATGAATATCATTTAATGCAAAAAAGAAAGCCATGATAACAAGTTCAATGAAAATAAATTGAATGTCAAACGTTTTTACAATTTTTGACATATAAAATAGTTTTAGTATTTAGTAGGATGTGATGGAATGGCATAGGCAACCATTTTCACAGCATCTATCAGTCATCACGTGTTCCAATCTTTACTCAAAGTTCAATATATTCGTTATTATGCAAGATACGAAAAAAATTATATACGTTAATTATATGGTGTCTTGAGCTGCATCTTATAAAATTCTTTTGACAATCACAGGTGGCCCATAAGTCGTTGGTGATGCAAATTATTATTTTTTTGCGAAAATGCCTTCTATTATAGCATTTTTTAATTTTTCATCGAATTATAATGCATGTTTCGAGAAAAAAGAAATTTGATAGTGTTCATCGTTTTGATTTTCCTCAAATTTTTTTGCAACTTTTCACATTTTTGGCACATATCAAAACTTATGATACGGCGTTTTTACAAATAGACAGCGGAGTCCCATAAAATGACGCATTCAGAGAGTCCTTCGTTTAAATTATTCGTTGAAAAAATCGAGATGCCGTATACAGTGCGCTCACAATTAGTGAACCAATTTTTGTCAAATGGAACAGCCTGTACTTTGTGTTTCAGAAGTGAACGGAATGCTCCTTGCTTGAAGTTTTGTATATTACTCCCTATACCTACAGACTCTAGTTTTGGAAACATCTACAGTTGTAATCGTATTCCATGATTCGATCAAATTATGTGATTATTTAGCGAATTTTCGAAAAAAAAATTTAATCAACTTTGGTACAAAAAGGTAAGAAATAATTTATTTGATAAGATTATCTATGCTTACATTTTCATAATATATAAGTAGTTGATAAATTGTTTTCACAAATAAATGTCAAATGAAACTAAAGTGGCAGACTTAAGTGATGTTCTTATTTCTGAGCTCATGTCATGAAAAGATGAATATTTTTCGCTTATATTTTTCTTTGCTGTTTAAAATTTCCGTGAAAAGAAACTCAATATTAATTAAGTAAATATAATTTAAATTTTATCTTTTCGCAATTTTTTTTCAAAAATAGAGTTTTCACAATATTTTTTTTGTTTCCGTAGAAATCATTGTGTGTAAGATTTTTGTGAAGATTTTTTAATTAATAATAAATAAGTTATTGTAAAAAAATGTTTTCGCATTTTCGTGGAAAAATTGTTAGCAAATTTCCATGCGAATTTGTTTTCATCGACTTTGTCGAAAAGCTTTTTGTGAATAATTATATCCTAGTAAGTGGGAAGTGGGTAAATAGCTTAAAGAGGTTAATTGGCAAGGAAGGACGGGCCAGTTTTTTCGGGAACATTTTAAGTTTATTTTCGGAAAATGTACATTGTTTTTACTATATAGGTGAAACTAGTACCGCACTTGATGCCTGCTTTCATTAAAAATTACATATTTTTGCTATTAAAAACATTTAAATGAAAATTCACTACCGTAACGCATTTGCTGCATCCAGACTTTTATTACTTGTCCGAATTTCTTGATACACAAATACTATCGATTGAGTAATGCAATTTTTCGGTATATATTTAAATTAACTAACAGGTTTGCACAGTTGTTTACTATTGTGTGTTTTATTTTAACGTTTATACAATTTATAACTCGTTGCTCAATGTTTTTACATTTATTCCTGGTTATTGAAACAGCATTGTTGTATTGTGTTGTTTGTTGACGAGGTTACGTAATATTTGTGCATAATAAAGGTCTATCTGTCTGCCGGGGGTTGTCTACCAAAAAGAGCACACCTTTGGTGAATTTTCCGCCTCGTTTATCCACAAAATTCTCACGTAATTTTAAAAAGAACTTAAATTATACGGGTATAATTTAAATTTTAAAGCTTTTTTCAGCAAGTTCCGTAGAAATTTCAGTTTTTTGTGAAATATTAGTAATTAGTAATAAATCTTTAATAACTCGGTAATTAATAATGTTAAGGCGTCTCGTCTGGAAGATTAGACCTCTAAAATTTACATATTTCTTAGTAACCGTGTTTGTTATGATATCTACCATCTGTACACTGTAATTTTAAACATGATTAGGAATAACCCAACAAGGGTCATTTCTTGTTAACAATTGACGACAGGCATGCCAACCTATGTCACGTAGCTAGGTAGAAATATTCAATATTCATAAAAAGCAGTTCTTCTATAAAATCGACCCAAGCATCACGCTTGTGAGCATAATCACTAATCATTTTAGTAGTTCTTCTACAGACTCGAGACAAGCACCATGCTTGTCATAGCATAATCACTAATCATTTCGTAGAGTTCTCATGAACTCTAAAGCATACCATAATATTGCAGCCTTTGCCCTCTCTGTGAATATTTGTACAGTCTGAGAGTAAATGGCAAATGATGCTTTATTTAAATTCAAATGAAGTAAAATATTTTACTTAACAAGACAAATGAAAAGTTAATTCTGTCAGGGATGCCATCTGGATTTTTAGCGAATCCAAGAAAAACGCTGTTAACATACTAACAAAAAAATAACAAAACACAACGGGTTTCTAAGCCGTTATACAATACAATAATGTATCTTGGGATATCTACTTCATACTGACTCTGCTTGACAAGTAAACAAAATATATATACACATATATACATATAGGAACCTGGAAGAGAAACATTAAATCCTTACTATGGAATAAGAAAGCCAACAATTAAACAAAAAATAATTACTAAGCAACGCTGTATTGTCTGTGTTCGGTACATCTGAAGGTGAATTAAATTAAAATAATAAAAAAATGAACTTTACGTTTAAGTATTTGAAAAGATACTAATTATTTCATATAAGTTTGCTTAGCATGGCTGCAGCCGGCTTTACACTATTCCAATACAATAAAATTATTCTGATCAATATTAACTTAAAAATAAACTATTTACTCAAATAATAATTTCATAAAATGATTAGGAACAGAAAAAATTGAACTTTACTCATAATTCTGTGTGATCAGATAAGAAAATAGTCTGGTTTACATAAAAAGAAAAACCTGTATAACTCCGTTAGTCTTCGGCTTTGATATCGTAAATAACAGGAACCAAAAGCAGTCTCAAATGGAACAAAACCATGAAGAGGGACATCAGACGTTTTCCAGATAAACTTGAAAGTGACCAGTAAATTAATGTCCTTGTCTGGTTTCCATCAACATAAATCTTTATCGATTAAAACAGGATATTATAAACCCCATGTATCTTAATAAGCACTCACACAGCCTGGGGGTAGGACTCTATAATTGTACAAAAGATACCAAATTAACGAAACGGAAAACTCAAAAGAAAAACTCTTAAAAACATACCTCATTAAAGTTGAGAGTCGATATCCAACTTAACAGAAATTACCAATACTGGATTATGTACAAATACACCACTTAACCCGACACAGGTAAAGGAACACCGTCTATTAACTTCAATCCAGGAGTACCAGAGTACCAGCGAACGTCGCTTTCCACTGGCAAGACGGCGTTGGCCTGCGCCAGCCGCGGCATCATGGGTACTCAGCGTGGACCAATTACATGCGAGTATCCAAATCATGTGCCAAGGTCGTCTTAACATTAATTTTTACGTTGAAATCAACTGAATATTATTGTTACCTATGCTTTGAGCGCTAAATATGCAAATTAAGAAAATACAAAGAACGCAGAGGGGCACTGGCACGCTGCACTCCCCCTATTGCCGATTAAAAAAAAAACACCTTTTTTTTTGTGAACCATAGAAACATCAATGAGGACACGCAACCACTTATGAAAACGGTAATAAGGATACACCAATACATCAAGAAACTTCGACCATTATACAAGTCGGTAATGAAAATGATACTGAACCATATACTTCAATGAACTTTTATTAGCCGGATTTTCTATTTCATGACAAAAGGTTCAACGATACTACAACGATAATTCTGCCTACTCTGGAACGATACAACTTTACTACGATAATCATTACTAAACTAGAAGAACACCTCATGAACAGATTTGCCTAACGGTATCAAAGAGGCTTCCAAAAGAAAATCCTAGACTATAACTAGGGTCTAAGGCAGTGCAAGCGAGCACTTCTACAAAAGAAAAACGAAAATTAGACACAACGTTTTCTCAAACACCAGATTCACGCAAACAACACGGTAACTTTTAACAACCTTTTCATGGGTCGAAAGGAAATATATAGATAAATACAAGAATAAGGCCAAAACATGGAACATAGGTAACTAAAACAACTGTGAAAAATTAGCTGTTCTTATATATACACTGGAATCAAGAAACGAAATAGGACTAACAGGAAAGATAACGTAAACAACCAAAAACAAAACCATAAAGGTACGGTAGTCACATGAGGGCCTCTCTATGATTCTGGACATAGCTGGTCATTAGCGAAAAAGGGTTTCAAATCTTTCACATGAAAATCTCCTAGAGAGTTTCCGTCAAAATCGGTTAAGGTCACAACCAGGCCAGTGCCTTTTACTCGGGCTACCATAGCCGGAACAAACTTGGGTGCCAACTTCTTCGAGAATTTATTTGATGCGTCAGACAGAATAAAGTTTCTTTTCCATACTTTATCACCTACTTGGTAACTAACTTCACGTCGACGTAGGTTATAATTATGAGCATTTTTAAGGTACGACTTTTGGATACGGCCCTGTATGTCTGGATATAATTTCGGGACCTTAGATAATTCTGACTGCCACTTCAGTTTGTCAGAAATAGCAACTGGGTCGAAAGAGCTGAGATCGGAATGACCATAATAATTACCGTCAACTGGAATATTGCGGCCAAAAAGAATAAAAGACGGAGGGAAACCGGTGGTTTCGTGCTCGGCTGTTCGAATGGCTTGAGCTATTTCGTGGACGTGCTCATCCCATGTTTGGTGATTGTCACCAACATAAGAAGCGAGAGCAGATCCTAAGACTTTATTTACCCGTTCAGTGGGGTTAATTTGAGCATGATAGCGAGCGTTATACCAAGTTTTTGACACATTATATTTTTTCATTAGGTTCCTAAATACATTCGAAACGAATTGAGGACCGTTGTCACAAACTACTATTTGAGGCACTCCAAAAATTAGGAAAACTTGAGTTTCTAGAAATTTAACTATCTTAGTTGATGTGGCTTTGGGCATTGGATGTACTAATATAAACCGGGAAAAAGCATCAGTAACTACTAACAGTTGGGTATTCCCTAAACGAGAACGGGGAAAAGGTCCAATAATATCCGTAGATATCATCTGAAAGGGATAACTGACGGAACGTTGAGTACCAAACAGTCCAGCTGGGGATTGATTCGTGGACTTGTACGCACAACAAATAGGGCATGATCGAATATATCTGCGCACCGACTCGCGCATTTTAGGCCAATAATACTTCTCGGCAACTCTTGCGACAGTTTTGTATACACCCAAGTGTGCTGAGGTAGGGTGATCATGGCATTTAAGCAAGACGTCTCGTCTGTTAGGGGTTGGTACAACCAATTTCCAGTCATTCTGATTGCTCTCTATGTTGACTTTGCGTCTGACGTGTTTATACAAAGCGCCATTGTGTACGGAGAAATCAGGGTATTTCGCAGGATCATCCTGAACTTTATTCATCATTTCGACGTACCAAGCATCAGGTTGTAAAGACTGGACATTCAAAGTAGATATATGTCGACTCAAAAAATCGGCCATAACATTATCTTTGCCCGGGCGATGAATAATCTTAAACTTGTAACCGCTAAGTCTGACTGACCAACGTGCAATACGACCTACAGGGTCTTTAATTTTATACAGCCACTGAAGACTGGAATGATCTGTGATAACGCTAAATTCGGTACCTTCAACATAACACCGGTATTTTTCAATACCAAAGATAACAGCCAGACATTATTTTTCCGTGACCGAATATTTTGTTTCGGCTTTGGTTAATTTGCGAGAAGCGTAAGCTACAGGGTGTTCAAAATTATCCTTGACCTGAAATAAGACTGCTCCCAGAGCAAGATCACTGGCGTCCGTTTGAATAAAAAACGGCAATTTTGGATCAGGACTAGCAAGGATTGGTGCAGAAGCTAACTGTTGTTTTAGATTTTGAAAAGCATTTTCGGCCTCGTCGGTCCAAACTATAGGAACACCTTTTTTTCGGCCCTTAATGAGTGAGGTAATTGGTTCTGAAATAGCGGAAAAATTCTTGACGAAGCGTCGGTACCATTGAAGAATGCCTACGACACGGCGTACTTCGGTCGTGGTCCTGGGAGATGGAGTATCTAGAATAGCTTGAATTTTATCCGGGTTGGTACGTAAACCTGATCTGTCGACGATATATCCAAGAAAAGATAGTGAATCTCGGCAAAAATGACACTTTGGAAAATTAATCTTGAGTCCCGCCTTATGTAAACGTGTTACAATTTCCGACAAGAGAGATATGTGTTCTTCAAAGGTTTCAGATACGCAAATTAGGTCATCGATATAACAAAAAACTTTATCATCAAACTTTGTGTCCTTGAAAAGATAATCCATCAGCCTTTGTTGCGTTTGGGCAGCATTACATAACCCGAAAGGCATTACGGTAAACTGAAACAACCCAACCCCATAAACTTGAAAAGCCGTTTTGGGTTTTGATGAAGGATCTAAAGGTACGTTCCAAAACGCCTTAGTCAGATCTATAGAAGACATATATTTTGCACCAGATACTTTATTTAAGATATTTTCTACTAAAGGGAGGGGGTATGAATCTTTAACTGTGACCTCATTCAGCTTACGTCCGTCAAAACACATCCGGTACGTGCCGTCATTCTTGGGCACCATCAACACGGGAGAAGACCAAGAAGAGTTACTGGGTTCAATAACACCTGCTTCTAGCATGTACTTAATTTCTGTATGAAGATATTGTTGTAACGCGGGCGACAAGGGGTACTGCCTTTGCTTTATCGGTCTGGCCGAACCAGTATCGATAAAATGCTGAATTTCGTCAGTACGGCCTGGCGTCGTTGAGGAAAGCGAAAGGAATTTTTGTACGGTCTCATTAAGAACGTCTGCCTGCTTGGGGGAAAGTTCTTGCAGGAAGGTTTCTGTTGATTTATTTTCGTGACTTACGTTATTTATTTCGTAGCTGTTGCAACGAAAATTTAGTTCAATATTAAATAGTTCACAAAAGTCAGCGCCGAGGATAACGGGGGTCGGCACATCAGGAACGATAACAAAATCCAAATCACGTACTTTACTGCCTATGCAAACGGGGAGGGTGACAACTCCAAAAACTTCTGCGGGATGTCCATCGGCAACAGTAATGTTAGGGAGATCTATCTGCCTTAGTTCGACACCTTCTATGTCACGCCAAAAATCGGTCATATCGGCGCCTAAAACACTTATATTTGCACCAGTATCGATTAGTCCGAACAAACAGAAGTCATCAACCTTAAACGAGATATATGGCCGGTTGTCTTTTTGTTTCTTTTTTAAAACCGGATAGATCGGCTCGGAAACTGGAGCGGAAAATAAGGGTGGAATATCACGGGATTTTTCGAAGAATCTTGGGGTTGATAAGGTGGCGTGGTTCCTTATTGGGGATTCACTTTTGGGATAGCGCCGGTTTGCTTGGTAGGACGGCTGGGTGTAGGGTCGGCAGACGCGCCCTGGGATCTGCTCCCTTCTTCGTTTTTTGGGAAACTTTGTCGGTTTGGTGGATATGGATTGCATTTCGGACATTCAGATCGAAAAGCATTAGGAAAGCCACAAGAAAAACAAAATTTGCGTCTAGGTTGGTCACAAAAACGATAACCATGTCCACTTTTAGAGCAATTCCAACAAGATATAGGTCTACGAACATCAGGGCTTCGGTTTCTCGTCGCACCAGGTACCCGATCTCTTGAAAATGTGTTATTTTCTACTGCGGTTATACGAGGTTGTAAAACACGAGTCTGTCTGCTAGTTTCGTTTATGCGTTCAGCTGAATTCTTAGTAATCTCATCACACAGCATTTGCAAACGTTCATATGAATCTATCTCCTGCAAACAAAGTGTGTCACACAAGAAAGGGGTTAAATTCCGCCTCACAATATGAATTTGTTCATCTAACCTAATTGGCTTTAGCATGTGTCGGAATTTCATTCTAAGTTCTGCGACAAAGATTACTACGCTTTCGTTGGTTCGTTGTTTGCGGTTCTTTATCTCCATTAGTAAATCCTCGTCGTAATTTGGTGGGATGAAAGTGTCACTAATTCTCTGTTCTAAATGGGACCAATTATAAACGGTATGCCTGATACTTCGAAACCAAGATAAAGCGGGTTCTCGGAAAAGATCTACTGCACTATCAAACAAACTTTCGTCAGAAAGACCTCGGGCATGTTTAAGTTCTTGAACTCTTTCTAAAAACTGGACGACTTCCACGCCTTTTTCACGGCCAGAAAAATAAATTCCCCACTTGAATACGGGAACGAAATACTTAGTTGACGATGGTACTTGATATTTAGTCTTATCGAACGGGGGATCATTTCTGTGGAGTGGGTTAACTTGGGGGTTTGGAGTGTAACTATTAACTGATGGTTCACAATTTATTTGTGACTTATGCGTGGCAATACTCTCTTTCAGTAAAACATTGTCATCTAGAAAAGGGTTTGTATGCTCCGCAAAAGGATTGGTATTATTACTTGAAATAGAGTTAGTATTGCCACTACAGATTGTTGCTACTGGGGGAATACCATTAAAAACATTATCTGGCATTACTTCCTCGGAACATGAAACATAATCTATTGTGCAATATGTACTACCTAATGATGGACAGGGAGTTGAAATTGTAAAAGACAGTTGAATACTTTCATATTCCCTTAAAATGTAATTTTTTTGAGTAACTTGTTCTTCAGAGGTACAATTCAAACGAATAATGCGGGAATGTAAGTGTGTCAAGCGTGTTTGACATTGTTGAAACACTTCTGCAGAACTATTTTCTCGAAAAACCTGTTGTATGTCACTAAGACTTGCTACACATTCAGCAAAATCTTCTGAAAAAGCCATGGGGGAAAAATAGATTGGACTCTTGTTCAAAGCTAATAATGTTTGAAGACGGTTCAAATTAACCGAAACGTTGGGGTGAGGTTCCCCACTTCGAATGATAATTTCGTAGTTGGCCTCCTGCGTCGTCAAATCTTTGGGTTCGAAAAATATTGACGTCATTGTGACATGAATGTTTACAGAAAACAAATATATTTACAAAGAAAGGAATATTACTCGTCTATAGTATGTAGTTGTATGCAATAACAAACAGGTAGTATATAACATCCACTTGCTTTTCAGAATAATAATAAAACACAAACGATTGGGAAGTAAAAAAATACCATTTAACTCAAATGTATGTAGGCATACAACCTGGTTTATTTTTATTTTATATTTAAAGTTGTTTCTAAGAAAGACGGGGTACGACAGACCGCACGTTATTTAATCTGAAAAGAATAAATGAGATGCACACCTGACTTGTAAACCCATAGTATTGTCTGCTTGTTTTTAACTGTTCAAAGAATACCGGTAATTTGTGTCCCAATATTTTAACATAAAAATGTTCTAATCCGAAAGGTCGCCTGAAAACAATTTTATTTATATATGTACAAAGGTAATATTGTTCGTTCCACGCCGGGGATTGCCACTTGCAGCCTTTGCCCTCTCACTGTGAATATTTGTACAGTCTGAGAGTAAATGGCAAATGATGCTTTATTTAAATTCAAATGAAGTAAAATATTTTACTTAACAAGACAAATGAAAAGTTAATTCTGTCAGGGATGCCATCTGGATTTTTAGCGAATCCAAGAAAAACGCTGTTAACATACTAACAAAAAAATAACAAAACACAACGGGTTTCTAAGCCGTTATACAATACAATAATGTATCTTGGGATATCTACTTCATACTGACTCTGCTTGACAAGTAAACAAAATATATATACACATATATACATATAGGAACCTGGAAGAGAAACATTAAATCCTTACTATGGAATAAGAAAGCCAACAATTAAACAAAAAATAATTACTAAGCAACGCTGTATTGTCTGTGTTCGGTACATCTGAAGGTGAATTAAATTAAAATAAAAAAAAAAATGAACTTTACGTTTAAGTATTTGAAAAGATACTAATTATTTCATATAAGTTTGCTTAGCATGGCTGCAGCCGGCTTTACACTATTCCAATACAATAAAATTATTCTGATCAATATTAACTTAAAAATAAACTATTTACTCAAATAATAATTTCATAAAATGATTAGGAACAGAAAAAATTGAACTTTACTCATAATTCTGTGTGATCAGATAAGAAAATAGTCTGGTTTACATAAAAAGAAAAACCTGTATAACTCCGTTAGTCTTCGGCTTTGATATCGTAAATAACAGGAACCAAAAGCAGTCTAAAATGGAACAAAACCATGAAGAGGGACATCAGACGTTTTCCAGATAAACTTGAAAGTGACCAGTAAATTAATGTCCTTGTCTGGTTTCCATCAACATAAATCTTTATCGATTAAAACAGGATATTATAAACCCCATGTATCTTAATAAGCACTCACACAGCCCAGGACTCTATAATTGTACAAAAGATACCAAATTAACGAAACGGAAAACTCAAAAGAAAAACTCTTAAAAACATACCTCATTAAAGTTGAGAGTCGATATCCAACTTAACAGAAATTACCAATACTGGATTATGTACAAATACACCACTTAACCCGACACAGGTAAAGGAACACCGTCTATTAACTTCAATCCAGGAGTACCAGAGTACCAGCGAACGTCGCTTTCCACTGGCAAGACGGCGTTGGCCTGCGCCAGCCG
The DNA here is from genome assembly GCA_964006375.1 of Tillus elongatus. Classification (NCBI taxonomy): domain Eukaryota; kingdom Metazoa; phylum Arthropoda; class Insecta; order Coleoptera; family Cleridae; genus Tillus; species Tillus elongatus. Next base: position 77,312,608 of record OZ023264.1, read on the forward strand.
CGGCATCATGGGTACTCAGCGTGGACCAATTACATGCGAGTATCCAAATCATGTGCCAGGGTCGTCTTAACATTAATTTTTACGTTGAAATCAACTGAATATTATTGTTACCTATGCTTTGAGCGCTAAATATGCAAATTAAGAAAATACAAAGAACGCAGAGGGGCACTGGCACGGTGCAATATTAGTAACTTTGGATAAGTTTAACAGTTTGTTATTAAACGTTAAGTGTTACAACATCAGCGTTTGATTTAACACAACATAATCAGGTCCTTCGAGCTATCAAGAAACAAAAACATATAAAATGTGGTACATCAGTACAAAACGTAATTAAACAAATAATAATCTTTATTATTAGGTATTGTGAAAACATGTTTTCGGTTGTTTGTAAAAAATATCATTTTTGTGTAACATTACTTAATGCAATTTTTGTAAAAAAAATGGCGACTTCTCGTGAAATAAATCTTCGTATTAACATTTTTTTGAATTGTCAAAAAGCTTTTTGCGAATAATTATATATTGGCAGTTGTGTAAATAGCTTGAACAGGTTCGTTGGCCAGGAAATGATCAGTTTTTCGGAATCATTTAAGGTTTATTTTCGGAAGATTTTTATACTCTTTCAAACAATCAAGTTATTTTGGTGAAATATGGTTTTGATGCCTTTCAATAAAATGTGTGTGTGTGTGTGTGTGTATCACACAGGTAACTCAAAAAGTCTGATTTTGATAAAATTTGGCATGTGCCTTCCTTTTGTAAGTGGCTTGGATACATTCGTTAGCCAGGAAAATGTAACCAGGTTTTCCGGGAAAATGTATCTAAAAAAAGAGAAACGCCATGGTAACCAAATTTGGTACGTTACGATATTAAAAGGAAACTATATACCAAAATTTATATTTCCATGTTACAAGAAAAAGTTATAAAAAAATATTTGGTGCCAGATCATTTCTACAAATTCACTACCATAACGCACTTGCTGCGTCCAGACTTTTATTACTACTTTTAGCAATAAATGTCATAAAAACATATTTGTTTTTAAATAATGCTGCAAAAGAAAAATTAATGCGCAGAAATGTTGCTCGCTTATGATTAACACTAAAGCTCTTTCAACTAAAAATATGTTTGATGTTGCATCAAGCTCTTAAATACAATTTTGGAAATCTTTTACCAAATGTAAAAAACTTACATGATTTTACAATCGTTAAAGTTAATATTAGATGATAAATGTACCGTATATAGGTGTCTTATTTAAACTACTTTTAGTGAATTTTCTTTAAAAAAATTTACAAATGAAAAGATCAGGACTTTCGAATTTTGAAAAAATTTCTTCATATGAGCGTGAACTTGACCCCCTAGAATCCACAACCAGGGTCAGTTTCATATATATATATATATATATATATATATATATATATATATATATATATATATATATATATATATATATATATATATATATACACATATTTGTGTGTGTGTGTGTGTGTGTGTGTGTGTTCAGAAAGATTTCCGCGGTCTTTAATGTGAGACATACTTGGTTCTCGGGTTGAACCGCGTCAAGAATTTATGAAAACTCGACGTTTCGGCTCCTGTTTTGCAGCTATTTTCAAGAGGTAAAGGAAACATGTAAGGACACTCTAAGGCCTCAATCTGCCTACTCCTTAGAGTGGTGGACAAAGATGGGAAAAGGAAATATGTAAGGTCACTCTAAGGCCTCAATCTGCCTACTCCTTAGAGTGGTGGACAAAGGTGGGTAAAGTAAATATGTAAGGACACTCTAAGGCCTCAATCTGCCTACTCCTTAGAGCGGTGGACAAAGGTGGGTTGGGTTGTTGTAGCTCGATTGCGAGGCCTCAATCTGATTACCCCCCAACCCGCGCCTGTGAGGTCTCAGTGTGTTCAACCCTAGGCCTCAGAGAGATCTGGCAGTTCGTTGCAAGTCTTGTCTTATATATGTCGTTCCGTCTACCTACTTCGTTATCAGTGAAAGTAGTGGGGTCACCGTCAGTTAAGTGGGGCGCTTTGGTCACGATACTTAGAGGATGAGGAGGATTTAGAGGGTCGTCGACATTTGTTGAGGCAGATAATGGAGCAATAAAATTGTCTGTGGAATTTATTTTCTTTTTATGTGTTTGTAAAGAAGATATAATAGGTTTTCAAGTAGTCGGAAGGCGAAGACCATCATCTCTCTTATTTAAACAATCGGGACGTTTTTCAATCTCCATTGCTTCGCGGATAATTCTCGTTTTAAAGTTGTAAACCGTGGTATGGTTTTGGCATTATCGAAGTCTATTTTGTGCCCTGTATGAATATGACCAATGGCCAGCGCCGATGAGGGGTCGGATTTTCTAACTGCGAGGGTGTGTTCATATATTATATTGTGGATGCGTCTATTAGTTTGTCCTACATAAGTTCGGGAACAGTCGGAACAAGGAATTTCGTAAACTCCGTGGGATTCGTTTGGAATCGTATCCTTGGGAGATTTTATCAGATTTGACAGTTACGGTTTTGATACTATGGGTTTTAAAAATTCTGCTGATTTTGTCGGCTTTAGAACCCAATTCTCTCGGAAACCTTTAAAGTTTATTTTGATTTTTTTTGTACATTTTCAAACAATAAGTTATTTTGATAAAATATGGTACATTGATTCTACTATATAGGTTATACCGGTAACCAGATTGATGCCTGCTTACATTAGAGAGATATATTTGTTATTAAAAACATTTTTATGAAAATTCACCTCCATAACGCACTTGCTGCGTCTAGACTTTTAATTGTTAGGCATTCTTGCTTGAGCAATTCACAGTCGTCAGTATCCCGACCATAAGGAAAATGGTGTGTATTTCTTTGATTTTTATTAAAAGTAATAATTTTTATCATACGTTTTTGTAATACAAGCTATGTATCGACAGTATTGATTTAAAGTTGTAAATAAAATAAGTTGAGTACAATCACTGTTTCAATAGTTACAACTAATATACAACATTTTTATGTGCCATTATTAATTAAAAACCTCTTCCCTTTATCGATGTCTCTCAAAAATATAAAGCTGTCGCTGTCACTGCCTGTCTTCCGAATTGATTATAAGTAATATTATAAGTAATGTTAAATTAAACAATATTTTCAGAACAATCTAATAAATTTACCATTTTCAAGTATAATATTATAAGCTTCCTAAACGTATATTGTTTGTAATGCACCGCTGCTTTGCCTCTGGCTTCAGCGGTCGTGCCTTCAATTATCATCAGGTGCGTTTGTGTAGATTCTCTTCCGATGAATCACAACTAGTGGTGAGGAATTCCTCTGTCTGGGAACTCGGTATTCTAATTTACAACGGCTTTCTGGCCTGGATGATGCGTCAGTTACGTTAGGAAAAATGTGTAGGTAAAATGATAAATGATCCTTCACGTGACAATAATTTTTATGAAAATATTTTATATAGAACGCCGTATTGCGGCAAAATCCTTATGTTTTATTATTCAAATTAATCGCAGTTAAAAATTAAATAAAATCATTACGTGAATCTGCAAGGCCTCGTGACGCTCCCAGAATGTTTCTCTTGCTGTGATAACCAGGTCTTCGTAACTTCTATTCACCTTATCGTTGGAAGAAGATTTATAGATTTCAATTTTTTTCAGTTGACGGAAGACATGATAGTCGGGCGAACCAGATTTGAAAAATAAGAGGGCTTTTGCAACTAATTTGGACCCTATGTCACGAGTTGTTTCCATAACATGTGATTTGTGGGCAGGGGCATTGTCTTGCAAAAATAAAACCTTTCTAAAACTTTGTTCGTCTTTTATATTATTATTTATTTTCTCATGAAGAGTTTGTAGCAATGTCGAATAACAATTCTCAGTTATTGTTCAACTCCTATCACGAAGATAAATGATAAATCACTCCATAGCCACCGAAACAAGTATTTTTCCAGTAAGATTTGGAACGCGCAATTTCTTATAGGCGCTTGAGAACTAGAGTGTTTGCATTCCATCTATCACTGCTTATAGTTCTTGGATCACAAATGTGCGCAATGAAGGAGTACAATGAAATTTCGATTGGTTTTTAATAAAGCATTTTGTTAAGTGACAAATAACAGAAACACTTGGTAAGTTGATCCAATTGCGCTATCCAAATTTTGAACATTTTCTCGTATAAATCGAGAACGGGTGGATATATTGCGATGGGTTTTCACTAAAATTTAGGTAATCTTAAATCGCCTAACGGTCTATCAAGTAAATAGTACCGTAGTACTCAGAAGATATATATGGTTCCTTCTCAGCCCTCCACACTCCACACTTGCTATGCGCACGCGTTGTGACATCAGGGTGATGAATAAAGATGGCGGGTTGGATAAATAAAGAACAGAGGTCTAACCTGTGATGACGTAATCCAAGATGGCGGCCAAAATGGCGGCTGTTGCGATGGATATAAAAATAATGTGACGTCAGAGTGATGAAACAAGATGGTTGCTGGATAGAGAGAGATAGGAGATCTGACCTGGGATGACGTAATCTAAGATGGCGGTCAAGATGGCTGACCTGTAGTAAAGAATAAGAAGAAGATAGGGGAACAATGTACCTGACCCAAGCAATTAAGATTGGGCAGATTATCCAGGGCTCAAACACGGGAAGTCATTAATTGGGCAACCCAGTCCAAAGAGAGCTGTGGAGCTGCTAAATCTTAGCAGACGAGAGCTCAGAAACATAACAGGACTATTGACGGGACACATGGCCGTCAAGAAACACCGGCATAAAATGGGGCGGTTCGAGGAGGACCTGGCATGCAGACTCTGCGGCGAGGGGGAGGAATCAGCCTAGCACATCTTGTGCGAGTGTAAAGCTCTGGACCGCAAAAGGCAACTGGTCTATAGTAAGCCTAGACCGGAGACAGAGCAATATAAAACTTCACCCTACTAATTGCTGTGCAGACTAGTTCAAGGCACAGTGATTTTGGAATGGGTGGAGTAGAGACAAAGGGCATGCACAATAAGCCAAAGGCTGCAGTGATATCGGGGCGGCAAAGACGCAGACGAGCCCTGAGGGAGAAAAAAAGCAATTAAGATAAGAAGATCCAACATGTTGATTTCACTAGTAATGACGTGTATCAAATATGCCAACTGGCGCATGCACAAACCAACTTTTGTAGTTTTTGGTTTAGAGGTATGGTGTGAGATATCCTTTTACTCGTCGCGATGAGTAGAATTCAAATATGGCAACCGTCGCATGCGAAAACTAACTTTTTTAGCTTTTGATTTAGATGTATGGTGTAAGGTATCATTTTACTCGTCTCGATGGGTAGAATTTAAATATGGTAACTAGCTCATCCGCAAACCAACTTTTGTCTTAAACTCCACGTGTGGGGTGTTACCGTACACGTCACGATGAGTAGTAAAAATAGGTTAAAATGGCAGCAAGATGCCAGCTGCAAGGGGCTTGCTGGTGGCACGTTAAAATTAAAACAACTGGTTTAAATGCAATTAATTTTATTAGGATTAATTTACAAAACTTACATAATGGCTCTAATGCTGTTAAGGGTTTATATTCTAATATACCATCATGAATATCAGTAAGCTCTGGTTCTATTCGGAAAATTGTGTTTGCTAATAAACTCCACTTTGATGTCCACCGTCGAAGACTTGATTGACTCATTTGAATGCTGACAGTCGATTACGAATACAGCTCGGTCTTTAAACTCTTTACAATTTAACAGAGGGTTCGACATGTTTTTATAACGATAGCTTTTGTGAAAATCTGGTAGGCTTCAGCATATTTAGATTTCTCGAAATTCATATTCATAGGGGTATCATTCTGAATTTAGGTACACTCGTGGATCTACCAAACCGATGTTATAGAAAAAGTCACCCTTCTTGCTTATGTTATCTTTTCGATCTGTTTGAAATGCCACGATCACATACCTATCTAGATTTTTTTAAGTTGGTTGCGGTTTTAACAGACCACACATCTTTATTAATATCTCTGACCGATGGTAACTCGTACATGTCCCATTTTCGGCATGCGATAAATATAGATGTGTCTTTTGCCATTTTATCCATCAATTCCAACTTCATTTTATCTTTTGGAAATATATGTTTTGCTTTTAAATACATGTTGGATACAGTAATTTTCGATCTTGCTGTGTGAGTACTGTAATAGCTGTAGCATCATTTCGAGCTCTTGTAAATCGGAAAATATATTTAGCACAAAGAACTCCTTTAAAGTGATGAAATAAACTGAAGAGGAACCAACTAGGTATGAGCATATGAAACTTATTATCGTTTAAGATGATGTTGTCTGACGATACATGCAGTCCAGCGTTGCTAAGATATTTGCCTTCAGTCTTACCAAACGAAAGCTGGCTTTTGATAGTTGTTGTGGTGTCTGGATCTCGTACTCGTTCCACTTTCTTGTTATACAATTCATAGACGATTGATTTAAACAGAGCAGCTCCTCCATCATTTTGACAAATAACACTCGCCATCAGCATTTTGTGCTGTTTTAGCACCTTCGATTATGAGAGCTGACTCTGCCAGACATACGAATGCATCTTGTTGATTGGTGGTTATTTGGACTTCATCACTGTTACCAAACGATTTAGTTGGTGACTAGTAAGAGCGAAGTTCTTCTTGATCGATAACATCGTCAAACACAGAGTCTTTGAATATTTCTAGTTTGGATGACATGATAGCCAAGATTTTTATAGAACTCAATATTATCGGAACAAAGTGTTCGCTTCGAAGTGCTGGACTGTAGTGAACTTGTCTTGGTAGACCCACTTGTTTTTATATGTGTGAACCTTAGCATTCTAAGCAATCTTTTTAATCACCAAGCGAATAGACACCTCTTCACCTTGAAATTTTACAAGAACTGAATCTTGATCGATTATTCCTATGCTTATATTTAAAATCTCTTCTTTATTTAGGTTCCATATCGATTGCATAACCAGGGTCGACCTTCGGAGCATATACTCACATAACCTATGTCAAGGTTCTCCGTTATAGTACGATCGAGTCATAATATTAGTTTCTACACGAATTTGTTTAACATCCACCATTTCAACAGGTAAATCAGATTCATAGAATATGTCAGGCTGAAGAACTTGTTTTGAAAATTCCAGCGTTCGCCCAATTTCACATCTGAGCGTATTCTAATTAGGCCGCAGAATCAAGGCTTGCTGCTTTTCTTTGAGTGTTGCTGTAGCACCAGCAAGTTCATTTTGAAGCAAGGCGTCCAAGTGTGTTATTTCATATACACCAGTGGGTATCGTGATGGTTCTCCAAGTAGCTCCTTCTTTTATGTAAATTTTGTTTTTACCTTCATATATGTTAGGTATGTTGTTGTATGTATGAAAACCGATCATCGCCATGCCATAACTACTATAAGGATCCAACTTAATGGCTGTAGTAGTCCGATGACATATGGGAACTGCGATCTTTCAACACGAAAGTGTACGACATGACTAAAACACAGAACTACTGTTTGAATCTTTTATTTAAAAATGTTAAACATAAGTGTCCACAATTACAAGTATTATATTTTTGATATACATCATGATTATACAATATAGAACAAGGCGGTAACGCTGCAATTCAACTGGAGGCTTCAAGTTTCCATATGAGTCAAAGTATACGGCGGTGTCACCACGTTTTTTTAATGCAACCCAATGACTGCCAGGTTCCTCGGTTGTTTGCAAATTCATGATGAATGATTTATTTTTACGTGTACCACTCGACGGAAGAGTGTCACGCATATATACACATCTAAAATATGGGATTTTTATTTTACCAGTAAATTTCGTGAGGTCTTTGTGAGTGGTCTTGCTGGTAAACATCTTACTCGTTTTTTGGCGTTTTTATACACCATACCCACAACCGCTACGCTGCTTCTTCAGATACAGGCAAAGTGTAAGAGGTTTGGCAATGGCCCAACCTCTTACACTTTGGTTTTAGTTTTAAACCACTGCCTGTCTTCTTACCCATAGCGACAGCCTCCATTGTTTTGTTGTTACGTTCTTCTTCTTCTAGTTTGCGTTTGTCTGCTTTAGCATCGTTAACCGCTTTAGCAATAGCAGCAATACCACCACCCAGAGCCCCCAGTGCTGACAGGTCACCAAAAATCAACGGGAACAGCGGCAGGAAGCCTCCACTTTTAGGTATAGGAATGACGCGTGGTTTTTGATCATTCGTACGTCCGCCAATTTTTCCAACGATTGCATGAGCGATATAAAAAATAGCTTTATCTCTTATAATGAGGTTTTTATCTTTTATAACTTCTCCAATCAAACTTAGTAGAGATCTATACCAAGTTTTCGTTTGGCTTTCATGGTGTTTGTAACTCTCCAAGTGGCAAATTTTGCACCAAAACTTACGTCCTTCGACTTGACTCTTTCTCGCGTTCGATATTACAACACCTCGTCGGCTTGATGTCTGTCACTTAACTGTTTTGATTGAAAATAAGCAATATCGTGAGTAGGTATAGATGAGCGGTTCTAAGGCCATCACCCGATTACGCATGCACGTGACACCACAGTGACAACGCAAGATATCAGCTAAAAAGGTGGCGGCGCAAGCTCTAATCTGAGATGACGTAATCTAAGATGGTGGCCAAGATGGCCGACCGGAAGTGAAAAACCCGGGAAATCTGACATTTGAAATGACATTTAGCTTAACCTGTCAAAAGAAGATAATCCACCAATTTGATTTTTGTAAAAATGACATTTAAAAAATAAGGCGGTTAGCGCACGCGCAAACCTAACTTTTTTAGTTCTTGGTTTAGAGGTATGGTGTTTGGTGTTATTTTAATCCGCTCGACGAGCAGACTTGAAATGCGACATATGCGCATGCGCAAACCTAACTTTTTTATATGACGGTTTAGACCCCATGTGTTTGGTGTAAACTCGTCCGGATTAGATTAAGATTCAGGTTCAGGTCAGGCCATAGGGACCAACATGTAAGATGTTAGCAGTAAGAGACTAGCTGCAAGGAGCTGGCTGCACGCGGCTATGCAAATTCCTGTTAGAGCCTCCATGTGACAGGAAATGATGAGTCATTATTTCACTGCTAGATCCTGTATGTGTTAGTGTTGGCATTGATCTTGTTTAGTATTTCCGGTCAGCGTCTCGTTATCAAATCTCATTTCCTGTTAGAGCCCACATTATGTAACCTTGTTAGCGATTCTATGTCTTATATAAATTCTTATTTCTGGTTAATTCTAACGTTGACCTCATTTCTACTGTTATTTCCTGTCAGAACTCGCAGCAGACTCATTATCAATTTCAACTGCTCGTTATGAATTATCATCTCCCGTCAGCGTTCACATTGACCTTGTTTCTACTTTAATACCTGTCAGAACTCGCATAAATTACGGATCTGACGATGATGAAATATTATGATGTATTTAGTGATCGCAATGGATTTTTAAAGTTTAACAGTGAACCAATCAGAAAAATACAACCAGCGCGAGTGGAGAGGGAATGCCTATTCGACATCGAAGTTTACAACAGCAAGCTTAGTCTAAGCATTCCAACGATGAAAGTTACTTGTGATGGTCTCAACATGTGTGGTGTCGATATTAACGTTGGACCTGAGGTCTTTAGACCTATTAACAACAATGTTTGTGAAGATTGCTATTGGGGTCTATGGATGTTAATTGCACTTGTTGATATTAAATCCATACGTAAACATTTAATATACTTTATTATTTCACTAACTGAATAAACTATATGATACATTTAACTAAAAAACAATCACAACAGCACATAACAGATAATTGACGGAGCGTGGAGAGACGTATCTTCATTGTGTCGGTTGGTAGCGAGGAGAGAGCGAGAGAGATCCCTGGTGTCTCTTATATAGTAGTTCTTGACAGCTTGCTGTCGAATAACGTAACGCAACGTTTAGCTGTCAAGAGAAACATAGGGTAGTGTTGACTAAAACACTGCGGTCGGAACCACCGCCACATACTCCCCTCTCAGTGGCAACGCTATTAGTTCAAGTATCTTCGTGGAAATCGAACTCTACGTCCATGGCGTGTAGTTTGAACGGGAACTTCACTGTCACTTTCAGTTTCACTAGGTGTTGGACTTTCACTGTCACTTTCAGTTTCACTAGGTGTTGGACTTTCACTGTCACTTTCAGTTTCACTAGGATGTCTCTGAGGCTGGAAATTTGTCTGTTTGTTATCACAAAGAATGAATGCAGGTTTAAGACGGTCAACAGAAATTGTCTCTTCTCCGTGTGATTTCTTGATTTTGAAGACTTTGTCAGTTCGGGATAACACTTCAAAGGGGCCGTCATAAACTGGTTCGAGGGTTTTTCGCGGAATATCAATGCGAACAAAAACAAAAGGAGCTTCCATAAGCTTAGGATGGACAAATACCTTTTTTGCAGTATGATGTTTAAAAGGTACTGGTCGAAGTTTCCTTATGTCATCTTTAAGCTGAGATATAAGTGATGGAACATCATGAGCTTGTGTGCTGTTGAAAAAGTCGGTGGGAAGTTTGATTGATTCTCCGTAGACTATTTCAGCGGGTGTTGAGCGAAATTCTGGAATTATGTACGATCTGAGTCCTAGTAACACAATTGGCAATTTAGCGACCCAGTTTTCGTCCATATGGGCTTTCAAGGCCTGTTTCAGAACTCTATGCCATCTCTCGATTACACCATTTGCTGCTGGGTGGTAAGCTGTGGTCTTGATGTGGTCTGCACCTAGTGTTTTAGTGAGGTGTGTGAAAAGGTGGCAATCGAATTGTTTACCTCTGTCTGTGGTGATGTATTGCGGAACACCGAAACGAGAGATCCAGCATGATAAAATAGTGTTCGCTACTGTTTCTGCTGTAATATCTGACAATGGAATTGCTTCGGGCCATCGAGAAAATCTGTCTATTATTGTTAACAGATAGCGTTGACCTTGTGATGCTGGTAATGGTCCCACAATGTCAACATTTATATGCGAGAATCTTCTCATGGCTGGGGTGTATTGTCCAATGGCACTGGAAGTGTGTCTCCATATCTTGACTTTCTGGCAGGGAATGCAAGTTTTAGACCAAAGAGATACATCGCGTTTCAATTTGGGCCAACAAAATCTATCCTGGACCAGATCGACTGAAACTGATATGCCTGGGTGAGATAAATTGTGGATAGAATCGAAAATCTTTCGGCGAAATTTGAGCGGAATGAATGGGCGAAGTTTCTTTGAAGAAGAATCGCAAATAAGATTCATTCCGTTGTCAAGAGGCATGTTTTGAAATTTGTATGAGGAAGATTTAGACTGCAGAAGGTGTTTGAGTTCCTCACAAGATGACTGAGCTTGCGCAATTTCTTGGAGTGACACAGTGGAAGAAAGTGAAATTGTTTCAATGCGAGAACAATAGTCTGCGGGAATGTTTGTAGGACCTGGTATGTAGCGAATGTCTGTGGTAAATTGACCTAGGAAGTCTAAATGTCGTAGTTGCCTTGGAGATGCTTTATCGACGCGTTGTTCAAAAGCTATGTCAAAGGTTTGTGGTCCGTATAAATGGTGAAATGGCGACCTTCTAGGGTATATCTAAAGTATTTAACTGCCTGATAAGCAGCTAGAAGTTCGCGATCGTAGGTGCTGTAAGATTTTTGGGCTGAAGTAAGCTTTTTAGAGTAGAAACCTAGGGGTTCTAGTGTTTGATCACGTAGCTGTTGGAGGGAAGCGCCTACGGCATAATCAGAAGCATCGACATGGAGAATCAGTGGTAGCGAAGAAGACGGATGAGCTATTAGTGTAGCGTTTTTTAGTGTCTCTTTCAAACGTTCGAATGCTTCTCGAGTCTGAGGAGTCCACTCGATTTTACGTTTGTCGCGTTTTTTGGGATTCTGGCAGAGGTCGAATAGTGGTTGCTGAATTTCCGCAGCACGTGGAAGAGAACGACGGTAGAAATTTATGAGACCTAGAAATCTTCTGAGTTTTTCAATGGTATCGGGAAGAGGTAGGTCGGTAATAGCTTTGATGCGTTCAGGAAGTGGAAATAATCCAGATTTATTTACACGAAAACCAAAAATGAAATTTCGGCCACTCCGAATTCACATTTAGATGAATTGATACGGATGCCGTTGTCTTGAAGTGTCTGAAAAAGTTTTGCTAGATGCTCTTGATGTTCTTTTTCAGAGGCTGATGCAACGAGAATATCGTCAAGATAGGAGTAGGCAAAGTCAAGATGTCTTAAAATTGAATGTAAATATCTTTGAAATGTTTGTGCTGAATTACGAAGGCCAAATGGGGTTTTAACAAATTCGAATAACCCAAATGGAGTTATGACTGCTGTTTTGGGAATATCTTGAGGTGCTACTGGGATGTGATGGAAAGCGCGAATGATATCTAATTTTGAAAAAATACGTTTGCCTTCTAACTGGGCATTAAAATCCTGCAAATTTGGAATGGGATATTTGTCTGGGATTGTTTTAGCGTTTAGTGCTCGGTAATCCCCACATGGTCTCCATGAGCCATCCTTTTTTTGCACCATGTGGAGGGGGCTTGACCATGGACTTTTGGAGGGTCTACAAATTCCCAAGTCCATCATGTGCTGGAATTCTAGCTTTGCTTGAGCTAGCTTTTCTGGGGGCAATCTTCTAGCTTTTGCAGTGACAGGTGGTCCTTCCGTACTTATAGTATGGAAGAACTCAACCTCTGGAAGGTTGCTAGAAGAAGTTTCCTTAAAAAGGTCAGGGAATTGTTGTAGCAATTTGAAGTACTGGTGTGTGGGGTCTACGAGATGAATTTTAGAATTAAATCCTGGTGGTGGGTTAGCACCGGCCTTAGAGAGGTTTGTCTTTGTATCGATTAAACGTCTATGTTTCATATCCACAAGTAAAGCAAACTCTGCTAGAAAATCGGCGCCTATAATTGGTTGCTTGATATCGGCAAGTGTGAAGGGCCAGCAGAACCTACGGCGTAAACCTAGATCCAAATCTAATAGTTGTTCGCCATAGGTATGAATAGGGGTCCCGTTTGCAGCATACAAGGTACGTTTCGATTGAAATTTCCGTTGGTCGCGAGTGGGTGGAATAACTGAAATATCTGCTCCAGAGTCGATTAGAAATTTCATATTGGAGCGTCTATCAAAAATAAAAAGGCGGCGAGTTAGGTGGCTCTCGTCTCCTGCCGCGTGGAGGGAGTGCCTTATTAGTTTTCCGACACATGTTTTGCTTTGAAATTGCAAGGTTGGATGCAACGTTTGGCCTTGTTGCCAAATCGTTCATGATACCAACACGTGGAGGTTGAGGAATTTGCGGTTATGGAATTTCGAGAAAGCTTGGGTCTTTCTCGGGAGGTAGATCGGGAACGCGTTCGCAATTCGTTGACTGATGCTGTTAGCTTCTCTAATTGCGCTTCTAATTTGGCTAGCTTGTCGGGCTCGCGTGACTGAATTTCAGCCACGTTGTATTTATCTCCGGAAAATTCCACGATTTTGTCTGCTGTAACCGACAAATTTTCTAGAGAATCGTTGCTCAAAGCCAAAATTGAACTAACTTTGACTGGTAAACGTTGTAGAAATAAAATTTTAAGGAAATTTTCTCCAATCTGACTACCGGCTAAAAACTTCATTTCGCGTAAAAGGTGCGATGGTTTTCTGTCGCCTAATTCTAATTCTGTTAAAAGTTTATTTAGTTTGCGACTATCAGACTCTTCAAATTCTAATAAAAGACGTTTCATTAGATCTGAATAGGGGGTTGATGATAATGGTTGGGTTAAAAAATCTGAAATTGACTCTGCGACATCAGGATCGAGTATAGCGAGTACATGACTGAAGTTTGTCTTTTCAGAACTGATCTGCGATATATCAAACTGGGCGTCAACCTGCATTTGCCAGATTTTCACGTTACGTCTCCATATAGGAGGTAATTTTATTGCAACCCTTGCCATGATATTGCTGCTTGAAGAATCTTCGGCCATTGTGAAAAAAATCAGATAATTTTTAAATTAGAAAAGACTGACCTGTTTAGATATTAGTTTTCTGTAGGCATGAGCACGTGCGTGGAAGTTAGGCGACGTCGGCTGGAACATCAGGCTGGGCATCTTCGGCTTGCGGCACGGGGTCACCAATATGGATGTTAATTGCACTTGTTGATATTAAATCCATACGTAAACATTTAATATACTTTATTATTTCACTAACTGAATAAACTATATGATACATTTAACTAGAAAACAATCACAACAGCACATAACAGATAACTGACGGAGCGTGGAGAGACGTATCTTCATTGTGTCGGTTGGTAGCGAGGAGAGAGCGAGAGAGATCCCTGGTGTCTCTTATATAGTAGTTCTTGACAGCTTGCTGTCGAATAACGTAACGCAACGTTTAGCTGTCAAGAGAAACATAGGGTAGTGTTGACTAAAACACTGCGGTCGGAACCACCGCCACAGGGTCAAATTGATGTAGCTGTACGTCAAAATATTAATGAGATTAAACAAGAAAGTAGAATGTTGTTAGAAACAAGGTATGCTATCAATTCATCACTAAGTGTCGCAATTGGTATATCAAAAGCTGCTGGATTGATTCTAATAATTAAGATTGTAAATACAAACCCGCATCCACCAAACCCAAATATAAAAATCTCATCTGGGTTATGGTAATGAGATTATTTTATTGTAACATTAAAAAAACCAGATAAAGAATACTTTACGAAAGGTAATAAGATTGAACCAGAAAATATTGGAATATGCACCGTTAAGCCAATTAAAATACTAAACAGTAAAGGTGTGTCAATCTTAGATGACTCTGATACTTTTTATTTAACCGAATATGCAGTTCAACAACTATATTAGATCTGGTTGAAATCATCAACGAAAAACTGAAGTTTCTAACTAATTTTAACTTTGATATTCGATTCAGTGATTTCCTCTATTGTGTTGCTGACGTTCTCAAATGTGTTAATAAGAAGGAGTTGCCATGTGACGATGAAATTGTGAAGCTTATATATATATATATATATATATATATATATATATATATATATATATATATATATATATATATATATATATATATATATATATATATATATATATAATGTTAAAAGACTACGAACCATCATTCCGAGTTTGTATGTTAGAGTGCCTACACTTTGCAAAGAAGCAAGTACCTAATCTTTTCAAAGAAATTCACACGATATACAATGGTCAGTTTTAAAGCAAGTTTCTAGTTACTAGTGCTATAACGGATAACTTCCTGCCCATAGAACTGTGTCATAAACAATACTTTATGATATAATCATATACATACAACATATAAGATAAGTTCAGCAGGCGCTCACTGCTGACTTTAAGCGCTTATCTGCCGATTACCGATATAGTTCATCAGTTGGGACTGATGCACAGACTTTTGACTTCAAGCACTATTTTGTGACGTTTGTATGTCATTACACTTTGACATATTGGCAACAGTTGATTTCCGTCAGGTACTCGGCGGGACTGGTGCGCGCAAGATCTATAAAGTAATATAAATAACAATTCGTAATTTTCTGCACCTAAACTATTTGCTACAACGTGCATAGAAATACGCATTTCGAAAAAGATGACGTCACGCGATTTGGGATTGAAGTTACGAGGTAACCTATAAGTTTTATAAATCTTGGTGCGCGCATACATTGGGCGAGTTTACCCACACGCCAACGCTGCCAGCAGCGCCATCGTCGACACAATTATTCAATTGTTGGCAACAGTTGACGCCTGGTGAATTCGACTTTTATTTCAGTGTTTGCATTTAATTTTAAACGCCTACCTATTACATATTCTTATTTGCAAAAAAAGGTTGGTACAAAAATACGATGCCATCCTTTTATCTGTATCTATATTGTTTCATTGCAACCATCAACAATTTTGAGTTGCCTTTTTGATTTCAAACAGAACGCCAATGTTGAGAGAGTTGGCAGATGTCTAGCTATCTGTCGTTCTAATTCCTGATTGGCCAGTGCAAATCACTATGCTGTTATGTATTGTATGTTAGTGAAATTTTCGCTGCACACAAACTTCCTAAGATTTGAATTAAATTATAAAAAAGTCTGGACGCAGCAAATGCGTTATGGTAGCGAATTTTCTTTAACATGTTTTTAATAGCAAATGTCTTTCTTTGATGAAAGCAGGCATCAAACTTGGTTGCCTATGTAGTAGAAACAATGTATCATATTTCATCGAAATAACTTTATTGTTTGAAAATATATAAACATTTTTCAAAAGTCTGGATGCAGCAAGTGTGTTATGGAAGTGAATTTCCATAAAAATGTTTTCAATAGCAAATGCGAGCAGGAATTAATCTGATTACTGGTATAGTCTATGTAGTAGTAACAATGTACTATATTTTATCAAAATTACTTATGGTTTGAAACTATACAAAAATTTTCCGAAAATAAACTTAAATGATGGTTTCCTAACTAACAAAGCTTTACGTTAAAAGCAAATTGAGTTATTGAAACTTGAAGGATTTAATGAAAATTCGGTAAATTTGCAGATTAGCTCCCGAACGCTTTTCCACAAATGTTTTCGGAAACATTACTAGAACCACCCTGCATGCACAAACCACAAAAACATTTCTTGTTCACATCCCCCGAGGAAGTTACGAGATTGGGAGTGAATAGGGGTGCTGGGCGGGGTAGGTAGTAAAAAAGAAATATGTGCAGAAAATGCGAAGAAAACTGCTTGAAAGCTGTGTATTTGAAACCATATCCCCATTAAACCCTGCTTACCCGCACAGTACCCCTATTCGCCCCAGCTGACGTAACTTCCTTTGGGGGTATGAACAAGAAGTTTTCCTGTGGTTTATGCAACGAGGGTGGTTGTATGAACACGAGGGGGTAAGGAAAGCGCCTACGGCGATGCAGGACCCCCCCCCCCCGGTTCGACTTGCGGCAGGGGTTGGGGGTGTCTGCTTCGTCTGGGGATTCCCGCCTTTCGCGTGCATACAACCACCCTCGTTGCATAAACCACAAGAAAAATGTCTGGTTCATACCCGCCAAGGAAGTTACGGCACCTGGGGGAATAGGGGTGCTGTGCGGGGTAGGCACGGTTTAAGGGGGAGATGGCTCCAAGATGTGAAAAAGACAGCTCCCAATCCCGTTTTATTCGCATTTTCTGCTCATATTTCCCTTTCACTACCTACGCCGCCCAGCACCCCTACTCACTCCTGGTCCCGTAACTTCCTTGGGGGGTGTGAACAAGACATTTTTCTTGGGGTTTGTGGATCCAGGGGGGGTCTAGGCAGGTTTCTAAAAACAGATTTTTGAAAAGTGTTACCGAAAATTCGCTACCAAAACGTACTTACTGCGTCCAGATTTTTTTTCTTACAAACGCATATTTCGATAAAAAATGCAAAAATGCATTAACGAATTTGTTCTACGAAAATTAGCTACAAATTATAGACCGTTAAACCATAAAGTTTACCAAACCTAAGCGAAAGCATCAACTTAAATAAACCGACAGCCAAAGCATCAGAGAAAGGGTGTATTTGAAATGAATTTTCTGTAAATATTTTAGCAAATTGAAGGGCAATGACGGTTGAATCTGAAACCTAAGGGTTAACGCTCTTCTTGCAACATTTTCTTTTCACAATCCGTATTTGTTTCACGTTCTTTGCCTAAACATTGCCAATTTTGACGTTTCAAATTGCGAGTTTGGCGTTTTGAGGAAAACTCCAAAAGTTGTTTCTTTAACTGCTCATAACTTCTTTGTCTTTAAAGCTGGAGACCTAAATTTGGTACAGGGTTCACTCTTTATAATAAAAACAGGCGTACCAAATCTGGTTGCGCTTACTTTGTTATTTCCGGAGATATACATTTTTTTAGAAAGTAAACACATCATTTCTCGGGAAAACCTGGCTAACGAACTTATCCAAGCCACTTGCAAAAGGAAGGTACCCACCAAAT
Source organism: Tillus elongatus (assembly GCA_964006375.1). Taxonomy (NCBI): domain Eukaryota; kingdom Metazoa; phylum Arthropoda; class Insecta; order Coleoptera; family Cleridae; genus Tillus; species Tillus elongatus. The sequence goes on from OZ023264.1 coordinate 77,330,489, forward strand.
TTGATCAAGATCGGGCTATTATTTTTCGAGTTATCGGTCGGATATATATATATATATATATATATATATATATATATATATATATATATATATATATATATATATATATATATATATATATATATATATATATATATATATATATATATATATATAAACATAGATCACCTCATCAGTGAACTGAAAAAAAATTCGCTAATACAAATGCAAAATGCAAAGGCAAATCCGTTGACGTTGACGGTTGACGAACGTCGACCGTCGACCGTTGACGTTTAATTTTAAACTTAACCTTAGTTTTGCACATAACATGAACATTAAACGTCTGTGATTTTATAGCATTATTCTTCATTTTTCTTTCTTTCTTCAGATCCTTGGTTTTATGTTTGTAGTTTTTATGGTTTTAGAGGTTTTTGACGAAAAGTGGTTGTGTTTTATAATTTAAAAATATTTATTTGCGGCTTCCTTGATTTTGTTCAAGTTTGTGTTACTTAGGTTATTTTGTAAATGATAAATGCTGTAACACTTGCCTTAGAAAACATTGTACCTTAGATTCAATTTAGAGGTTTTGACGAAAAGTGGTTGTGTTTCAGAATTAAAAAAATATTTATTTGGTTTTCCCTTGATTTTGTTCATGTTTGTGAATACCAAACTACTTAGGTTACATTGTAAATGATAAAGACTCTACCAACACTTGCCTCGGAAAAAATTGAACTTTAAATTCAATTTTAGATGTTTCGTAAAATTGGCTGCTATCCATAATAGGTTTGTTTCTTTAAAAAGTTATAATATTACTTAATCAATAGATTATTCAAATATATGTTTTTTTCAGTACAGATATGAGGCCAACCCAGAGAAAAACGATTTCTTGTTGTGTTCCGGGGTGCAACAATCCTACTAGTAAAAGACATCGATTTCCATTTAAATATTCACCTGATCATTTTGATGCGTGGGTGAAAGCCGTGAAAAATCCCAAAATGCTTATTTTAACTCCAGAACAAATTTATGAAAGGTTTTATGTTTGTGATGACCATTTCCTCGACAACGACAAGTTACCAGAAATGACCAGGGGTCTAAAAAGAACTGCTATTCCTGTGCTCCACCTTCCTTTGGGTGAGTAGTTTTCACATATTAAAGTATAAATAGGAATTACATGAAATTACCAGATCTCTATTTAAATTTTCTGTTAACATTATACTCAGTTCCTTAGAACTGTAAAACATAATTGGTTATAGGATTCTCTGTTGATTATCACTTAAAACGGTAAATTAGTAGAAAGTTTTAAGACATCAAAACATATACTCACTCAGGTGCATATAGCTATCATAGGTCTGCACGGTACAATGCATCAGGGCCTAAAATATTAAAACCCCCTAAGAACTCAACGAGAAAACGTAATACAAAACAAAAATGTAAAAATAAGTATAGTGGTCATCCAAGAAAGAAAAGTGAAAAACTATTTTGACGAACTTGGAGGAACAGGTAGAAGAAAAATATCCTGTAAATGTTTACTTTTTGCACATGTGTTCTATTCTTATGAAATTTTGTATACAGACGTATTTTAAAGTGTAGATAACGAAAATCACAATAAAAATGAGGGCGGAGGCTAACTTTTAGAGTTATTTTGGATTTTTTTGTTGTAAGGAAAGTAATCACTTTTGTGACATGTTTTATAGCATATATCGCTTTACATGACCAATATAAATATACTCATGTAATGCTTTAGTACTTTATTTTACTGAATATATTCACTTTTCATGATTTTCAGTTTTGTTTTTGAAAAATTTTATTACTAAGTAAATAACTTTTGCCTCTTTCAATATCAAAATGTATGACATGAAGCATAAGGCGTCGACTAGCTATATAAAAATCAATTATAATAGAGGAATACCCCTTCTTTAGCTTGATATAAAACAAACCATTCCCGAAAATGTGTAAAATATGACAAAAACATGTCCCAAAAGTGAGTACAACTTACGTTTTTCCTAAAAGAAAATCCAAAAGTTTGCTTCTGCCCTCATTTTTATTCTGATATTCGTCATCACACAGCGTCGCCACTTCCTACTCCACAATGAATAATAAAATTAGTTAAATTGAGTTTACCTATGTATGTTTTATCTAGTAACTGAAATACTACTGTAGTTTGAAGCATAACCCTTATTTTTTAGCAAATTGGTCAGATATTGTATACAATGAATATTATATGCATATGGTACATACATATTAATAACCATTTGCCACTATATTGTGTCAGAATTTGTACACTTTAAAGCATGACCGTTAGTCGATACTGTTGTTAGTGAATTTTCATTAAGAAAATTCGTTAATAGAGGAGTATCAGTGGTGAGACTTTAAAAAAATTTCCTCAATAGAGCGGAAATTAGGGCCCTTGGAACCCATTTCCATGGTCAGTTATATATATATATATATATATATATATATATATATATATATATATATATATATATATATATATATATATTAGAGGTGTGCGAAGCTTCGAAATTTCGAACCGAACCCGAACTCGAACCGAACCGAACCTTCGGTTCGAAAATATGTTCGCACTAGCGATGTTGAAGTTGTTCGAAGTTCGAAATATGTAATTCTCCAAAATAGTTCGAAGTTCGTTGCTCAAAAATACCTCGAAATTTAACTTTACAGGCATTCTATGCTGCTAAAGATAGCAAAGTTGCGGCCCCGTTAACTCGGTAGCGGCGCTTTAAACTCGTTATCGGTCTCATTGAGTGGATAGCATAATTTTAGGAGATTTCACTCATGCATATTTTTGACAGTTGGTGGACACATTGTGACACTACGGAGCCATTTATCAATAACAGAATTATTTTTCTTATATATCCTAGCCTCCCAACACCTTCTTCAGTAACAACATTATGATGGCGGTGTTCGAAAGCGATCGGTAACGTAAAGTTTCAGAATTTATGAGGATAATTGCAGATTGACTTTGGAAAACACTGGTTTCAACATGATTTATTTCACCATGAGCCAAAACGATCAGCACCAGAAGGCATTTTCACCCAATCAACCTCCAAATTTGCCGAACTCTTCCTTTTTGTTAAAAGAATGGGAATCTTTCACATATCAAATATTGTATGGTACAATATTCCTAAATTTTGTGTTTAAGGAAATGATATATGAACACTGAAGAATTTTGGGTAGTTCGATGTTCGATTTTAACATTCTAAGAAGTTCGAAGTTCGACTATGAACCTTAGACATACTATTTCAGAGGTTCGAAGTTCGAGAAAACATATTTGCTTGGGTTCGTTCATAGTTCGGTTCGAACAAAACATGGGTTCGCACACCTCTAATATATATATATATATATATATATATATATATATATATATATATATATATATATATATATATATATATATATATATATATATATATATTAATGTGTGTGTATGTATCCACCCAGTGACTCAAAAAATACTTCCTTAACTGATTTAGACCAAATTTGCGAATTACCCTGATTTTGTTAATGGCTTGGATGAGTTCGTTCATCAGATCTTAACGCCCAATTTTTGTTAACAAAAAATTTAAAAAATGTTTTTTAAAACACAATATTTCTCAAATTCTTTAAGTAATTGAAACGAAAATCTACAACTTAAAATAACATAGACAGACGTGGTTGTGTACCAATTTTCAAGTTTTTTGATTAAAGATAAATAAAGTTATTGGAAATTAAAATTAAAATAATCCACGACATCACTTCAGATTCTGTAATGCATGATCTAGAATGCTGGACAAAGACAGATGATGTTACCTGTACTGCTATGCTATTTAAATAAATGGTGGATAAAAATCTAAACAATGGAAGTTACAAGTATCATTGCAAGATGTCAGAATGTAGAACATTGTCAAATATACGACAGGGACACCATCCCACACACTTTGGTGTTGTGAATTAGGGCTGCATGCAGCAGTTCTACCTCTTATATCCAAAAAAAAAGGGTAGTATGTCATCACGACATCTCTAGTTAACACAAAATGTTCTAGATGGAGACTGTGTACAATCAACTAACAAGTTTGTAAATTGCCGGCCCTGGCCTATTTCTTTCCTAATATCGGGACAATGTTTCCTTTCAAAAGTGCTAAATTTTAGCATGTGAAAGCGGCTTGATAAGTGGGTGACGTTAGATGACACTGCTGATCTTTAACAGTAGCAAGATGCTTGCAAGCTTAACAAGTGCAATATTTCTACACTTTGTAGCTTGCACTTGTTATGTAGCGTTGTTGATATTTTACAACTGACTTTTAGTTAACCTAACATATTTAAAACATGGATATAAATATTGAAAATAAATATTGGACGATGGTTATAAATGAAAATTGTGAGTTAATGACTTAAAACAATACATTTTTGCGTAAAATAGAAAATCAGTATGTCAGTAAATCATGTTCTAAGAGCAGTGTGGTTTTTAATGTTTCTTAATTGAGCCACGAAACCAGCACCTCACAGCCATTATCATTATTGTATAACCAGAGGAAATAACTAATGCATTATGTAGTGATAGTAACAGTATGATCACTTTAAAGTGTATTTCTGTATTTCTCATATTGTATGTTTCAAACAGGTACAGTCTACCGCTTAAAACCGTCCAAGCCTATTGAGCTTAATTTATAAGCTGCTTGCTTGTGGTGTCGACAGGATTTCAGTGTAGTCTTGAACAAAAGCTAGATTCATCCACTCGCGAATTGCGAAATCGCCGCGAAACGTATTCCTATTGGTTTATTTAAAATAATAATAATATCGTCAAACTGTTGTTTTTTATTAGATTTTATAAATGTATTTTACTAATTTCTGTGTGCACAGAGTTAGACACGATCTAAATGTATCCTCTACTTTTAAGTTTGTGTAGCCCCAATGTTAATTAAGGGCCCCCCCTTTATTATACTTACTTCGCTTGTGCATATATATGTAATATAAAAATAAAAAAGAAGTGAAATAGCAAGTGAATTTATTTACTTTAGTGCTGTATTTGATATCTGAAAAAGACATTATAGGCGACGAAGTGAAATGTAATTTCAGTAAATAAACAGTTTACTGCATGGAGGGTTTTTAGATTTTTTTTCAGAAACAAGCTTACAACCCTCCTTAGATGCACAAGTCACAAGGCAAATTTGTTGCAAACAACCCCCAAGAAAGTTAAGGGACCAAGAAAGAATAGGGGTGCTGGGCAGGGAGGAAATATGAGCGGAAAATGCTGAAAAATCCATTAGTTGGACTTTGAAAAGATGCGTTTTTTACAGTTTGCAGCAATACCTCTTTTAAACCCTGCCTGCCCCGCACAACACCAATATTCACACAGGTCCAGTAACTTTCTTGGGAGGTTAGCCCTTAAGAAAATTTTCTTGTGCTTTATGCTTTGAAAGTAGTCGCATGCATGCACAAGGGGAAGGAGAACCCTCGTGTTTTTGGGTGAGGGGGCAGAAACCCTCTTCCTCCTGGGGGTTCTTCTTCCCCTTCTGCATGCATACAATCACCCTCACTGCATGAACCATGGGAATCTTTTTTTATGTTCAGCTTTCCGGTGTATTTTTCGTTGAGTATATTTCTTGTTTATCAATTGTTTTATTTGAGTTGTGTATCCAAATGACTGTATAAATATTTATGTTAGAGATCATGCCTTTGCTTGCCCTTCTTTACCCTATTTTTTACTGTTCCTAATTAAATAAAGTAATGTTTTATAAGTTTTAATATAAGGCTAAATCACTATAACATATTATTCTTATGAAAATTCACTACCATAACGCATTTGCTGCGTCCCGAACATTTTTATTGGTATGTTTGTATCATTATTTTTAACACCTGCCTGTTCTCGTGGCTATGGCCAATCAGCAAAGCCAACAGTTTTACTTTACCATTCTGTAAAGTGCATATGAATATATAACGTGCCCAACATCATGTGGTACACAGAACTGGTGTCTTTATTCCTCCACCAAAGAACATTCAACTGGCTCAAACACAATGCCACAAGCTTGCTTGACATTAACTTTACAGTATGTCTTGCTCCGGCTGGGATTTGAACCTACAACCACTGACTTGAGTTGCACATGTCCTTTCCACTGGCCCATTATATGCTGTTAAAAATGTAAAAACCTCATTTTCCGCTCTTCGGAAAAGGCGTAAAGCCGCCGATCCCATGTACCATGCGATATTAGGCACGTTAAAGATCACTGCGCTTCTTAGGTTAGGTTTAGGTTAGGTTTGTTTATGAGTGGGTCAAACGGTCCCTCCACTGCGACCTTAAGGTATATTGTGGCTCACGCCTAATAGTCTATATTTCGCCCAACAAAGCCAGCCTCCTGCAGAGGTCGATAATCTTTGTGGGCGAAAGTTGATCCTGATCTTCTGGAGCAAGATTTGTCTTGCCAAAGAGCAGGTGTCTTGTCCTGTCCGCTGTCAAACAGGAACACAGCACGTGCTCTGCTGTTTCGTCGCTCTCCATACACAGCCGGCACTCAGTTTCCTGCACGATTCCAATTCGGGGCATGTGGTGACGCAAGCGGCAGTGTCCTGTATACAGGCTGACGAGAGTATTCAGTTGTTGTCTGTTTAGCTCTAGAAGTTTTTTAGCACTTGACTCTGACAGGCCATTTATTAAGGCCTTAGAGTGAGCTAATCCTGGCAGATTTTGCCATTGCTGGATTGTCATTCTTTCTGTCCAGGTCTTACCGCGCTTCTTACACAATAAAAAGGGATTCGACAAAATTACTTGGTTATTTATTAAAATTGTTAAATATGTTACAAGTAGCTTGTGTACCATTTTAACAAAATAAGTTTATTATTTTCGAAGACAAAACATTTTTTCCATACTTTTAGAGTTAATTTGAATCTCCTCATTTTTTTTAATTGGTGCTCACCACAACCACGTTTTTGTATGTAATATTTAATTGGTTTTGTTAATCACACAAAATATTTTGTTCTTGTGCTTTCCTCTAATCACCAGTGGCACCAAAATTTTTTTTCTTTAAATGCCTATAACTTTTTTTTAATTTTAACTTAGAGATCTGGATTTTGGTGTGTAGGGTAAGTTTGATAATAGAAACGTATATGTTAAATTTGGTTGTTGAAGCCTGTTATTTTCGGAGATACAAAAATTTTTCGAAAGAAAACCCAAAATTTCCCCGGCAAAACTGGGCCGATTTTCCTGGCTAACGAACTTATCCAAGCCACTTACAAAAGGAAGGTACATACCAAATTTCATCAAAATCGGCCAATTATTTTTGAGTTATTGGTGAGATATATATATATATATATATATATATATATATATATATATATATATATATATATATATATATATATATATATATATATATATATATATATATATATATATATATATATATATATATATATATATATATATATATATATATATATATATATAAAGACAGATCTCCTCATTAGTCAATTTTTCGTTTCACTAAAAATTCGCTAATTAACAAAAATATATTCACATCTAGAACAGACAATGTCTGCTTATTACTAAAACAACTGCTGTACTACTGTAAAATATTCACCTGTTCTGTAGAGACACGCCTGTACTAAAAAAAATATTCTAATAATTGCACTGCATTTATTGCTAGGTTCATTTCGCAATTAACTTGGGAGTGCATTGAAAAAGTTAACCCTAATCGTTTTAGTTTTACTTAGTCGAAGCCTGGGTTGGATTAAATTATCTCTATGTCCGGTGTTGTAACTATGCACTTCAGCCTGGGTGTCAAAACTGTTACTTTTCTCTCTCACCACGAACAATTGTCCGTAAACCACCATCGACGATTTTATGCTGTCCATCGGCTATAACGACCCACTCATGCGCAGCAGTATTGAAATTGGCACTTCGTCAGCATACGTCACATCAAACTATGTACTTGTTGTTTCTTGTTTAGTTTTTAATCTAGTACAGGCAGACATTGAGTCAATAGTCTATGTTTAAGGTGATAAGAACAATAGGGCTGATCATCCTAAGAAAAATAAACTTAAATCGTTAGCGCTTATCAAATGGAGCAAATAATTCTGTACTTGTGGAAGAATTTATAGCATATGTGTAAACAACCACTTAAAAAAATTGTACAATAATGAAACAGTTTTTTTTTGTTCCCCCAGGGCTCGTCCGCGGCCTTGCCGCCCCGATAGCACCGCAACCCTTGGTTGATTGTGCATACCCTTAGTCTTACTCCACCCATTCCAAGATCACTGTGCCTTGAACTAGTCTGCACAGCGATTGGTAGGGTGAAGTTTTATATTGCTCTGTCTCCGGTCTAGAGTGACCGTAGATCAGTTGTCTTTTCCGGTCCAGAGCTATACACTCACACAAGATGTGCTAGGCTGATTCCTCCCCCTCGCCGCAGAGTCTGCATGCGAGGTCCCCTTCGAACCGCCCCATTTTATGCAGGTGTTTCTTGACGGCCATGTGTCCCGTCAAGAGACCTGTTGTGTTTCTGAGCTGTCCTCTGCTAAGGTTTAGCAGCTCCACAGCTCTATTTGAACTGGGTCCGTCAATTATTGACTTCCCATGTCTGAGCCCTGGACAGTCCGCCCAGTACACCTTGTGTTGGTTTCTGACCCAGGACTTAATGGCTCCCCTGGCAGTGCTCTTTGACACGCCCAGAGCCGGTTCTGGTCCCATAAATGGTTCTGCTGACCCTCTCTTCGCGAGACTGTCAGCTTCTTCATTGCCTTTAACCCCCGAGTGACCCGGCACCCAGATGAGGGTCACCTCATTCTGCCCAGCCAGGTCGCTCGTATCGTCTCGGCACTCACTCACCAGCCAGGAATTTACCCGTGGGCTACTTAGTGCCTTAAGGGCTGCCTGGCTGTCTGTGGCTATGAGGATCCGCTTGTTGGTGTAGCCCCTCCTCTTGTTCTCCCGCACACAGTGCAGGATGGCGTACATCTCGGCCTGAAACACCGTTGCATGGGCTCCGAGGGAAATACTATGACTTACCCTCGGTCCTTCCGAGTAAACACCTGCCCCCGTCCCACGCTCCCCGCCAGATCCGTCCGTGAACCAGACGAGCGCGTCCCGTGGCATGCCCGGCGTCTCCTCCCGCCATGCCTCGCGATCAGGGATTTCCACTGTAAAGTTGTTTTCCCTGCACATTCGCGGGCTCGCGAAGTCTGACCTCATTTCAAGCATGGGCTCCTTCACGATCTCCTGAATTTTGCAGTGGCCCCTGAAGCCTGGGTTGATCTTCAGTCTACCATTGCAGGCTAGTCTGTATAGTCCTAGCCTGGCCTCTCCCATAATAACTAAGTGTAGGGGGGGTAGATCCAGCAACACCTCCATGGCGGCTGTTGGGGTTGAAGACATGGCCCCTGTGATGCCTAGGCAAGCCATCCTTTGGATCTTGCCTAGTTTTTGTTTGGCACTGGATTGTGTCACCTTAGGCCACCAGACCAGTGCCGCATATGTTAACGATGGTCTGACCACCCTTGTGTACAGCCAGTGGGCCATACTAGGTCTTAGTCCCCACGTTTTTCCATATAGCCGCCTAGTGACGGCTAAGGTCATGACTGCCTTACGCAGTATTTTTCCAATGTGACCATTCCAGGTTAGCTTAGAGTCCAATACGACCCCAAGATATTTTACCTCCCTGGCGATTGGAACGCTCCTACCGTATAGAGTGAGAGTTCTGTGGCTTTCACACTTCCTCCTCCTCGTAAACGGCACGACGGTTGCTTTCTCGGGGCTCACCCCGAGCCCTTGATCAACCGTCCACCTTTCCACCACTTTCAGTGCAGTCTGCATACGCTCCCACACTGCCTGTGTGACCTTTCCTCGGACTATGATGACAATGTCGTCCGCATAGCCCTGTACCTCATACAATGAAACAGTTGGAAACGCTTTACTTACTTGGTTTAAAGCCAAGAGACCAATCCTTCAATTTAAAGCCAAAGAGCTTGCAAAAGAGCCAGGATTTCAAAATTTTCAATGGTCAGTGGAGATACACAGAGATGGAGAAAACGTCATCCTATTAGGTGAGGTAAATTTACTGGTAAGCTGCTTCAGTATCAGAAAGTATATGTGACGATTGGTTGAAGACAGTTTGACCAAAGATCCGTAAAGGCTATAACGATGAAGAGATTTATAACACTGACGAAACAAGTCTATTTCTCAAAATGACTCCAGATAAAACAAGGAGATTCAAACGTGAAAAATGTGCGGGTGGTGAAATACCAAAGGATAGGCTAACTGTTCTTGTAGTGGTAAATGTGACAGGTTTGGAAAAGTTGAAATTATTAGTTATTGGAAAGGCAAAGAAACCATGATGCTTTAAAAGTGTTAAATCTCTGCCAGCACTTCTGACAATGATTTTAATGCCTGGATGACATTAGATAGTTTTGAAAAAAATATTCGAGAATGGGATAGTACATTATTTGCTAGAAAAAAGAAGCTCATCCAAAACTACAAAATTGGAACTCCGTTAAATTAGTCTTTTTACCACCTAACACTATCGCAACCCATGGACGAAGGAGTGATAAACACATGAAAAACTCATTTCAGATAGTTATAAATTTTACAAATTCTGCAAGACATCGAAAGTGGAAAAGGGGTTACCCAAATTAATGTTTTAGATGCCATAATTATGGTGTCACAAGATGGGATCATGTTTCACAACAATTATTGCCGACTATTTCGCTCATGCAGGAGTTTTTCCAGTGGAAGGGTTTGCAGATGAAGACAATTTGCCTTTATCAGAATGGAAAAAGATTCACGGCGACTTATTATCAGAGAATATTCCATTTGGCTTAAGAAATAAGGGTACCAGATACTGTAGCAACAAAAGAAGATTTGGTGAATTTTGTTAATATCGATGAGGAAGTAGACTGAAGGAACCCTGGATGATAATCAAATTGTGGAAGCAGTTATGAACACAACAAATGATGTAGACCAAGATAAGTCTAATGAACCTAAATTTGAGCCACACTAAGCACTGTACAGTGTATACGAGATCTTTTTCACTTAATACTATCGTCCAACGCAAAACTATAAACTCATCTTTTCAAGGGGAATTTTTAAAAACAAGGTTTTTAAGGAAATCTTCTATCACAGATTTTTTTACAAGTTTTTAAAATACGTTTTATCTTTTAAATGTGTTTATGTTTATGTTAAACGTTTATATTAATTTTTTCATTTGAAAATAAAGAAAATCTTTAGCGATGATTGGATATAACGACTTATTTTTCGTGGTCGCTACGCCGTTGTTACACCGATATATACTGTATTAATAATAATAAATTATATATATATATATATATATATATATATATATATATATATATATATATATATATATATATATATATATATATATATATATATATATATATATATATATATATATATAACATAAATTTAAGATTACCTCATTGCTCTCCTTCATAAAAAAAATATTGACTCAGTAAGTGTGTTACAGTAACGAATAAGGTATTGTTTTAATTGGAAAACTAAATTTAAAAACTATGCAGCAGGTGTGTTCTGTTCAGTCTGAGTTTTAAAAAATTTACTTTTCCTATTAAGTCCACACGTTATTCGTTACTATAACGTACTTGCTGCATCAGTATACCTTAAAAAGTTGATAAAGAGAAGGAAATGGCAACAGCGTGTAAAGTCAAACAGAGAAATTCATGTGCACGAGGACTTTTCAGGTTGGGAGAGATAAAGTGCAGGCTTACCTTCCACTATTATTTGTCTACACAATTTCTGTAACTTCTGCATCAGTTGAGTGATCCTTCTGCAAACCAAAGATTATCAAAAATTATTTAAGAGATTGTATTGCACAAGACGAAAGTTCAGTTTGGCAATTACATGAAATGACTAGTTACTGACTAGTTACACATTAATACACTAACAATTTTATAAATGCACAGTCTGAAGCTCATGATCACTTACATATTTTAGAAGCAACAGAAGGTACCACCACTACATCTAGCACCACTCTGGAATGTTTATTGACACCAAACACTTCACCAGCCCCTGAGCAATCTTCAGCTGTAGATGCACCATTGAGGCAAGCAAAAAGTAAGTGTAATCAAAAACTATTACTTGTTATGTTCTGAGGTGCAACGATCCATAGACAGGCTAAGGTTTTAGTTTATGTGTTACAAGGCAGTATCGGAAAAGCCATTTGGAATATTTTAATAAAAAATTGGGAGGTAAAATACTTTTGACGTGTATGTCAAATGACAATGTATACTGTTTTCGAAAATTTGATTCAAAAGTATGCCGAAGGTTGTTGCATTTACAATAGGCAATAAAACCTGGTATTGTGTACCTTAAATTTAAAGACAGTTGTGCTTTAGAAGGTGTTCAAAATGGCCTCTATCTCCTTATAAACATTTTAGGATTCTTTTTTGAGAGGCGTTTCAGACAATAAAGCATTTTGATGGTTAGTAATATATATATACATATATATATATATATATATATATATATATATATATATATATATATATATATATATATATATATATATATATATAAATCCCGCTATCATTGTTGCGTCCTTTCATTATGCAGTCTTCTCGCGTCCACTGGAAGCAATGATGGTGTGGTCAAGATCGGTAAAATATATAGATCTGCATCACACTTACAACCTATATATGCCATAATAATGCATATAAAGAGTTTGATAAATAGAGAGTTTTTATATGACTATCATTAACACAGCTTTGCGATCTTCTATCAATACTGCAGCCATGAGTGTACAGTATGTACATTTTCCACGTGACTTGAAATCATTACTGTGTCCGCCATGTTGCCAAATATTGTGTTCTAAAAATAGCATGCTCCGCCCACAGAACAAAAGCGTGACGTCACCTTTACAGCGCTGGTTCATAAAACTTTGAGAAATGGAACAAATACACTACATGTAGGAGCCTCGTGGTTTAGTGTTAAGAACATGTGCGTCTGAAACGAAGGGTACTGGGTACGATCACAGGGTTCTTCTTTTACTTTTTCAGTACATTTTTCTTCCATCATTTCTTTGTTAAACAGACGTTAAAATTTATGGTGATATTGATCTTTAGATATTTTGAAAAACTACGCTAAAATAAAAAAGTGTTACCCAAAAATGGAGATGAAATATTATGGATCCAGTAGAAATATTAGCAAATATAACTATAATGTTTTTCTACCTGGAAATTTGAAGAAAATTTTGGTGTGTGACAGTTTAGAAAGTTTTTGACGTTTTTATTTTGACATATATATTAAAAATTGTACTGTTTACATGCAAAGCAATGCTTATATGTAAGATACACTGTATAATTAGTTTGCAAAAATATATATTACTATTACTATTATTACTATTACATACTGTACAATTAACATCAACCAAGGTTGTGGCATTGTATTTGAGAAAGTAGAACGTCTCCACGTTCCGCCCTTCGGATGGGGCGTAAAGCCGCCGGTCCCGTGTCTATGTCTCCATACAGAAAGGGACGGGTTCGGCAAAATTTGCAGGATAGTGACATGAAACTGCTCCCTGGCGTCGGTGATTGGCCATAGCGGAAATAGACCGACGTTAAAAAAACACACACACACACACTACGTATACCTACATTGATTTTTCTTTTTGAGGGATTGGTGATGACCTACGATTCAATCAAAATTGTTGACATTATACAGGGGGTCCGGAAATGATGAGCTTAATGGGTTATTTCGTTCGTAAAATTAATGTCACAAGTTACTTCCACATCCTCAATACGTGTGGAAAAATTTTCCAAATTTTTTTTCGCCACAATGTCGAAAGAATTGTCAACCATATATAGTAAACATAATTTGGGAACAAAAAATTTTTTGTCGTTCGGTCTGTCTGCCTGTCTTTCGAACGAATGGACATATTGGCATACCGTTAGCACCCGACAAAGGAACGTTTCGAATTGTTTTTGGGTAAGATCGCTGCAGTGGGTAGGGGATAAATGAGGGGTGATTTGGTGAAAATCGACATTTTTTCGTTAAACTTCGAGTAATATAACGTTTCAAAAGTTTATGGGTACATGAATACGAATATTTTCTTTGTGGTCAAGTCATGGATGCTAAATTCGTTTCATGGGCATGTCTTTCTGAGGAGAGCAGATTATCACAGCTATGTGGAAGTTATAATTCAATTTGCAGCACTATTTTTAGAGTAACTTTTAAAAAACTCAAAATTACCGAACTTTCAGTGCTTAAAAAATTTTTTAGTCATATTTTAGAGCGCGAAACCTTGCATATTTGTATTATTTGTTAATATGAATAATAGTATCATATTCGTCAGGTGTTCATTTTTCAGTTCCGTTCTTCTCATCAGTGAGACATTCTTAACTACTGTGAATATTTGTGAAATCTACGGATAAGGATTGTAGTATGTTTTACATACAGTATTTTCTGTTTCTCTAACCACTTATTCCAATTCCATTTTCTGTAAACATTCCGACAGCGCCTCTAAACGTGATATACACACTGTACGCAGACGACACTACCATCCTCAGCAGCTCCACTCATCCGAGGATAATAACCGAACGACTTCAGACCGCCGTAGTCGAGCTGCAATCATGGTATAGGAAATCCCTTCTAGCCATAAACCCCGATAAATGTTCAGCTGTCCTATTTTCCAAGAAGAGACACACACCTCACGAACACGTTACATTAGACAACCGTCTAATTCCCTGGCAAGATTCCGCCAAATACCACATGGTTTTCCTCGACAAACACTAAACATGGCGCCCCCATGTCGATCACGCCCGAAAAAAGCCTCGATGTTCATCTACAAGCTGTTCCCACTTCTAAATAGAAATTCCAAATTGTCCATGAACAATAAGTTGCTCATGTACAAAGTCATCGTTCGGCCAGCCTTGACCTATGCATCACCTGCATGGGCCACCGCGGCCACAACACACATCAATACCCTTCAAATCATCCAGAACTAAATTATGAGAATGGTTACCGGGAGCGCCATGGTTTGTCCAAAGCCTATACTTACCCGCTAACGCCCCCTAGGCAAAAACAGAATGGAAACATTCATACCCAAAAAGTCATTGTGTGAAATTTTTCCGATGGAGGTATGGACTAAGGTCCGGTACTCCCAGGGAGGGGGTTTTAGTGAGTACAGTCTCACAGTACCTCGATATCCCACGGCACCTACGAGGCCGTGAATGGGGTCAGCATGAGCATTTCCCCCTCCTGTATCAAAAAAAAATTCTGTAATACGGGAATAAAAACTGAGGTATACAAATTATTCAATCAACATTCACCTGAAAGCTTGATAATTATCTTGAAATATTATTTGCTTTTGTTGCACATTCATTGTTTTTACATTGTTATTCAGGCCGTCAGGAAATGACAAGTAAAAAATTCAGGGAGTTAGGCTACTCAAACTTTTTTTTTGAAAACTCAAAAATGACGAAGTTACAGAATGTCAAAAATTATTAGTATTATTAACATTCGTCTTATTTTATAATTACCCTGGACTATTTGCAAGCAAAATCACAACAAACTATTATCTGCCAAAACTGACTCCACATGATCTTGTTTACCGAGAATGTTTTCTAAGCACACTCCACTAATATTGAAAATGTGATTAGGTGATTTTAATTGGGAACAATCCCTAAGAAAGTTACGGGAGCTGCGGCGAATATGGGTGCTGTGCGGGATAGACGCAGTGCTTAAAGAAGTTATGGCTGCAAAATGTGAAAAGGCCGCTTTTCAAAGTCCGATTAAGTGGTTTTTAGCATTTTTAGCACCTGTTTTTTTATTTTTATATTACATATATAAGCACAAGATAAGTATAATTAAGGGGGGCTCTTAAATTAGCATTTGGGCAACACAAACTTAAAAAGTAGATAAGTTATATTTAGGGCGGGTTAACAGACATAAAGATGATTTTATCATGTCAGAGTGGTTCTCTGATCATAAAAATTACCTCTAACTGTATGAACACAAAAATTACTAAAATATATCAATAAAATCTAATAAAATAACAACAGTTTCGTAATTTGCTAAGAGCTTAAGATGTGATGAAACGTAAAACTCACTGTACCGCAGCATAGTATTATGTTGCGACTGTACTTACCACATGACGTCATACGTATGACAAAAATAGTGCTGCAAATTGAATCATAACTTCCACATAGCTGTAATAATCTTCTTAGAAAGACATTTTCATAAAATGAATTTATAGGGTCCATTACTTGACCACAAATAAAAGCTGTATTCGTGTATTCCTGTACCCATAAACTTTTGAGACGTTATATTACTCAAGTTTTAATGAAAAAATGTTAATTTTCACCAAATCACCCCTCATTTATCACCTACCCCCTGAAGCGATCTTATCCTTTGTCGGGTACTAACTGGATAGCAAATTTGAACATCTCAGTTCATTCAAAAGTTATTGCGCCTACTAACAGACAGACAACCAGCAGACCGACAGAAAAAAATTCGTTCCAGAGTCAAGTTTTCTGTTTTGAAACATTTTACGCCGTTTTAGCAAAAACATAATCTCGAAATTTATGTCACCGATATTCGACCCCCACGCATTCAACTTCTTATTTAATTTCAGCACAGAATACCAGACGTTTGGTGAAATTGAAAATTTTCTATTAAACAGACCCTAAAACGTTATATAACTCGAGTTTTAACGAAAAAATGTAAATTTTCACCAAATCGCCCCCCATTCATCCCCCACCCCCAGAGTGATTTTAACCAAAAACAATCCGAACCGTTCGTTTGTCGGGTACTAAAGGTGTACCGAATTTGAAGACGATATCTCAATTCGGAGTTTCTGATTACAAACAAACATACAGACCGACAGAAAAATTTCCGTTCCCGAATCATATTTTCTATATGTTTTGACACGTTTTACAAC
This sequence comes from Tillus elongatus, assembly GCA_964006375.1. NCBI lineage: Eukaryota > Metazoa > Arthropoda > Insecta > Coleoptera > Cleridae > Tillus > Tillus elongatus. The sequence goes on from OZ023264.1 coordinate 77,347,366, forward strand.
GTTTAAGCAAAAAACATTTTTGTGAAATTTTTCTCGCAGATGACATACTTCGTATACACGTATTGACGATGTGGAAGTAATAGGTAGCCGCATGTAATTGTGTCATGCTGAATACTATTCTCGAATTTATCATTTCACTGTATGATTCAGAACGCCAAAAGGCACAGTTGCCAAATCAAGGATCGATAAATATTGCCCGTTTGCGTATATTCCGTATATTTGAAGCGCCCCCAGCGGCAAGTACCATGAACTAAAATATACTTATTCCCTTCATATGACTAACAATGCTGCACATTCAGTATCATCAATTTTTAGTTCCATTTTATATTTTAGGGTAAAGCAGCCACGCTTGGTTGGTAGAATAGGGGTGGTTACCCATCCTGCTTCTGAAATTAATGAAGAAAGAGCGGCGATTTCGAATCTACAACGGAATTACATTATCGCGTCCGATATACGGACGCATTAATGCAATGGACGCCGTAGTTACTGTAATCGGCAAATGTATGGTTGCAACAATGATAGCGGGATATATATATATATATATATATATATATATATATATATATATATATATATATATATATATATATATATATATATATATATATATATATATATATATATATTGTTTTCTGGTGTGGCTGGCGTTTTTGTGGTATTTTTTTTAAATATAAATCTACACAAGATCAGGAGAAGTGGTTGACTAGTTTACAGGATCTCCAAACTTGCATTAACAGTGTCTTGGACTTGTACAAAGTGTGTGGGAGCACCATCTTGTTTAAACCATTTATGTTCTTGCTGGTTTTCCTCATGATTTAGAAGTTGGGTAATTCGTTCTTAAAAAAATAATTGTACATTTCCCCATTTAAGGACCATACAAAATATGTGGTCCAATGACTATGTTCTCAACTGAACCACACCGTGTATAACTCCCCAATGATGTTGATTCTCAACAACTCTTATCCAGCGTAGATTTTCAACTGCCCAATAGTACATATTGTGTCGATTTACCTTAAAATTTTAAAAGCAAAGAGTGGACTGTGAAACATAGTACAAAACAAAAATGACGATCTTCCTGTGCTGAAGTTGTGCGAGGTCGCCTCGATCCATGAAGATGCTTATGGCTTCCTTCATCAGACTACCTGGATCAACACTGTAACACTGTTGACACACTGCGTCCTATGACAATGCGCCCCCTTTCATATTAACTTAAATGATTGTAAACAGCGCCTAGGGGTAATGACTCAATTGCTCAGTTTCACAGAGTTTTATTAAACAGTTAATGGCCGGTTAGTTAATCAGGGCTTCAGACGACCAATCACAGCTTGATTGGTCGTCTAAAGCCTTAACCGACCGTTAAATATTTGATCAAGCTTTGTGAAACTGGGCATTTGACTTAATAAATTGAGTACATATCACTATGAAATATTGCTTCAGTCTGAAGGAGACACAAATCATGAGGAAAATAAAACTGTAAAATTCCTTAGAACCTGTAGGTAGTGTAGTAGTATATTTATAAGGAGAATAAACTGTCACAGATTGCTTATTTTGTTGTGATGCATTTTTATTTATCTCAAAACATCACTGTCACTACAATAAGAACGCTGAAAAATATTTATATCCCGGAATGCTTATGTCAAGGTCATAAATTTTAATTTCCCCTATCTTTTTACACTTCATCTCATTCGTTATTGCATGATCAGCAGAGAAGAAAGGAACAAAATAAACTTTTCTTGAGAAAAACAGCTATTAAATGTTCTGGAATACCTAAATTACTTAGTTCTTAGTTTGTCAGTTGATTTTCGATTGCAAAGCGAGTTTGTATGTTCACAGTCTATTTTCTATTAATTCGGTATACATACAGCATGTCGCTAAAATGGAAATTACACGTTTTGACCATGAAATAAAAACTTGAAATCATTATTGATTTACTGTAATTTTCTTACCGAACCTCTATTATTTTGGTATTTGTGTGTGTTCATATATATATATATATATATATATATATATATATATATATATATAATATATATATATATATATATATATATATAAGTGATTGTAGCAGTTGACAATCTTATATTTTCAGTTAACTTTATGTGAATTCCATGTGTTTCTGAAAGTCAAATTTTCATTTACAATATACTCTCGATTATCTGGGATAATAGGGGGGATCGGCAACACGGATAATACGAACATAATAATAATACTAATAATTATATATATATATATATATATATATATATATATATATATATATATATATATATATATATATATATATATATATATATATACATACACGTCCTGATGAAATATCCTGATATTTCCTTCTAACTAAATCCTCACTTGTATACATAATTAATTAAATTATAGTTTATAACCTTTTGGAAAAATATTCAGAATAATTATGATTGATACATTCATATTTTTATATAATAATTAGTATAATGTATTTATTCATGATATTTTAAGTGTTCACTGTATAATTATTGCTGATAATTTATGTATCCTAGAGAGAACATTCACCTGGAGGAGCACATCAGAACGCATGATTTTTCCAAGGACTTCAAAAACATTTAAGCAGTTAGGTGGCAAACAATTTCCAGAAATTGAAGTTTCATCAAAGCAAGCACAAGGTAAGGAGTAATATTAAAAAAAAAGTTAAAGTAAAACATTTTTCCTTTATATTTATTACAATAATGAATGTTCAGTTTTGTAATTACATAAAATGACTGGGTATTATCACACTTGATACTAATTTAATTTGTTAAATTAAAAAAACTATATTATGAAAAATATTAACATTACCTGTGATAAGCATTGATCAGTACACTTGGATAAACCCAATTCATTACGTTACCTTCACCACAACCTTTTTATTTCTGCTAAAAACCTAGATAGAAACGTAAACAAATGTATTGTGAATTTGTATTAAAGAAGTATTAAAATAGGAAATACATATATTGATAGTTACATTAGATAACATAAACAATGTTGTCGTAAGTGTAACACCAGTATGGATATAAACTCCTTTTAGCGGGCAATGACTGCAATCGTTTTGAATACAAGTTTTTTGTACAGGTATTCATAATAATAATACTAATCTTTATTTGTTATCTTATTACCCTAAAGGGTGTAGAACACGTCATACAAGTAAACCAATACACATTACATACACAAAAAGTATAGAGCTAGTGGACACAAGGTCACACCTATAAGTACAACATACAAACCACACAACCACAACAAGACCCAACCCCCAAGACCAAGAACTATGCATCAATCACACACATATAAACATTGCCTCATCAAGAACAAGAAATCACATTCCAAGAGTCAGCAACAGAGAACACTAGTATCACTGAGAAACTCTCTCACACTATAATAGGTCTTCCAACAAAATTCTCTTTAGTTTATTCGTGATACTCGCACAAGGCAGGGCTCGCACTTCTGTAGGTAGGTGATTGTAAACACGAATACTTTCTTTGCTTCTTCCCATGTTATGTGATGTTCTTTTCTTTGAGTGTCTCTACTATTATGTCGTCCCAGGTCTTCTTTGGTATTCCCCTCTTATTCTGTGCCACTACTCGAGTTTGCCACACTTTCTTAATTGGTCTCTTAACGCCCATTCTCACAAGATGTCTGAACCACTTAACCTGTTGTCTCTTAATGTGTGTGTGTGTTTCCACACGATAACTCAAAAAGTTATTAACCGATTTTGATTAAACTCGGCAAGAATCTTTATTTCGTTAATAGCTTGGATGAGTTCGTTAACCAACCTTATCAGACCAGTTTCTATAAAAAAATATTTTTTTCTGAAAAAAAATTCTCAATTAAAAGTCTGTACTAACTATCTAATTTTCTACTCCACAATGTTTATAACACTTTGTGCACATAGACTTGTGCCTTAACTGCTAGACATCTCCCAATTTGGGATAAATTTCGGATTGTTAATAAGCACTGCCGTCTCACAGCGAGTCTTATTTCTCACCAAGCCTGTATAATTACACATACTTTTTTCTGGCCAACAAGAGTATTAAATTTAAGTACATCAATATACCGAGTGTCAAAAAAATTTGTTTAGTAGTTTTCGAAATAATGGCAATATTCCACACTTTTTCACACCCTGTATAATAATTAGGATGATGTTTCAAGTGTCCACTGTATTTATGCTGATAATTTATGTATATTAGAGACAACATTCACCACTTCGAGCAGCACATCAGAACGCATGATTTTCTCAAGGACTTCAAAAACATTTAAGCAGTTAGGTGGCAAACAATTTCCAGAAATAAAAGTTTCATCAAACCAACCACAAGATAAGGAGTAATATTAAAAAAAGTCTGGACACAGCAAGTGCGTTATGGTAGCGAATTTTCATAAAAATGCTTTTAATGACAAATATGTATTGTTTTTAAAAGAAGGACATTTGGTTGGCAGTATAACCTATATATTAGTAACAATTTACCATATTTCATTAAAATAGCTTTGTTGTTTCAAAAAGTACAAACATTTTCCGAAAATAAACTTTAAAATTTCCAGAAAAAAACTGGTCCGGTTTTCCTAGCCAACGAATCTCTTTAAGCTGTTTACACACCTGCGAGGATATAATTATTCACAAACAACTTTAGGACCAAAATTGAAAAAAAATTATGAAAATTTGCAAAAAAAATTTTACAATAACGTACTAAACATTTATTATTAATTACCAACACATCACAAAAATCTTACAAAAATAAGTTCCACAGAAACACTAAAAACATTTCTGCCAAAACTTTTTAAATTCAACCACTATTTGAGCGTGCCCAGTATACGGCAGCTCGACTTTTTCGACGAGTAATACAAACAAAAAGCTCTCTAAACGCGTCATTTCCATGGGGCTCCACTATCTATTGATAAAAACGCTGTTTCACAATTTGTGATGTGTGTTTGAAAAATGTGTCAAAAACATGAAAAGTTGCAAAAAAATTGAAATAACTCAAAAACGATGAACGATATCAATTTTTTTTCCTTAAAAAGATGCATTATAATTCAATGGAAAACACGAAAATGCAATAAAATAATGGGGTGTTCTATTAAAAAAAAAAGAAAGTGTGTATCACTAACGACTTATGGGCCACCTGTGATTGTCAAAATAAGTTTGTAAGATGCAGCTCGAGATACCCTATAATTAACCTATATACTTGTTACGTGTAAAATTCACCTTAAGCATATTAACATCATTAATTACACGTAGCAGGCAAAATAAACAAAAACACCCCATATAATTATTCGGTTTCATATTGTTATTGGTTTAGGGACAGCTGTGAACGAACATCTTTAATTTGTTATCTACATTCATTCAGTTTCAATTTCTAGAAGTCGAGATTTACCACCGAAACAGTCGACAACGGCAGAGTACACTGTCTTGTGAAGGCATGGTTGCCAGCACGTCATTAATTTATTGTCTGTCTAACTTTAGCTGGTTGGAAATTACTGAATTATGTGTTAATGTAGTGAGATAAATTCTTGCATGCAGAACTGTGGTTACAACGGTCTCTATAAGCTGTGGGAGAAGTTTATTATCGAGATTAATATTGGAAGTTAGGTGTGTTACATATGTCGAGGTCTTGCGGTCGAAGCCCGAATTTCCCCATTCGTGTAAATGTCGCAACTCTGCGGTATTAAGTTATTCGTTGCCAGAGTTTGATATTTTTGATGGAAGAACGGGACACCATTTCTTGTCGTCTTTTTTTTTGTTGACCGATAGCGAATCAGCAAGATTAGCTATGACCTGGGAGAGAAAACATTTTTGAGAAAAAAGGTTGGTTTTGAAAACGGTGGAAGAAGCAATTTAATTTGAGTGTGTGGCAAGATTTCAGCTAGAAAAAAGAAACAGGCAAGTGGGCCATTCATCCTAGTTTGGAGATTAATTTCTAGGCTGTAAAACGATTATAGTATTCTGGAGGTTTGAGAAGTTGAAGCGAATTAGTCGCATAGTACTTGAATACTATAATATTCCCGTGGTGGAGAGTAAATGTCACATACGTAAAGCCGAAAAAGCAAGTGGCTTTGTGGCTTGTTTTCAATCAGAACCGGCTTGTCTAACTGTGGTCAACAAAACACCTTGACATAACATAGAAACCCTCAGGATTTGGAGGTAATACCCAACTCGTAGTTTTTTTTTTATGTGTAACTAAGGCGTGTTTTCTCTTTCTATTTGTTACAGGGTTTTGGTTTTAGCTTTTGGTTTTAGCCTTTGGTTTTAGCTTTAGTTCAGTTTTTGTCTTGCTTTAATTGATTTTATAGTGCCTAATCGACAAGCAATAGGCCTACATATTGTCTTAAACTAACGAGTGGTCAATGGGAGAATAAGAATATTGGTATGGTACCATTTTATGGCGCAAATTCAATTATAAGCCATTCCCAGCAACATCAGATTGCCGAGGACATTTCGTTGTTGAGTAGAGGAAGTACAGGTGGCCGGAAGGTACCGACACAGTGGACAGTAGATATTTTGTTAGCGAGAAATCGACCAGAGAAGGTTCACTGGAGATCAGACCTTACAGGTAGTAGTCTTTAAGTTGTATTGTTAATAAAGAACTCAATTTGTTTGTTTGGACTTTTAAATCCAGTATTAAGCTGTGACTTTGCTTATGGTGGTCAAGTTTTGGAATTCAAAGATAAAGTTTTAACGATAACACAATAGGATAAGATACCCAGCTTTTTATTTGAACCCTACACGTTAGCTGATGATTTATATTCACATTATCATTAATATAATTGCTTTGAGTTTGATAAAGTATTATCATTATTTAGGCTACCATTTGATACACCTTTTCATATTTTAACATCTTTGTAAGCTGATCGTGATCACGAAAGGACACAAATTTCCATTTGATTTAGCTTAGTTACTTTTATTGTTGCGTTTGAATTACTTGACTTGTTATTGCTTACCATACGAACGTTAGTAGCTTAAAGCTATTTGTTTAGCAGTAAATTATTGAGATATAGCAAGTGAGTCATTTTGCGGACTCTGTTATTCATTTAACATACATGCTAGCAATTTATAGGTTATATATGTGTATATATAATACTGTTTTTGATCTGTCTGACCACTTGTAGGCATCATCTGGATTTTATAATAAACTAGAATTTTATTTTATATATATATTTGTGTGTCGTTTGTTCTGCACTCACCTCTCACTCCCGTATTAGTAACGTTAGGTGCTGTTTAGTGTTTGTCAGCTTCTACGTAAGCCTTTAAGATATTCCAACTGTAAGATTTCGTTCCCACATTTGTACATTCCGACGTATAAGCCTGCGATTTTAGGTGCAGCTGCCAGGGAGGTCCAAGGAGTTCTTGGTTGTGTTGGATTCTTGGTAAGCTGGATTTCGTAATTAACATCTCTTATAAATATCCGGAACTAGGTGTAAAACAATCAAGTGGCGCCCTCATAGAGTAACACCTTATAAAGAACCCTGCCCATCTTCACTGTATAAAAGCTAGGGGCCACCTAGATTTCCGGTAACGTTGACCTTTCTATCGATCGTCGTATGTAGGTTGTTTGACTCTCAAACGTGGTAAAGGTTTTTTAGGAACAGGGATTCCTAGGATCGATTTAAAGAGATAGTGGGCGGTCACATATTTGGCGCCCAACGTGGGGCTCGATTCAGCTCAAAAAGGGCTTATTTTTTTGGGTTTTTAGAGATTTTGGAAGCCGTAGTATTGGACTTGAACTTTTGTGTAGTTGTGAGAGTAGGGCTTTGGGGAGTAAAGTCGTTTGGTTTTGGCGTATTGATCTTGCCGATGTACGGTGTTGTTAGCTTTCTCAACTAATCGGGTGTGAGAGTGCAGACTGCATTTATTTTTTTTTATTTTTTTTTACTGTATTGTTAGGTAGTTATCTTGATTCCAGTGTGGGTTTATTTTTTTTCCAATCATGGCTCGTCGTATGGATGTATATAGACTGGACAAAGAAGAGCTCGTATATGAATTAACGGTACGTGGCATAGCTACTGGCACGGTGGAAGATATGCGCGGTCGTTTAACCTTAGCGCGCCAAATGGAAAAGTCTGGCGATAGTCTACATTATCCTAAGTATCCATTTACGTTTGAGGAAGATCTTGGTGTTGTGCAGGGAAAACTGGAAGGCGTGTTGGCTGTCTTAGAAGAATTTCAAGGAGATAGCAAGGACAAGCAGTTTCTAAAATTGCAGACAAAGTTGGCTCACATATTGGGAAGGATAGATAATATGGAATCTGCGGATGAAGAAAAGAAGAAGACTCGAGGTGAATTACTTGCTCGTACGTTATCGATGATTGACCAGCTCAACACCAAAGCGTCAAAAGTCGGGAGTGAAACACAACCTACTCCTTTAGGTTTGCAAGTAATGGAAGCATCTTTAGGGAATCAGTTGAAGTTCGAAACCCCTCAGTCGTGTTCTTCACCCATGATGTCTGCTGCGCAGTCGCTTAACGCGTCGTTGATTAAGCCGGTGCTCCCTCACAAGTGGAACTTGAGGTTTGGTGGAGACAGAAGAGGACTGTCTGTGACTGCTTTCTTCGAACGTGTCGAGGAAATGAGAAAGGCCAGAAATGTCAGTAAGGAGATCCTATTGGAGTCAGGAATAGATTTATTCGAGGGTAGAGCATATGAATTTTATCAGGATGCTAGGAGTGAAGTGTCCCAGTGGGATGAACTTGTAGGAAGATTCAAGGAAGAATATCAACCCGTTTTTTATAGCGAGAAGCTTCTGGATGAGATAAAGAAGAGAAAACAAGGAGCAGATGAGACCATAGGAACTTATTTGGCTATTATGTCGAAATACTTTCAAAGATTGCAATGTCAAGTCTCGGAGGAAACGAGGTTGAGTCTCCTAATGCGCAACTTAGCACCGATGTATCGTAGCCAACTGGGTGCTATGGAAATAAATTCAATCGCCCAGCTGCGTACTTTGTGCAAGAGGATAGAACAACGATCCCAGGCTGGTGAGTTTGCACATCCGCCAAAAAAAGAGCAGATTTTGGAGCCTGATTTGGCATACGTGGGTTTGGAAGAGAAGACCGAGAGACTGCAAGTATCGTCTAACCAGGGTGGGCGTAGCCAGACGAGGCATAGTCCCGTCGTCTGTTTCAACTGTAGGAAGCCAGGCCACATAGCAGCAGGTTGTACCGAGAGAAATAGACTCATCTGCCACAAGTGCAATAGGGAAGGCCACATTGCTCGTAATTGTCCCAGAGGTTTTTCGGGAAACGGAGTGCAGCGCTCTTAGAGAGTCGAGCTGATAGTGCTGCCGTTAAGTACTCGACTACTGTCAAACCTGTTTTAGATTTCATCATTGACCATGCACAGAACGATGAAAGGCCTCACCCTAGAGTGGACATATTAGGGATTACCTTGCTTGGACTCCTAGATTCCGGGGCGTCGAGAACAATTTTAGGTGGACCAGGTTGGGACCGTATCGCGAAGTTGCGAATACCCCTGGACGAATCGAAGAAGACATCATGCACAGTCGCTAATGGAGAGAAATGTGAAAGTATTGGTACGTGTGAATTACCAATGAAGGTTCGTGAGCGTCTAAAGTTTATAGAGGTGATGGTTGTCCCTGAACTACCACATGTTTTGATTTTGGGAGCAGACTTTTGGATAAGGATGGGGATTGTTCCTGATCTGAGGCATAACGAGTGGCAATTTTCTAACTGTCCTGAAGTAAGCACAGTAGATATAGCTGATCAGTCAGTCTTGGAAGTTGGACAGAAGAAGCAGTTGGAGGAGTTAATCAACAAGAAGAAGACTTTGCTCGGAAATAGTTTGGGTTGTACAAATATGACGGAACATGTGATCAAGACTAATGCACCACCGATTAAGCAGAGATACTATAGGGTATCCCCAGTGCTTCAGAAATACATCGATGAAGAATTAGAAGATATGTTGAAGAACGATGTCATAGAACCTAGCAGTAGTCCGTGGGCGTCGCCAATAGTTCTTGTAAAGAAGAAGGATGGTTGTTATAGGTTCTGTGTCGACTACAGGAAGCTTAATGCAGTGACCGAACGTGATGGCTATCCATTGCCAATGGTTACAGACACGTTAGACAAGCTTCGAGATGCGAAGTATCTTTCTAGTTTGGATCTGAAGAGTGCATTTTTCCAAGTCCCTGTTGCCGAGTCTTCAAGACCGTATACTGCGTTTACCGTCCCCAATAGAGGACTATTTCAGTTTAAAAGGATGCCATTTGGCCTGCATAATTCTCCTGCAACATGGCAGCGTTTGATCGATCGTGTGTTAGGGTCGGACCTGGAACCTTACGTGTTTGTATATTTAGACGATGTAGTGATCACGACTCCAAGTTTTGAAAAGCACCTCGAAGTGTTAGAGGAAGTGTTTGAACGCCTGAGAAGAGCCAATCTAACCGTCAATTGGGAGAAAAGTCAGTTTTGTAAGCCCGAGATGAAGTACTTGGGTTACGTGGTGGATAGAGAAGGGTTAAGAGTGGACCCTGATAAGGTCAGAGCAATGATCGAGCTACCTACTCCGACCAATGTGAGGGAAGTGAGACGTGTACTAGGTATGCTGTCCTGGTATAGAAGATTTTGTCCTGATTTTTCTACTGTGGTCGCACCAATCACAGGGTTGCTGAAGAAAAGTACTAAGTTTTGTTGGACTCCTGAGTGTGATAGATCTTTCAGGAAGATTAAGGAGTTGTTGATATCTGCACCTGTTCTGGGTTGTCCAGATTATTCTTTACCGTTTGTTGTACACACAGATGCATCGGGCTATGGTATTGGTGCGATGTTATCTCAGACGCATCCAGATGGTGATCGTGTGATTTGTTACTTGAGTCGTTCTCTGTCACGCCAAGAACGTAATTATTCCACGACAGAACGAGAGTGTTTAGCGGTTCTGTGGGGAATAGAAAAACTGCGTCCTTACATCGAGGGAGTAAAGTTTACTGTCATCACCGATCATTATAGCTTGAAATGGTTACATAGCCTCAAGGATCCATCAGGAAGACTTGCAAGATGGGCTGTACGCTTGCAGCAGTATGATTTTGAGATTGTTCATAGGAAAGGCAAAGACCACGTAGTACCGGATGTACTGAGCAGATCTGTACCAGTGTTAGACGTCCTGAACAGTGTGGAGACAGAGACGAAGACTACAGACAAGTGGTATTTGAAGATGATAGAGCGGGTACAAACTACACCTCTGAAGTTTGGGAATTGGAGATTGTCAGGTGACAAGTTGTATAAGTACGTGAGGCAAGATTATCCAGCACTTACGCCTAAGCAAGATGTTTGGAAGATTGTCGTTCCTAAAGACCAGCGACGAAGACTCTTGTCAGAAGCTCACGATCCAGCTACATCGGGTCATATGGGAGTCTATAAAACCTACTCAAGGTTAACTGATAGATATTATTGGCCGAAGATGCGACAGAACGTTGCGAACTATGTCCGCAAGTGTACCATATGTGCTGCGCACAAGGTGGATCAACGAGGTCCCAAGGACATGATGGTGTCGCATGCTAAACCGTCGAGACCGTGGGAGATGATATCAGTGGATTTAGTGGGTCCTTTACCACGTTCATCGAAAGCCAATAGTTTTATCCTGGTTGTCACAGATTATTTGAGCAAGTTTGTGTTAACCTTCGCTTTGAGGAAGTCCATCACCGACACGATTATTAGAAGTCTGGAAGAAGGTGTATTTCTGTTATTTGGCGTACCGAAGATGATAATGTGTGATAATGGTCCCCAATTTAAAAGTTCAGCTTTCAAAAGGTTTGCCGAGAAATACCAGTGCAATTTGAAGTTTAGCGCGAATTACCATCCGCGCGCAAACCCTACCGAGCGAACTAATCGTACAATCAAGACCATGTTGGCAATGTATGTGAATGATAACCACAAGAAGTGGGATGCTGGGCTACAACAGGTGACTTGTGCTGTGAGAACATCTCGACATGAGACGACTAGATTGTCACCGTATTATGTCAATTTTGGGCGATGTATGGCATTGTCAGGAGCGGACTACCAGAATCAGATTGATTTGGACGGCGAGGATGAAGATGTGTTGGTTGACAAGAGCAGGAACATCGTGTTCAAGGAGGTGTACAGGGACGTGAAACAGAGACTGGAGAAGGCTACTAAGAAGGCTGTGGCGAGGTATAACATGCGCAGACGTTATGAAGAGTATGAGGTGGATCAACCTGCGATGAGGAGGAATTACGTGTTGTCAGATGCAACGAAGAACTTTGCTAGTAAGTTAGCTCCAAGATACATAGGACCGTTTTATGTTAGTAAGAAGGTGTCTCCATGGACGTATGAACTTAGAGACAAAGCTGGCCAGAATAGTGGAGTTTGGCACGTGAAGGACCTGAAGCTTGTTCCTTCTGATTAGGCTTAACCTTACGGTTAATCCTCTTGAAGTAAGGGGGGGATTGTTACGTGTAAAATTCACCTTAAGCATATTAACATCATTAATTACACGTAGCAGGCAAAATAAACAAAAACACCCCATATAATTATTCGGTTTCATATTGTTATTGGTTTAGGGACAGCTGTGAACGAACATCTTTAATTTGTTATCTACATTCATTCAGTTTCAATTTCTAGAAGTCGAGATTTACCACCGAAACAGTCGACAACGGCAGAGTACACTGTCTTGTGAAGGCATGGTTGCCAGCACGTCATTAATTTATTGTCTGTCTAACTTTAGCTGGTTGGAAATTACTGAATTATGTGTTAATGTAGTGAGATAAATTCTTGCATGCAGAACTGTGGTTACAACGGTCTCTATAAGCTGTGGGAGAAGTTTATTATCGAGATTAATATTGGAAGTTAGGTGTGTTACATATGTCGAGGTCTTGCGGTCGAAGCCCGAATTTCCCCATTCGTGTAAATGTCGCAACTCTGCGGTATTAAGTTATTCGTTGCCAGAGTTTGATATTTTTGATGGAAGAACGGGACACCATTTCTTGTCGTCTTTTTTTTTGTTGACCGATAGCGAATCAGCAAGATTAGCTATGACCTGGGAGAGAAAACATTTTTGAGAAAAAAGGTTGGTTTTGAAAACGGTGGAAGAAGCAATTTAATTTGAGTGTGTGGCAAGATTTCAGCTAGAAAAAAGAAACAGGCAAGTGGGCCATTCATCCTAGTTTGGAGATTAATTTCTAGGCTGTAAAACGATTATAGTATTCTGGAGGTTTGGGAAGTTGAAGCGAATTAGTCGCATAGTACTTGAATACTATAATATTCCCGTGGTGGAGAGTAAATGTCACATACGTAAAGCCGAAAAAGCAAGTGGCTTTGTGGCTTGTTTTCAATCAGAACCGGCTTGTCTAACTGTGGTCAACAAAACACCTTGACATAACATAGAAACCCTCAGGATTTGGAGGTAATACCCAACTCGTAGTTTTTTTTTTATGTGTAACTAAGGCGTGTTTTCTCTTTCTATTTGTTACAGGGTTTTGGTTTTAGCTTTTGGTTTTAGCCTTTGGTTTTAGCTTTAGTTCAGTTTTTGTCTTGCTTTAATTGATTTTATAGTGCCTAATCGACAAGCAATAGGCCTACATATTGTCTTAAACTAACGAGTGGTCAATGGGAGAATAAGAATATTGGTATGGTACCATTTTATGGCGCAAATTCAATTATAAGCCATTCCCAGCAACATCAGATTGCCGAGGACATTTCGTTGTTGAGTAGAGGAAGTACAGGTGGCCGGAAGGTACCGACACAGTGGACAGTAGATATTTTGTTAGCGAGAAATCGACCAGAGAAGGTTCACTGGAGATCAGACCTTACAGGTAGTAGTCTTTAAGTTGTATTGTTAATAAAGAACTCAATTTGTTTGTTTGGACTTTTAAATCCAGTATTAAGCTGTGACTTTGCTTATGGTGGTCAAGTTTTGGAATTCAAAGATAAAGTTTTAACGATAACACAATAGGATAAGATACCCAGCTTTTTATTTGAACCCTACACGTTAGCTGATGATTTATATTCACATTATCATTAATATAATTGCTTTGAGTTTGATAAAGTATTATCATTATTTAGGCTACCATTTGATACACCTTTTCATATTTTAACATCTTTGTAAGCTGATCGTGATCACGAAAGGACACAAATTTCCATTTGATTTAGCTTAGTTACTTTTATTGTTGCGTTTGAATTACTTGACTTGTTATTGCTTACCATACGAACGTTAGTAGCTTAAAGCTATTTGTTTAGCAGTAAATTATTGAGATATAGCAAGTGAGTCATTTTGCGGACTCTGTTATTCATTTAACATACATGCTAGCAATTTATAGGTTATATATGTGTATATATAATACTGTTTTTGATCTGTCTGACCACTTGTAGGCATCATCTGGATTTTATAATAAACTAGAATTTTATTTTATATATATATTTGTGTGTCGTTTGTTCTGCACTCACCTCTCACTCCCGTATTAGTAACGTTAGGTGCTGTTTAGTGTTTGTCAGCTTCTACGTAAGCCTTTAAGATATTCCAACTGTAAGATTTCGTTCCCACATTTGTACATTCCGACGTATAAGCCTGCGATTTTAGGTGCAGCTGCCAGGGAGGTCCAAGGAGTTCTTGGTTGTGTTGGATTCTTGGTAAGCTGGATTTCGTAATTAACATCTCTTATAAATATCCGGAACTAGGTGTAAAACAATCAAGTGGCGCCCTCATAGAGTAACACCTTATAAAGAACCCTGCCCATCTTCACTGTATAAAAGCTAGGGGCCACCTAGATTTCCGGTAACGTTGACCTTTCTATCGATCGTCGTATGTAGGTTGTTTGACTCTCAAACGTGGTAAAGGTTTTTTAGGAACAGGGATTCCTAGGATCGATTTAAAGAGATAGTGGGCGGTCACATACTTTTTTGTCATACCTTGTATAATAACGGATATATTGAGCTTTGCCGTAGAAAAGCGTCACCCTGTATATGTGTAAACAGACAAAAACTGAAACTGACCCCGTATATGGGTTTTTGGGGTTCTAGTTCGCGCTCAGACTTGTTTACAGAATCATTTTTTTTTTGTTCCCTCAGGGCTCGTCCGCGGCCTTGCCGCCCCGATAGCACCGCAACCCTTGGTTGATTGTGCATACCCTTAGTCTTACTCCACCCATTCCAAAATCACTGTGCCTTGAACTAGTCTGCACAGCGATTGGTAGGGTGAAGTTTTATATTGCTCTGTCTCCGGTCTAGAGTGACCGTAGATCAGTTGTCTTTTCCGGTCCAGAGCTATACACTCACACAAGATGTGCTGGGCTGATTCCTCCCCCTCGCCGCAGAGTCTGCATGCGAGGTCCCCTTCGAACCGCCCCATTTTATGCAGGTGTTTCTTGACGGCCATGTGTCCCGTCAAGAGACCTGTTGTGTTTCTGAGCTGTCCTCTGCTAAGGTTTAGCAGCTCCACAGCTCTCTTTGAACTGGGTCCGTCAATTATTGACTTCCCATGTCTGAGCCCTGGACAGTCCGCCCAGTACACCTTGTGTTGGTTTCTGACCCAGGACTTAATGGCTCCCCTGGCAGTGCTCTTTGACACGCCCAGAGCCGGTTCTGGTCCCATAAATGGTTCTGCTGACCCTCTCTTCGCGAGACTGTCAGCTTCTTCATTGCCTTTGACCCCTGAGTGACCCGGCACCCAGATGAGGGTCACCTCATTCTGCCCAGCCAGGTCGCTCGTCTCGTCTCGGCACTCACTCACCAGCCAGGAATTTACCCGTGGGCTACTTAGTGCCTTAAGGGCTGCCTGGCTGTCTGTGGCTATGAGGATCCGCTTGTTGGTGTAGCCCCTCCTCTTGTTCTCCCGCACACAGTGCAGGATGGCGTACATCTCGGCCTGAAACACCGTTGCATGGGCTCCGAGGGAAATACTATGACTTACCCTCGGTCCTTCCGAGTAAACACCTGCCCCCGTCCCACGCTCCCCGCCGGATCCGTCCGTGAACCAGACGACCGCGTCCCGTGGAATGCCCGGCGTCTCCTCCCGCCATGCCTCGCGACCGGGGATTTCCACTGTAAAGTTGTTTTCCCTGCACATTCGCGGGCTCGCGAAGTCTGACCTCATTTCAAGCATGGGCTCCTTCACGATCTCCTGAATTTTGCAGTGGCCCCTGAGGCCTGGGTTGATCTTCAGTCTACCATTGCAGGCTAGTCTGTATAGTCCTAGCCTGGCCTCTCCCATAATAACTAAGTGTAGGGGGGGTAGATCCAGCAACACCTCCATGGCGGCTGTTGGGGTTGAAGACATGGCCCCTGTGATGCCTAGGCAAGCCATGCTTTGGATCTTGCCTAGTTTTTGTTTGGCACTGGATTGTGTCACCTTAGGCCACCAGACCAGTGCCGCATATGCTAACGATGGTCTGACCACCCTTGTGTACAGCCAGTGGGCCATACTAGATCTTAGTTCCCACGTTTTTCCATATAGCCGCCTAGTGACGGCTAAGGTCATGACTGCCTTACGCAGTATTTTTCCAATGTGACCATTCCAGGTTACCTTAGAGTCCAATACGACCCCAAGATATTTTACCTCCCTGGCCATTGGAACGCTCCTACCGTATAGAGTGAGAGTTCTGTGGCTTTCACACTTCCTCCTACTCGTAAACGGCACGACGGTTGCTTTCTCGGGGCTCACCCCGAGCCCTTGATCAACCGTCCACCCTTCCACGACTTTCAGTGCAGTCTGCATACGCAACCACACTGCCTGTGTGACCTTTCCTCGGACTATGATGACAATGTTGTCCGCATAGCCCTGTACCTCATACCCCCCTCCCGAGAGCCTCCCCAGCAGGCCGTCCACGACTAGATGCCAAAGCAAGGGAGACAGAACGCTCCCCTGCGGACACCCCGCCGCGACCCCCGCCAGCAGAGTCCCTCCCGCGAGTGAGGTGAACACCGCCCTGTCCCTGAGCATGGAACCGATCCACCTGCAGCATGTCTCCTCTATTCCACGCTCCCGGGCAGCTGCCAGAACCGATCCGAACGAGGTGTTGCTAAAGGCCCCCTCTATGTCTAGGAAGACCCCCAGCGCCACCTCCTTGTTCTCCAGCGTATTCTCCAGTTTCAGCACCAGTTGGTGCAGTGCTGTTTCTGTTGAGAATCCTGCTCTGTATGCATATTGTCCGTAGTGTAGAGGATATGCTTCCAGTACACCGCCCCTAATGTGCCAGTCGAGCAGTTTTTCCACTGTTTTCAGCAAGAAGGACATGAGACTTATTGGCCTCAGGGACTTTGCCTGGTCTGTTGGACGCCCAGGTTTAGGAATAAATACAACCCTGGCCAGTCTCCATGCCCTCGGAATGTACCCCAGAGCCAGGCTGGCCCTCATAATGAGGGTAAGCACCAGCGCCAGTATATCTATCCCCTGTTGGAGCATGATGGGCATTATTCCATCAAATCCCGGCGATTTGTATGGCTTAAAGCTGTTAATGGCCCATCTGATTTTGCTCCAGGTAACCACCTCTTTAGCGACTGTCCAGTCTACTCTAGATGCCCGCCTATAAGGCGCCTCTATTTCTGAGTGTTCCCAGTCCGGAGGTGATTGGTTTATTATGTTACAGCCGGGGAAGTGCGTCTGGAGTAAAATTTCCGTAGTTTCCTCCCCCGAGCTTGTAAAGCCTCCCGTGGGTGTTCTAAGGGAGCCTATGTTAGTCTGAGGGCCCTTAGACAGGATCATGTGTAGTCGAGCACTCTCGGACGTGTTTTTCACTTCTTCGCAGTGCCTTCTCCACGACTCCTTCTTGGCGTCCCTCAGTCTTTTGTTATAGGTCGATAGGGCCTGTCTATATTCATCCCATGCTCCCGACCTTTTGGCCGCGTTAAACAGCTTACGAACCTGCGTCCTCCTTTGCCTGAGGTCCTCGTTCCACCACGGGACGTTCCTGGTGGACACCCTCATTTTCAGAGGGCAGTTGGCGTTATAGGCCGAGGTAATTGCGTCTCGCAATTGGACTGCTGCATTCTCGAGGTCTATTGAATTTTTTATGGTACTCTTAAGCCTCCGCAGTTCCACAGCTAGGTCTGCCCTGTAGGCTTCCCAGTCCGCCTTGCGGGGGTCCCGGTACCATACCGTTTCTCTTTCGACTTTGGCGATTTCAAACCGGATGTATCTGTGGTCTGAGCTACTCACTTCCCCAGACACAGCTACCCCACAACTCATGGTGCGCATTCGCATCCATGCCGATGATGGTCTGCCATCCACCTGCTCTGCTAACCACCATCAGCTGCTCCAATTCGTTGGGTGGAGGAGGGTCCGTGCTGTCCCCTGGCAGATAGGCTGACGCGACAGTAATGTCCCTCAGCCCATCCGCTCCTCCACATCGGATTTTGATCGTTGCCAGGTCCCTGGAACAGAAATTCATTAGAGGGAGAAACTATATCCCTTCCCTGACAAAAATGCAGAGCCATTAGTAGTCCGGCCGTGGCTGCCCTACTGTGTTGGAGGTTGACGTGAAGGAACCTAAGTCCCATTAACCCTTAGTTGCTTCCCCAGTGGGCGGAAGCTAACCCTTCCCATGCCCCAGAATGCCTTGAAGGAGGTTCCTTCAAGGGCTCTGTAAGATGTCTGGTCGATCGAGAAGGCGAGCGTCTGTCCTTTCTCCTCTGCCTTCCTGCTTAGAACCGACCAGTGTTGCGTCCCCAGTTCAGGGTTCTGGATCTTAAGTCTGCTGATCACCGTCTCCTGCGGGACGGTGTCAGGGATCCGTACGAGGACCTTGCGTCTCTTTGGGAGTTCCTTGGGCTCGACGGCTGTCAAGTCCGCCCCCTCCTAAATCTGACCGAGGCCCCCGATCGTTTTCCGCAGCCAGTCCCGCGACTGCGGGCCGGCACAGGTTATCCAGAGGATGCCCCCCGTCAGGCGCGTCCGGTGGAACTGAGGCGGGCTCTCCCCTTCCTGAAGAGAATCCACCGCAGCTACCACCGCAGCCTGGATCAGGTCCGCCTTCCTCTGGTCTAGCGTGACCTCAGGATGGCGTCTGTCAATCAC
Organism: Tillus elongatus; assembly: GCA_964006375.1. Lineage (NCBI taxonomy): Eukaryota > Metazoa > Arthropoda > Insecta > Coleoptera > Cleridae > Tillus > Tillus elongatus. The sequence continues at coordinate 77,366,342 of OZ023264.1, forward strand.
CGCCATCCCGAGGCCCTCCGCAGCCTCCGTATAGGAGCCAGTCTGCTCCGGTGTTCCGGCCTTGGTTCCTTTGGGAGGTCTGTCTGTAGTAGGCGTGCTAGAGCCAGAGCGCGGCGTCTTCTGACTCGCACTCTCCTCTTGCGCCTTTACAGGCACCCTGGCCCTTTTGGGACGTCTGTCTGTAATGGGCGTGCTAGAGTTCGAGCGCGTCCTCTTCTGACCCGCACTCCCCTCTTGCGCCTTTACAGGTTTCTCGACCGTCCACGTCCCGGTCGCCATTTTTTGCGCCCTCCGGAACTTCTTTCTTTGCGCCCCGGAAAGACGCTTGGACTGCCGGGGCAGTCCCTCTACTCTAACAGTAGAGTCCTCACTGGTGGAGGGGCCCCCGGAGTCCGCGGAGTTCACCGCCCTCCGGTGGGACCCAGCCTCCAGTTTGGGTGTCGGGGACAGGTCTCTGGCCGAAGCTACCCTCTGATCCCCCGTATCTACGCCGGTCGTGGGACCTCCAGAGTCCGCTGCCGCCCCCTGGCTCGTCTCCGTTTCCGGGATAGACTCAAGGCACAAGTCTGTAGCCGGAGCCACTCCTCGAGCCTCATTGGTTTTGGTTTTATATGTGTTTATTATCTTCATGTTGTTCCCACGAGAATGGGGGAAATACTGTCCACACCATCAGAACCCCCTGTGTGGTGCAAGGCAGGTTACTCTGGAGGGTTGCCTGGTACTCCAGAGGTTCCGTTCACGACACCATCGTCCTGGTGCCATCCATCCATAGGCACGGGTCACGTGACACCGTAGATTGGGGGAGTTTAGTTCGACCTCCTTGTCTAGATCCGTCATGTTTAGTTATTAGCAGGGTCACCTCGTGCAGGATGCGGATTTTTACCGCGCATGACGGTCTTGGGGAAAGCTTCATCGGGAGTTTATGTTGTTATTTCCACTTCCTCAACTTGCCCCCTGGAGTCCTTTGGCCCGCGACTCCTTAACCCCTACAGAATCATTAGTATAATGTGTTCATTAATTATGTTAAGAGTGTTAACTTTATAATTATTAGTGACAATTTATGTATTTAAGAGACAACATCTACTAATACGACAAGCAGCATATCAGAACGCATGCTTTTGCCAAGCACTTCAAAATCATATAAGCAGTTAGATGACAAAGGATTTAAGGAAATTGAGGTTTCATCCAGGAAAGCACAAGGTAGGGAGTAATATTAAAAGAAAAAAATAATAAAATAAAACATTTTCCTCATATTTATTACAATGGCGAATGTTAAACTTAAAAGTTCATGATCGTTTATAATTTTTAGAAGAAACAGAAGCTACTACCACAATCCATAGCACCATTCAAGAATATGTATTGCCACACAACACTTCAAAAGTCCCAGATCAATCTTTACTTGTAAATGCTTTATTAAGGCGAGCAAAAAGTAAGTGTACTATTAAACCTATTTATTGTTGTGTACTTAATTGATTAGCTGATTCAAATTGTTGTTTCTTTTCAGTACAAATGCGGCCTAGTTGTTTCTTTTCAGCGAGGCCAACTACGAAAAAAACTGTTTCTTGTTGTGTTCCGGGGTGTAAAGATCCGACTAGTAAAAGACATCGTTTTCCATTCAAATCATTACCTCACCATTTTGATCTCTGGGTGAAAGCCGTGAAAAATCCTAAGATGCTTACTCTATCTTCAAAACAAATTTATGATAGGTTTTATGTTTGTGATTCCCATTTCCTGGATAGCGATAAGATACCAGAAATGAGGAGGGGTCTCAAACTAACTGCTGTACCTGTGTTACACCTTCCTTCGGGTAAGTAATTGTTTATTTTAAAGTGTGAATATGACTTATGATATTAGCAGTTGCTTTTTAAATTTTGTTTTAATATATTGAATGCAATTTACCACAACTCAGAAACGTAAACTGGATATAGGATTTCTTTGGTTTATTCACTTTCCAATGTAAATGAATGCAAAGAGTTCACATCGGAAAAGTAAAATAATCACAGAGCAGGCTCGCAAAACCGATTTTGGGAAATGTTTTAAATAATAAACAAGTTTTTTTATTTAAAAATGCAAGAAATTCTTTGGATAACATAACAAAATTTTGTACAACATAAATTAACACCAAAATGCGAAAAGGCCAAGAAATACGGGATAGAATAAAGTTTGATTGTCTTAATGGATAAAAGCCGTTCCCTGTTTACTTAGGAAATAATGATGATCTAAAGCAATATATATATATATATATATATATATATATATATATATATATATATATATATATATATATATATATATATATATATATTTAACGTCGGTCTATTTCCGCGACTATGGCCAATCACCCACGCCAGGGAGCAGTTTCACCCCACTATCCTGGAAATTTTGCCGAATTCCTGCCTTTCTGTAAGGAAGGTAGGGCCCTTAAGGCACTAAGTAGCCCACGGGTAAATTCCTGGCTGGTGAGTGAGTGCCGAGACGAGACGAGCGACCTGGCTGGGCAGAATGAGGTGACCCTCATCTGGGTGCCGGGTCACTCGGGGGTCAAAGGCAATGAAGAAGCTGACAGTCTCGCAAAGAGGGGGTCAGCAGAACCATTTATGGGACCAGAACCGGCTCTGGGCGTGTCAAAGAGCACTGCCAGGGGAGCCATTAAGTCCTGGGTCAGAAACCAACACAAGGTGTACTGGGCGGACTGTCCAGGGCTCAGACATGGGAAGTCAATAATTGACGGACCCAGTTCAAAGAGAGCTGTGGAGCTGCTAAACCTTAGCAGAGGACAGCTCAGAAACACAACAGGTCTCTTGACGGGACACATGGCCGTCAAGAAACACCTACATAAAATGGGGCGGTTCGAAGGGGACCTCGCATGCAGACTCTGCGGCGAGGGGGAGGAATCAGCCCAGCACATCTTGTGCGAGTGTATAGCTCTGGACCGGAAAAGACAACTGATCTACGGTCACTCTAGACCGGAGACAGAGCAATATAAAACTTCACCCTACCAATCGCTGTGCAGACTAGTTCAAGGCACAGTGATTTTGGAATGGGTGGAGTAAGACTAGGGGTATGCACAATCAACCAAGGGTTGCGGTGCTATCGGGGCGGCAAGGCCGCGGACGAGCCCTGAGGGAACAAAAAAAAAAAAAAAAAAAGGAAGGTAGGGATCTTTAACGTCCCCAACATCGCATGGACATGAGACCGACGACTTTACTCCCCCTCCGAAGGCGGGAACAGGCATCCATCAATAGTAATTTTATTAAAGAATGTAACCAAAATATACATTACGTTTAAAAAACAATAAGAAGTTTCGATGAGTGGTAAACAGAATACATTTTTTTATAACTAATTTTGAATTCGTATTTTAGATTAACAATATTCAGTATTCTCTTCATCTTTTCCTGGATTGATTATCATTCTCACAGTGTTCTATCAGAACCATCTACAGTATACTCTCTATTATTTCTGTGCAGATTATCTGGTTTGTGGATTATCCCTGCTGAGAAATTGATCAATTTCAAATCAGGAATAGATCGAAATTCCATTTTTTTTTTTAATGTTTTCTCTCGCATAAATATAATGAATATCCCCAATAAAAACCAACGATCATCTAAGTACTGCACAACTGGCACAATAGGGGCGGTGTACTGGAAGCATATCCCCTACACTGCGGACATGCATACAGAGCAGGAGTCTCAACAGAAACAGCACTGCACCAACTTGTGCTGAAACTGGAGAATACGCTGGAGAACAGGGAGGTGACGCTGGGTGCCTTCCTAGACATAAAGGGGGCCTTCAGCGACACCTCATTCGGACCGGCACTGGCAGCTGTCAGGGAGCGTGGAATCGAGGAGTCGTCCTGCAGGTGAATCGGTTCCATGCTCAGGGACAGGGCGGTGTTCACCTCACTCGCGGTAGGAACTCTGCTTGCGGGGGTCGCGGCGGGGTGTCCGCAGGGGAGCGTTCTGTCTCCCCTGCTATGGTGTCTAGTCGTGGAGGGCCTGCTAGGGAGGCTCTCGGGAGGGAGGTACGCGGTACAGGGCTATGCGGACGGCATTGTCATCATAGTCCGAGGAAAGGTTACACATTCAGTCTGGGAGCGCATGCAGACAGCACTGAAAGTGGTGGAAAGGTGGTTGGTTTGCCAAGGGGTCGGGGTGAGCCTCAAGAAAGCAACTGTCATACCGTTTATGAGGAGGAGGAAGTGGGAGCCACAGAACTCTCACTCTATATGGTAGAAACATCTCAATGGCCAGGGAGGTAAAATATCTTGGGGTCGTATTGGACTCTAAGCTAACCTGGAATGGTCACGTTGAAAAAATACCGCGTAAGGCAGTTATGATCCTAGCCGTCACTAGGCGGTTATATGGAAAAACATAGGGACTAAGACCTAGTATGTCCACTGGCTGTACACAAGGGTGGTCAGACTATCGTTAACATACGTGGCACTGGTCTGGTGGCCTAAGGTGACACAATCCAGTGCCAAACAAAAAACTAGGCAAGATCCAAAGGATAGCTTGCCTAGGCATCACGGGGGCAATGACTTTAACCCCAACAGCCGCCATGGAGGTGTTGCTGGATCTGCCCCCCCCCCACACTTAGTTATCATGGGGGAGGCCAGGCTAGGACTATACAGACTAGCCTGCAATGGTAGACTGAACATCAACCCAGGCTTCAGCGGCCACTGCAAAATTCAGGAGATCATGAAGGAGCACCATGCTTGAAATGAGGTCAGACTTCGCGAGCCCGTATTTCCCTCAGAGCCCATGCAACAGTCTTTCAGGCCGAAATGTACGCCATCCTGCACTGTGTGCGGGAGAACAAGAGGAGGGGCTACACCAACAAGCGGATCCTCATAGCCACAGACAGTCAGGCAGCCCTTAAGACCCTAAGTAGCCCACGGGTAAACTCCAGGCTGGTTAGTGAGTGCTGCGACGAGACGAGCGACCTGGCTGGGCAGAATGAGGTCACCCTCATCTGGGTGCCGGATCACTCTGGGGTCAAAGGCAATGAAGAAGCTGACAGTCTCGCGAAAAGAGGGTCAGCAGAACCATTTATGGGACCAGAACCGGTTCTGGGCGTCGTTAAGAGCACTGCCAGGGGAGCCATTACGTCCTGGGTCAGAAACGAACACAAGGTGTACTGGGCAGACTGTCCAGGGCTCAGACATGGGAAGCCAGTAATTGACGGACCCAGTTCAAAGAGAGCTGTGGAGCTGCTAAATCTTAGCAGAGGACAGCTCAGAAACATAACAGGTCTCTTGACGGGACACATGGCCGTCAAGAAACACCTGCATAAAATGGGGAGGTTCGAGGGGGACCTCGCATGCAGACTCTGCGGCGAGGGGGAGGAATCAGCCCAGCACATCTTGTGCGAGTGTAACGCTCTGGACCACAAAAGGGAACTGATCTACACTCAGTCTAGACCGGAGACAGAGCAACATAAAACTTCACCCTACCAATCTCTGTGCAGACAAGTTCAAGGCACAGTGATTTTGGAATGGGTGGAGTAGAACGACTAAGGGCATGCACAATAAGCCAAAGGCTGCAGTGCTATCGGGGTGACAAAGACGCGGGCGAGCCCTGAGGGAGAAAAAAAAGTACGGGTCTGCCTATTATACTTACTACATTGCAAAAATCGTCAGGAAAATAAAACTGTGAAATTCGCTAGAACACGTAGGTAATGTAGTATGCATGTGCACAATAAACTGTCACAGATTGCTTAATGTGTTGTGATGAATTCCTATTTACCTTCGAACGTGCCACTGTCACTACAATAGGAATGCACAGAAAGATTTAGTTTTTCATTGAACGTCTATTATTTTGGTGTGTGTCCATAAATATATATATATATATATATATATATATATATATATATATATATATATATATATATATATATATATATATATATATATATATATATATATATACATTTTATTATGTTCCATTGCCATTCCCCACATGTTCAATTGTCGACAAGTGTGCGGAGCGAGAAGGTCATGGAAGCAGGGTCACGTTATTTTCTTGTAAGAACCTTGTAGGAACCCTTGCTGTATGAGAACGTGCGTTGTCTTGTTGAAAAAGGGATTGAATGAACCCTCGTAGTTATGGCAATGCAACATGCTGCAGTACATTTTGTATGTAGTCATTTGAATTCAAATTTCTGTCAATAAAAGCAGAAAGGAGGAACATCAATTTTTCTTGAGAAAGACACAGTTGTTAAATGTTCTGAATGCACTTTCTTTTCAATTTATCAACCCTACGGAAATTACTTACTTCGTCAGTTGCTTTCCGATCACAAAGCGAATTTGTGTGTTCACTTTTTTTTCTATTTTTTTTTCTATGAAATTCGGTATACATACAGCATGTCTCTGAAACGGAAAAGTAACAATTTAATCATGAAACAAAAACTTGAAGTCACCATAATTGATCTACTGTAAGTTTCTCATTGAACCTCTATTATTTTGGTATGTGTGTGTGTTTATATATATATATATATATATATATATATATATATATATATATATATATATATATATATATATATATATATATATATATATATATATATATATTTGTATTAACCGTGTTTTTCAATTATCCGTGTTGCCGGACCCTCCATTAGCCCGGATAATCTAGAGTATACTGTATTTGAAATCTGGACCATCGCTCCTATTTTTACTGCCCAATGACACTAACAAAATTTTTTGGGCCTGCAATTATATATATATATATATATATATATATATATATATATATATATATATATATATATATATATATATATATATATATATATATATATATATATATATATATATATATATATATATAGCACATCTTTTAAAGACCTGATGATTGTTTCAGTAACAAAGTTAGCGTCATCCGAGGATGAAAATTTCTAAACTAGTTAACTATTACACATTATATTTATACTGTGTGTTAGGTAAAAGACCGATAACCTAGAGAGTGTATTTTTATTGCCGGCAGACCTTTCTCTGTTATAACCGTACCTATCGAGTTTCAAAATATCTTTTACATGAAACAGGCAGAGTGAACAGCGAGCTGTTAACCAGGGGCGGGGCACGGTTTAAGCAAATTTTGCTGTTTATGGCTCTAGAGATATAAATACTTTCAAAGGCATCTAATTTCACCGGTTGTCTTACATTGTTGATAAGCTTCAGGTTTTCTTTATCGGTGTGGTGATTATTATCCCAAATATGTTGAGCCACACATGATTTGTCTATAATATCGTATCTTAACTGCGCCAGATGTTCCTTAAATCTGGTTTCAATTGGTTCTATGTTAGGCAGACTAGAAGAACCATTTACCAATTACTTAGTCGATTGCCATTTCCATCCCGCACATGTTTGATTGGCGACAAGTCTGGGGAGCTAAAAGGCCATGGAAGCAAGGTCACGCTATTTTCTTGTAAGAACTTTGTAGTAACCCTTGCTGTATGAGAACGTACGCGATCTTGTTGGAAAAGGGGTTGAATTAACCCTCGTAAGTATGGCAGTGCAACAGGCTGCATTACGTTTCGTATGTAGTCAATTGCATTCAAATTTCTGTCAATAAAAGTTAGAGGTGACCTACTACTGTATGTGATCACACCCCATACCATCACCCCCCGTGTAAGGACTATATGCTGTTTCACAGAAAATTCTAAATTTCTAGATTCTTCTCTCTTCTGCGGCCATTGTGGACCCAAAGACAGAATCGGTTCTCATCAGAGAACACAACGCCATTCACCATCCCAATTTGATCTGCCATTACACCACTCAACGCGAGCAGCACCATTTGGAGGTGTCAGTGGAAGACAAAAATGGTCTATCCGAATGAAGCCCAAAAGCGAGTATTCTGAAATATATTGTTACCATAGAGACTCTATCTTGTAAAACTCCCAACTCTGCCTTGTAAAAATGCAACCGTAAAATGACAATCTTCCTGTGCTGAAGTTGTTTGAGGTAAGATCCATGACGACGGTTGACCAACACTCTTAACACTGTTGACACACTGCTTCCCATTCTGTCGGAAATTTGTCTGATTGGAAAACCAGTTCTCCACATACCAAGAATGCATCACCTTTCAAATTTACTTCAATGGTTGTAATAGTTCCGTTAACGGCGCCTAGGCATAATCACTTAATAAATTGAGCACAAATCGCTAGAAACATTGTTTCAAACTGAAGGGAAAGCAAATTTAAAGAGGTCATTTTTTGAAAAAACAAAATTTAAAAGTGCGGACCTGTTAAAATTGTTTGTCCATATTGTTATCATTTCTTATCAGGGACAAAACAGAGTAGTCTAGAAAATTTAATTGCAATTGGTTGACTCTTACTGGGTGTTCAGATTTTTTGGAAAGTCCGTATATATCTATACACTAAACATTTTATAAGTGCACACTTTGAAGTTCATGATCATTTATATTTTTTTAGAGGCAACAGAAGCTACTACCACTACATCTAGCACCATTCTCGAATGTATATCGTCACGAAACACTTCTCAAGCCCCAGATCAATGTTCAGCCATAGAAACTCCACCAAAGCAAGCAGAAAGTAAGTGTAATAGTTTAACTACTTCTAATGTGTTCCGGCATGCAACCATTCATATCCCCTATTTAATTTATTTACACTTTATGTTGTTTATGCTAAAAGAACCAGATTATTTATGAATGACACATTCCACTTTTTAACAGAACCATTAGTAAAAAGTTTTCATTAATGTTAAAACTGTTGAGTCCATAATTATTATTAGTGATAATTTATTTATTTAAGAGATAACATCTACTACCACCACCACAGGTACCACCTCAGAATAGATGCTTTTACCAAGCACTTCAAAGACATTCCAGCAGTTAGGCGACAAACAGTTTCCAGAAATAAAATAAAAATATATACAAGGCATGGGTATTGATAAAGCAAAGGCCGTTTGGTCATTAAAAAAAAATGAAGTCTTAAGAAATGGTTTTGGTTGACAGTTTTACTATGTGAAAACTGGAACCTGTGATGAGCACTCGGCCGGTCTATACATATACTACGCTTGTCTCGACTTAAAGACCCTTTCGTTTTCTGTGTATCTATGAAGTCAATATAAATACTGTTTACGAAGAATTAAAATCAATATAAATATATTTTTTATGTAGTATTCTAGTTGAATTATTTATCCTTTGTTTGAGTTAACAATGTGAGCCAAACACCCGGGTTTAGTTTTCTATATAAAAAAGATGAGCGGAGGTTATTGTGTTTGTTTCGCCAGATGTGGTTGTCGGCTTGCTCCAATATCCACATAGTAAATTTCTAGATCGAAAGAAAACGTGCATATTTCTTAAATAACTCGGTTATTATCCTTATATTAGATAAGGGCTCATAAATTTGTCAACCAGAAGATTAAAGCAGGTCTTCGACCTCGTAGTTTCACTACACAATAAACAAACGATGGGTCTTCGACGACAATTTTACTTCGGACTAGTTCGTTTACCTAGACGCGATATAAATACACGGTAGCTAGTAGTTTAATTTTAGAATTTTTCTTCCTCTGAAGATGTTGACATGGTCAACGAAACGATCATAAGGTCTCTGAAATATGTGTTGTGGTGACTTGGGTTCTCCAAGTGTACTTATTGACAGTTTTAGTTTACTACATATCTACTTCATTTTTCCACATACTCGCCATTTAGTTCTAAGCACTTTTCGTAATGCTGTCCCAGTTTCTTTAAGGGTGGCATTTAAGTATCACTTTAATATAGGATAACACAGCCTCCTTAAATTGTAATTATCTCAAGAAATATTAGCTTTTACTGTAGGAGTTCCAGCAGAGGTGGTGGTGTGGAAGTTTACTATACAAAGAATTTATCTGTAAAAACCTTCATTTTGAACAACTATGCACCGAAAAAAAAAATTGAAGTATGTGGAATTTCTTATCCAATTAATAATGTCATGACATATATAGTGAACTGCTATCTGGTAATGTTTTTTATTTCATTGATCAGCTTTATGATGTTTTGAGTCAGCTGATGAAACCTGGTGTTCAAGTGATTCTCACTGGTGACTATAATTTTGATTCATATAATGTTATGTCTATGCTTTCTGATATGTTGGCCTGCTTTGGGATGACTCATGTGGTGGATGGATAATATTTTTATTAATTTTGACAGTAAAGGTGCCTGCCTTGTGCTTGACAATAACATTTCTGATCATAGGAGTAGATAGTGCCCCACCTGGGCTCACCCCCTCCACTTTTTACTGCGCATGCGCGTGACGTCATGCGCATGCGCTGACCTGCGCAGACCTGTGACAGTTGACAGCTGACCTGTCAGATTTGACAGGTGTCAAATGTCACTGACCTGACAGCTGTCAACGTCAGCTGTCACCTGACCTGACATGTGTCAACGTCAAATGTCACCTGACCTGTCAGATGACGTCACAAGCATTCCAAGATGGCTGACCTGTCATAGACAGTCGCAAGCCGGGTTCTCTCTATGGAACTAACCTGAGATGACGTCACAAGCATTCCAAGATGGCTGACCTGTAAGAGACATCTGCAACTCCGGGGTTCTCTCTCTATGGAACTAACCTGAGATGACGTCACAAGCATTCCAAGATGTCTGACCTGTGTGTCCATAGATATCTACAAGTCAGGTTAGCTCTCCATGTGTGTTTGTCTGATTGTTTATTAAGGTTATGTATTTGTTTATTAAGGTTATGTTCGCTCACGTGTCATCTGTTTGTTTATTAAGGTTATGTTTGTATTTGTTTATTAAGGTTATGTCATGTGTGTGTGTGTTGATTACCATGCATCTGTTTGTTTATTAAGGTTATGTATTTTGTTTATTAAGGTTAGGTGTTCGTAAACACAGCTGTTTGGTTTGTTTATTGTGTTGTTGTTGTTAAGGTGTATTAAAGTTTGTTAGGGTATTTCGTTTTTGGCGGGAAATTTGAATTTGTTTGAAAATTTCTGTCTGTTGTGTCCAGAGATCTTACTCCTCAAGCTAGAGAACATTCTATTTGTAAAGTTGTAGAGTGTAGAGAATATTCTCTAGCTCGAGGGGAGACATCTGTTGGACACAATCATTCGGTTTAGTCACACACATACATATATGAGGAAGATATATTGAGCGGGTAATTTGAAATTTTGAATTTAATTTGAAATATGATTTTTGAAAGAAAAGCATTCGCCAGAAATTAGATTTGAACCCCCAACCACACAACTTACTCAGAGAGATACCTGTCGCTAAACCAACTATTCCACAGACACACACGTTAAAAGTTTGTTCGCAGTTGTATATATAAAACAAAAACCTGTTGCATATGCTAATTTAAAACGAGTTTATGAGGCTGATGTGTGTGGGCAGTATCTCTATTACATTCCAATTGAATAATAGGAACTGTAATGTTAAAAACAATTGTTTATTTATAGTAAAAAAGAAATTTAAAACACGTACCAATTTACCTATCTAATATCATTTAATAACAAAAAACGTTTGAAGTAAACTATATCAATAAGAAAAACGTATTTACATCTAGATATGTTAATGAGTTTATTTTAATAGCCTAATAAAACTCGGGGACTTGGTTTTATTGCCGGCGTGTTTGTTTATGTTAGTGTGTTTGTATTTTGAATGAATGAATCTAAATTTATATAAGGAGTGATCAAAAACACACAAGTAACAAAACTCAATTTAAAACAACTAAATTAAACTTTGATATACGAGGATTGTTTGATAAGTATTGTTTGTATGTAAACATAAATAATATAATAGTATACTTACATACAGCAAGAGACGTCATACTTGTTTCACGACTTAGCACACACTAACGTATGTTGAGGTCTTGAATGGGGCCCCGTTATAGAAATAACACAGTTGTTTAATGACATCCACTTGAACCAAACAAAACATATAGACGCTGTTGTTGATTGTTAACACACACACACACACACACGTCATGACAGCTCGAAGTCTTTACTTAGACTGACAGAGCTGTGTAATAAAAGACAGACAATTGATTGCCCAACAAGTATCTTAGATAATCTTGTTTGAGCTTGTACAGCTGTTTAACACACACGTCATGACAGCTCGAAGTCTTTGCTTAGACTGACAGACAGAAAGGGGTTAATAAAAATGCAACAAAATAAAAATAAAACAACTGATTTACATACAATAAAAATTTATTAGGATTAATTAAGTTGTACATATTGATACATAAATGACATACAATTATTACATAATGGCTCTAACGATACCCGTTAGAGGTTTATATTCCATTACACTGTCATGAATAACCAGACAATAAACACGAGTATTTTTTGGGAAGTTGGCGTGACTCATAAACTCCACCTTAATGTCCACCGTTGAAGACTTGATTGACTCGTTCTGGTGCTGACAGTCAATCACAAATAGAGCTCTGTCTTTAAACTCGTCATAATTCAAGATAGGCTCCGACATGTTTTTATAACAGAAGCTTTTTTGAAAATCTGTATACATGTTATAGGCTTCTGCATATTTCGATTTCTCAAAATCCATATTCATAGATTCATAAGGGTAGCATTCTGAATTTAGAAACACTCGAAGGTCCATCATACCAATGTTATCGAAATAGTCTGACCTCTTCTTCACGTTATCCTTACGATCTGTTTGAAATGCTATAATCACATATCGAGGTCTTTCCAAGTTGGTTGCCGTTTTAACAGCCCACACATCTCTGTTGATATCTCTGAGTGCTGGTAACTCATATATGTCCCATTTGCGGTATGCGAGAAATATAGAGGTGTCTTTGGCTATTTTATCCATCAGTTCCAATTTCATTTTATCATTGGGAAATACATGTTTTACCTTTAAAAACATATTGGTTACGGTAATTTTTGCTCGTGCCGTACCTGTGCTGTAATAGCCGTTGGAATCGTTTCGAGCTCTTGTAAAGCGGAAAGTATGTTTGCCACAGAGAACTCCTTTGAAATGATGAAAGAAACTGAAGAGGAACCAGACAGGTATGAGCATGTGAAACTTGTTATCATTTAAGGTGATGTGCTCCGACGACACATTCAGACCGGCGTTGCTAAGAGATTGGGCTTCATTCTTACTGAACGATAGCAGACTTTTGATGATGGTTGTGGTGTATGGGTCTCGCACTCGTTCCACTTCCTTGTTATTTAACTCATAGGTCATTGATTCAAACAGAGCTGCTCCTCCATTATTTGACAGATAACAAGCACCAGTGGCATTTTGGATTGCTACAGGTTCCAGAGCACCTTCGATTATTAGAGCTGACTCAGCCAGACATACGAACGCATCTTGTTGGTTGATGGCTATTTCAATTTCATCGCTGTTACCAAACGATTTAGTTGGTGAATAGTAAGAGCGCAGCTCTTCTCGATCGATGCCATCATCAAACACGGGTTCTTTGAATATTTCTAGTTTTGACGACATGATAACCCAGGCTTTGCAGGAACTCAATATTATCGGGACGAAGCGTACCCTTTGACGTGTCTGACTCAACTGAATTTGATGTGGTAGATGCACTTGCTTTTATATCCTTGAAGACCAACATACTAAGCAACTTTTATAAGTTTCAAGCGAACAGACACCTCTTCACCTTGAAAGTTGACAGGAACTGAATCTTGGTCGACGATGTCGATGCTTATATTGGAAATCTCTTGCTTGTTCACCGGCAAGTAAATTAAATTTTTAGGTTCTATGTCGATTGCGTAGCCAGGATCAACCATCGGAGCAAACTCATACAGCGTATGTGAGGGTTGTCCGTTATAATAGGAACCAGACACAATATTGGTTTCGATGCGAATCTGTCTAACATCCACTATATCAACAGGTAAATCAGATTCATAAAAGGTGTCCGGCTGAAGAACTTGTTTTGAAAAGCCCAACATTCGCCCAATCGAACCATCAAATTCAAAACTGACATTTGTATAACACTTTAGTCTGCATTTGATGGTGTTCGGATTAGGTCTCAGAATCAGAGCCTGTTGCTTTTGTTCGTGTGTTGCTGTAGCACCAACAAGTTCATTTTGAAGTAACTCTTCCAAGTGTGTTATTTCATAAGCACCGGTGGGTATCGTGATGGTTCGCCAACCGGTTCCTTCTTTTACATGAAATTTGTTTTTACCTTCATAGATGTTGGGTATGTTGTTGTAGGTGTGAAAGCCTATCAAGGCAACAGCATAATTACCATCCAAAACAATTGGTGGATGGTAGTCTGACGACAGATGGGAGCTGCGGTCTTTCAACACAAAGGTGTGCGCCATGACTGATACACACAGGCTACTGTTTCAGTCTTTTATTGCATTGGTTTTTGCAGATACAACCCATAACCGTAGCGCTGTTTCTTGAGATACATGCCTTTGCCCAGTCTCTTGCATTTTGGCTTAAATTTCAAGCCACTCCCTCTCCTACCCATCGCGATGGCTTCCATTGTTTTGTTGTGTCGTTCTTCCTCCTCTAGTTTCTGTTTCGCAGACTTGGCATCGTTCACGGCTTTGGCAATACCTGCAGCACCGCCACCCAGAGCTCCTAGTGCTGACAGCCCACCAAATATAAGAGGCAACAACGGAAGGAAGCCTCCACTTTTAGGTATTGGAATAACTCGAGGTTTCTGCACATTCTTACGTCCACCAATGTTTCTAACGATTGTATGAGCTATATCAAACACGGCGTTCGCTGTTGGAATAAGGTTTCTATCTTTTATAACTTCCTCAATCAGACTTAGTATGTTTTTAAAGGGGACCTTCTTCTTTGGCTTCGAGTTGATTACATAAAACCCCTCATCAAGTTTTCTGTTAACTTTCATGGTGTTTGTAACGCTAGCAACGTTTCAGCAAAACCTGTATCTGTCTTTGTTAATAACAACCCTCACTCTGTGACACCAACATGCATACTGACTGGGTGTCTCACTTGCATTCATATATATATATATACACACCCAAAAAATATAGTTTAGTTTAAGTTAAGATGCGTACCAGCAAACACGCTTCTGCCTTACCCATTACAAATATAGACGATGTTGTTACGGACACAGCTCAACAACAACTGAGGCATGGTCCTCTCTTTCCAAACACCGTTCGCTGTATCATATGTGGTCCGAGTGGTTGTGGTAAAACTAATGTCATGCTGAGTTTATTGTTTGAAGCAAACGGTTTAAAATTTGATAACGTGTATGTGTATTCAAAGTCTCTGTATCAACCGAAATACAAGATGTTAAAGGAGGTGATGAATGCAACAAAAGGTGTTGGTTACTATCCTTATAGAGAAAACGATGAAATATTAGATCCGGCAGATGCCAAGGACAACTCTGTGTTTATATTTGATGATGTAGCTTGTGACAAACAAGATAAAATAAGAGCATACTTCAGTATGGGCAGACATAAGAATATTGATTCATTCTATCTCTGTCAAACATATACACGAATACCCAAGCATCTGGTACGTGACAACACCAATGTTATTGTGTTATTCAAGCAAGATGAAACCAATTTAAAACATGTGTACGACGATCATGTAACCACCGATATGGACTTTAAACAATTTAAAACTATCTGCCACCAATGCTGGAAAGATAATAAGTATGGTGTGTTGGTGATTGTGAAGGAAAACGATGTACACAAAGGTCGATATAGAAAAGGATTCGATAGATATATATTATTCTAACAATGGTAGACAGGACAGACAGCTGTCTAACACAGCTGTCATACAGGTGTCTAACACAGGTGTCTAACACAGCTGTCTAACACACAGCTGTCATACAGCTGTCTAACACACAGCTGTCTAACACACAGCTGTCTAACAGACAGCTGTCTAACACACAGCTGTCTAACAGACAGCTGTCTAACAGACAGCTGTCTAACACACAGCTGTCTAACAGACAGCTGTCTAACACACAGCTGTCTAACACACAGCTGTCTAACAGACAGCTGTCTAACAGACAGCTGTCTAACAGACAGCTGTCTAACAGACAGCTGTCTAACACACAGCTGTCTAACAGACAGCTGTCTAACAGACAGCTGTCTAACAGACAGCTGTCTAACACACAGCTGTCTAACAGACAGCTGTCTAACACACAGCTGTCTAACACACAGCTGTCTAACACACAGCTGTCTAACAGACAGCTGTCTAACAGACAGCTGTCTAACAGACAGCTGTCTAACAGACAGCTGTCTAACACACAGCTGTCTAGCAGACAGCTGTCTAACACACAGCTGTCTAACACACAGCTGTCTAACAGACAGCTGTCTAACAGACAGCTGTCTAACACACAGCTGTCTAACAGACAGCTGTCTAACAGACAGCTGTCTAACACAGCTGTCTAACAAGACAGCCGGACATCGTGATAAATAAGAAGGCATGTACCGTGACAGAGTCAGTATATGTTAAACCACCACACAACCTGTATCGCTCAAACAAATGATTAGACCGACTGGTAACACCAAAAACAGTTGTAGCACAATGGAAGTGTTGGGTAAGGAAGAGCAAAAAGTTAAGAAAAGGATTTTACAACTTGCTGACAATATTCGAAAAAAACATTTAATGCTTAAACTTAACAGAGCTGAGAATGATGATGCTCTGCAACGTTTATATAAACCACTTGTTGACCCCCTAAGTGAAATATCTAAAAACACAGCAGCACTGCAGCAGCAGCAGCCACCGCAACCACTAAAGGCTGAACAAATCAAAGACGAAGTCGATATACCAGAAACGAAACCCCAAGTACAGTTCCTGAAAGACGATGAAGTTTTTGAAGCTGAACCAAGGGAAGAGGCTGAGGCGGCAAGTTCCGATGAGGATATCCCAACATTTGAAGAGCTTGAGGCAGACCTACAAACTGTCACAACCAACCCTGCATATCAAGAATTTTTGGAGCAATATCCTGACCGAGTTCGATATTATGTAGACAAGTATTTTACTGAACCACCAAGGCTCGGTACCATTGATCAAACGTATGGTGCCCGCTACGCTAAAGATACCGGTAGCTGGAGTCTTGGTAACAAACACTTAGACTTTACTGATGCTGAGATTCAACTGGGCCAAAGGAGATACCCGCAAACACAAGGTTTGCTAGAATTGTTATTTATGAAAAGACCCCGGGGGTATACTTATGACGATCTTCAACACTATAGAGATATTCTAGAAGCAACTAGTGTTTATAAAATGAACTATGATCCTAACGCCCGAACCAAGGGTTGTTCCTCTGAAAAGTATCTGACTCTAATAAAACCAGTGATAAATCCACGAGGTCGTAGATCCTCAACTCCTCAAGGTTTTGGTTACACCTACGAGGAAGACGATGACGACACCACCGACAGACATCTTAACAAAAAACAAAAGACTGAACTTAAAACTCAGAGTGATAAGAGCAGCGATAGCAACGGCATGAGCCCAAACAACATCAGCACCAACAACTATATGATACAAAATAACAAACAAATAGCCTATGTGTATTGGAATGACATAAACGAGTTGGTTGACAGACTTAGACTTTTAGTGGCTTCCCAAGTTGCAGGTAATACTGCTCATAACAACGAAATTCAGTCAATCTTGGAAGAACTAAAAGAAGCTAGTGTTATCACCTAGTAAGCCCACAGCCATGAAGAGACACCGACGACAACAACAACAACAGCACCAACGCAACACTGAACCATCTAATGTTAATAATTCTATAAATGTATTCCAACAAAGAGTTTACATACTTGTACTTAGAATCAAATAAAAGTCTTTGTTAAAATTACTGTGTTTTTATTTTGTAATACAATTAAAAAGTATGTCTTAAAGCAATAATATCCTGAACAAACTTATCTTGTGGTACATCTGCTATGTCTGTATTCTAGACAAGCTCAAACACGAATAATGTGGGGTTATTGAACAGATATAACACAAGGTCATCAACCGACACGTTGTTTACCCTAAGCGAGCCTCTCTCTTGTGTATATTAAACAGATACACAGACAAGCTCAAACAGGATCAAGGTTAACAACTGTAAAACGTTGTTTATCCTTTGTAAGGCCTCTCTCTCTTACATCAGTTTGTTTCCTCAATACAAGAGACAGAGACACTTGTTCAGTATGTGTTAAGTCGTGAAACAAGGATGACGTCTCTTGTTGTATGTAAGTACACTCTTATTATTATGTCTGTTTGCATTCAAATAACAAATACAAACATAACCTTACTAAACAATCAGATGATTGGTAATCAACATGTATACAAACACCTAACCTCATATGTCAACAACAACTGGCTTTGTTTTATATATACAACAGCGAACAAACTTTTAACGTGTGTGTCTGTGGAGCTATTGGTTTAGGGACAGTGTATATATGTAAAGCAAACAACGGCTGATTCGAGGTTCGTGGGTTCAAATCTAAGTTCAGGCGAATGCTTTTCTTTCAAATACACATGCATCTGTCAGTTTAAGCAAAGACTTTGAACTGTCATGACGTGTTTGTTAAACAGCATGTATAAGCTTCAACAATGGCAATCAGTTGTCTGTCTGTATCCTCAACACAGAAGACACCTGTTCAGTAGTGTGTGTATTAAGCTGTGAAAGAAGGCTGACGTCTCTTGTTGTATGTAAGTACAATCTTGTATTATCTCTGTTTGCATTCAAATAACAAATACATAACCTTAACAAACAATCATATGACTGGTAATCAACACGTGTGTGAACATAACCTTAATAAACAAATACAAACATAACCTTAATAAACAATCAAAATGGCTTGGTAATCAGTCTGTATACGAACACCTAACCTTAATAAACAAATACATACATAACCTTAATAAACAATCAGACAGACAGATGGTATTCTTCAAATACACACATGGAGACCTGACTTGTAGATATCTATGGACACACAGGTCAGACATCTTGGAATGCTTGTGACGTCATCTCAGGTTAGTTCCATAGAGAGAGAACCCCGGAGTTGCAGATGTCTCTTACAGGTCAGCCATCTTGGAATGCTTGTGACGTCATCTCAGGTTAGTTCCATAGAGAGAACCCGGCTTGCGACTGTCTATGACAGGTCAGCCATCTTGGAATGCTTGTGACGTCATCTGACAGGTCAGGTGACATTTGACGTTGACACATGTCAGGTCAGGTGACAGCTGACGTTGACAGCTGTCAGGTCAGTGACATTTGACACCTGTCAAATCTGACAGGTCAGCTGTCAACTGTCACAGGTCTGCGCAGGTCAGCGCATGCGCATGACGTCATCGCGCATGCGCAGTAAAAAGTGGAGGGGGTGAGCCCAGGTGGGGCACTATCTACTCATAGGTCTGTGTTCTTTGAGCTCGATGATGGTTTGAATAGGAAATGTGATAATTTCACTATATATAGGCGAATTTACAGAAAACTGGTTTGGATGGATTTACTGCTGCACTTGAGAGCAAGAATTGGGGTAATGTTTGCAATGGTTTGGATATTGATTTTTTGTTTCTATTTTAATTGTCATTTTCCGTTACGTAAAACTTATGTGGGCGAGGGAAGTGTTGATAGGGGATGAATTACTTCTGACATTAGATTGTCGAGCTTTAATCTTAAACAACTATTTCGACTGAAGAAGTGTTTCATCAGAGGCTACTCAAGCCTATAAAATTGCTAAAGCTGAACACAAGAGGATAGTTAGTAACGCTAAAAGGAGCTTTTATCAGAATAAAATTTTTGGACCTGACAATCATACTCGTTCTGCATGGAGTATTACCGGTGAGTGGGCTGGGACACTAAGGCAAAGAGTACATAATGTGCAGATTACCGCTAATGATAGGGTTGTAAGTGACCCAGATGAGATTCCGGCTTGTTTAATAAATATTCCTTGGATGCTCCAAAAAGATATTGGAAGACAGAATAGTCATCTGCCACACATAGATTGATACATATACCACGGTAATATTAGTTGATTAATTGTTCAAGTAGGTAAGTTATTTGAATAATGAATTGACTTCTTGGGTATGAATTAGGTTTCCTTTTGATAAGCTTTTGTACCTTTAATCAAATTTGTAATACAAGTTTCTTTTAAAGATACTTACATTACCTAGATTCACCAAATTTTAATTTTTTAGCGTCATAGAATATTGAGTTTTGGGCATTCAAAGTTTTTTTCTTAAAAGGAACTAGAACTTAAGATTTGAATATTTTTTTATGATAATAGAAAGAGATAAATTCTTCAAATGAGCTTGTATTATCAAGACCTCTAAACCCGGTCTTCGACGTTTGTTTGAATTAAAAATACTACTTTTAGTAATATGCCGTACTAATAGTGTAAAATTCTTATGAAAAGACTTATAATGCATCTGCTGCGTCCCGAAATGGTCCATCTCCCCCGCCCTCCCGCTCCCGTAAGCATGGTATATAAACAAAAGAGTAGACAAACGACAACTTCGCATTTCTCAAAAGCAAAACTATTACAACATTTCTACAAAATCCAAGCCGAGTACATCGCCACTTTCTGTGAAGTACTTCAACTTAGTAAGGGATTCGATAGAATCATACAGTTTTCAAGGAAATCCGTAGTTCAAGATCTTAAGCAGCACACATCAGGATAATATTTTTTATCTCTGTCGGGGGTACTTCTTCGTCTAGAGTATCACATCCCTAACCCCTCTGCATAGAAGTTCGTCACCTGGGAATTGAACCAGGTGACAAACAGCAGTCTTGAGTTTCTCATCATTTTCAAACTGTTTTCCACCCAGCCACAGTTTCAAATGCAAGAGGAGGACGTAGTTGCTAGGTGTAAGGTCGGGACTATATGGATGGTGGTCAATAAGTTCTCAACGAAAATCTTAAATCTTCTTGGTTATGACACCAGTGTGAGGACGCGCATTGTCATGACGGATAATCATGCTGGAGGACAGTTTTCCGGCGCGTCGGTTGTGGATTGCACGTCTTAGTTTGGTAAGTGTTTCGCAACACGTAAGCTGTAATTATTGTTGACCCACGTTCCATGAAATCAACCAAAAAAACATCCTCTTCTTTCCAAAAAATGGTAGCCATCTTTTTTTGACCTGAATACGGAGATTGTTTAAACAACTCTTTCAATTCTAGTGAACTTGAATGGCGCCACTGCATTGACTCTTGTTTCGATTCTGCGTTGGTGTAGGCTATCCACGTTTCGTCACCCAATAACAGTGTGGGAAAACAAATCATCTCCATCTTGTCGATAACGATCCAAGAACGCTTCTGCTGGTCGGTGAGCATTTTCGGTACCCACTTGCACACAATCTGTGATATCCCAGCATTTTTGTAACAATTGTGTAGATAGAGATGCGTTCAACTTGCGGAAATTCATCAGCCAGAGCACTAATCGTCAATCGCCGATCACTTCGCAGTTTTCGGTTCGCTTGTTCAACGATTTTGTTGGTCTGAATACTGAGCCTTCCACTACGTTCTTTATCATGCACATGCGGCCATTTGTGAAGTTTAGACACTATTTTAAACCTTTCGTTCACCCATTACTGTAGGAAGACAAGACAACTCCCAATGAATTTCAGCAAGTGAAGTAACTGTCGGGAAAAAGATTTTCGTGGACATTGCTGTATCTGCATTCACGGACAGGCAAACGCCTACTGAAACAAAATAACAACTGCAGTAGCTTCGTATATATAGCCAAAAGATGACAACACATGCATGAAACTGTGTTCAGACCCGCTAACATTTAAATATTAGCCGACGGCCCTTACTTTATAAGTATGCCTCGTACTTTATAATCATTATAATCTAGTATACTCAGTTTTGTAATTACATAAAATGACTAGTTATTATCATAATACACACTAATTTAACTTGTTAAATTTCAAAAATTGTATTATTTACACTTTTAACTAATCTGTTAAACTTACATGTTAATACAGGGTACCCAGCAGAAATCAAAAATCAAATTCCTTGACATTTCCAGGCCCCTTGAGTACATTTTTCATAATACTAAAAATAAAACACACACATACCTGAATACTTTTTTTATGAACAAAATAAATAAAAATTACGAACAAAAAACTTACATAATCAGAAACATAAGTACGCTCAACTCCGTTAAATTTATAACATATAGCATTTTAGAGAAGACAATTTGCAATTTTTCATGGAAAAACTTGACTTTCATGACTGGCCGACGAACTTAGCCTCCAGAAAGAATTTTCGAGTGTGATGGAACAAACCAGA
Source organism: Tillus elongatus (assembly GCA_964006375.1). NCBI lineage: Eukaryota > Metazoa > Arthropoda > Insecta > Coleoptera > Cleridae > Tillus > Tillus elongatus. The sequence goes on from OZ023264.1 coordinate 77,388,491, forward strand.
AGTCTTCAGGGAGCGTAGAAACTTTGCAAATCATGTTGTTCGTATATATACATTTGAATAAGCCTGGGAAATGGATTCCAAAAGCTCAGATTCGCGCCCATTAATTATTTTTTTTGAAAATTCGAAAGTCATTACCTCTCTAAAAGGGAAGTTTTATTTATAAAAATTCACTGAAAAAATTAAACAAAGATACTGTTTACATGCGCCATATACAAATATTTTGCAACTTTCAACATGATCATAAAGGTTAAAATAGAATAAACACATTCACAGCACAGCTGTACTCAGCCAATACCTAAAACACATTTTGCATTTTATGCATTCAAGGAAGAACATTCCAAGTGAGATGTACATATTATGAGACATGTTTGAGATAGAAGAAGAAGACGCTATTTATATCAGCGCATTTTTTTGGCGGATTTAATTGATATTGGAACCAAGGGTAAGCCGCATTCATATAATATATATGAAATGAAAATGCATGTGCTAGTGATGACATTTTACAAATATATAATTTCCAGGTCTACTAACTGATTTCCATGGCATTTGAGTAAAATCACCAATTTCCCTGACATTTTATAGGGTATTTCACATTCCCTGATTTTTCCAGGTTTTACTGGTTTTCCAGGTTGCTGGGTACCCTGTAATACAATAACAATTGTATTAGTGCACACTTTAAAGTTTTTAATCATTTACAATTTTCAGCGGTAACAGAAGCTACCACCACTACCTCTGGTGCCATTCTAGAATGTATATTGTTACCCAATGCTTCAAAATCCCCAGAGCAGTCTACAGCGGTAGAAGCTTTATTAAGGCTTGCGAGAAGTAAGTGTAATATTTAAAACACTTTTTTGTGTTTTGGGGTACAATGATCAAACTAGTAAAACTAGTTTAAGATTTAAATTCATCACCTCATCATTTAGATGCCTGTGTGAAAATCATAAGATGCTTGGCTTATCTTCACAACAAATTTATGATAGGTTTTATGTTTGTGACTGCCATTTCCTGGATAATGACGAGGTACCAGAAATCAAGAGGGGTCTAAAAATAATTGATGCTCCCGTGTTACACCTTCCTTTGGGTAAGTAGTTGCACATTATAAATTCTAAATAGAAATTTACTATAGTGACATATACTATTTAAATTCTAACATACTCAATGCCGTTCACAGCACAAAATGCATTGGCTATATGATTTTCTTTAGATTATTCACTTTCCAAGGTATGTAAATTAGTTTGAACATTAAAGGCATTAGAAAACTAAAATAAAGTCACATCTAAAAGTGAATTTTCTGCATACCAAAAAATCGTGAACACCCAGTAAGTCGACCAATTGCAATTAAATTTTCTATACTACTCTGTTTTGTCTCTGATAAGAAATAATAACAATGTGGACAAAAAAATTTAACAGGTGTACACTTTAATTTTGTTTTATCAAAAATTTAAATTTGCGTTTCCTCCAGTTTGAAGCAATATTTTGTAACAATTTGTGCTCAATTTATCAAGTCATTATGCCCAGGCGCCGTTTAGGGAACAATTACCATCATTTAAGCGAATTCGAAAGGGGGCACATTGTTGGTATTCAGGAAGCCGGTTCTTCAAGCAGACAAATTTCTGACTGCATAGGATGCAATGTGTCAACAGTGTTACAGTGTTGGTCCAATTGGTCTGAAGAACGAATACATAAGCAGCATCTTGGATCCAGACAACCTCGAGCAACTTTAGCATGGGAAAATCTTTATTTGAGGGTGGTGGCTTTACATGACAAGAGTTTCCACAACAAGGTCAATTGGAAATACTTGGTTGGGAGTTTACAACAGAGTCTTTATGGCAGCGATATATCGTAGAATACGTGCTTTTGGGCTTTGTTCATATAGACGATTTTTATGTCTCCCACCGAAACTTCGACATCATGCTGCTCGGCTTAAGTGGTGTAACGGCAAGTCAAATTGGGATGATGAATAAAATCGTGTTCTGTTCTCTGGCGAGTCCCAATTCTGTCTTTGGGTCAACGATGGTCGCAGACCAGTAAGATGATTACATGGAGAATGCAGAAATTTAGAATTTGCTGTGGAACAGCATACAGCCCTTACACGGGGGGTGATGATATCGGTTATGATAACATTCGGTAGCAGGTCACCTCTAGTTTTTATTGACAGAAATTTGAATGCAAATGATTACATATGAAACGTACTGCATCCTGTTGCACTGCCATACATACGATGGTTAATTCAACCCCTTTTTAAACAAGATAACACATGTGCTAATGCATCTAGGGTTACCATAACGTTCTTACAAGCAAATAACATGATCCTGCTTCTATCGTCCTCTCACGCCACAGACTTGTCACTAATTGAACATGTGTGGGATATGATTGCCAATTGACTGGGACCCCAACCACCAAATAACCTAATTGACCTTCGTCACTGAATTCAAAAGCTCTGGATGACATTTTTCATGATACCAAAAATCATTTAATTACAGGCATGTCTAGAAGAGTTATCAAATGCATAAACTGTGGCAGACCCCCTCGTTATTAAATATCTTTGTTGTTTTTTTTTAAATATTTTAGTTTGACAATGTATTCATTTTTTAAGTTTGATTAAACTCATATGTATAAATTTTGTTAAAATTGATCAACTCTTACTGGGTGTTTATATTTTTTGTCAGTATATATATATATATATATATATATATATATATATATATATATATATATATATATATATATATATATATATATATATATATATATATATATATATATATATATATATATATATATATATATATATATATATATATATATATATATATATATATATATATATATATATATATATATATATATATATATATATATATATATATATATATATATATATATATATATATATATATATATATATATATATATATATATATATATATATATATATATATATATATATATATATATATATATATATATATATATATATATATATATATATATATATATATATATATATATATATATATATATATATAGTGTGAAACTGACCTCAGATATGGGATCCAAGATGTAAAGGCACTAATTCGCGCTCATTTAAAAACAGATTTGGAAAATTTGAAACTAACTTATTCGTCTCTATAAGCGGAACATTCTTTATGAAAATTCTCTCAAAGGATGAAACAAAAAATGTCCAAATTTGGTAAAGCTATTTAGTATTTTAAGTTCAGCATGGCTCAAACTTGAAATGTTATTTGTCTGCTTTACATTGATTTCTTTGTTGATGCATACATATCTCAGTCTCTACCTTATGCTGTATTTGGGTAGAAACACGACATTTTATTAATGTAGATACTGGAGAAACTTGAAAAAATCTGTAATCAACTATGAATTTGTTGTTGGTTGTTTTAGTACATCTAAATTTGTAGAAAATCAGTGAGAATTGGTATAAGCACAAAAGGTTACAGGTTTAGCCTGATCAAATTTGGCAATTGATGTAGCCATATTATTGCAGTGAAAAAGGAAGTTCATTTTTGGTGTGCTTAAAAAACAATTTGAAAATTGTTTGTTATGTGGACTTTATTTTTTTATTCTATTAAATTTCTCTGATAAATACAATTTTTTTTATATTTTCAGCCAACTACAGAAGCTTTTCCTTATCCAGAAGTTCCGTCATCTACATAAGTTCTCTTAACTATAGAAGATCCCACATCTACATAAGTTTCTTCTCTAGGTGGTCAGCAAATAAACAATCATTATAGTGACACCTTTGATGATAATTGGATGACAACTGATGACTGTGAAAATATGTCAAGTAATAGTCTCGGACCAGTAGAAAAAGAGCCCATCTCGAACCATGGAAAAGAAACGAACCAAAGTAAATGAGACAAAAAGTTAAAAATACAACAGTCTCCAAAGAATAAAAGAAATTACGTAGAGGGGTGATATAATAATGAGCTCCAATAAATCTGTTATTGAAAATAAGCAGATTAAACCAACATGCAGGTCTAACAAGTCTAATGGTCTTGGTGTCCAGACTGAGATGACAATTGGATGACAGCTGAAGAATGAAAATATGTCCAGTAATGGAGCCTCAGATCAGCAAAAAAAATAATTCAGGACGCAGCAAGTGCGTTATAGTAGTGAATTTTCATAAGAATTGTACACTATTAGTAAGATATACTATCAAAACTAATTCTTTAAATTTAAATGGACCTTGAAGATCTGTTTTAGAGTCCCAGTTAGCAATTATTTGAAAAAAATTATATTTTATATGGAGCTAAAAAATTAAAAATTGGTCTTAGATATAATATGTAAGTACTGCAAGTGTCTTTTAAAGACTGTGTTGCAAATTTCATTAGTTACCAAATTAAAAAAAAATTATTTACAAAGGGATTGTACCTGTCAAATTATAAACATGACAGGTATGTTTCCACATTAATTTCTTAGATGGTTTTGTTTTAGTCAACCCATCCAGTGTTTGCAAACAATAAACAACAAAAATGGTTTTTTAAAACAAATTTGTAGTTATCCGTGAAGCTCATTATGTTATTAGTGAATTTTCTTTTAAAAATTCACTAATGAGAGCCCGACTTTCGAATTTAAAAAAAATTTCCTCAAACGAGGGCTAATTAGGTCCCCTAGAACACATATCCGGGGTCAGTTTGAATGTTTATGTGTTTATATATATATATATATATATATATATATATATATATATATATATATATATATATATATATATATATATATATATATATATATACATATATATACATATATATACATATATATACATATATATACATATATATACATATATATATACATATATATATATATATATATATATATATATATATATATATATATATATATATATATATATATGTATCACACTGATAACTCAAAAAATAATGGGCCACTCTTGATCAAATTTGGTGTGTACCTTCCTTTTGCAAGTGGCTTGGATGAGTTCGTTAGCCAGGAAAATCGGCCCAGGTTTTCCCGGAAAATTTTGTGTTTTCTTTCTAAAAAAAATTATATCTCCGGAAATAACAAAATAAGGACAACCAAATTTGGCTCTCAGGTTTATGTCACTACCAGTAAATTACCTACCAAAATTTAGCTCTGTAAGTTTAAAAGACAAAAAAATTATGGGTAGTTAAAAAAAAATTTGAAGTTTTCCTCAAAACATCAAAGTCGCGACTTTAAACGTGAAAATTGTCAATGTTTAGGCAAAGAACGTGAAACAAATAGGGATTGTGAAGAGAAAATGTTGCAAGAAGAATGTTCTGCGAACTATTAAGTTTCAGCTTCAACCGTCATTGCCCTTCATTTTACTAAAATATTTACAGAAAATTCATTTCAAATAGAGCCTTTCTCTGATGCTTTGGCTGTCGGTTTAGTTAAGTTGATGCTGTCGCTGTAGGTTTACTTACGTTTATGGTTTAACGGTCTATAATTTTTAGCTAATTTTCGTAGAACAAATTTGTTAATGCATTTTTGCATTTTTTATCGTAATATGATGCATGTTTGTAAGAAAAAAATCTGGACGCAGTAAGTGCGTTTTGGTAGCGAATTTTCATTAACTCCTTCAAATTTTAATAACTCAATTTGCTATTATCGTAAGGTTTGTTGCCTAGGACACCAACATTTTAAGTTTATTTTCGGAAAATTTTTGTACATTTTCAAACAATAAGTAATTTTGATAAAATATAGTACTCTGTTTCTACTACATAGGCTATACTGGTAATCAGATTGATGCCTGCTCGCATTTGCTATTAAAAACATTTTTATGAATTCACTTCCATAATGCACTTGCTGCGTCCAGACTTTTTAGAGGTGTGCAAACCCATGTTTTTCTCGAACTGAACTATGAATGAACCCAAGCAAATATGTTTATTCGAACTTCGAACATCAGACATAGTATGTCTAAGCTTCACAGTTGAACTTCTTAAAAATGGAACATTGAACTAACCAAAATTCTTCAATGTTCATATATCATTTCCTTAAATACAAAATGTAGGTAGACAGTAGCATAAAAGATTCAGTACTAGAAGATCCTCATTCTATTTACAAAAAGCAAATGTTTAAAAAAAATTGCAGGTTGTTTGGGTGAAAATGACATCTTGTGCTGATGTTAGTTGTGAAGGTGGGTAAAAGATGAATAAAGAAAAAGAAAAGGTATATTGAAAGCTTTTTTAGATTTCTACATCAATCTAGCTCTAATATAAATATTTTTTAATGTTTGGTATTAGCTAGGCAGAGCAGTCAGTTAGATTGAGGGGGCTAAAAGTAAAAATGATAGGCATATAATAACCACATACTATTTTGGAGAATTGCATATTTCGAACTACTTTAACATCGCCTAGCGGGAAGAACAATTTTTCGAATGGGAGGTTCTGTTAGAAATATCGATGCTTCACACACCCCTAATATAATAATAATAAGTATATCCTTGGCTGTGTTAAGGGATTCTGAATAAATTATATTATTATTATTATATACAACCTAACCTAACTTAAACAATATATAATGCTCAAAGAGTATCTTCAATAAGTTTTTCCTCAATAAAATATGTACATCTAACATACATATACACTACAAATATTTACACCTATATATTATATAAATTAAAACATGCATCAGATTTAAAAGGTAAAACAACACACAATAACATCACTAAAATTATACAAGTAAAACATATAAATAATGTAGATAAAATAAATAAAGAATATATATATATATATATATATATATATATATATATATATATATATATATATATATATATATATATATATATATATATATATATGTACAGGCTATAGAAATGTTTGTGGAAGAAGAAAGAGAAGAAAAGGCAAGATCGATCAAAATTCAGAAAGTGACATTAAAATAAAATTTTGACAGTTTGATTATTTGAAGATTTTGACAAAATTATGTTAATACAAGCACAAGCACAGCTTCTTTGTAAGGCATATTGTATAATTTTGACCAGTAATAAATGAGTTAGATATAAATAAAAATAAATAATATATATATATATATATATATATATATATATATATATATATATATATATATATATATATATATATATATATATATATATATATATATATAAATCCTCCTATCATTGTTGCAACCATACATTTGCCAATTACGGTAACTACGGCGTCCATTGCATTATTGCGTCCGTATATCGGACGCGATAATGTAATCCCATTGTAGATTCGAAATCGCCGCTCTTTCTTAATTAATTTCAGAAGCAGGATGAGTAACGACTTCTATTCTACCAACCAAGCGCGGCTGCTTTACCCTAAAATATAAAATGGAAGTAGGAATTGATGAAATAGAATGTGCAGCATTGTTAGTCACATGAAAGGAATAAGAATATTATAGTTCACGGTACTCGTCGCTGGGGGCGCTTCAAATATACGGAATATACGCTAACGGGCAATATTTATCGGTCGTTGATTTGGCAACTATGCCTTGTGGCGTTCTGAGTCATACAATTATATGATAAATGCGAGATTAGTATTCAACATGACACAATTACATGCGGCTACCTATTACTTCCACATCGTCGGTATGGCATTGGCGACAAAAATTTCAAAAAAAAATTTTTTCGCTTAAACGTTGTAAAACGTGTCAAAACATATAGAAAATACGATTTGGGAACGAAATTTTTTTTCTGTCGGTCTGTATGGTTGTTTGTTATCACAATAACTTTATTACGAATTGAGATATTGTCTTCAAATTTGGTACACAGTGTTAGCACCCGTCAAACGAACGGTTCGGATTGTTTTTGGTTAAAATCGCGCTAGGGGGTAGGGGGTGAATGGGGGGTGATTTGGTGAAAATTTATATTTTTTCGTGAAAATTCGAGTAATATAACGTTCTAGGGTTTGTTTATTAGAAAATTTTCAATTTCATCAAACATCTGGTATTCTCTGCTGAAATTAAATTAGGGGTTGGATGTGTGGGGCTGGAATATCAGTGACAGAAATTTCGAAATTTTGTTTTTGCTAAAACGGCCTAAAAAGTCTCAAAACGTAGAAAACTTGACTCTGGAATGTTTTTTTTTTCAGTCGGTGTACCGGCTGTCTGTCTGTTAGTAGGCGCGCTAACTTTCGAATGAATTGAGATATCATGTTCAAATTTCCTATCCAGTTAGTACCTGACAAAAGGAACGCTTCGAATTGTTTTTGGATAAGATCGCTTCAGGGGGTAGGGGATAAATGACGAGTGATTTGGTGAAAATTTACATTGTTTCGTTATAACTCGAGTAATATAATATTTTAGGTTTTTTATAAAACTTTCAATTTCATCGACCATTTGGTATTCTGTGCTGAAATTAAATTATGGGTTGAATTTGTGGGGGTGAAATATCAGTGACTGAAATTTTGTTTTCACTAAAAAGACAAAACAGTCTCAAAGCATATAGAAAACTTCACTCTGGAACAAAAATTTTTAGTCGGTGGGTCTGTCGACCTGTACGTCTGTCTGTTAGTAGGCGCAATAACTGTCGAAGGAATTGAGATATCACCTTCAAATTTGGTATCCAGTTAGTACCCGACAAAGGAACGCTTGAATTGTTTTTGGGTAAGATCGCTTCAGGGAGTAGCGATAAATGAGGGGTAATTTGGTGAAAATTGACATTTTTTTGTTAAAACTCGAGTAATATAATGTTTTAGAAGTTAACGGGTACAGGAGTACGAATAGATGTTTTATTTGTGGTCAAGTAATGGATCCTAAATTTATTTCATGAGAATGTCTTTCTGAGGAGAGTAGATTCTCACAGCTATAAGGAAGTTATAATTTAATTTGCGGCACTATTTTTGCACTGTCAGGCGCATGACGTCATGTGGTGAGTGCAGTCGCAAGATAATAATATTATGCTGCAGTACAGTGAGTTTCACGTTTCATCACCTCTTAACCTCTTAACAAATTGCGAAACTGTTTTTTTTTAATTAGATTTGATGAATGCATTTTACTATTTTTTGTGTACATACAGTTAGAAGTATTTTTGATGATCAGAATACTACTGTGACATGATGATGAAATCATGCCCGTTGACCCGCTCTAGATAACTTCTCTACTTTTCACGTTTGTGTTGCCTCAATGCTAATTATGGCCCCCCCTTAATTATACTTATTTTGTGTTTATATACATATGTAATATAAAGATAAAAAAGAAGTGAAAATGCAAGATAACTCATTGAATTTAACGCTGTATTCTATATTATCTGAAAAAGATATTATAGGCGAAGAAGTCGAATGTAATTTCGGTAAATTTGCAGTTTACTGCACGGAGGGTTTTTAGATTTTTTTAAATCTGAAACTGCCTGTTCCTTATAGTAAAATGTTAGCTTAGCCCTCAGAATAAGACTGAAACACAAGCACAGCTAAACCACTCACTTGCAATCTACCATATCATTTAAAAAAAACTGAAACCATATTTAAAATACACCAACTTACACCGCATATTTAATTTCTAAAGTTAGTTCTTTCGTTCCACCAACATTTGTGCCTCAAACTGACATTAATATACAAACTGTATAGCTTTTAGAGAAAAATGCTACAAAAAATAAACTAAATATTGTATGTTTGCTGTTGGCGATCTTTATTAGGCTACACCATTAAAAAATATATTTTAGATTGTACAGTATGTTCCAGTTACTTGAAACTTAACCGTCAAATTATTCTTTTAAGATTTCTGTTATAATTAGTATCTGTGAAATGTCTTGAGGAGGCTCTTGCAGTGTGCTAATATGTCGGTCTGTATGTCTTGTTGTAGTCACAATAACTTTGTTACAAATTGAGATATCGTCTTCAAATTCGGTACACCATTAGCACCCGACAAACGAACGGTTCGGATTTATTTTGGTTAAAATCACTCTAGGGGGTAGGGGATGAATAGGGGGTGATTTGGTGAAAATTTACATTTGTTAGTTAAAACTAGAGTTATATAACGTTTTAGGGTATGTTTAATAGAAAAATTTCAATTTCACCAAACATCTGGTATTCTGTGCTGAAATTAAATTAGAGGTTGAATGTGTGGGGGTCGAATATTGGTGACAGAAATTTCGAGATTATGTTTTTGCTAAAACGGTGTAAAACTTCTCAAAACAGAAAACTTGACCATGGAACGAAATTTTTTTCTGTCGGTCTGCGGGCTGTCTGTCTGTTAGTAGGTGCGATAACTTTTGAATGAATTGAGATGTTCAAATTTGCTATCCAGTTAGTACCTGACAAAGGATAAGATCGTGATTTGGTGAAAATTGACATTTTTTCGTTAAAACTTGAGTAATGTAACGTCTCAGAAGTTTGTGGGTACAGGAATACACGAATACATCTTTTATTTGTGGTCAAGTAATGGACCCTATAAATTCATATAATGAAAATGTCTTTCTGAGAAGAGTAGATTATCACAGCTATGTGGAAGTTATGATTCAATTTGCAGCACTATTTTTGTCATACGTATGACGTCATGTGGTAAGTACAGTCGCAACATAATACTATGCGGCGGTACAGTGAGTTTCACGTTTCATCACATCTTAACCTCTTAGCAAATTAGGAAACTGTTGTTATTTTATTAGATTTTATTGATATATTTTACAAATTTTTGCGTTCATACAGTTTGAGGTAATTTTTATGATCAGAGAACTACTCTGACATGATGATGAAATCATCTTTATGTCTGTTAACCCGCCCTAAATATAACTTCTCTACTTTTCAAGTTTGTGTTGCCCAAATGCTAATTTAAGAGCCCCCCTTAATTATACTTATCTTGTGCTTATATATGTAATATAAAAATAAAAAACAAGTGAAAATGAAAGTGAGCTCATTGCATTTAGTGCTGTTTTATCTATTATCTGAAAAAGACACTATAGGCGACGAGGTGGAATGTAATTTCGGTAAATTTGCAGTTTACTGTGCGGAGGATTTTTAGGACTGTATTTTAGAAACATGCTTAGAATCCCCCTTGGGTGCAGAAGCCAGAAAGAAAAATGATGCAAACAACCGTCCCCCGAAGAGGCTTAAGGGACCAAGAAGGAATATGGGTGCTGAGCGGGGAGGAAATATGAGCAGAAAATGCTAAAAACCACTTAGTCGGACTTGGAAAAGCGGCCTTTTCACATTTTGCAGCCATAACTCCTTTAAACACTGCGTCTATCCCGCACAGCACCCATATTCGCCGCAGCTCCCGTAACATTCTTGGGGATTGTTCCCAATTGAAATCACCTAATCACATTTTCGATATTAGTGGAGTCTGCTTAGAAAACATTCTCGGTAAACAAGATCATGTGGAGTCAGTTTTGGCAGATAATAGTTTGTTGTGATTTTGCTTGCGAAATAGTCCAGGGTAATTATAAAATAAGACGAATGTTAATAATACTAATAATTTTTGACACTCTGTAACTTCGTCATTTTTGATTTTTCAAAAAAAAATGTTTGAGTAGCATAACTCCCAGAATTTTTTGCTCATCATTTCCTGACGGCCTGAATAACAATGTAAAAACAATGAATGTGCAACAAAAGCAAATTATACTTCAAGATAAGTATCAAGCTTTCAGGTGAATGTTGATTGAATAATTTGTACACCTCAGTCTTTATTCCCGTATTACAGAAAATGGAATTGGAATAAGTGGTTAGGGAAACAAAAAATACCGTATGTAAAACATACTACAATCTTTATCCGTAAATTTCACAAATATTCACCGTAGTTAAGAATGTCTCACTGATGAAAAGAACGGAACTGAACAATGAACACCTGACGAATATGATACTAGTATTCATATTGACAAATAATACAAATATGCAAGGTTTCGTGCTCTAAAATATGCATTAAAAAATAATGCTGCAAATTGAGTTATAACTTCCACATAGCTGTAATAATCTGCTCTCCTCAGAAAGACATGCCCATGAAACGAATTTAGCATCCATGACTTGACCACAAAGAAAATATTCGTATTCATGTACCCATAAACTTTTAGAACGTTATATTACTGGAGGTTTAACGAAAAAATGTCGATTTTCACAAATCACCCCTCATTTATCCCCTACCCCCTGCAGCGATCTTACCGAAAAACAATTCGGAGCGTTCCTTTGTCGGGTGCTAACGGTATACACAATTTGAAGATGATATGTCAATTCGTTCGAAAGACAGGTGGACAGACCGAAAGACAAAAAAATGTTGTTCCCAAAATATGTTTTCTATATATGTTTAGACAATTCTTCCGACGCTTAAGCGAAAAAAATCGAAATTTTTTCCACACGTATTGAGGATGTGGAAGTAACTTGTGACATTAATTTTACGAATGGAATAACCCATTAAGCTCATCATTTCCAAACCCCCTGTATAATGTCAACAATATTGATTGAATTGTAGGTCATCACCAATCCCTCAGAAAGAAAAATCAATGTCGGTATACGTAGTGTGTGGGTGTGCGTTTTTTTTAACAACGGTCTACTTCCGCTGTGGCCAATCACCGACGCCAGGGAGCAGTTTCATCTCACTATCCTGCAAATTTTGCCGAACCCGTGCCTTTCTGCAAAGAGACATAGACACGGGATATCTTATTAAAACAAATTCTTTAAATTTAAATGGACTTGGAGATCGGTTTTAGAGTCCCAGTTAGCGATTATTTGAAAAAAATTATATTTAATATGGAGCTAAAAAATTAAAATTTGCTCTTAGATATAATACGTAAGTACTGCAAGTGCCTTTAAAAAAGGCTTTACGCCCCATCCGAAGGGCGGAACGTGGAGACGTTCCACTTTCTCAAATACAATGCCACAACCTCGGTTGATGTTAATTGTACAGTATGTAATAGTAATAATAGTAATAGTAACATATTTTTGCAAACTAATTATACAGTGTGTCTTACATATAAGCATTGCTTGTGCATGTAAACAACACAACTTTTAATATAAATGTCAAAATAAAAACATCAAAAACTTTCTAAACTGTCACACACCATAATTTTCATCAAATTTCCAGGTAGAAAACATTGTAGTTATGTTTGCTAATATTTCTACTAGATCCATAATATTTCGTCTCCATTTTTGGGTAACACTTTTTTATTTTAGCGTAGTTTCTCAAAAGATCTAAAGATCAATATCACCATAAATTTTGACGTCTGCTTGACAAAGAAATAAATAATGATGGAAGAAAAATGTACTGAAAAAGTGAAAGAAGAACCCTGTGATCGTACCCAGTACCCTTCGGTTCAGACGCACACGTTCTTACCACTGAACCACGAGGCTCCTACACGTAGTGTATTTGTTCCATTTCATCAAGTTTTATGAACCAGCGCTGTAAAGGTGACGTCACGCTTTTGTTCTGTGGGCGGAGCATGCTATTTTTAGAACAGAAGATTTGGCAACATGGCGGACGCAGCAATGATTACAAGTCACGTGGAAAATGTACATACTGTATACTCATGGCTGCAGTATTGATAGAAGATCGCAAAGACGTGTTAATGATAGTAATATAAAAACTCTCTATTTATCAAACTTTTTATATATGTATATATATTTTATTTTATGGCATATATAGGTTGTAAGTGTGATGCAGATCTATATATTTTACCGATCTTGACCACACCATGATTGCTTCCAGTGGACGCAAGAAGACTGCATAATGAAAGGACGCAACAATGATAGCGGGATTTATTATATATATATATATATATATATATATATATATATATATATATATATATATATATATATATATATATATATATATATATATATATATATATACACAACCTAACCTAACTTAATATATTATGCTCAAGAGTTTGTTCAATGAGATTCTCCCAAGTAAATTAAAACATGCATCAAATTTAAAAGGTAAAACAACACAAAATAACATCAGTAAAATTATATAAGTAAAACATATCAATAACTAGATAAAATAAATAAGGAATATATATATATATATATATATATATATATATATATATATATATATATATATATATATATATATATATATATATATATATACAACTTGACCTAACTTAATATATTATGCTCCAGAGTATGTTCAATGTGTTTCTCCCAAATAAAATACGTACATCTAACATGTGTATAAACTACAAATATATACACCTATATATTATATAAATTAAAACATGCATATAAAATAAGGAAAATATATATATATATATATATATATATATATATATATATATATATATATATATATATATATATATATATATATATATATATATATATACAACTTGACCTAACTTAATATATTATGCTCCAGAGTATGTTCAATGTGTTTCTCCCCAATAAAATACGTACATCTAACATGTGTATAAACTACAAATATATACACCTATATATTATATAAATTAAAACATGCATATAAAATTATATTTATTTATTTATTTACGGGCCAGGAGCCCATTTTAGATAAGTACAAAAAAAAAAGATACAATACAAGCAGTTAATAAAAGCATACAAAATGGTTACAAGTTAGTGTTATTATCAATAATATTATCAGGCACAGCCTACGGACGCACATGCATTTCACGATGTTAAACACCCTTACCTTGATGGTTTCTTTACTATAGAGCTGCATGTTGCACTTAGAAAGCTGAAAAACAACAAAGCACCAGGGCGTGATTTAATAACAAGTGAGTTTTACAAGGGTCTGCCAGACAGTTGGCTGAATTACTTGCTGGATTTGTTTAACATCATACCTGAGATAGAAAAAGTTCCAGTCGAGTGGATGAGGACAAAGTTTTGTCATATTTATAAAGGGGGCTATAAAAGCTTGCCAGAATCTTACCGATTCATAGCACCAATAAATCATATTGTGAAATTGTTTACTCAAGTACTGTACAACCGGATCTGCGACTTTTCAGAACAGCATGAAATTTTGCCAGAATGCCAAGCTGGATTTAGACAGGGAAGAAGCTGTGAAGATAACATATTTGTTTTGAACGCTGTAATTAGTTTCAATATTAGATTAAGGGGTAGAAAAGCATATGCTGTTTTTTGGATTATAAAAAGGCTTTTGACAGTATTGAGAGAACGGCACTGTGGTTGAAATTGTACAGGGCAGGAGTGAGTGCAAAGCTCATACGACTGATATGAGACATGTACGATAAAGCGGTTGTAATTGCCGAGAAACCAGAAAAGCAGATTGAGTATGTACCTATAACAAGGGGCATACTACAGGGAGATAATTTGAGCCCGCTGCTGTTTTCTCTGTTCACTGCAGATGTGCGGCGCTTCTTCGTAGAAAGAGATGCCAATGGCTTACCATTAAACAGCTGTGTGCAGATAACTATGTTAATGTACGCAGATGATCTCGTTATCTTGACTGATTCACCCAATAATTTGCAGGGGAACACAGATATATTACATGAGTACAGCACGTCAGGATTGGAACTTAACATAACCAAAACAAAGATTGTAATTTTTAGGAAAGGTCCTGCTGTTGCTAGACATAAATTTTACTATGATAGGCAAATCCTGGATATTGTGAACTAGTATACCTATCTGGGGATTCCTTTCGAATTTAATGGTATATACCACGAAGCATGTAAGGCGAGAGTGAGTGAGGCAAACATCAGTCTGGGAGCCGTTAAGCACACGCTTACAGATGTATGTAATGCCGGATGGACGACAAGTCTTAAGTTGTTCACCTCAGTTGTAGTGCGGGCTTTGAGTTATGCAGCTGGTATTTGGGGGTCAGATACATTGAGAATATGGAGGTTATACATAGCAGATTCTTAAAAGGTCAACATCTTCTCCCCAGGAACACGCCCGGTTACATACTGCGTCTTGAATTTAGCCTACCCAGGCTGGGATATTATGTGCTGAGAGTGGCGCTACATGTACTCTTAAAGCTGAATAGCATGCAGAGGGACAAGTCTCCTGCGGTTGCTTTGGATTCCTCTGCCACAAATATAATCGATCTTAATTGGTTTAGTCAGCTAAAGGGCATACTAGCGGAGATTGAACTGGAAAACACGGATATCTTAGCCAATTTGTGCGAGAATGACATAACATCTATACTTGGCATTTATACAAATCATAGCCGAACATTGGATGAAAACTGCTCCTTGCTTTCTGTTAACTACCCTCAGTACAAATTCCTGTTGGGAGACAGCACTGGATTGGTATTACTCCCTTTGTATTTACAAAGGTTTATGCTCCAACTGCGTACAGCGGGAAGCAGGGAGGTGGTTCTGATTTTCGGGATTATCAAATACCAATTAAACAACCTAAAAGAAAAATGAACTATTTGTAATTTAAATGAAAATGAAGATCTAAAACATATAATTTTTGAATGCCACATGTACCGGCCAATTAGAAAAGACCTTGAGAGTCGACATACACTTAGTATTAAGGAAGTTGGATGGGAAGCACGTTAAAGTTTTGTATAACTTTCTAAAGAATGCAAGGTTAATAAGAGCATTTATATTTAATGAGTAAAACCCCTGCTGTTTTTGTTTTGTTTTTGATAGCCATTGTGTTTTGAAGGACATCTCTATATTCACAATCGTGTTAATATCTAGTTTTATTAGAGTTACCCATATGTGACTGTGTTGACATTTAGTTTAGTTATTATTTGGATTTTATATTTAAGTTTAAATTATTGTTGGAAAACACAACACCTTTGTTCATGTTTTCTATATCGATTGAACAATAAATATTATTATATATATATATATATATATATATATATATATATATATATATATATATATATATATATATATATATATATATATATATATATATATATATACACAAATTGACCTAACTTAATATATTATGCTCCAGAGTATGTTCAATGTGTTTCTCCCCCATAAAATATGTACATCTAACATGCGTATAAACTACAAATATATACACCTATAAAGTAAAACATATCAATAACTACATCAACAACTAGTTAACATAAATAAGGAATATATATATATATATATATATATATATATATATATATATATATATATATATATATATATATATATATATATACATACATACACAACTTAACCTAACTTAATATATTATGCTCCAGAGTATGTTCAATGTGTTTCTCCCCAATAAGATACATACATCTAACATGTGTATAAACTACAAATATATACACCTATAAAGTAAAACATATCAATAACTAGATTAATAACTAGATAAAATAAATAAAGAATATATATATATATATATATATATATATATATATATATATATATATATATATATATATATATATATATATATATATATATATATATATATATATATATATATATATATATATATATATATACAACTTAACCTAACTTAATATATTATGCTCCAGAGTATGTTCAATGTGTTTCTTCCCAATAAAATACGTACATCTAACATGTGTATAAACTACAAATATATACACCTATATATTATATAAATTAAAACATGCATATAAAATTATATTTATTTACGGGCCAGGAGCCCATTTTAGATAAGTACAAAAAAAAGACAATAAAA
This sequence comes from Tillus elongatus, assembly GCA_964006375.1. Classification (NCBI taxonomy): domain Eukaryota; kingdom Metazoa; phylum Arthropoda; class Insecta; order Coleoptera; family Cleridae; genus Tillus; species Tillus elongatus. The sequence continues at coordinate 77,406,001 of OZ023264.1, forward strand.
GCAGTTAATAAAACCATACAAAATGGTTACAAGTTAGACATCTAACTTACAAAGTGACAGCTGTTTTAAGAAAACTGATTTTCTTGTGAAAAAGTCAAGTTCATCAGACAATTTGTTGGTCAACCACTGAGCATCTAATTAAATAAGAGTTATGACTGTAGTTGGTATGATGAAAAGCGACAAGAAATGAACGAGTTACTCTTGGTGGAACAAAGTTGATCATAGAAAGTAAGTCAGGACAAGATACCTCGAAGTTAATTATGTTATAAAAAAGTTTTAAATCTCTTTGTTTGCGTCGAACATCAAGATGCATGATATTAAAATACGTTAGTAAATCATCGAAACTACTATAATGATGGTGGCTTTTGAAAGCAAGATACTTTAAAAACTTGCACTGTACCTGTTCAAGATTGACAGAATGACATGTATAGTAGGAGACCATACAGAAGAGGCATATTCAAGATGAGGACGTACAAGAGAAAAATAAAGAATTTTAACAGATCTGATGTAGGTAAAATCAGAGGTACATCTTTTAATAAAGTCAAGCAACTTCAAAGACTTACAAATCACATTAGAAACATGAGGGAAATGAAAAAGATGAATCAAATGCAACACCCAAATCTCTAACTAATTCATCATACTTCAATGGTACACCCTTGATGTAATAGGTATGTTCAAGCCTGTTCCTTCCTCTATAAAAAGAAATTGATTGGCATTTAGATGGATTGAGTTCCATCTCATTGTTAAGACACCAGCTTATTAAGTTGTCAATGTCATACTGAATCTTAAAAAAGTCTGAGGGACCTGTGATTCTGGAAAAGAATTTTAGATCGTCAGCAAACAATAAAAATTTACAATGAGAGAAACACTCCTGAAAATCATTAATGCAGATATTAAATAGCAAAGGTTCCAAGTGAGAACCCTGTGGCACGCCTGACAAAACTTTTATCCCATTGGACATAAAATTCCCTATCCGCACCACCTGATATCTGTCAGAAAGGTAACTACCTGTCTAGCTGAGAAGAGGGTCGCCAACACCAAACATATGTAGCTTATGAATTAAGAGGTCATGGTTTACTCTGTCAAAGGCCTTGGAAAAGTCTGTATAAACAGAGTCAACCTGAATACCCACCCCCAAGTACTCCGACAAGTAGGCACTGTACACCAACAAGTGTGGATCAGTAGAACGACCCGATATAAATCCATATTGCTGGTCAATGATTGAACCTCCAAGCAGGGAAATAAGAGTTTCACATAGTAGATCTTCAAAAACTAGGAATAACGCTGAGAATACTTAACGGTCACTAGTTTTCAACAAGACCTCTGTCACCGAATTTAAAAATTGGAAGAATAAAACTAAGTTTCCAGCATGTAGGAAAAACACCCATTTCCAGAGATAAATTAAAGATGAACCACAAGGGCCTAGACAAATTAAAACTACAGTACTTAAGAAGAGAGGGGGGAATACCGTCCAGCCCAGGACTTTTACTGACGTCTAGGGCTGCAAGTTTAGAATAAATGTCAGATACTTTAATGTGGTGTGCTGATAGATTCAGCTCAGCATAAGAAAATTAATCGGTAGGGGAAGAACACTTATTACCGCTGTAAACCGATGAAAAATACTCAGCGAACATGTCAACAATGTCCAATCCCGATGAACATAGTTGATTGTTATATTTTAAAGTACTTGGAAAATCAGCATTCTTATACTTAGAGTTAACAAACTTCCAGAAAGGTTTAGTATTATTACATAAAGATGACTCAGTTTCGGAAACATAGTTAATATAAGCTTCACGAGATTTTATCTTGCATAGAGACCTTAATTTAGAAAACTCAACATACTCATCAGCAGACTTGGATACCTTATATTTGAGATGTGCTTGCTTTTTAAGTTGGATTAAGTTTTTGAGTTCAGGTGTAAACCATCGTGGAAACTTTCTAGTAGAAAACTTGTTTAACGGAACATATAAATCAATAGCGTACAAAACATCATAAAGCATTTTCACCATCAATTCGAGGGATTTATTTTCAAAGTATCCCATCTAAGCCTAAAAATCCTGAAATTGAGACAAAGTCAGTACACTTTAAATCTCTGTAATAACCACCTGGAACAAATCCAACGTTGTTGGTGCACCAATCGTGAAGTAGCTGAAATTGAAACGGTGGATGGTGTGAATCTTCAGGAATTAGAACTATATCTGGAGGCTGATGAACAATATCACTGTTAGAGTATAAAACAAGATCCAACAGTGAATCGTTGATGGAGAGGAGACTATTCAACTGGAACAAATTGAGGTACGAACACATATTTGAAACCACCTCTGCTGCTAGAATTTAACTTGGTGGAGAGCCCGGCTGAACTTAAACACTGGAGCCAAGGCCCTCTTGAGACCATACGCCATGGCGAAGATTTAAATCACCACAGACCAAAACTTTTGCACTATGATGAGTGATAGATAATCTCTCGAGTTCTTCAGAAAAGCCAATGTATGCTTCAGCTGAGGACCTGGGTGGTATATATGTTGCAGCAACTATCATTTGGTTGTTGCCTGATCCAATTATCACAAAACATTCTCCGACTCATCTGATACCATTAACTCTCGGCTCACAAGTTCCTCTCTAACAGCAATCAAGACACCACCACCCCGAGAACAATCACTAGTACTACTATATCTGTCTTTACGATAAATAAAAAAGCCATGAAGGCCTAGTTCAGCATCATATATGTCACTATTCAACCATGTCTCGGTAAAGACCAATATAACATATGAGCAAAGTTGAACATTAGTAGTTAAACTGTTAAGTTTTGTACGAAGTCCACGGACATTTTGATAATTCACCATAGAAGCGTTTTTACAGCTATTTACGTTAAAGGAATCCAGTCCATCCTGGCCCACTGCTAATTTTTTTTTGTGTCTGAGTAATATACAGACCTTCCTCACCACCTTCCCTTGTCTTCCTTAAGTCGGTTTTTAGTTTCTGCAAGTGGTCACACTGACAAGCTGTAAATCAGCTTTGATGAAGACCTTCACTTCTCTGTTCAAGTTTTTCTTCTCCTTTAAAATTTTTAAGGCATCTTCAGAACGCAACAAAACTACCTTAAGAGCTCTAGCACCATTCTTATTCGTCTTACCTATTCTAGAACAACTGACAATATCAACGTCATCTCCGGTCATTTCATGTGTGAGCTGTTTCACCTGATTTAAATCAGAACCACTGTTATTAGAAGGATTCTCAGCTAGATTATAGATCATTATATTTCTCCTCTTACTCTCCCACTCGGTGATCGCACCCATCATATCGTCTTCACTTAGAGTAGGATTCAATTCTATCTTGGCTTTAAGACTTTCAACCTCGTTCTTCAGTGTATCCACAGTCTTAATTAAAGAAGGCAATAGTTGCAACCCAGCAAGACAATCATCACAGTAAAATCTTAATGTGCGCTGCCCTTTCAAATCCATCATCTTAAGTTCAGAAGCACTCAAATTGGAGCAGTCACGATGTATCTGACGTTCACAACTATCAAAAAAAAAAAAGAACAGGAGCATTCTTCTGAACCTGGCACTTTAAGCACTCCATTTTAATGTATTTAACTTTGTGAACAGCCCCTATATATAAAAACTAACACTTTCAAGCTCCACTATCTGAGAATGATAAGGGTCTGATTGCTTTATCAGACAGATAAAAAAAATAAGTAAAACATATCAATAACTAGATAAAATAAATAAAGTATATATATATATATATATATATATATATATATATATATATATATATATATATATATATATATATATATATATATATATATATATATATATACATACATACAACTTAACTTAACTTGATATATTATGCTCCAGAGTATGTTCAATGTGTTTTTCCCCTGTAAAATACTTACATCTAACATGCGTATAAACTGCAAATATATTCACCTATATAAATTAAAATATGCCTCAAGTTTAAAAGGTAAAACAACACACATTAGTAAGATTATATAAATAAAATATATAAATAACGCAGATTAAATAAATAAAGTATATCTATATATACAACCGAACCTTTTTTTTTGCCGGGTGAGGAAACTCATGTTCTTACCTCTGCACTCGACCTCCATCGCGACAGAGAGTGTGGAACTCAGAGTACTATAGGTGCAAGCCTCTGCCTACCCACCAAACCTCACCTCATTTCTTCACCATACCTACTGGAACCACTTTTCGTAAATCATCAGTAAGTAGGCTGTCTTCACAATTTGTCTCTTTTCAATCCGCTCTTTGCCTTTCCTCTACTTCTTTAGTTCTTAGGACATTTCGGACGTAGCTGTGGAATTTTTCCCATTTTTCAGAATCTTCCATCATGATGTCAAGGATGTTATACATGGTCAGGTCAGTCTTCATACCCTGCCTTAGGGTTTCTCGCTCGTTCTCCCATCTTGCGCAGTCAAATATGGTGTGTGTTACCGTTTCTGCCATCCCACAGTACAAACAAGCGTCGGTTTCTGCTCTTCCTATCCGGCTTAGATATTCCCTGAAGGAGCCATGGCCTGTGAGCATTTGCGTCAGGAAATAATCTGTTCTTCTGTGCTTGCATTCCACACATTTCTTCAGATCTGGAATTAACTGCTTGGTCCACTGAGCGACCTGGGTTGTGTTATCCCACATCTCCTGCCATTTTTGAAGAGTGCTGACCCTCTCCTCTGCTTTTGCTTTCGGTGTGTTTCCGTCTTTTCTGTGATATAGCCTCGTTCTCTCTTCTACGGCAAGCTCGATTGGTACAATTCCTGCGACCACCTGTACCGCCCTTGCCGACACAGTGCGGTATGCGCTAGTAACTCTTAGCAACATTCTACGTTGGACTTTTGTAGCTTGTCTGTTATACGTATCTTTTTTCATATGTTCGGACCAGATAGGTGATCCATATAAAAGAATTGATTGGACCACGTTATATAGCATCTCCCTCTTTTTGGATCCGGGGCCTCTTATGTTTGGCGTTATTCTGATCAATGCTGCCACCTTTTCTTCTGCTTTTTGTATTGCTGTTTTTATGTGTCGTCCAAAGTTTAGATTTTCCCCGATGGTTATACCCAAATATACAAGACTTTGTTTGGGTGCTATCTCTACTCCCCCACACATAAATCTGACTTCGGTCCTTGCTCTTCCTCCTCTAAGTATAACTGCCTCTGTTTTCTGTGGGGCTAACTCTAATTCACTGTTGTTCAGCCACTTGTGGATCTGCAGTAGTGCTTCATTTCCTTTCCATTCCAGCTCTTCCTTTGTTTTCGCAGTGATAATAACTGCCAGGTCATCTGCATAGGCCAGCGTGGTCACTCCTTCTAGTGTTAGTACGTTTAACACCCCATCATATAATATATTCCACAGGCTGGGTCCCAGGACCGACCCCTGTGGCACACCCGTTGTAATTTTCTGGCAGACATTTTTATCTATCTGCAGGGATCTATCTTCTAAGTAGTTATCAATGGTCTCTAACAGATAATCTTCTATACCTCTTGCTTCAAGGTTTAGCATTATTTTATCTCATGACGCCGTGTGAAATGCATGTTTTATATCAAGAGTAACGAGAGCTGTCCACTTGTCGTTTGTTTGTTCTTTAACTATATCTACCACTCTCTCCACTGCCTGGATGGTTGATTTGCCTTTACGGAATCCGAATTGGCGATCTGAGAGGCTTCCTCTTTCTTCTATGTCTTTCTCAAGCCTGTCTCTTAGTAAGCCCTCATAAACTTTACTAATTGAGTTTAATAAACATATGGGCCTGAACTTCATTTCCTCAATTTTGCCTTTCGGTATTAAAATTAATTTAGCTTTATTCCATTCTTTAGGAAATTTTCTTTCTCTAAGGAGGCCGTTTAGTGGATCCAGTATCACCTCTGGCTTAATTTCGCTAAACACCTCGATGACTTCCATTGGGATGCCGTCAAGGCCAGGTGCCTTCCTGTTCTTCATTTTCGCTGATACATTCTCTAACTCTTCTCTTGTAAACAATTTAACTTCATTAGATAGAGAGGGTTTTTTCCAGACCTTTTTTTTTTTCATAGGGAACAAATCCTTTGCTATTTTAATTTTCTGCTCCATAGCCAGTCTGAAGGGTGTACGCCCAACCAGCCTCTTTGTCACTATCATATACCCCTTTCCCCAGATATCATCCCCGAGTTCTTTACATAAGTTATCCCAGTGCTGTCTTTTTGTTTTATTTATTAGGAGTTGTAGCTCCTTTTTGCATTTTTTGAAAGCAACGAGAGTTTGGTCTGCCTCCATGTCACTTCTTGGGATTCTCCTACCCACTCTTGTGGCTATTCTTCGTAGTCTGAGGCATTCGCTTCTCTTTATCGCAATTTCATCGGTCCACCAGAAAGGTTTTCGTGGTTTTTCGGTTTTTGTGATGCTGGCTCTGTATACTTCACTCATAGCTTGGTGTAATTCCATCATGGACTCCACGCCGGTTGAAATTCTCCAGGTTGCCAGTTCTTTAAGCAGTTCCCAGTCGCAGGTCCAGCTTTTGACGCTTTTGTCCTTAGGCTTATCTCGCTTCATTGTTATATCAAAACTGATGTATCTATGATCAGTAAGAGTCTCATCGTCCAGCACCTCCCAATTTCTAATTTCCCTTTGTATGTTACCTGTGGAACATGTGACGTTGATGAAGGATTCAGTTTGCCCTCTGACAAAAGTCGCTTTCCTGCCGTCGTTCAAAACATTTATGTTGAGAGCAGCTAACCAGTCTGGCCAATACTCCCCTCTTTTATCCTGAAACGGTGAGCCCCACATGGGGGATTTGGCATTTATATCGCCTATGATTATTTTTTCTCCTGATTTTCTTCTGATATCATTCTTAATGGCATCTACTTGCCTTCTGTATTCTTCGAATTGTATATTCGGGGAGATATATACGCAATAGAGATGGAAGCCGTTCAACCTGACCCGTATGAAGCCATCCTCTGGACTTACTTCTGCTACTTCTTCCTCCCTATTTATTAGTAGGATAGCCACATCTACTCTTTTGTCCTTGATCCATTGTTGGTTTTATACGATTTTTCTATTTGGCTCGCCCACTACGAGGATATAGCTGTTGCATAGGCTACGTCGTGTGCAGCCATTGCTCTTCCCAGGTTTGTTTGCAGTATGCTAATTGACATAATCAGTTATGTTACCCGCAGTGGATAGTGTTCTGGTCTTTTCTTTGATTAGTCTTCTGTATTGAGGACACTTTGTCTGATCCATTCTATGACCTTCCTCCTTGCATGAGATGCAGAAAGGTAAGTTATTACACTCCTTAGCGCGATGTCCAGCCTTTAGGCACTTTAGGCATAGCTCGGATCTGTCTTCTCCCTTACAGTTTTCTTTTATGTGACCATGGTGATATCTAAAGCACCTTTGCAGGTTGACCCTTTTTCTGACCCTACATTTGATCCATCCAATCCCTATTCTCCCTCTTTTCACTATCCGAGTGGCATATTCCGTCCTCATGACTACAGTGGCTGTTTGATTGCCATTTTGGGTAGGCCTCATAGAAACAACCCTAAAAGAATCCGGGTTAATACGCTCACTTTTCACCATCTCCCTCTTTAGTTCAGTCTCGTCGATAGAGGCATCTATATTAGTAATGTGGATTATGGTTTCGTGTGTCGTGACAACCACTTGCACGTTTTCATTTTTTTTTCAAGAATGGCTTGTTTGAGGGTCTTTGCTGTTTCCTTTCCTCCCATTACTTCTAACATGAGATCTCCTTTGTTCGTCTTTTTGATAGAGCCGACTTTTATCTCCCGTTCTTCTATATTAACCGATTTTCTAACAGATTTGAGCAAATCTGCGTAGCTTGTTCCTTCTGGTACCTTTACAATAACCTTTTCTCGGTCAGTCTGTCTGTCTCCTCTTCTCATACCTTCTGTTTCGGATTTTTTCCTCTTTGTCTTCTTTTTTTCCTTCGGCTATACGGTGATCTCTACCTGAAAGTCACGGAAGAATTCTGCACATTTCCTAATGTACATGAAGTTTGTGTTTCCTAAAGAACCTATCCATATTTTTTTCCTGTTGTGCTTCACTACCTCTTCCTTCAGCTGGAGGCAGAGATTATAAATTGTTTTGCAGTCATCTACCCCACTTTCGTCCATTTTCATTGGCATGATGAAGACTGACCTACTGTAGGTGCCCTGTTCTTTTTTTCTGCTGCTCTTCACCCCAATTTGCAGTGTGACATACTCAATTTTTCTTTCTATGAGACCTTCGCTTATAAGCTGAGCCGCTTCCGGGCATTGAGCCTTTAGGGTTTCATATGCGCCTTCATGTATTGATGCAACCGGGTCTGTAATTATGACGAGGTCTTCCGTTACATTTGTCTCATGCCACTTTCCGTCGCCTAAATCCGTCACTTTAAAGATTTCTTTGGACCAATTTTCGTCTATGATTTCCGTTAGCCTTTCAAAGTTTTTATCCCCGCTGAGGATTGATTCTATCTTTTTGGCTTTCTCCAGTTTATTCTTTTGCGCTTCCAGGTCAATTTCATCAGCGTTAACCTGAGTGCCAGTTGAGTTCGTTAGCTTTTGTGTATGGACGCTCTCGCGTCTCTTCCTGTTGCCCCTTTTGTCCTTCATCGTTTACTGTTTGTTCAAACCATTTTTGCTGGTCTTCCCATTTTATTTGTTTGGCGTAGTAAGTCAGCTTACTGCTTATTTCACTAAGCTCCTTTTTTGGCTTATATGTCTCTGCAACTAGTTTTTGTAGCAGTTGTGTCTGTTTGACTATTGCTTCCAGCGATCTTTTAAAGTTCAATTCCTGCATTGAAGTTTCCTTGTTTCTCCCCTCTGAGGCAATGTTCATCCTCTTTCGTTTCAAAGGTTCATCAGTTTGGATGTTGTTTTCCTCCTGGAATATGCTCTCCGTATTTATATTAGAAATGTCATTGTTTCTGTCGGGTAATGAAAAGGATCTCCCTCTCGGAGGTGTTCTCATCAGGGAGTCCCTTCTTGCAAAAGGGTTTGGTGTAATTTTACTTGATGTTGCTGATTGTTTTGCAGAAGTTGCCCCCTCCGTATCCATGGGGCAGCCTGTAGTTGCCTCTGCCGAGGTTTCCACAGGGTGGGATTCCCGGTATTCCGGACCCACCCGGAGATAGTTTTCTTTCTGCGTTTCTTCCATGTTTATCTTTGTAATTTTCCCGTTTTTACCCTACCGGCAGGGTTCGTGTCCGTGTCCGTAGCCATGCCGTGAAGAAAGGTGAGCAGTCCAGCTCAGGTGTGTATGCGTGTAGGTGGTCGTTTGTATGTGTGTGGGTGTAAGTGTTTGTGCTTGCGTGTGGTGGTGCACCCTCGTGGTCGCTATCCACGTACTCGCAAGACGCAAGCCTCTGGAGGGCATATACAACCTAACCTAACCTATTAATATATTGGATATATTCTGACATAACTTTCTGGTATAATAATAATAATAATAATAATAAGGTTTATTGATAAGTTGTAGCAAACATTTACAATTAGATACAAAAGGTTGCCAGATACAAATAGACAATAAAAAAATAGAATAAACATTCAATACAAAGAAGTAATTAATAAATCAATAAACGTGCATGTCGTACATTCTAAAGTAATCAGTTAACAATTATCCTAATAGTTATAAGACTTAGACATCTTCACAGAAGCAAACTTGCTTGTTAGCGAAAATGTCTATGTGATCATAAAGTGAATAATAGTTGACAGTGTTCTACAATTAATAAAAGTCAAAAACAGCAAAAATAACTCCATATGCCCACTCCATACAAAACACAACACACAACAGAATTATGACTGTCAAGGAAGTTAAACCCAGAGTAATTGACAGTCAGGATACAATACCCTCGAGAAAAACAACAAACACAAACTAACACTGCCACAAGCAATGGTGTATTGCACTGTCTGTTGCAACACACCAAATACCAGAAGGGTCGACAATCAAGAGAAGGCAATCACCCGACTGATAACACTCCTCAGTGTACTAAGCAGCCACAGTTGAATCCTTTTTTATAAAGCCTATAAGAATTCGTAGATCTTATATCAAGGGGCAGGGTATCAAAGAGTCCAAACCAATATACATAAAACTACGCTGACCAATCCTTTTTTTCGCCCTATACTTCTTCGTGACAATATTCTTGTACCTCGTAGAGTAACTATGTTCTGAAAAATTAATAGCACCTTTGTGTCTGTAAGTATACAATAAGATAGCACGACAGTACAGTCAATATTCAAGCCAAGATATTGTATATTTTTTGTTTCACTTATCTGATCAGAACCTACAGACAAGTTCCCAAATCTTGGCATTCCACTGGCATATGAACTGAATGGCATGTACTTAGCTTTGTCTCAGTTTATGGACAATAGGTTTTGGTTAAACCATGTTTTTAATGCTTTTAAATCTGTCTCTGCTTCCTGTTTCAGAGATAACCAATCCGGGGCGGTGTACAAAATAGCCGTATCGTCAGCATAACTGACGATCTCTCCTTCTGACGGTAAGCGAAGCATGTCATTTATGTATATGTTGAATAGTAAAGGCCCCAATACTGTGCCCTGCGGATCTCCACACTCCACCTGTTCATAGCAGCTAAAGTTATTTCCTATTTTCACACATTGTTTGCGGTTATGTAGCTCTTAAGCAAATCAAATATTTTCCCCCGAAATCCGGTTTTATGAAGTTTAGCTGGCAATTTTGGGTGCGATACCGTATCGAACGCTTTCGCAAGGTCCAGAAACACACACAAGGTTGGCCGGCTCTTATCCAGACTGTCATAGAGTTTTGAAGTAAGAAATGTAATGGCATCCTCAGTAGATCGTCATTCGCGGAATCCACAATTCTCAATTTTAAGACTTTTTCGAATATCTTTGCTATATTAGAAATAAATGTTATCGGTCTATAATTGCCCATTTCAGTGGGATCACCCTTGTTGAAAATGGGAGAAATGATACCGATTTTAAACGTTTCTGGAAATGTCCCTTCACATATACATTTGTTGAACAGGTAAGTCAGTGGTCTGGTTATCTCATCGCAGATTGTCCTCAGCACTTTAGCCTCCAGTCCATCGTAACCCGGTGCCTTTCTTTCCTTCAGTTAAAGTATCTTCTGTTTCACTTCGCTCTCCGTTATCTCATTGATATACATGCTGTTCTCGATTCTACGTTCATTTGTCTGAACAGTAAATCGATTCTCTTTGGAAACCTCGGCTGCTAGTCTTCCAACCACTTCTCTGTAGAATCCATTAAATGCGTTGGCGATAAACTTTTGATCACAGTAGCACCGACCGTTGACCGTGATAATCTCTATTTTTACCTTTCCTTGGATCCACAAAAATCATCCACTGTCCTCCAGATGGCTTTTGAACTGTTGGCACTGTTCCGTATTGCCTGTCTATAATAGGAAGCTTTTGCCGCTCTAAAAATCCCTGTCAAGGAGTTTCTGTATTCTTTGTATCTCTCTTGTAACTCCACGTCATCGCGACTCCTCTTTGTCATCCTGTACATCTCGTTCTTGGTCTAGATTGACTTTATCAAAGCCTTAGTTATCCAAGGATTCCATTATGGGATAATGATCGGTTATCAGGTTTTCAAAAATTACAGGCTATATCACACTGCAGCAGGACACCTGATGAATATGTGGTCCAGGCATGAACTCGAGTTCCCCGTACCCTGGTAATGCTGTTCACATAAGACACGTATCCAAACTCATACAGTGTGTTCAAATACACATTCGATATATCGTCAGTGTCCAGTATATCGATTTTGATGTCACCCACAAACATACTGATGTTGTGTTTACCCAAGTGATCAGTGCAAAAAAAACCGTAAAGATCTGAAACAAAAGTGGTGGCGTCTGTAGCTGGCGACCTGTAACAGCCAATTATACTCACAGTTTGACTTTTGCAACTTATGTCCACTCTCAGTAAGTTAGTACACCCCAGGGGTATAACTCTATGAGTATATTTCAACGTGTCTCTAACGTATATAACCACACCATCATTTTGGTTTAAAGCACCGTTGTTGTAAACCATGTCGTGGTCCTGCAGCTTATAAGCGTTAACATCTGTAATTCGCCACGTTTCTGTAAGTACTATGATATCAAATTTGCAACTTATATTCGCAAGCATAATTGACAACTCATCAATATTTTCATCAAGGTTACGAATGTTATTGTGAAAAATGGTCAGGTCAAATCTCCCACCGCATATTTTCCTATTCAATTCGTTAAAATCTTTAACAGACTGTGTACTCACAATCTTTGCACCATAATCTCTTATATATTCATCCATGGCAGATCCCTCCTTTCTCCTCTCTTCCTCGCACAGGACTTCAGAAACCGCAGCTCAACAAATATTCCCCACACACTCAACAGTCATACACAACATACACACAGCAAGAGAAACAAAAGACAAGGAAAACACAACCCTCAACCAACACAAAAGTCAGAAAGAAAAAAAAGTCAAGACAAGAAACTCCCAATACAACTAGCAAGCCACATAGTACTAGTCCCAAAATGTTGCATAAAAACAACTTATATAATATCTACCGTATATGGTCTCAAGATTAATAAAACAAAACAAATATTAGTTATTAATAATGATGCGCATAAATTTAAAAAACGTACTTAGAATCTGTCAGATATACTAAAAAATTTATTACTCTATCACCTTCTATAATCAGAATATAAAAATAGACTCACAAAATGTTATACACAAATATATAGACACAAATCAGAACGCATATTATGGCAAAAAACACACAGTTACTATACATAAATCAAATTGCGCAATACAATGACAGAAACGATTAAAGTGTGTTAAAAATTAACCACTCTATAATCACAATATAAAAATAGACTCACAAAATGTTATACACAAATATATAGACACAAATCAGAACGCATATCATGGCAGAAAACGCACAGTTACAATAGATTAAAAAAATTGCACAACACAGTGACATAAATGATTAAAGTGTCTTAAAAATTAACCACAGTCAATAAAAATCAATAAATCTAACAACTAGTTATATAAGTAGGATCAGCAAGCAGAAAGTCCCAAAACTAAAACGAGCAATTATTTACATGATAAAGATAAAGTAGAAAAAGCGAATATATATATATATATATATATATATATATATATATATATATATATATATATATATATATCCTATCTCTTTAGTTTCTTGTCTAAAGAGGAACTTTGGGAAAGAGCCCGGACACCTGTCTTGGAGGTGGCTCTGGTAATCACCTTCTTACTTGCAGCGGGTGTCCTATCCCTCGATGAACCTCCAGCCACCTGTATGGCCTGTCTTGCGACTATCGGTGTTGATGGCGCGCTACTTAATTGAGTGTTCCACAGCCGAGCTATGTTCTCTCTCTATGTCCTCGAGCTCACCAGGTTTATATACACTATCGTTAACATATACTGAACCCCGCTTTATGTAGGCTTTAAACCGTTTAGACTTTGCCAGTCGTAAATGGCTTCTGAGGATGTATTGTTCCCTCTGTTGGCTCAATGTTTGATCGTTGCTTATATATACTCTAGAATTTCTCAACTTCTTGATGTTAGCAAACACTAATTTCTTATAAGAAGACAATGTAAACTCCACTATTATGGGTCTAATCGCGCTATCCATTTTGCCAACAATGTGCACCCCATCGACAGCCTGTAGGCCCAGTTCGATATCAAGTTGACTCAATTTTCTTAACAATGAATTCTCTCAAATCTTTCCCATCATATTCAACGTGATCTATTCCATTTACAACAATATTGTTCCGCCTGTCTCTCCGTTCAAGGTATTCTATCTTATTCTCCAGCAATTCGTTCTCCCTTTCCAGCTGTTTTAGTTTTTATCATAAGTTTCTAGTCTTTCTAAGAGATTATTCTCTAAAATATCTAGTCTTCTACCCAGACTCTCCAGCAGTTCTCTATTTGATATCAACACTATTTCAAGATATATAGACAATTTTTAAACTCTCCGATGGTGTAAATGTCACCAAAAAAACTCGCCTTTTTAGCCAGTGAATCTCACAATTGATGACAAAGAGAAACTTAACACTCCTCTCACTACAGCGCTACGAAGCTAAACTTGATATAATGCTCAAGAGTATGTTCAATAAGTTTCTCCTTAAGTGAAATAAAAAAGAATAGGTCCAAGGTATCACCTGCCTGTCATAAGAGGCAACTAATTGAAACCTAGTGCGTAGTTCCATGTGATACCGCCTTGAATCAAACACTGGAGGGTGTTGGGTTCAGGCGAACCCGAAGGGAGGCTGAGATAGGGTGAAATAACCACTGGAGGTTGAGGCGACCATAGTACGCTTCAAAACGGGGAAGCGACTTCACTTGGATATTACAACCAAATTGCCTTTTAAGTAACCTTGTGTTCATTTTTTGTATGGATCCTCTTAAGTTTATTACACGAGGAAAATGCTTTCCATGAATCTAAAAACTCTGGACGCAGCAAGTGCGTTATGGTAGTGAATTTTCATAAAACTATTTTTTAATAGCAATAATGTGTGTTTTTTTAAGAAAGCAGGCATTAAATTTGGTTACCAGTATAATCTATATAGTAAAAACAATGTGCCATGTTTCATCAAAATAACTTTATTGTTTGAAAATGTACAAAAATTTCCGAAAGTAAACTTAGTGTTCCCGAAAAAATTCGTTTCTTGGTCAACCTTATAGGTTAATAGCAAATTGAGCTATTCAAATATTAAGCATTTGATCAAAATTCGCTACCATAACGCACTTACTGCGTCCAGAATTTTTTTTTCTTACAAACATGCATTATATTTCGATGGAAAATGCAAAAATGCAATAACACAAGGCGTGTTTGATTAAAAAAAAAAAATTTGTATCACCAACGACTTATGGGCCAGCCTGTGATTGTAGAAATAATTTTTTAAGATGTAGCTCAAAACACCCTATAATTAATATATACAATTTTTTTTCATATATTGTATAATAACAGATATATTGAGCTTTATTGATTTTTTTACAAAAATTCTACAACAATTATATACTATTAAACGATAAACTCTATAGCTAAGACTACCGCCAAGCGTCAGAGAAAGGGTCTATTTGAAATGAATTTTCTGGAAACATTTTATTAAAATGAAGGACAATGACGGTTGAAATTAAGACTTTAGGGTTTGTAAAACATTCTTCTTGATACACTTTATTTCCATAGCCCGTATTAGATTCAAGTTCTTTTCCTAAATGTTGCCAATTTTGACGTTTAAATCGCAACTTTGACGTTTTGTGAAAAACCTCAATTTATTTTTCTTTAAATGCCTATAACTTTTTTGTCTTTTGACCTACAGAGCTAAATTTTGGTACGTAGCTTACCTACAAGGATGTAAACCCGCGTGCCAAATTTGGTTGCCCTTACTTTGTTAATTCCGGAGATATAAATTTTTTTTGAAAGAAAACACAAAATTTTCCGGGAAAACCTGGACCAATTTTCCTGGCTAACGAACTTATCCAAGCCATTCGCAAAAGGAAGGTATTCACCAAATTTAATCAAAATCGGCCCATTATTTTTTGAGTTATCGGTGTGATACATATATATATATATATATATATATATATATATATATATATATATATATATATATATATATATATATATATATATATATATATATATATAAACATATAAAAATTTTAACTGACCCCGGAAATGTGTTCTGAGGGGCCTAATTAGCGCTTATTTGAAGAAATTTTTTCAAAATTCAAAAGTCGGGATCTCCTCATTAGTGAATTTTTTTTAAGAAAACTCACTAAAAGAATCAAACACTGGAGGGTGTTGGGTTCAGGCGAACCCGAAGGGAGTCTGAGATAGGGTGAAATAACCACTGGAGGTTGAGGCGACCATAGTACACTTCAAAGAAGCGACTTCACTTGGATATTACAACCAAATTGCCTTTTAAGTAACCTTGTAAAACCAGCAAATATTAATAACTACCTTACAAGATTTAAAACATATTTTATAAAAGTCTGGACGCAGCAAGTGCGTTATGGAAGTGAATTTTCATAAAAATGTTTTTAATAGCAAATGTCTCTTTAATGCAAGCAGGCTTCAATTTGGTCACTGGTATAACCTATATAGTAGCAACAATGTACCATATTTTATCAAAATAACTTGCTGGAAAATGTACAAAAATTTCCCGAAAATAAACCTAAAATGTTTCCGAGAGAACTCATTTACTAGCCGACGAACCTTAGGTTAATGGCAAATTGAATTTTGAAGCATTTAATGAAAATTCGCTACCAAAACGCACTTACTACTCTCGATTTTTTTTACAAATATGCATCATATTTCGATGAAAAATGCAATAAGGAATGTTCCGAAAAAATTTAGGTATCATCAACGACTTATGGGCCACCCTGTGATTATCAAAATAATTTTATAAGATGCAGCTCAAGACACCCTATAAGTAGCGTATACCATTTTTTTCTCGTATCTTGCATAATAACAATTATATTGAGCTTTTCTGTAGAAATGCGTCATCCTGTATATATGTAAACAGAAAGTAAACCGGATATGGATTTAAGGGAGCCTAGTTTATGCTCATTTGAAGAAATCTTTTTATAAATGAAAAGCCGCGGTCTCCTCATTAACGATTTTTTTCTACGAAAATTATAGACCGTTAAACCATAAACTTAACTAAAACTACTGCCAAAGCATCAGAGAAAGTGTCTATTTGAAATGAATTTTCTGGAAATATTTTATTAAAATGAAGGGTAATGATGATTGAAGCTGAAACCTAAGGGTTTGCAGAACACTCTTTATATAATCCGCATTTCTTTCAGGTTCTTTGCCTAAAAGTTGCCAATTTTGACGTTTGAAATCGCGACTTTTTACATTTTCCCCATATTTTTTTCTTTAAATGCCTAACTTTTTTGTCTTTAAACTTACAGACCTAAATGTTGGTAAATGGTTCATCCTATATATATATATATATATATATATATATATATATATATATATATATATATATATATATATATATATATATATATATATATATATATATATATATATATATATATATATATATACATATGGGTTCTAGGGGACCTAGTTCTCTCGCTTAATTCAAGACATTTTTTCTAAATTTAAAAGTCGGGATCTCCTCACTGGTCATTTTTTTTTAAACAAAATTCACTAAAACAGGCAGTTGTGAAGCCACGGGAAAAGTCTACGACTGTATTAAATATGGAACGGTTTCACTAAGTTAGGGCAAGAACAAACAACTACATATGCTATTCAAATTGAATTAAGTCTTAAAACTTTCCTGTCCTCTTTGTTTAATTATTTTCTATACAAAAACTCGCTAAAAAATTCATCGGAATAACAACAAACCAATTAGATAACGGTAAAGTGAAATGAGATTTTTTTTAAAATTGATAAAAACTAAAGTCACTAACTAGCATTAGAACTCGTCATGTCGGAGTAGACTATCTGATGTACACGGCTTACCCAACTGGGCTATGGCGAACATATATGTACAAGCAGCTAGCAGGTATATCTTGTGATGCATGTTAAGCGTCTAACGTTACTATTTACACAAAGCAATTTTGATTTACAATGGATTTTTTGCTCATATTTTAACGAAATAAACTTAGACACATATCTAGGAGTTTGTTAGTCATTTCTTGTCGCATTTTTCACTCATATTCGTACTCTACCATAATTCTCAATTTTGACGTTTTAACTTTATTGAATCAGATTTAATTATTTAAAAATTAATTTACCTCTAACTTTTTTGTCTTTTAACATAGACATCTAAATTTCGGTGCATAGAATACTCTTTATGACAGAAACCAGTATACCAAATTTAGTTGCCCTTACTTTGTTATTTCCAGAGATATAATTTTTTTCCAAAGGAAACACAAAAATTTCCGGGAAAACCCGGGCCCATTTTCCCGACTAACGAACTTATCCAAGCCACTTGCAAAAGGAAGGTATGTACCAAATTTGATCAAAATCGGCCCATTATTTTTAGAGTTATCGGTGTGATACATACATACATACATACATACATACATATATATATATATATATATATATATATATATATATATATATATATATATATATATATATGTATATATATATATATATATATATATATATATATATATATATATATATATATATATATATATATATATATTGTTGCGTTTTCTCCGGGTTCTGGATAAGTGAGACTTTTAATTTTAACAAAACAACTTTATTTACACTCTAAATATGGATACAATAAAATTTCTAGAATGTCTCTCTCACAAAACACTTCATTTACTGGCCTTACAATTACTACTCTCAACAAAAGTCACTAATCTGGTACTACAGTCACTACTCTCTTAACACTATACACTGCTTCTTCAAGTCACTACCACATTCTCTTACTGAACTGAACTCGGGCTGGCTTGCTTTCGCTTTTATATACTCGCCGTACCTTCCCCTCCTTTCTAGAGCATTCGATTCCAGAACGTTCCAGGACCTTCTTTTACTAGAAGGTTCTGTGAATACAGATCGGTCCCGTGTGTATACAGGGGGATGTATATACAGGATGATCCAAATGTGGTCACCACTCCTATGTTACACAAGAGGTGTTTCTCGAACTATAAGATCTCTCTGCGTATACAGGGTGTAAGGGTTATCTGCGTATACAGGGTGTATATACAGGGTGTTCGGATTGTGCAGACCTCAGTTATCCGTTCCGACGGGGTACAAGTTGGTAACTTCGTTATTTCTGGTCCTAGAGGGTTGAGACTTCGCCTGAGGGGGGTCACCCCAGGCACCCCCAGGGGGGTGGGGAGGCGGTGTTGCCAGATTGTGCAAAAATTCCCAGATGTTGGGGAAATTCTGGAGATGTGGCAACACCGCACCTACGTCTATTAAAGTGCTTTGTAACACTGCCCCCCTCCTTAAGACTGTTCGTCCCGAACAGTATTTACCGGCCGCCAACTTGGGGGTTCGTTGCCCCGATAGGGACTCAACCTCTCTATGTGAACAACTTTGGGTTTAGTTCTTGGAGACAGCTGGATTCTGTAGACTAGGTCGTTAATTTTCTTAGTCACCAAGTATGGCCCTTCCCATGGTTTCTGAAGTTTGGGACTGAGGCCCTTTCTCCTTGTTGGTTGGTACAGCCACACTGCATCACCTTCCTTGAATGTATGGGGTGTTGCTCTGCGGTCCAAGCGCATCTTCATCCGGTCACTGCTTAAGAGGAGCCTATCTCTGACACATCTGTGTATAGTGCGCAGTTTTCCTTCTAGGTCGGCGACATACTCAGGTAACGTAGCTAGGTCCGCTATGTCCTCGTTCGGTGGTGGTCTCGTCATGTCGATTGGTAACCGCATCTCTCTGCCGGTCAACATCATGGATGGAGTGTAGCCGGTAGATTCATGCTGAGAGCTTCTGTAAGCTAGGAGGAACAGAGGTATCAGCTTGTCCCAGGTTCTCTGATTCTCGTCGACAAACATAGCAAGATACTGATTGATGGTCCTGTTATGCCGTTCTACCATGCCGTCTGATTGAGGGTGGAGTGGCGTTGTTCTCGTTTTCTTTATGCCTAGCAAGTCCATTAGGCTCTTCCAGACCTCTGATTCGAAATTCCGGCCCTGGTCGGTGTGAATCTCCAAGGGTACGCCATGCCGTGATATGACATTTTCCATCAGGGCTTCTGCTACGGTCGTTGCCTCTTGGTTGGGGATCGGCGCAACTTCAGGCCATTTCGAGAAGTAGTCCATCGCCACCATTATGTATCTGTTCCCAGACTCCGTGATGGGAAAAGGTCCTGCGATGTCTACGGCAACTCTCTCCCACGGTGTACCTGAGATGTACTGCATCATTTTTCCTCTGGTTCGGGTCTTTGGTCCTTTCTTTGAAGCACATTGGTCACATCTTTTGCACCATTCTTCCACGCTCCTTCGGCAGTTTATCCAATAGAAGCGGTCTCTCACTCTGGCAAGAGTCCTGTTGACTCCAAAGTGGCCTCCACTTCTACTATTGTGTAACTCTTGAAGAACACTGCTTATGCACTCACTTGGCACAACGGTCTGGTATATACAGTCTCTACCATCGGCAGTTTCCCATTTTCGAGTGATCATGTCATTCTTTAGACACAATGAGTCCCATTGTAGCCAGTAGCCTTTAACCTCCGCCCCAAACCGGGACACATCGTGCCACTCAGGTCTTTTCCCTTTCTGTAGCCATTCTCTAATATTTTTCAAGTCTGGATCTGTCTTCTGTGCGTCTCTGATGTATTAAAGATTTACGTCTAGATCGGTATTATTCTCCTTTTCCGTCACCAGTTGTTTGACCTGATGAGTTACTTCGTCGATCTCTTTGTTCTCTTGTCGCTCGCAAAATTTACATTCATGCACTGAACATGGTCTTCTTGACAGGCTGTCTGCATTGGCGTGACTCCTTCCTCTTCGATGTTCAATCCGGAAGTCGTAGCTCTGCAGTTTCTCTATCCATCGTGCTATCTGTCCTTCGGGATTTCTAAAGTTCAGAAGCCATTGCAGAGCAGAGTGATCCGACCTCACGCGGAATGTTCTTCCGTACAGGAAGCTGTGGAAATGTTCGATGGATCTTACAACTGCCAGCAGTTCTTTCCGGGTTACACAGTAATTTCTTTCTGCTTTTCCGAACGTTTTGCTGAAGTAGCCTATCACAACTTCTTCTCCGGCTTGGAGCTGTGAGAGTACTGCCCCAATGCCATACTGGGAAGCATCGGTGTCCAGTATAAACAGTCCTTCGTCCTGAGGATAAGCCAGTACAGGAGCAGTGAGAAGACGATGTTTGAGTTCTCTAAAAGACTGTTGGCAATCTGGTGACCAGATGAACTCGGCCTTATTTTCAGTTAGGCTATGTAGAGGTTTCGCAATGCTGCTGAAGTACTTCACAAAGCGTCGATAGTAGCTGCAAAGTTCCAGAAAACTTCTGACCTCATGTTTGTTCTTCGGCACAGGCCAGTCTCTTACTGCCTTTATTTTCTCTGGATCAGTTTCTATCCCTTTCTCAGAAACGACATGTCCGAGGAAACTCACTTTCTTCTGGAAGAGGACGCATTTCTTGGGATTGAGTTGCAGATTGGCACCTCTCAGCCTGGAGAAAACCTGCTTCAGATTCGACAGGTGTTCATCGAAAGTCCTTCCAATCACCATGACATCGTCGAGATACACCAGGCATGTTTCCCATGTAAGTCCTCTCAGCACTAACTACATTAGTCGCTCGAAGGTGGCAGGAGCATTACATAAGCCGAATGGCATGACCTTGAATTGGTACAACCCATTCCCGGTTGAAAAAGCAGTTTTCTCCTTATCGTCTTTATGGAGTTCTACTTGCCAGTAGCCACTTTTCAGGTCTAATGTAGAGAACCACTTTGATCCGGCCAAAGTGTTCAAAGTGTCGTCGATCCGGGGCAGGGGATAACTGTCTTTCTTGGTGACATCATTCAGCTTCCTATAGTCCACGCAAAATCTCATAGTGCCGTCTTTCTTGGTGACCAAAACTACTGGGGACGACCAAGGACTATTAGACTCCTCAATCACACCATCTTCCAGCATTTCGTTAACCATCGCCTTGATTTCTGATTGCTTGGCAAAAGGCAGTCTTCTCGGCGGCTGTCTAATTGGTCTTGCGTCGTCAGTATTAATTCTGTGTTGCACTAGACTCGTACGACCTGTGATTTTATCTTGAGCGAAAATATCGGCCTCCTCCAATACGAACTTCAGGGCCATTTCCATTTCCATGTCGTTCAATTGGCCCCAAGAATTCTTGAACCGCTCTACCATTTCTACTGGCAGTCTTCTGTCTAATGCCGTGGGTGTCACCTTTCTTGACAACGTCACTCGGTCAATGGGCTCGCAAGTGGCGATAACCTCACCTTTCTTCAATGTGACCCTGTTAGTTTGCACGTTAGCCACTCTTATGGGTATTGTCCTCTTCGGGTCTACTAAGCATCGTGCGACGAGGGCACCATCATGTCTATCTTTTAGGGGCTCCGCTATGAGAGCAGACATACCATCAAGTTTCTTCTCTAGTCTGGCTCTGACAATCTTCTCACTGTTACCAGGAATCCGTGTATCCTCGTCGACAATAAGTCTCACCCTGGGATTAGCTTCGCCTGCTGTTGGAGATAAATACAACTCTTCGTTACCGATTTTCAAGATCTTATTCTGGAAGTCTACTGACAGGACATCGAAATCTTCCATTAAATCCAGGCCCAGAATAAATTCGTCGACGATTTCTGCGACGACAGCCCTTACCTGTAGCTCAGTACTGCCCAGCCTAATGAAAACAGTGGCCTCTCCATGCACAGGTATCCTATCTCCTTTTGCCGTCTCCAACACAGGCTGTTTGTTGGTCGTGAGTGCCGACCTGTTTGGCAACATGTCTGGACGTACAACGGATCTAGTAGCACCAGTATCGACGGTGAAACTGCATTGTCTTCCGTCTATGCTGCCAGGTATAACGAGGCTCTCGCGGTAGCGTCGGATAGTGGAGACCCTGACCTTGAGGCCTTGGGTCTCGCATGCCACGTGTCGCCCACCTACACTGGCGTCAGGTCGTTTTCCCTGATGGCGCTCCCTGTTGGTATATTCTTGTCTTCTGCGAGCCACCTGTTGGGTTTGTAAGCACTGCCTACTTATGTGTCCTTTCCTACCACACTTGTAGCATTCTATGTCTGACCAATCTGCTTTCGTCCTACGTGCTCCAACCGTTGCAGTGAGCTTGCTTATGGCTTCCTTCATCAACTTGATTTCTCGCCTTAGTTCCTCTGTCGTGTCTGCATGGTCCTCTATCTCCTTCACTTCGCGCAGCCTGTTTCGGCGAGGTTGAGATGCATTCTTGGCTGCTTCAAATTCCAAACCATAAATGACACAGTCTGTAAGTGTTTTTAACCTTCCGAGCCTTAAAGCTTGTTGCATTTCATTGTCAAGTACCCCATCGATGAAGGTCTGGACGGTAATCTGGTTGACAAATTCTTCTGGGGCTTGGGGATATGCCAGTCGCACAAGCTTCTCCACTTCGGCACTAAATTCTTGCAGCGTCTCATTTGGCTTCTGCACCCTTGACTTTAGTTGTGTCTGGTAGACCTGGCTCATGTACTTGTTACCATATCTCAAATCTAGGGCCTGTATCACTGTTAAGTAGTTTTGCTGTTTCGACTCCGGGATGTTCTGGAGGATCTCTAGGGCTTTACCTCGAAGCGAGAGAATTAGAGCAGTTGCTGCCTGTTGTTCGCTCCACCCATTGCTGAGAGCTGCCGCCTCAAACTGCCTCCTGTACATGGGCCACGATGTTTCTCCGTCAAAAGTCGGCGGCTTCAAGGTTCCATGAGGCTGCTGCACGATTGGTATACCTTCTTCCGGACGATTTTGAACTGGGGACATTCCAGTAACTCCTCTTGGTTGAGTTCTGTCAGTCTGGCCCATCACCTGCTCTGTCAGTTCTCTATGTCTGACTTCTGTGCCTTTCATCATCATCTTCATTTGTTCTTTCAACCCTTCCACTTCTTCCCATCGTTTATTTAAATCCTCTGTTACATTTTCTACTTTCTTGTCCACATTTTCTACTTTCTTGTCCACATTTTCTACTTTCTTGTCAACATTTTCTATTTGTTCGTTGATCTGTTCAATTTCTTCTTTTACATCGACTCTTATATTGTGGAACATACTTCGGAGCTCTTCTTTATCTTCTTGTCGCCTCTGTTCCTCCCCTTGTCGTCTTCTCTCGTCTTCTTCGCGCCGTCTTCTTTCTTCTTCTTGTCGTCGTTGTTCGTCTTCTTCGCGTTGCCTCTTGAGTTCTTCTTTGTCTTCTTGCCGTCGTCGATCATCTTCTTCGCGCCGCCTTCTTTCTTCTTGTCGTCGTTGTTCGTCTTCTTCGCGTTGCTTCTTGAGTTCTTCTTTGTCTTCTTCGCGTTGTTTTTTCAGTAAGTCCATCAACTCTTTGAATTCAGCCATCTCGTCGTAGTCAGTCGATCTAGTGTTTACCATTTACAGCTAGCTTAGTTGTCCACTTCTTCACTCACTTATCCCACACTTCTGACACCAAATTGTTGCGTTTTCTCCGGGTTCTGGATAAGTGAGACTTTTAATTTTAACAAAACAACTTTATTTACACTCTAAATATGGATACAATAAAATTTCTAGAATGTCTCTCTCACAAAACACTTCATTTACTGGCCTTACAATTACTACTCTCAACAAAAGTCACTAATCTGGTACTACAGTCACTACTCTCTTAACACTATACACTGCTTCTTCAAGTCACTACCACATTCTCCTACTGAACTGAACTCGGGCTGGCTTGCTTTCGCTTTTATATACTCGCCGTACCTTCCCCTCCTTTCTAGAGCATTCGATTCCAGAACGTTCCAGGACCTTCTTTTACTAGAAGGTTCTGTGAATACAGATCGG
Organism: Tillus elongatus; assembly: GCA_964006375.1. Taxonomy (NCBI): domain Eukaryota; kingdom Metazoa; phylum Arthropoda; class Insecta; order Coleoptera; family Cleridae; genus Tillus; species Tillus elongatus. Next base: position 77,430,445 of record OZ023264.1, read on the forward strand.
TCCCGTGTGTATACAGGGGGATGTATATACAGGATGATCCAAATGTGGTCACCACTCCTATGTTACACAAGAGGTGTTTCTCGAACTATAAGATCTCTCTGCGTATACAGGGTGTAAGGGTTATCTGCGTATACAGGGTGTATATACAGGGTGTTCGGAATGTGCAGACCTCAGTTATCCGTTCCGACGGGGTACAAGTTGGTAACTTCGTTATTTCTGGTCCTAGAGGGTTGAGACTTCGCCTGAGGGGGGTCACCCCAGACACCCCAGGGGGGTGGGGAGGCGGTGTTGCCAGATTGTGCAAAAATTCCCAGATGTTGGGGAAATTCTGGAGATGTGGCAACACCGCACCTACGTCTATTAAAGTGCTTTGTAACATATATATATATATATATATATATATATATATATATATATATATATATATATATATATATATATATATATATATATATATATATATATATATATATATATATATATATATATATATATATATATATATATATATATATATATATATATATATATATATATATATATATTAACTATAACATGATCTATAACACGGCATTTCTGTACTATACAAGGAGAAGGGTTAAGGGCAAAGCCGCAAGCTGTGCACTGGTTGCCTGATGTGACTCCGTCTTTTTTGCATCTTCATCCAGAGTGTTCCCATCTTCACCTGGCTATACCGTACTGATGATGGCTAATAAGCTTGAAACACGTGTATGCGGTTGTCTCCTTGCGACTTTGCCCTTAACCCTTCTCCTTATATATATATATATATATATATATATATATATATATATATATATATATATATATATATATATATATATGTATATTAGAGGTGTGCGAACCCATTTTTGTTCAAACCGAACTATGAACGAACCCAAGCAAATTGTTGCGAACTTCGAACCTGAGAAATAGTATGTCTAAGGTTCACAGTCGAACTTCAAAGTTCTTAGAAATCCAGATTCGAACATCAAACCACCAAAAATTCTTCAGTGTTTCATATATCATTTCTTTAAATACAAAATTTAGAAATATTGTAACATACAATATTTGATATGTAAAAAATGTCCATTCTTTTCACAAAAAGGAAGGGTTCCACAAAATTTGCAGTTGATTGGGTGAAAATGCCTTATGGTGGGGATCGGTCAACGTTAAATCAAACATACAAAAATAAAAAATATTTAAAATTTTTAGATTTCTAGATCTATAGATAAGCTCAATTATAAATATGTTGTTGATTGGCATTGGCAGTTTTAGCAAACAAATTGAGAGGGTTCAAAGTGAGCATGATAGGTATAAAATAACCACTTTAATTTGTAACGCGGCCTTGATTTACGGGGTAAATTATCTAGTGGAACAGTCAGCGGGCTTACGGGGACGGTCTCGAGCCCCAGATTTTTGGAAGGGTTTACTCCCTACGAGGGTATCTGTGACCTCATCACATGACTCCGACCACAGGTGTGATCAGAGTGCCTGGATAGCTCTGTGGAGAGGGTCCGGTAGCCTTTGCTATAACAGGCCGTGTAGTTACATCCGGGGTGGCGAGCTTTAATCGCTACCCCGACAATTCCCTGACCTTCTGAAATTCTATATGAATGTAGCAGGTTTATTTAAGGGGTGACATAGACTAGATAATCTATTTATAACATTTATTGGGAAACAATATACAAAGATTCAGCAAGATTTAACAACCTGATAATGTCTACTACACTACTCTACCTTGAGTAATATACCTTAGAGGACGGACGAGGCAAGACTAGCCTATTACTTGTACGGAGGAAGATCCGACGTCGGCTTGACCCTCCATACCCTGGGTCCAGAAATCCGGCAACGAATATACCGGGCAGCACGGTTTACGACTCGGAGATGCAGATAATAGGTGGACCACTATGGTGGGCATTTCACAACCAACCAAGCATCCTCGGGCGGAATCGGTGTCGTGAAAGTCAAGGTACCTCGAAACCAGTGGGTGTCCAGAACAAAGAAGAAGTCGGTGGGATGGGGTTGTGACGGGATACTGTCGCGAACTAATTTGATCTAAGCTTACTTGTGTCACTACAGGGTCTAAACCAGGATCAAATCAGGACGGACGTGCGTAATCTATTCGAAAAGTCTGTGTCACTACAGCATCACTTTCCGACATATTTACCACGCTAACAATGCTAGGATATGGGGTACTAGTCGTGGGGTGTTAATGCGTGTTGGGGCCAATTACTCACGGAATCGTTTGGCGGCGTTCATGGCTGGTCCGTAGTATGACGAGCTAGCTGTAGTTCGGCTACCGTTGCGTGACTCTGGTTGTGACCTGGGATTCTGGGCTGGGTAGCCCAATTCGCATTGGGTCGATGCGTCCTTGACCCTTGGAATCGCACATTGTGTGGCGACGCTACTCTGTCGCGGCTGGTTCCGCGTGTGTTCCTGGCGGCAGGGAGAACTCCTTGACAGGACTCCTACCAGACCACATCGGGAGCAGAAGAGGATTCTCTCTTGTTGGCATTGGCTGCGTCGATGACCCTCTGCCCCACATCTCCAGCACAGCTGTCTCCTGGTGACGTCTACGTATTGTGTACTTGTTTGCGCTAGGTTCCGGCCTTTTGGCGGCCCTATGGTCGGGGCTGACGGGAGTCTCTCGTTCTTGGTACGGGCCCCATTTCTGTTCGAATGACAGCGACAGGGTTGACATTCTAAACTACAAGAACGAAAAACGGTTGATCGCCGACTACTGTTGATATGGCTATGATAACAGAAATTGTTTCTGGCTGGGTCGCGCTTGCGTCTTACACACCAGCTCCGGTTCCCGACGGTCGTGCGGGGATCCACACGTTTCTGATCGTCACGTCCGGGAAGACCATATGCTCTTGGACCCGCGTGTTCCGGGGAATTGGCGATATTCTTGTAATTCTTCGGCGCGTTTCCTTCTAGCCCCGCTGTCCTTCGGCGGTGTCAGGAGTAGTGCCGCCACACTTGAGTGTGAGCGTTCGAGGTCCCTTCGCCTCGACGGTCTCCGTCTTTTTGACTTTGGGAGTCGTTTCGGGTAGAGACCACACTGCATGTACGGCTCTGAACCGCGTTTCCGGTTCAGTCTGTAGCAGGCCCTCCATCCACTCGGTTGCCCATCTACCGTAACTTCGCACGGCCTCCACCGCTCGTAGTTTTTCAGTGTGCAAGACCCCCGCGTCGATATTTTCGGCGGCTGGCCTGTATAAGGGATTCACCCCGGTCATTAACTCCCCGCAGGTCACCCCCAATGACCAAATGTCTGCCGGGAAGGAATACCAGTCGTCACCCACTACTTCGGGGGCCATGTACCCGGGAGTGCCTGCCCTTTGTTTAACCAGTGACGGTGGACCCCCTCACCAGCACGTTCGCCGGCTTGATGTCCCTGTGGATGATGCCTTCCCGGTGACACGCCCCCACGGCCGCGGCTAACTGTCGGACCCAGGGTATCGCCTCGATGGCTCCGCCACGTCCCTCCAATATCCATTCGTGTAGGGACTTCTCCATCATACAATAGGACCGATCGACGAACACGGCCTCGAGGGGTATTATATTCGCGTGCTCAACGGCCCGCATGTGCGACACCTCCTCCTGTGGATCAATTTTTCTTATATTCACAACTTTGACGGCGACTTGTCTTCGTGTTCGTTTGCAGGTCGCCAGGTAGACCACGCCAAAACCACCTTCTCCCAGACGTTGACCGGTGCCTTCGTATAGCTCTCGGAAGCCCGGCGTGCCGGCCTGGCGACCCTGTGCGGGTTACCGTACACCCTGCCGTGCGGCGAGGACCTGATCAGTGGCGAGACATTGTGCCTGGGGCGGGGTTGTATCTTGGGGGAGTTCCCTCGGACCACGCACCTGGTGGACAGGGTTTCTTCTCATGTCGGCTATAAGCAACAGAGACGGAGGGTGCTAAGGTTTTAGGTCTTTGATATGAATATTACGATACCTCTTACCATCTGCACCGTTTAGGTCGTAAACCACAGGCGACACGACTTTGCTAACGGTGTACGGTCCCGTATATTTTGGCGCTAGTTTCGCTGCGAAGCCCCGGGTCGCCGAGGAAAGCGGGCGATCCACCCTTAGGACGCGGTCGCCTACGGCGCATCGCCACTCGCGCCGCGAGATTGATTTTCACCAGTTAGAAGGTCTCTCGCATCTTCGTCACTCGGTTCAAGTGTTGGTTGACTTGGGGAGCGTCCACTTCGGCGTCGCTTTCGTCTTGTGTTTCGGCGGTCGGTATCATGTTCGGTGCCGGCAGTTCCCGTGCAAAATTGAGAAACGCCGGGGAGAAGCCGGTCGACTGCTGTTTCGCGGTGTTTACGGCGAACACTAGTTCTGGAAATCTTTCGTCCCATCTAGCCTGGTTACTGTCACAGAATTGCGATATCATGGTCTTCAGTTTCCGGTTGCTTCTCTCCACGGGGTTTGCTTGGGGGCTATACGGGAGTGTTAGTCGGTGTTTGATGCCCATTTCTCTTAGTAACCCCTTGAATATACGACCGGTGAATTGGGGACCATTGTCGCTAATGACAACTCCTGGGGCCCCGAAGCGCATCATAACTTGCTCAAAAAGGACGCCTGCTACGGCTTTAGCAGACGCCTTTCGTAACGGTCTTGTTTCTATCCACTTCGTCAACCTGTCCTAGCATGACGAGCAGGTAGCTATTGCCCTTCTTGGATCGGGGTAGCAGTCCTACCAGGTCTATTCTCACGACCATCTCAAGGTCCCTTGCTGACAAACGGCTGCATTTTCCCAGGTGGCTATTGCTGCGACACCTAATAAAACCATGCACATTGGGCGTCTTCGCGGCTGAATCATGCATGTTCCTCGTGTGTATCTGTAGCGGTCAACGTACGTGCTCCGCGATAATGCGTCGGCCACCCGGTTCATGGCGCCTTTCCTATACTTTATGTCGAAGTCATATTGCTGGAGGAACACACTCCAGCGTGCCAATCTTCCTGAAGGGCTGCGGATTGACTGTAGCCATCGGAGGGACATATAATCGGTTACTACGGTAAAACTATATCCCTCCAAATACGGCCGCAATTTTTTCTATGCCCCACACTATGGCCAGACATTCTTTTTCGGTTACGGAGTAGTTCTTTTCCGAGCCAGTCAAAGTACGGCTGACATATGCTATTAGTCGCTCCCCATCCTCCAGGTTTTGTGTTAGCGCTATACCCAGTCCGTCGTTGCAACCATCAGTTTGTAACGTGAAGCGCTTCATAAAGTCTGGGCACGCTAACACTGGGGCCTCGGTAAGTCCAGTTTTTAGATTCTCAAACGCCTGTTGTTGTACGGTCCAACGCCATTTTCCCCTCTTCTTTAGGAGCCTGGTTAGTGGTGCTGCTACTTGCGAGAAATCTTTCAGGAACCTTCGGTACCACAAACAAACTCCCAAAAACCTGCGTAGGCTACGGACGTTGTTCGGCGGGGGCATAGCTCGGATCGCCGCCACATTATCCGGATCGGTGTGTATCCCCTTTTCGTTCTCCACGTGTCCTAAATATTTGAGGAAACGGCGGCAAAAGTGGCACTTGTCTGGGTTCAACTACAGATTAGCATTCCGGAGTCGGAGAAATACTTCACGGAGGTTGTTCAATGGCTGATCGAAGGTCTCTCCCAACACAATTACGTCATCCAAATAGGCGAATGCGATGTCGTCCATATCGGGAGTTATGATCCTATCTAACAGACGTTGGAATGTCGCGCTTGCCGAGTGTAGTCCGAAGCACATCACCCTGAACTGAAATAAGCCTCTTCCGGTGACAGTGAACGCCGTGATGGGTCGACTTTCCGGCGTCAACGGTAACTGCCAGTATCCTTGCCGCAGGTCGAGGGTGGTGATATACTTAGCTCGTCTCAGTTTATCTAATATGGCGGATATATAAGGCAGGGAATACGCGTCCTTGACCGATACCTCATTTACTTTACGGAACTCTATGCAGAAGCGTGGGGTACCGTCCTTTTTCTGAACTATCACGACTGGCGAGCTCCAGGGGCTAGACGACTGATCTATGATACCTTCTGTCAACATCCTATCCACTTCTTCATCTATTATCTCAGGGCTATACCGCTGCTTAATAGGCGTGGTCTTAGCCAGCCTTATACGGTGTTGAATTAGGTGGGTAGGACCTTTGATGTTCGTGAACGCGGGCAATTCCTTAGCTAAGAATCGCTGGAGCTCCTGTTGTTCGACAGCGGATAGGTGTGGTAGGGAAGGGCCTTCGGTTGCTACTTGTTCTCTGTCATTGAGCTGTGTACAATCTGCGATAGATGGCGGTATCAGCTCTCCATCCAGTCTGCACTTAGCGTAGAGCATATCGACGGGCAGTGTAGGCAAATACAGCATACGGCGTCTGATTGTCCGCGGACCAGTCTTCATCACCAGATCGTATACTTGTCTTATGTGTACTGCATTGCCGTCAGCGACCCGGGTGGCCACGTCGCCTATGGATATCGCAAGGATACCCTTTGAATGACAGTACTCACCCACCTTGTCACCCACGAACGAGCGTGTGGCCCCGGTGTCCACCAACGCTTCGAAGGTGCCTTCGGCGATGTTTATGGATATAAACGGTCGGTTGTCTATTACTACGGTTGTTTCCGGGGGTTCGTGTGACGGAATCTGCGGGGCATCGGTCCGACGCAGTTCCTTAACAGTTTCCCTGCGGGGGTGCACAAGTGCAGTCCCTAAACAGTGTGCCGGGACGCCCGCAGCGTGAGCAAAACAACCTGACTGCCGGCGCTCGACACTGGCCCCTCATGTGTCCGGGTTGGCCACATCGCCAGCAAGTAGAGGCAAATCTCACTGTTCTACGGGTGTTGTTTGCTCCCTGTATATCGTTTGGGTGAGCTTTGCTGTTTATTGGCAAAAACGTGCGGTGTTGGCTATCGGACGTCGGCGGTATTACCCTGGCGGTGGGTCTCGGTGGGGGTGAGTGGTAAGGGTTATTAATTGGCTGTGGCCTCGTGTGTCGCCCGGACAACCGCTGGTTACCGCGGGATTCTTGAAAGAGGGATTCAACGGACTTAACCTTCTCTATTAGTGTTCTGATGTCCGGAATGTCACAATTCCAGAGCATTTGGCGGTATTGTGGTCATAGATTCCTCCTGGGCCATATTAGTTCTATTTCCGGGGACATATTACCATCTCTTCTGATGAGTCTTTGAAGGTCGGTGGTATAGCTTACGACCGGCTCGTCCGGTAGCTGGACCCTACGGCTTATTTCCGTTTCTAAATCCACCAAGTAATTAACTGGGAAGTAGAATTGACGAAAATCCGTCAGGGAATCTTCCCATTGCCTCCACATGCCCCGGTTGTTGCGGTACCACAACAGGGCTGACCCATCCAACCATTGTGACAGGGCGGTTAGAAGTCGGTCGCTGCTGACACGTGAATATACGCGTATTTCCTGCAGACGTTTTACAAAGGCAGCTAGGTCGGAATTTCCCTCAAACTGTACCTTCCAGTTTGAGAAGTTAGTGGCTCGCCTGTGTAGGCCCGGTTCGGGGTATTTCCTCTACCTGGTGCCAAATCTGGCTGCCCTTCTGGAACAGGCTCGCTATTATTAACTAGCGGTGTCGTTTCTGAGGTGCCTTCTCGTAGGAACTGAATAATCTGTTACGTTGTTCGTCCACTGTATCGACGGTATTCAGGCCAAATTTAGCCAATTCGGTTTCTAAATTTGACTTCTTTAATTTATATACCCACGATACTTTGGCGGCGGAAGAAACGGGACCATTTTCGGAGACGGTAACTTTGGTATTTTCTTGCGGAGTGGACATAGCGGTGACGGTTTAAAAAAAATCTTATATGACGGAACGGTATCGGAACAGGACGGTATTACAACGGGACGGTCGGCTTTTTAGTTACGGCTCCTTGCTCGGCTAAACTGCTCGGGTGCCATTTTGTAACGAGGCTTTGATTTACGGGGTGAATTATCTAGTGGAACGGTCAACGGACTTACGAGGACGGTCTCGAGCGCCAGATTTTTGGAAGGTATTACTCCATACGAGGGTGTCTGTGACCTGGTAACAAGACTCCGACCACAGGTGTGATCAGAGTGCCTGGATAGCTCTGTGGAAGGGGTCCGGTAGTCTTTACTATAACAGGCCGTGTAGTTACCTCCGGGGTGGCGGGCTTTAATCGCTACCCCGACAATTCCCTGACTTTCTGAAATTCTATATGGATGTAGCAGATTTATTTAAGGGGTGACATAGACTAGATATTCTATTTATAACATTTATTAGGAAACAATATACAAAGATTCAGCAAGATTTAACAACCTGATAATGCCTACTACACTACTCTACCTTGAGTAATATACCTTAGAGGACGGACGAGGCAAGACTAGCCTATTACTTGTACGGAGGAAGATCTGACGTCGGCTTGACCCCCTATACCCTGGGTCGAGAGATCCGGCAACGAATATACCGGGCACCGCGGTTTACGACTCGGGAGATGCAGATAATAGGTGGACCACTACGGTGGGCATTTCACAACCAACCAAGCAGCGTATCCTCGGGCGGAATCGGTGTCGTGAAAGTCAAGGTACCTCGGCACCCGTGGGTGTCGAGAACAAAGAGGAAGTAGGTGGGATGGGGTCGCAAACTAATTTAATCTAAGCTTACTTGTGCCACTACAGCGTCTAAACCAGGATCAAATCAGGACGGACGTGCGTAATCTATTCGAAAAGTCTGTGTTACTACAGCATCACTTTCCGACAGATTTACCACGCTAACAGTGCTAGGATACGGGGAGGGAGGGGTCTTGTCTCAGACCCACGATCCCGACGTCGCCGAAGAGATACACTATTCGGAGAAAATATATGGAAGTTCGCTATAATCTAGCGGGACAATTATTACTGCGTACGGTACTAGACGGACGGTATTTAACTTTAAAGACTAATTACAATGAAACGGCGGAATTCTCTATTTATTTAACACGGTACTTGATCTCTAAAATCTTCGATCTTGTTGCTACAAGTAGAAAACTCTTTCTGCCCTCAGTCGTTATTGTATCTCCAGCCACCGGCTGAAAAATCTAATTGGTGGTAGATACCTTATCCTTATGTTGTGCAGATATGTTTTTATTCTGACGCGATGATTCGAAATGCCTACTTGTTAAGAATATTAATGACAAATAAATATTTTAACTCCGGAGAATATTTTTACCAGTATGATTTGTATTAAATCTATTTTCGAACGGTCGCTTTTGATATCTACGGTTGTCCTGAAAATATCTGCTTCATTACAAATTTATACTGTCTCCTGATTGTTAATAATTAACTGTTTTCGCTTATTGTGAAATAAAGCATGTTGAAACCAGTGTTTTCTAAAGGCAATCTGCAATTATCCTCGTAAGTTCTGAAAATTTACGTTACCGATCCCCTTCAAACACTGCCATCATAATGTTGTTACTGAAAAAGGTGTTGGGAGGATAGGTTATATAAAAAAATAAATTATGTGTTTGCTAAATGGCTCCGTCCTGCCTCAAGGTGTCGCACCAACTGTCAAAAATATGCATGAGTGAAATCCCCTGAAATTATGCTATCGACTCAATGAGACTGATAATGAGTTTAAAGCGCCGCTACAGAGTTAACGGGCCGCAACTTCGCTACCTTTGTTAGCAATGCCTGTAAAGTTAAATTTCGAAGTATTTTTGAGCAACGAAGTTCGAACTATTTTGGAGAATTTCATATTTTGAACTTCGAACTACTTCAACATCGCTAGTGCGAACATATTTTCGAACCGAAGGTGCGGTTCGAGTTCGGGTTCGGTTCGAAATTTAGAAGCTTCGCACACCTCTAATATATATGTATATATATATATATATATATATATATATATATATATATATATATATATATATATATATATATATATATATATATATATATATATATATATATATTTGATTTTGATTGTAAATACGACGTAATTTTGATTTCACTCTGTAATTAAAAGGAGTGTGCAAACTTTATCTCTTTAATAACATTTTGTCTTCTAAGTTTAGATACTCATACCTACTAATAAATAATCAGGCATTTATTTGGAAGTAATTATACCTAGGCTTGTAGATTAACAAAATTTCATAGAATACATTTTTGACTGATAATAATAGTGTTTATTAATCCATTTATGTGCAATATATGTTTGAAAATTAAATAATTTCAAATGTTGAGAAATTCATTTGCTGATATTTAATTAGTTTCAAAAACACATCATTTTAGTATGTAAAAACATTGATTATTATCACAAGAATGATAAATAAAATTGGTATTGTTATGATTAAAATGTGCTCTTTTATTTGATTTAATCCTTTCCTAAAATTGTCGAGGTCGAGGCGGTTTGGCGACGGAACCGAGGAAGGGTAGAGCATGGTTGCTGGGGTTGGCAAAAAGGGCCCATTGTGGCCTACTTGCTTGGCGTTAGCCTCCCCATCACTGCTACTACTACTACTTCCTAAAACTGTTTCTTTTAGGCTAAAAATTAATAATCAACACATTGAAAACTAATATGCAGACTACCTGGTGCATTTTGTAAAACATTACTTGAATAGTAAACTTTTACAGGTAGCGGCGCATCTCTGTATCTATAACAAGCTATATCTTAAATAACGTTTTGTCTTCTCACTTGTAAGTGTACATACTATACACAGTATTCTGAAAAATGTGACAGGTATTGTGTCAAGTAGGATTTAAAAGTAAGTATAAATAATCTATTGACCGTTTATAAATCCTGTCTGTACACAATTGGCATCCCATGTTTGTGGGATTGTGTCAGTACAAAATTTAGTGACTTAATGTAAGTACCTACTGCTAATCATCTCGAAAGCCTGAAGATTAAAATCAAACAAGTGCTAACCAAAGTGAGTTCATTGGACATTTTTTACTAACATCTATTAATAGTATTAAAATAAATTATACACGAACACATACGAAAAGCATGTAATAGGCCAATAAAGTATTAATACATCAATTTACCAACGGCTCTTCAGAAGCCTCAATATGTAAACTATGCAACTCCTTATGCTTATTAACTTTATTGAAAAAAAGCAGTTAAAATATGCGAAAGATGTAACCGGAAGATTTTAATTCAACAACATTAAATGCATTTTTTGGAAGATCATAATCCATCTACCTTGTATCCACATTTTTAAACCAAGACCATTTAAAAACATTCGTCTTTTCAATCCAGATCTAGTTGAACAGTGATTCGCTCAAAATCATATGAATAATGAGCTCAGATGTTGTCATTCGCTGTTTGGTTGCATGCATGTACCAGCTAAGGACATCAAAAAGCCTTCAAAGTCAAATCTGTAACATCTTTGATCCTTAATTCTGGGGCATAGTATTTGTTGTGTGCACTTGTCATAGCATTTAATGTTTGTCATATAGGCAATAAGTGGAAAATAAAGAATTATCATAAATAAAGGCAGTGACTAAGTATTAGATGGCAAGAAAAATGGCGTAAAATTAATCTCGTTTGGAGCGTCAAAATTTGTCTGCTTTGAAAATTATAGAAGCTACTTTTGGATGAATCCTTTATAGATTGTCTTATATGCAACACAGGTCTTGCTAGACTTTTTGTACATATTGCACAGTATAAAACAATAAATAAAAATATATATTATATTTAACAAATTAAATGATTATCATTATTATTATGCCTTGACATATTGACCTGTTTATTCTTTACCTATATTATTCATATAATTTTTGTTATTTGGTTGCATCTCGTCATTTCCAGAATTCTGTGGTTAATAAAATAGTTAGAGATAAAAGTATATATTATATTACATATATATGCCACAATCATCAATAGGACATAGAAGGAACTTATGTAATGTCATATTTGTGTAAAGGTGTTTCACTCTATAAGGTTGCTAAAAGGTTGATAAAACTTCTAAAAATTATTTCTGTAACTGATTGTTATTGTTAAATGATAAAAAATAAAATTATTTGTCATTGTTAATAAGCACATACTTTTGTAAACATGTATTTCGAGAGCGCATTCCAAAGCTTAGATGCTCTAGGAAAGAACGAGGATTCGTAACGAACTGTACGACAACTGGGTAATTTGATGACTGAAAGCGTGCGCTTTTAAACTAAAATGGGTTTGCCGATTAAAGAGGTGCTAATGAAGAAATTTCTGAAAAGCGATGTCGATGCTAGTCTCAATAGAAGGGGCACGCGTGTAGAGAAGTAAGTTTGACTGTGATAGATGAATGCATTGTAAGACAAAACAGCTAGTTTTTTAATATAATCCAAGAGGGATAGTGCTGTATTTTGAGAAACACCCCAGACATGCAATATTCTAACTTTGTATGCATCTGTACTTTATAGAGCATAGGGAGCTCCTATGATGAAAGGAAACTTTTAACCCAAAACCATAATCCAAAGCTTTGCTGCTGCCTTTGCAATATTGGGAATCGGTAAATGTCAGCAAATATCTCCTGCAAGCATAACCCGATATAGAGAGGGTACATTTTTTGTTGGCCAGTATTTTGTCAGCCATCTGGGCCAACGTCTGGGTTTGTTTTAAAATTATTGATGTTATAATATACATTTTATTTTAATTTACGTTTCACTGGACCCATGCCCTCTTAGTTTATTGATTTCTTTTTAAATATTTACTTCTTTTAATTTTCATTTCACTGGCGCAGTGTAACCAAAAATAAAACGCAGTGAAATTTATTTTATATAGCTAATTAAGAGAAATCTATAAATGTTATTAAATAAATTATTAAATAAAGAAATTTATAAATTGAATATGAAACTGAAACTAAATAGGACGTGGGTTTTCACCATTAATATTTGTATGTGCGCTAACACTGGCCAATAAAAAGGAAGAAAATTCGGTTTATAATCTTTATTATACAATTAAATATGAAACGTTAACAATGTTGATGAATTTACAATTTAAAGTAAAATGATAAATAATGGATTGCAATTGCAAGATTTGAAAATGACTACTTTAAAAATTGAAAAATGGAGAAAATCACTTAAATTAAGCAAATGTTACTTAACATTGTTTTCTGCTATTGATATGATGCAGCCAAAGCTTAATCTGCAGTATGTTATAACCATTTAGAGCTAGTGGACTTCTACTAACACAAACTGGAACTTCGTTCCAGTTGATTTGGCCATTTGGAGCTGGCGAGACTTCTTACTAAGATTCAACAATTCAGAGCTGTGAAAACTTCTAAAGCATTAAACTGCAACTTAAAGACTGGACACTGGTCGGAAGGTGTTCTTCGTTTGTAATAACGGGCCACTGGAGTAACGTGTTTTCCATCAGTAATAGCAGGCCCCAGAATAACGACGTCTCCGGGAGTAACGTGTTCTTCATTAGTAGTAATGGGCTACTGGTAGAAATGGGTCTCCAAATAATGGTATTGGCTCCTGGAGTATCGTGTTCTTCATTAATAGTAAGTGGCTCTTCGTAGAAATGGGCCCCGTAATAACGGCATTGGCTCCTGGAGTAACGTGTTCTTCTTTAGTAGTAACTGGCTCCTGGTAGAAATGGGCCAGACAATAACGACAATAGCCCCTGAAGTAACGACATTGGCACCTGGGGGAACTACGGAACTATATTGGCTCCTGGAGTAACGTGTTTTTCATTAGTAGTAACAGGCTCCTAATTGAAATAGACCCCAGAATAACGGGACAGCTGTATTAAACAAAGAGACCTTCTTTAAAGTACGCTGTTCTATGATCAGAGCGTGATGTTTGTGGCAAACGTGTCCATTTATTAATTAAATGCTGTAAAATTAGCTTAATTTGCATTTGTAATGGAATTATTAGGAAGTAAAATGAGTATAAAAAATTTACGAACACCTGCCATGAAGTATTACGTTATAAAAGAAATTAAGCAAGCAGTTACGTTACATCAATTCGATTTTAAAAAGTCGAAGACGCAGCAAGTGCGTTATGGTAGTGAATTTTCATAAAAATGATCTGGCACAAAATATTTTATTATAACTTTTTTTTCTTGTAACATAGAAATCTAAATTTTGGTGTATAGTTTATTTTTTATATCGTAAATGTACCTACCAAATTTGGTTATCATAGAGTTTTTATTTTTTAAGATAAAAATTTTTTTCAAATAAAAACTCAAAATTTTTCCGGAAAACCTCGTCCGATTTTTCTGATTAACGAACTTATCAAAGACATTTACAAAAGGAAGGTACATGCCAAATTTTATCAAAATAGGCCCATTATTCTTTGAGAAAAAATTTTTTTTCGAATGAAAACTCAAAATTTTCCCGGAAAACCTCGTCCGATTTTCCTGACTAACGAACTTATCCAAGCTATTTACAAAAGAAACGTACATGTCAAATTTTATCAAAATCGGCCCATTATTTTTTGAGTTATCGGTGTGATACATATACATATATATATATATATATATATATATATATATATATATATATATATATATATATATATATATATATATATATATATATATATATATATATATATATATATATATATATATATATATATATATATATATACATATAAAAATTGAAACTAACCCCGGATATGGGTTCTAGGAGTCCTAGTTCGTACTCATTTGCAAAAATTTTTCAAAATTCAAAAGTCGGGACCTCCCCATTAGTGAATTTTTTCTACGAAAATTCACTAAAAAGCAATTAAGCACAAATAAACAGTTAAACACATTTAAGGTTAAACAGATTTTACATATCGTGAAGATACAATATTTCATACCTGAATGGAACAATTAACCTTGCCTACACTATCATCTTACTAAATGTGCATTAATAAGAAAATTCACTAATAGATAGGTTACGATGGTGAGACTCGGATTTTTTTTAATGAGCCTGAATTACTAGATATATACACAGTACCCAACACAAATAACACGGGTAAAACATAAACATACTACCCAAACTAGCAAATCTCTGCCACTAAAATCCCTAATACCGTTGTCAACAATTACAATGTTAGAATGACAGCTGACATAAAATTAAAAATGATATGATTGTTTTTTAAATGGGGATTCAATACATTTGTAAAATACACTATATTTGTAGCTTGGTGAACGGCCCCAATTAAAGTTTTAGACTGACAATGTAGCATATAGTGGAAAGATCATGGTTTAAGGAGGACAATGAAGAAATGTTCACGAAACTATCGTTTTTATAAAGAAAATATTACGTTTTTGTTACACCATGATTCGGTAAGTGTCATATAACAATATGGGAAGATACGGAAGAATGAACTAAATATTGCAAACAAAATCTGTTTACGTCTCTATGAAAATAATTTTAAAACAGTTTGTTAATTCTGTAATTAGCTGTTAACTTACTCTTAGGATATAATATAAAATTGCCTGGGGCAGTAAGTTGTGTTTATAAGTGCCACGTTAACAAACAATTTAACAGCTATCTTCCGTGTCGAGTCTGCTATAATGTATAGAAAAGTTCTATAAGTTATAGACATAAATACACTATATACTAATAGTAAAGCAAGCTACCAAACATGTAAATAAATCCTTAAGTATCAAACAGTGGCACAGTTAATATGTAAAGCTGGAACATTGTACTCAAAAACAATACTGTACATATTGTAAAATATTTGCTGTGATTTCATAAAATTATGTTGAGTTTGCACGACACGGGGCGGCCGGGGTTCGATTCCCTCCGATGCACATGTAACGTTTTGTTTTGTTTCACTAACTTTAATATTTGGTAAAAACAATAGTATCCAGATTTCATACGTTTGGACCAAGATCTCATTTTTTATTAAAACGCCTGGATAACTTTGTCCCAGGATATATGATATAATGACTTAGAAGAGATATGATATTCCGCATATGCCCCGCCCCCTCCTATGACGTCACGTGGTGAGTAACGTTATAGAAGTCCAACTACACACTTAAAACAAAGTCATACGCAATCAAAAAGTTTCTATACGTCAGTTTAATGCGATCGTAGCACTAAATTTAATCTATCATTTTTATTACTTCCAACTGTATGCACTTAAATATTAGTAATATACGTAATTTGTTAAGAGGTTGTGATGAAACGTCAAACCCGACTGCACGACAACATATTCTTGTTGCATTGGACTCACCACTTGACACCATGCGCGTGACAGGTCTAAAAATAGGTAGTCTGAAGTCTGAATATCACATCTCTCGTTATTTGTATCATGACTTTGTCCCCCCTTTGAGTCCAAATTTATAATTTTCAGCCGACATTTGTTTATTGTTGATAAAAAAGAAGGCAGTTTGTTTTTAAAATATCTTTTTGTTGCAAAACCGGTTGGATTAGATTGACTAAATCGAAATCATCCAGGCGATTAATAAAGAAAAATACCTGTCTAAAATTTGGCTCATACTTTCTTTTTCTAAATATGAATTAAAATTTCTTTTGGAAAGCTTTTGCAACTCATGAAATTTCTAATAAACTTTCTAATACAGTCTTACTGTACCCTGTACCTATTACATGCACCGAATTTTAATTTTCTAGCTTCATGGAAAATTTAAATTTTGGGTATTTGTCTCAAAAGGAACTATAATTCAAGAGCAAAAAATGTTTTGTTAATAGATATGGTCACACTTTCGAAAAAATTATTGAAATGAGCCTGTTTTAGGAATTCTAAAAGTCAAGGTCTGTTTCAATTTAAAGTATTCGTGTTAGTACTCCTTCAAGTGTTTCTAGCCTTCAAAAACAAGTGACATATCTCATTCCGAGTCCAAGTTGACTTTAAGATGTTAAACATTCACTGTATTGGGTCACAGAGTAGAATCTTAGTCAATGGACAGGACAATAACGTCATTAGACTATAATTATATCCATGTATGAAATAAAACAAGAAAGATTATAGAAACGTGTAAACGTTACATCTTTATTATCATTTTCATTGCATTCTATAAAACGACTTAACATATCATATTTCTCATAATTGTCAAAAGATGTACTTGTTTCCATGTCGTCTTAATTAAATTTAAATAAAATCACCTTAAAGCAAAAAGAGCTTAATGACTCTTAGGTAAGTATTACAATTTGACACGTAAAGTAATGTAGCGCGTATATTTCATTTCTTATTTTATTTTCTATTGCGTTATAAAAAAATAATAATTTTAAGAATCTTCATTTTGGGTTCTCTTTGAAGTAATAAGAAACAAATAACGTCATTATTAGACTACAATTATATCTATGGTTGAAATGTAATAAGAGAAAGATAATAGAAACGTGTAAAACCTTACAGCTTGATTCTTATTTTCGTTGCATTCTATAAAATAGCTTTCAAGCTACTAATTTATTAAAACCAACTATTTTCTAACATCACCATCAAATAAAATATTTCTCTCTATTACTAAATGTCTATAGTTTACTTCGCGCCTCTATTAGTTCACACCACACCAGTAGCGGCTCGTGCCTTAATGCATTGGGGGTGCGCAAGAACAAAAAAGTTCGGTGCGCAGAAAGTGCGTTATGGTAGTAAATTTTTATGAAATGCTTCAAATTTGAATAACTTAAGTTTCTACGAACTTAGAAAGTTAAATTTTGGTGTATTGTAGGGTCTTTTACAAGGCAACATATCCACCAAATTTGATTAAAATACCTTTGTAATTTTCTGAGAAAAAGATTTTTTTTGAAACAAAACTCAAAATTTTCCCGGAAAACGTTATCCGATTTTCGAGACTAACGAACTCATCCAAGCCATTAATAAAAGAAAGGCACTTGCCGAGTTTCATCGAAATCAGTTGCTTATTTTTTGAGTTATCGGTTGGATATATATATATATATATATATATATATATATATATATATATATCTATATGTATATATATATATATATATATATATATATATATATATATATATATATATATATATATATATATATATATATATATATATATATATATATATATAAACATATAAAAATTGCAACTGACCCCGGATATGGGTTCTAGTTCGCGCTCATTTGAAAAAATTTTTACAAATTCTCCATCGATTCCTCTTTATTAGTTAATTTTTTTAAATAAAAATTCACTAAAAATGAAGGGCTTGCCTATTTTTCCCCGAAAATATATTATAAAGAAACCTACTTACTAAACTTAATAATTATTAACTACTTACCAAGTTTTCCTCTAGTTAGTTATACGTTATAGTAGTTGAAAAACCCTTTAAAAAGTTAACCTTTAAATTTAAAATATACACTGAATTAATCACAGTATCACAATTATTTTGTCCACTTATTAAGCAACCCGAAGTAGTAACCATCATAATAATAATAATTGTCTTGTTAGAACATGTAAACAACAACTAAATGATCTAATTAAAAATCAATCCGACGCGAAGACGAAAATTACTAGGTAGTAGTAGTAGGTACACACGCTCTGCCAAAAGTCCACTACAAACTGTTAGTGTGTAATTTTATAGCGTTGCTTATTCGGTCGTTTTCGACGAAGATCATCAAGATTCGGCCATCATTTCGCACTGAAGTGTCACATTTCACGAGAGCGCCGAAAAATACACACCGCCGCCCGAGTGCTTTATATGGATATGGATGTATATAACGTCTGCAACGATTAAAATTACTTATTCTGATTCTTTATTCTGTATAATGGCTACCGACTCTCTGCGATCCTCGATATACTCATTTTGTATGTTGAATGCAGCGGGTAAAAAAGTAAATAAAAATGTATTAAAATATAGTATATCAAAAATATTATTTTTTCCACGGCAGGCGGCAGTGCGCGCGCACGGGCGCACTTATTGGAGAGCCGCCCCTGCACTACACTGATTCACTTAATACTGACTGCTCTATCTACCTCTCGTTTATTTATACCGTTTAGAAAGTAGTTCTGGATCTTTCTGTATTGTTCCATATCTTGCATTTAGACCATTCAGAAATCTTGTAATTACACTGAAAATGTTGAGTAAAACTGTTTTGTAATTACACTGAAAATGTTTAGAAAAACTGTTTTGGGGATAGTAGGCTATGAAATCCAATACTAGAACACAAATGACAAAAAAGTGTTCAACAAGCAGTAGGCCATGGAGTCTAACAATATATACTTCTACTTTTAACATAATTTTCCGCAATGATTCACGATAAAAAATATTGTGATTTAATTTACAATACTTAATTAGGTAATAATGCTAGGTAATATTATGTTTCGTAATTCATTGATATTTTGTGGTGGGTCGAATTTATACATATCAGAACTTCGAGCACACCGATGAACCGGCCCATTGTTACAAACACCTCAAATTGTTCAGATAATTAAGAATGACATAGCAACCTTTCTTCTGTTGTTTTTCAGTTGACTTACGTTTAAAAATCAAACAATTTTCAAAGGCGTCTTCGTAAATCATTAATCTGCTTTTAATTGAGTTCTGTTAGTAAATTTAGTTATTTACTAGGTTTACCTATTCAATTAAATTATAACAAATTGTTAGGATAATGTTGTAATGTAAAATATCATTTGTAATAATGGGCTAATTCATTGGTGTGCTCAAAGTTCATATTTTTTTATCGTGAATCATTACGAAAAATTATGTTAAAAGTAGAAGTCTATTGTTAGACTCCATGGCCTACTGCTTTTTTAACACTTTTTTTTGTCATTTGTTTTCTGATATTGGATTTCATAGCCTACTATCCTCAAAACGGTTTTCCTCAAAATTGTCAGTGCAATTACAAGATTTATCAAGCATGTTGTACATCACTGGAAAGCTCTTTTTACACGCTATAACATGAGCAAAAAATTCAATATGGCTGCTCTAATAAAAACCAACCTTGATACCTGTAGCTCAAAAACAAATGACAAGGCAAAGCTGAGAATAGCACAAAAAGATTATTCTGTAAAAAGTGTCCTGACAATGTGCAAGTCTTACACATGTCAGATCAACGCCTACTTAGATATCGAAGAAAAAAGAAATCGACACATTTTTGTTTTTTCAAAATAACTCGAAAACGAAAAGAGGCAGGGCAAAATGCAAGTCATATTTGGAACGAGCATGAAATTCTACAACACAGTGCTAATTTAACCGTCTTCCTATCTGTAATAATAACGGAGATAGCAATACATTCCCACCTAGTTTGGGACACACTGTATACATCAAACCGATACCTGTAGCCGTTACTGCAACATATATAAATTGTTTTGCAAAATGCTTGCCATAACAAGGCACCATGCTTTCATCAACTGATACGTGTTCATCTAGTGCTGCATGTGACCTGAAATTTTTACTAAGCGTATTTCAAGTAGCGGTTGCAATTTGTAGAGGCTATCATCCGATAGCAGTTTAGAATTATCATTGAAATGAATAAATCTCAATATCATCTTAAAACGTTTCAATCGCATATTTTTCTGAACAATTTTTTGAACATTTTCTTCACCTGACCAGTAGATTTGTCTGTTGGGGTATTTTCGATAACCAGATAGTAACAATATGCCTAAACAGAGATTAAGTTCTGAAATCGTTAGATTTAGTTCAGTATTTCGTTGCGTAGCACATCTGTTACTTTCTTGAATTATCAAATTCATTACTTCATCGTCAAATAAAAGACGAAAAAAATCACACGGCGAAACAGAATTCTTGACTCTATCGGAGGGTGGGAGTGAAACGCAATTCGTGTTCATATTATTGTTCGGCAATTCTTGGGGATTTTTTGTCCATTTTGTACGTTTGTAGCGACAAGAAACATCACCCCGCTTGGAAATTCTATTTTCCGGGATAAGTTTCTTCCGTAGTTCAGATAACGGGATAAGATCATCCACATCATAGTCATCGTCCCCTACTGAAACAACTTCACAGAGCTGGCATAGAATGCTTCGAGGCAAATGATTCACATTGGCACTGTGCTCTTCATCGCAGTCATCACCGACAAAGTTGGTGTTATCTCCCTCTCTTTCCAGAGGAAGTATATATATATATATATATATATATATATATATATATATATATATATATATATATATATATATATATATATATATATATATATATATATATATATATATATATATATATATATATATATATATATATTGGAATCGGGTACATCAGGCTCATATTTGATTCTGTCTAAAAGTTCGGCTAGTGTCAGCCTGAAAATACAAATTGCCGTTTACCTCTCGGAACCCACACGCAGCGTCTCTTTTAGGGGACGCGCCATTTTCTTCGATGTTGCTGCCAATGTATAATAATAAACGCAATATCCTTATTCGGTAATAAGCAAGGACGTATTTTGACAACATATTTCTATGCAACACACACAAAAATTTAATTTGTTGTTACAATAATTTATAGAACTTACACGCCATGTCGAGTAGAATATAAATTCGGATCCATATTTTAGTCAATACGAGCGACGCTCACCTTTTAACAACTGCATTTGCACTAACAGGCGGTTTTGGACGTGTAGCCTGGGCCTCGCTCATCGCTGACAGCCTATACCCTCACTACATTTATCTTGACGTATTTTAAATGGGTTACTTAAAGGAGATGCTATCCACTAATGGGTTAAAACGTACAAAATTGGTAATTTTTAGACTCGAGCCTAAAACAAATACGGGTTATGTAGAAGAAATGAGGGAACTGTGTTTTACAATTATTATTATTATTATATTCAACGCCAACTTTTGGCCCCAAATAAATAATATGGCAGTTTTGTTTAATCAATATTTTCAGCAAAAAATAAACTGCATATAAGAAAAAATATTACGTTTATGATGCAGGGTTAATGTCTTTATTTATTATTATTGATCTGAGAGATAGCTAATATTAAAAAGTTTTACATTTAGAAAATCGCCAGATATTGGAGATTTTGTAAAAGTTACATTCAAAAGTTTTACATTTAGAAAATCTCCAGTTATTAGAGATTTTGTAAAAGTTATCACCAGCTTTGCATCTAAAGTTGCCAGATTTGGCGAAATCTCAGCAGATCTGGCATCTCTAGTGAGAAGCTAAAGGTATATTTTCATTCGCCGGTCCTTTGATAGTTTGATACATATGGAGTACCTATAAGAGAATTATTATTTTTCAGCAACCATGTATACAATACTGCGAAAAGTGAGACATAGAAGAAACGTGTTTTCCGCTTTTATGATTAAACAATCGATATAAGATAGGTATAAGCGAATAGTGCGAGTGTAGTGTAGTAGACACAGGACTGTTCAGCCTAACATTTCATCTTAGTATTTTAGCTAGTTTCAATAACGGTTAGGTAGATATATGTTATATTTGCCAGAATATATGCGGAAGTGTTTTAGAACATTGTAACGGAAATTTTAACTTTGACACCTAACTATATGTAAGTAGAAATTGTTTAAATCTGATATACTTATCACAGCCTCACCGAGTACTTTAATTCAATCGTGGTTTATGTTTGAAATCCTTTAATTTATTTTAAGCTTATAAGTAATTACAAATGTTTATCGCTTAACTAAAATAAGAAAGTCTGTTAACAGAACCTACCTACAATGCATAAGTTGACGATAGTATATCTATTATCATTATAGTTTAGTTTCACAATATTATGAAATTATTATACTATTTACAGTGTTGTCAAATGTTCAATTATAATTAATATTTTATAATCGCCAATATAATTTATTTATCAACTATTGTGGTTCTTTAAATCACTTTTACCCAGATGGGTTATATTTTTTCATTTAAATGTTGCCTATTTTGCGGATAACTGCAGGGCCTGTCTTAGATTAAATCGACTGCTGATGGATAAAATTATTACTATTACATATGAACATTGCTACTGTTCTGTGCAGGGGTATTTACACTACAACTTTTCAAACATTTCACGCTTTTTTAATACTTTCCCAAATACGGTTCTGTTACTTTACTTTACACATTTTTTTCCTTAAGTGTTAAAATTATTAAATTTTGACGTAAACTTTACAGCTTTAAAATTTCTGAAATTTTTCTTTGGCGCTTTCTCGTTGGTTATAGGCTTCTCTAGACTCTCTCTCAATATCAATGATTTTATAACCAATAGATGCGCCGTAGAGAGCTATTTGACTCCAACCCAGAAGTGAAATGGCGCTATAAGCATCAGCTGTTGTATGGCAGTGAGGTTATTTTAATACGTTTAGAGAATGGAAGTATGCGCATGTGTTCGTCTTTTGTTATAAATTACCCATTGTTTACGGACGTTTTTGTGTAAGTAGTAAAGCAGTGTTACATAGACATATAACTAATTTAGTGTAGTTTAGCTGAGTTAGTCTTTATAGTGACTTTATTTCGAGTGCTCCACACAATCAAAATGTTAATGCCTTGTTCTGCCTACGGGTGCACAAATCGCTTTGATAAACTGAAACCTATCTCGTATAATAGGTTAGTTCTCCTAGTTATAGTGTGGTCATGTCTAAATAATACTTTACGGCAATTATTTAAGCTTTCCTACTGGACTGAGCTACCTTTAAAATGTGGTTAGTTGCGATGAAACGTCAAGGTTTCCAGCCATCCAAAACTTTGAAAATCTGTTGTTAACATTTGCGCTCAGATGATTTTATTTATAATTTTGGAAGAAAAACAGTTAAACGGCATGCAATACCATCGATCTTCAACTTTCCCAAACATTCATTGAAAAAAAAAGTCCAAATCACGTTCATCTAGATTAAAATCAAATACATAATAGAAGAATCAGACACAATAATATATTCAAATAGGTAAATTGCTAGATAATTGTAATTTCTTACATTTTCATAAGTGTAAATACGTTAATATAACAATCTTGTCTTATTGCCAGTAAAATAAATAAACGTTATCATAAGTATCACGTTTATTATTTCGGCTCCCAACATACCAATATTATACATATTATGTATACCTTTGCAAACTAAGGAAGTGAACTCTTAAACTTTTCAGTGATTTTACATAGGTCAGGTCAGGTCAGGTATGTATGTTCAAATACCATTATTCACCTTGTGTAGTAATTTAATAAAAATGAAATGAGAAAATACAGAACAAGTTAAATTATTAGGACCATTAGCTATAAAAGCTTTCAATTAAAATTTTTACCTTTTAAATATTTACCTGTAATATAGGTTATGTTAGGTTATATTGTGAGTGGGCCATAACTCTCCATGATGAGATTAGCAACCAAAAATATTTGTCTGGAATCTAATTTACATCAATCATTCATAATTGTTTATACATTGCGAGAAACTAAATGTAATTGTGTGTCTCTTAATGTGCAAGATACAATTGTATTCTCGTATTAGTATTTTAAAATAAAATAATTTCCGCTTTTATCCCATATAAGACAATTTAATAATCATACCCGAGCGCTCTAGGTCACGTGACCTAATTCTACCTATCTTTCTTGCACGTACTTGTTTCAGGTTATGTTCAACTCTCTCTAATGCTGGCTTCAATCTTATTCCGCAAGACGTACGCGGCAGGGCGCATCTAGTAGTTTATATTACTCAAAGAGGTTGTATATGTTAGAGGGAACAAAGCCGAGTTTGCAGCCTGTCGATTTCCCACTCCTGTCACCGTCCAATCACAAACAAAATTTTGAATAACGCGCTAATGTGTTTTGTTTTGATTCGTTCCCCCAACCGCTCTTGAAGTTATTGTCAGCTGTCAACAAGTATTTGAAGTGTTTGTTGATTTGCGATTAGAGGTTATCTTGTGTGTTTTGCCGTTTTTTAGCAGTGTTTTAAGAGTGTAAAAGTTAAAAAATGCCAAGGTGTATTGTGAAGAACTGTATGTACAATAAAAGTGCCAATTATGAAAAGGATAAAGCAACTGTGCATTTATTTCGGTAAGTTGTTTACATGTCTTCTGTTTCCTTGTTTGGCGCCAAATGTTTATTGGTTTTCACAGGTCCGTATTTACACATTGTATTGCTTTTGTTAAATCTTTAGCATTTATTATTGTCAATTGTGTTTTTTTAAGAAATAAAATCTTAATAATGCATTATTTATTGAATATTTGTAATGAAATTAAGCATTTTGTTTGGCAATTATTATTTGAATTAGATGTATTTACCTATGTAGTTCCAGTAGAAGCAGAAAAAAAAGTAGAATAGTTTCGTTTTATCTATTACTGCATCTTTCTAGAGGTTCAGTCACTGATAAAGTAGATAATTCGAGATATTATTTTCAGATTTCCCAAAGCTGGTGAAAGATACGAGGCTTGGAAACGAGCATTAAATTTAAGCGATGAAGATATTTTTATGAACTCAAATGTGTGCAATTTAAATTTTACCGAGGAATCTTATGATTTAGAAAAATCACCTTTTGCAGTATACTTAAAAAAAAGTTCTATACCTGTATTGGTAAGTACTGAATCAAGGTTATTAATTTATGTAACTATTAGTGATATATATATATATATATATATATATATATATATATATATATATATATATATATATATATATAGCCAAACAGCGGTTTTTCAATGGCACTGCTATCAGTGATGGCTATTTTTAAATAACAGGGACTTTAAACAGCTACTGCGATTGTGGTTTAGCCATTTACAATGCTGCATGTGCGTATGCTATTATTTTAAACACTTACAAGGTGTTAGTGTTAACCGCTTAATTGAAACCACAATATGATCTTCAGATAGCTTTTAAATTATATTAATTTTAAAACTACTCAGATTTTTACTATTAATAGAAGTTCTATAAAATTAGCATATTACAAGAATATACGATGAGAGAAATCTACATATTATTTTTATTTTAATATAATGAAAAAGTTGGAAGGCATATATATGCTACAGTTCGGTGCTGCTTTAATTTTAGATTCAGCAGGTTTTTCCATGATATAATGACTTACAAGATATATGATATTGCGCATATGCCCCGTCCCCTCCTATGACATCACATGGTGAGTAACGTTATAGAAGGCCAACTACACACTTAACACAAAGTCATTCGCAATCAAAAAGTTTCTATACGTCAGTTTAATGTGGTTGAAGTTACATTCCATTCCATTTTTATATTACATATATATATATATATATATATATATATATATATATATATATATATATATATATATATATATATATATATATATATATATATATATAAGTGAAGTATAATAATTAAGGGGAGCCCTGAATTAGCATTGGTGATACACACACAAACTTAAAAAGTAGAGAAGACGTTCGTAGACATTTACAGGGGGCGTTAACATTCATAAACTTGATTTGATCATCATGTCACATAATCATAGTATAGTATTCTGATCTTAAAAAATTAATTCCAGCTGTATGCACTCAAATATCAGTAAAATACCTAATTTGTTAAGGGGTTGTGATGAAACGTCAAACTCCACTGTACGACAGCATATTATTATTGCATTGGACTCACCACATGACGCCATGCGCGTGACGGTTCTAAAAATAGATAGTCTCATTATCATATCTCGCGTTATTTGTATCATGAGTTTTTCGTTTTCTACCTATAAGAAAAGGAGAAATGTTGTATTCTAATACTGGCGAGAAGGAAAGTATACAGATACTTCTACTCGCTCGCACAAACTGCGATTGCGTGTATTATGAATACAGCAATTGCTGTTTGTCATGGAGTTTTTAGTATAAGATGAATTTCATAGAAATAATTACTCTAATGATTTGTGTAAATCTCGGTTTTCACAATCGCTGTTGTTTTGTGTTTTAATAACAGCTGCTAACAGCGATCTTTTAATAGAAGCGATTAAATCACCGGTAGCTATATATCGCTCATCTCTAGTAACTATGCTACTAATTACATTCACGTAATATATTGTTATGATATTTATCGTAATTTAATTAGCCCTGCAAATTTACATTAATGGTATTCGTTTCAAATTTATTTATGCAGGTAACAAACAAGCCATCAACACAAGTCGTTTTTGGCGAGCAGCCAATGACTGATATAACTGCTATCAATGTGCCATTTGCAGCTGACCCGTCAACTAGTACTTGGTCTGGTAGCAATGTACCTGTAATGGATTATTCTCGGCCATCAACAAGTGCTGGTTTTTATGAAGAGAAAACTGTTGTAGAGGTACCGCAAAGATCGTTTAGTAGTTTAGGATTTGCTGAAATGAAAACACCTTCAATGCCACCCACTTTGAAGGAAATGGTGAGTTAAATTCAGTTTTTGCCGTTTATGAAATCAGTATAATTTTAAAAAACCTAATATGTTATTCCATCACATTTTATATGGTGTTTAAGTTTGTATAGTCCATGATTAAATAAGTTAGAAACAACTGTTTTGCAATTTATCTCAACCACTATTAACCAAAATGTGTTGTTGGAAATTTTGTTTATATATTCATTTTACTTGAGAAAATAAATGGTTTATCATTGAACATTTTTTATAGGTTGTTACACCGCGCAAACGTAAACTGAAGAAGCAGTTATTCGATGCACGAAAAAAAATTAAACGGCTCAGCAGTAGTGTTCATCATTATAAGAAGAGAACAGCAACCCTTGCGAATATAATCAAACAACTAAAAGGTAAAGTAACCGACGAAACATTAGAAACATTAATGCAAATAGGACCTAATGAAGAATTTTTACAAAGACAATTAGGTCGTAAACATAAGTATGAAAATCAACTTAAAGCTTTTTCTCTTATGCTGCATTATTACTCTCCCAAAGCTTACAGTTTTGTCAGAAACACATTTAACTCGGCTCTTCCTCATCCAAAAACTATATCTAGATGGTATCAAAGCGTTAATGGGGAAGCTGGTTTTACGTCAGAGGTGTTCAACTTATTAAAGTCAAAATCAGAAAGCACAGATGGAAAACTTATATGTTCTTTAGTCATAGATGAGATGGCAATTCGCCAACATATAGAATGGGATGGGGTAAAATATTATGGGTTTGTAGATTTTGGTACAAATCTTGAGACCGATTGTAACCCTGTAGCCAAGGAAGCTCTTGTTTTTATGCTTGTTAGCATTAATCAATCATGGAAGCTTCCTCTTGGATATTTTTTAATCGACTCTTTAAGGGGTACACAAAAACAAAATTTGGTATTACAGTGTTTAACGCTACTAAATGAGTCGGGCATATACGTGGTCTCAATAACTTTTGATGGGGCAACAAATAACCTAACGTTAGCAAAAGAACTTGGCTGCGATTTGAATTGGAGGAACATTAACTCTACGTTTGTTGATCCTAGTTCAGGTAGGAAAATTGCAGTCTTTTTTGATCCATGTCATATGATCAAACTGATAAGAAACACATTAGGCGATAAAAAATTAATAATTGATGAGAATGGGGAAAATATAAAGTGGGATTATTTAGTAAAATTAAATGAGTTACAGGATCAGGAGGGCGTTCATTTGGCAAATAAATTAAGAAAATCGCATATATTTTATACAAATCAAAAAATGAAGGTTAAATTAGCCACACAACTTTTTAGCCACTCAGTGGCACATTCTTTGGAATATTGCAATGAAGTTTTACATCTTGAGGAGTTCAAAGAATGTGAGGGAACTGTGAAATTTATCCGACTTATAAACAATTTATTTGACATTCTTAATTCTAGAAATTTAAACAATTCAGATTTTAAGAAAGCAATAAACGCAGAAAATTTTGAAAACATTAATGTATTTTTAAGAGAGCTATCACAATATTTAACGTCACTTAGGATAATTGATGGAACGCTTCTGTGTGAGAGTGGTAGAAAAATGGGTATAATTGGCTTTTTATTTTGCATACAAAGTTTGCAATTTGTTTATAAAACTTTAATTGCCGACAATAATTTTTTGCTGTATTTTCCCACTTACAAAATCAGTCAGGATCATATTGAGCTTTTTTTTGGGCAAATTAGATCCATGGGAGGCTATAACAATAACCCATCAGCAAAGCAATTTAAAAGTGCATATAAAAGGATGATGGTGCATCTTGAATTAAAAGATTCATTTAAAGGAAATTGTATCCCTTTGGAAGCAATTCCTATTCTGTCACCCATTGAGGTAATAAATAAAACTTGTGGGCGAGAACGAATATCTGAAGAACCAGATGAAGACATGAGTCAAATAGATAATTTTGACGACGACACAGTTCTTCAAATATTAGATATGAATATATCAGAGTTTAAGAAAGAAGTCGTGACATATATATCTGGCTATGTAGTAAGGAAAATAACAAAAGCTCTGAGATGCGAAGAATGCGCGGGTGAACTTGTTGGGGAGAGGTCTGCGTTATTAACATCGTTTATAGATCAGAAAGACAAAGGTCAACTCCTCACATACCCATCTGACGATGTAATATCTATTTGCACTATTGCAGAAAAAGTTCTTCAAACATACTTAAATGAATCTGCGGTGATTATAAATGTAAAGGAAATAAACATGCGAATATTAAAAACTATAATAAACCAAAACAGCATATTTAAAAAACTTGAAGTTCACTTTCGAGAACAAAATCTTTTGACTTGCCATTATGGCCATCTAATTAAACTAATATCATCTATGTATGTTTCTATTAGAATACATCATTATAACAAAAATCTATTTGATAAAAGTAGAAGTTTAAGGGCTGTTTATAACAAACTTCTCTTATTTAAGGGCCAATAATTCAGTGTACATTTCAAGTACTCGTATGTCCTTCAAATAATGTTATCGGGAAGTTATTATGTCTTATAATATGACCAATAAATTTTAGCTTCCTCTCGATTTCTTTGAGCAAGCCTCTTTATTCGTTCACCTCTCCTAGCAAACTTTGAAGCGTCTTTCTATCAACCTGCACTGTCTTTGACATTTTTCTTGTCTACATTTCAAAAGCTTATATTCTCTTCATATCCTGCTTAACTACAGCCCAAGTTTCCGCCCCATACATTACCATACTCCATACACGTACGACTTGCATTTGTTCCTCATGGACAGGTTAAAATGTTTATTAGTGAGAACAGTACTTTGGTTATTGAATGCTTATTTTGCCATCGCGATCCTCTTCAGACCTTTCCTACACTTACCATCATCTGTGATAATACTTCCAATCAATTATTTGAAATAATCTAATAAATCAAGCGTCATGTTATAAGATTTAAAAGCTACTTTTGTATTTGTATAGGTATTCAAAATTTGTGAAATGCACACGTAACGCTATCTACATCGATCAAACTTCTAGAAATTTTAACACCCGATACAAAGAACATATTTTTGCATTTAGAAATAACCATGCTGACAAATCTACATTTGCAAAACATATTATTGATACCCAACATAGACCCACAGTAAATAACGGCATAAAACCACTACATTTTTGTCATGACAAGTGTAAACTAGACTTGTTTTAAGCTTTAGAAGTAAAAAAGCATATACACGACAATATTTAGGATTTCTGAGATATTCTTCTTCCTAATTAAATAAATCAGACAACATAAATCTAACTATTTTTTCCAAAAAGTTGTTATAAGACATGATGTGTGTCGATATTTTCATTGTATAGTCTGCTTTATTAATGTGTTTGTTTAGTTATTTTATTGTTGTAATTGTTATTATAGTTATTACTGTTATAGGTTTCTTCTATCTTTATGTTAAATATTGATATACATCACGTAGACATTTTAAAGGCGTCATCCGTCATATTTGTTTTATTTTATTTTCACTTTTAAAGATTTTTTTGATTATAACATCATAAAATAGCAACAGATCTTTATTTGTAATTGTCATGATTTCGTATTAATTCAAATTTTTTCTGTCTGAGGATACTATCAAGCAGCAAAACCAGTAACAGAGACGTTGAAGAACATCTACAATTCAGAAGGGCCACTTGCTCCAGTTAGCTTACGGGCTGGCTACGTCCTTCACCTACAAAAACGAAAACCAACAGTGAAGCCAGAGAAGTAGTCTCCAAGTCTGTATGAAGTATGGACCAGTTTCATGAAGTAAGGGCAACAGCAATCAATGAAATTAATCTCTATTTCTTTAAAAAAGACAAGGAATGTTAACATTAATTTGTAAACAGTACAATGTACTTTATTTTGTATTTTCTTCTGTTGTTGAAATAAAAACTATTATTATTTATCTAACCTTTTGAATATAAAACTTTATCCAATATATTCATCCAACAATTTATCCAACCAATAACCCAAAAAATATTTCACTGATTTGGAGAAAATTTTGGAATTACGCTTATTTTGCTAATGGCTTGGATGAGTTCGTTCATCAGATCTTAACACATAGTTTTTCCTAACAAAAAATTAAATATATTTTTTTAAACGCAATAGCTTTCAAATTGTTTAAGTGATTGGAACGAAAATTTACAACTTAAAAGAACATACAGAGATGTGGTTGTGTACCAATTTTCAAGTCTTTTGATCAAAGAAAAATGAAGTTATTCGAAATTAATAATAAAATAATCCTCGACATCACTTCAAATTCTGTAATGCAATATCTACAATGTTGGACAAAGGCAGAGCAATACAGCACCTGTACTGTTATGCTATTTAAATAAATTGTAGATAAAATCTAAACAATGGAAGTTACAACCATTGCCAGATGTCAAGATGTTGCTGACCAGGATTGCCCGATCTTCAGAAATTTCATGTAGTTAAACCTTTCATGTATAAACATATGAAATTTTTACAACTTCTGATAATAAAGAAAACATTTTATAAAATTTAATTTTATCAGTCAGTTAAAAAATACTGTATTTAATACCTGCAAATTTCGAATTACCCATTTCTCATGATTTTTAACTTAGGTATCCCTCCGATCATAATTTACTCTATCCGACAACTTTGTTAGACTGCGTCTGTGCTGAAGCTCAGCTGTCATTTGTCATTGTGTGGTAGTGTTATTTATTGACAATATCAAATTGGAAATTTAGGACAGTAGAAACAGACACCATAAACAAAGAAGAAATTGGAAATTTAGCCTCTAGTGTAGGTTTTTGACATGATACCATTACTAGAGAGATATGATAATGTGGCAGCATAATAATATTATGCTAATGCTGTGGTACAGTCAGTTTGGCGTTTCATCACATCTCGTAACACACCAGCTGTTGTGTGCATACAGTTAGATGTAATTTTGTATTATCAGAATACTACTGTAACATGATGAAATCAAGTTTATAACTGTTAACATACTGTAAATAATTTCTCCACTTTTCAAGTTTGTGTTGCTGCAATGTTAATTAAGGGTTCCCTTAATTATACGCTTATTGTGCTTATAAATGTAATATAAAAATAAATGAAAATGCAAGTGAACCTATTTAATTTAGCTCTGTATTCTACATTATCTGAAAAAGACATTATAGGCGACGAAGTAGAATCTAATTTCGGTAAATTTGCAGTTGACTGCATGAGGGTTTTAGATATTTTTTTCCAGCAACATGCTTAGAACCTTCCTCGGCCACAAGGCAAATTTTCTGGCAAACAACCCCCAAGAAAATTAAGGGACTTTGAAAACATGCGTTTTTCACATTTTACAGCAATACCTCCTTTAAACCCTGTCTACCCCATATTCGCCCAGGTCCAGCAACCTTCTTGGGGGTTGCTCACAAGAAATTTTTCTTGTGCTTTATGCTTTGAAGGTAGTTGTATGCATGCACAAGGGGAAGGAGAACCCCCCGAATTTTTGGGTGAGGAGCAGAAACCCTCTTCCTCCTGGGGGTTCTTCTCCTGCATGCATACAATCACCCTCAATGCATCAACCAAAGGATTTTTTTTCCAGCTTTCTAGTGTATTTTTCTAGAGTATATTTCCTGTTTATCAATTGCTTTGTTTGATTTTTGTATCCAAATTACTCTATAAATATATGTCATAGATCATGTTTTTGCTTGTCCTTCTTTACCTTGTTTTACTGTTCCTAATTAAATAAATTAATTTTCATAACTTTTAATATAAGGCTAAATCTTACAGCTTATATAAATATATTATTTAATATTGTTATGAAAATTCACTATCATAACGCACTTGCTGCGTTCCGAACCTTTTTAGGTTACCTATTTATACAAAAGCTTAAGAAATTCATGAATAAGCATTACATTTCAATGATTGAATAATTTCAGTTTTATTTCTAACCAAACTAAAAATTCCTAAATACGTCCCTGACGTTTCTCCCACTCAAGTCACCGAACTCCGCCCAGTTTGGAAAAGTGTACAGGCTTCTTGTATTGCAAAACTGCACCTTTGTTACCTCTATCCCTTACAACCTCTTTGATATTACTATATCATTGCTCTCTCTCTATAGACAGTTCCATGATATAATGACTTCGAAGAGATATGATATTGCACATATGCCCCGCCCCCTCCTATGACGTCACGTGGTGAGTAACGTTATAGAAGTCCAACTACACACTTAAAAAACAAAGTCATTCGCAATCAAAAAGTTTCTATACGTCAGTTTAATACGGTTGAAGTTACGCCTATATTGTCTTTTTCAGATAATAAAGATCGCAGCACTAAATTTAATCGTTTTCATTTTTATTACTTCCAACTGTAGGTATGCACTTAAATATTAGTAAAATACGTAATTTGTTAAGAGTTTGTGATGAAACGTCAAACCACTTGACGCCATGCGCGTGACAGGTCTAAAAATAGGTTGTCTGAACATCATATCTCTGGATATTTGTATCATGAGACAGTTCCACAGTGTTCTCCGTGGTTCACTGAGTCATTGGTTTTGAAATTATGACAGGGACGGGGTATTTTCCCTATTTTAGAAGGCCTTCGTTTTCACACTCACCTATCATGGAAACTTTTTTTGGTAATTTTGCACCTGATCGTTTAATTAATCTTGCATCTAGTGTTCCAGCGCTTGTAACGTAACGTTTGTGTGTCACGACTGATTACTATAGCTTACACCTCATCGGCCCTACAGCGGGAAAGTATGCAACCTTATTTGGACATTGTGCAATCGATTTTGTTTCATTATCTTCTATTCGTCTATTGGTTAGTGTGTTAATGTCGTTCTTTATGATCAGTAGAAAATTAAAAGCACTCACCTTTGTAGCCAGGAAGTAAGTAGGTAACCAAGCGCTGGATTTATGTGACTCATTTGAGAGGACAAAGTTAAGTTTTTCTTCTTGGCATTAGCCTTTCTTGTTAGGTGGTTTGTTCTTCCCCTGGAATTCTGCGTGTGCGAAATCTAATGTGCTTCTCCCTTCATCTAGTTTTCCAAATAAGCGCGAACTGTCTTTTGGGACATACGGGGGTTGGTAGGGGTTGTTGGCTACTGGTAGGAGCTTTGTCATTTCCTGAAGAAAAACATTACCCTAAATTATATTACTCTTTTAGTAATGTATTTTTGTCAGTTGGCTAATATGTTGGCAAATCAAGTTTCGTGTTGTACACATCACTGCTTTCATATTTGCAATAGTGTAAATCTTAGACTATAAAACAAAATTAATGAGGAGTTTCACACTAATTTTCCAACAAACGCAAATATAAGATAAAACTGACCGGCACAAATCGCCACAAATAAATCATCAAATAGGAGGTTAAATATGGCTGACACGTCGCCCGTCCGTAGAGGTATGGAAATGCTCCTTCCTGTTGTTTTATATTCCAAGGTGTAAACAATGTAAGGGATATTTGGTATCGCCAGAACCTCTCCTGTAAGTACAAAATTAGTGTTAATATAGACGTAAAACTATTTTTAATTTTCTATAATCTTATTATGGATACTTCTAGTCAGGATAACGGACTTTCCTACCCGACAAAAGCAAGGTTTTTAGATTAGATAGGTTGTCTGGTAACCCTTAGGAGAAAGAGACGCGAGAGGAGGGTAATACCTCATGTGTATTCTAAATGTGAATAACACCTATAGTTTCAGATTGCGTTTTGGTGTTTTAAATAACATTTATTAGATATTTGTGTAACTTTGCTTAAAGATTTTCGAATACGATTACTTACGGATTTATTATAATCTTTATTTTGTACGAAATAGCAGTTAAATCGAAACTATTGTCATAAAGACAATATCATATTTTTTAAGGTGTTGTGTTGTAAACATAACTTCACAGTGAATCAACGGTATTACGAATTGAACGTTATTTATTCAAGATTATTTTTATATTCAACAATTGAATCGGTGAATTGTCTTAAATGTGCGTAATAAAAAAATGTTATATATTCTTAAAACAAGAACTGAATAAATGACTTGACCTAAATATCTGTTTAGATGCCTGGAGGAGTTGTTTGTTGTGTATTAATGTACAAAAATAATTCTAAAAAGGCAATGAAAAGTCCACTAGAAAAGTCCACTAATGCATGCATACAACCACCTTCAATGCATAAACCACAAGAAACAATTCTTGGGAACAATCCACAAGAAAGGTACTGGACCTGAGGCGAATAGAGGTTTTGTGCGGGGTAAACATGATTTTAAGGAGGTGTAGCTGCTAAATGGAATAATAATAATGGAATATAGATCCGACTAAGCTATTTTTTCGTATTTTTCGTTTCTTCATCTCCGTCCATCACCCCATTCACCCCTGGTCCCATAATTTTTTGGAGGTTGTTTGCAGATAATTTTTCTTGTGGTTTATGCATGGGTTCTAAGCACGTTTCTGAAAAAAATATTCTAAAAGCCCTCCGTGAGCTCCACTGAAAATTTACCAAGTATTATTATATATTTATAATTTACTTATTGGGCTAGCACAATCTACTATTATTTTAAAATTAAATATAAGCAGTCTAGTTTTTTGATTAGAAATTGGTTGTAAAAATTATAAATCTACTATTTTGTATGTGTAAAAATACATACCTACCTAGGTACTATAAATTTAAAGAATTTACTAATTGTTATTATTTGCATGTTAATAATTGAATATCCAGTAAAATACGTAAACTATTAAAAATAAAACTCTGGACGCAGCAAGTGCGTTATGGTAGTGAATTTTCATAAAAATGTTTTTAATAGCAAATATGTTTTTTTAAGAAAGCAGGCACCAAACTTGGTTACCAGTATAATCTATATATTAGAAACAATGTGCCATGTTTCATCAAAATTACTTTGTTTGAAAATGTACAAAAATTTCCGAAAGTAAACTTAAAATTGTTCCCGAAAAAACTGGTTTTCTGGTCAACCTTATAGGTTAATAGCAAATTGATTCAAAATTTGAAGCATTTAATGAAAATTCGCTACGATAACGCACTTGCTGCGTCCCGAATTTCTTTTCTTACAAAGATGTATTATATTTCGATGGAAAATACAAAAATGCAATAACATAGGGCGTGTTCGATTAAAAAAATTATCTAAAAAAAAAGAAAATTTGAATCACCAACGACTTATGGGCCACCCTGTAATTGTGGAAATATTTTTTAAGATGTAGCTTAAGACACCCTAGAATTAATGTATACAACTTTTTTCGTAACTTGCATGATAACGGATATATTGCGCTTTAATGATTTTTTACGAAAATTCGACAAAAATGATATACCATTAAACGATAAACTCTATAGCCAACACTACTGCTAAAGCATCAGAGAAAGGGTCTATTTGAAATGAATTTTCTGGGAATATTTTAGTAAAATGAAGGACAATGACGATTGAAACTAAGAGCTCAGGCTTTTTAAAACATTATTCTTGAGACATTTTTCTTCCATAGATCATATTAATTTCAGGTTCATTGCCTAAATATTAACAATTTTGACGTTTAAAATCGCGGCTTTGACGTTTTGAGGAAAACCCAAATTTATGTTTCTTTAAATGCCTGTAACTTTTTTGTTCTTTAACCTACAGCGCTAAATTTGATATAATATATAAATATAAACCCGTGTACCAAATTTCGTTGCCCTTGCTTTGTTAACTACGGAGATATAAAATTTTTTCGATTTTTTTCGAAAGAAAACACAACATTTTCCGGGAAAACCTCGGCGGATTTTTCTGACTAACGAACTTATCCAAGCCACTCACGAAAGGAAGGTACTCACCTAATTTTATCAAAATCGGTGCATTATTTTTTTAGTTATAGGTGTGACATATAAATATATAAACACACACACACACACAAATATATATATATATATATATATATATATATATATATATATATATATATATATATATATATATATATATATATATATATAACATATACAGTCTGAAACTGGCCTCGGATTTGGGTTCCAGGGGTACTAAATAGCGCTCATTCGAAGAAATTTTTTCAAAATTCAAAAGTCGAGATCTCCTCATTAGTGAATTTTTTTAAAGAAAATTCACTAAAACTAAAAACCTAGGTTTTGGTTTAGACGAAAAACATTCTGTCCAATTTGATTCATTATGAATTTATAATTTCATAAATAATAATTAATTTTTTAAATCTTTTTCAAGGTAAACCAATTAATCGAATTCATTAATTTGAAATCGATTAATATCCTAAGATTTCAATAGTTTCTGTTACTATGTGAAAAAAATCTTAATTTTCAATTATCATTAAATATTTAATCTTGCTATAAGTTCAAACAGAACATAACTTTGTAAGACGAACATAAAATGCCGTTTGATATCAATATTCAACGCTATCCACTAGATTTCGGAATACATGTAACGTATTCCCGCTCCACCCTAGGTGGAGAGTACCAGACAACCTATCTAATATGTGCTAATCTATAGACCTTGCGACAATAGTAAAAAATACTCGTATTTAATAAAGGCTTTTAGCGTTATCTGGTAGACTGCGCTGAAGGAAGGTGGTAATTACAATGACTATATACTAGTAGTACGGGATCCGGCTGCAAAATTAGTACATTAATAATCTAGATTATCAAGATTTAATTTTTAAGTATTTTTAAAACTAGGAGGTCACTTTTCATCAGGTGCCAATTAAAA
This sequence comes from Tillus elongatus, assembly GCA_964006375.1. Classification (NCBI taxonomy): domain Eukaryota; kingdom Metazoa; phylum Arthropoda; class Insecta; order Coleoptera; family Cleridae; genus Tillus; species Tillus elongatus. The sequence continues at coordinate 77,468,222 of OZ023264.1, forward strand.
ATTACCCGCCAGTATTATTAATTAAAATATAATTAATTTACTTTTAGAGAAACATTTCGTTAACATCTTACGGAAATAAAACCTACACAACTTCACAACAGTGTATTTAAAATATCTGAAACGTCATAGTTGCTGCTGATTGCTTAACCGCTACCTCTACGCAGCCAGGTGTAAACAGGTATAATTTTATTAAAACTTTTCGTTCTTAACGTACACTCATTTCATTTATACCACATTAAAGCTCATTTTTTTCTGTAGTTAATGATATAAAGGTGCCTATATAAAAAAAACCGCAAATCAAAGTTTCCTACCCTAAAAGATGCTAGGTATGAAAAATAAAGTGACAGAGAGTGATCGCGCGACGCTACTTGTTAGACAAGGATGCTCAATGCCAGCTAAACGTATTTTTTGAGCTATTGCGCATGCTCCGATAAATAGGGTTCTCAACCAAAGATCTAAGTAGTAATAATATTATCAAAGACGCAGCCAGTGCGTTATGGTAGTGAATTTTCATAGAAATGATCTGGCACAAAGTATTTTATTATAACTTTTTTTTCTTGTAACATAGAAATCTAAATTTTGGTGTATAGTTTACTTTTTATATCATAAACCTACCTGCCAAATTTGGTTATCATAGATTTTTTATTTTTTAAGAAAAATTTTTTTTCCAAATAAAAACTGAAATTTTTCCCGGAAAACCTCGTCCGATTTTTTTGATTAACGAACTTATCAAAGCCATTTACAAAAGGAAGGTACATGCCAAATTTTATCAAAATCGGCCTATTATTCTCTGAGATAAAATTTTTTTTAGAATGAAAACTCAAAATTTTCCCGGAAAACCTCGTCCGATTTTTCTGATTAACAAACTTCTCAAAGATATTTACAAAAGGAAGGTATGTACCAAATTTTATCAAAATCGGCCTATTATTCTCTGAGATAAAATTTTTTTAGAATGAAAACTCAAAATTTTCCCGGAAAACCTCGTCCGATTTTCCTAACAAACTTGTCAAAGCCATTTACAAAAGGAAGGTATATGCCAAATTTTATCAACATCGGCTTATTATTCTCTGAGATAAAATTTTTTTTAGAATGAAAACTCAAAATTTTCCCGGAAAACCTCGTCCGATTTTCCTGACTAACGAACTTATCCAAGCCATTTACAAAAGAAAGGTACATGCCAAATTTTATCAAAATCGGCCCTTAATTTTTTGAGTTATCGGTGTGATACATATATATATATATATATATATATATATATATATATATATATATATATATATATATATATATATATATATATATATATATATATATATATATATATATATATATATAACATATAAAAATTGAAACTGACCCCATATATGGGTTCTAGGGGTCCCAGTTCGCGCTCATTTGCAAAAATTTTTTCAAAATTCAAAAGTCGGGATCTCCCCATTAGTGAATTTTTTCTACGAAAATTCACTAAAAATGACTGGACTCAGATGCTTATCGGCGCATGCGCAATAGCTCAAAAAATACGTTTAGCTGGCATTGAGCATCCTTGTCTAACAAGTAGCGTCGCGCGATCACTCTCTGTCACTTTATTTTTCATACCTAGCATCTTTAAGGGTAGGAAACTTTGATTTGCGGGTTTTTTTTATAGGCACCTTTATATCATTAACTACAGAAAAAAATGAGCTTTAATGTGGTATAAATGAAATGAGTGTACGTTAAGAACGAAAAGTTTTAATAAAATTATACCTGTTTACACCTGGCTAGCGGTTAAGCAATCAGCAGCAACTATGACGTTTCAGATATTTTAAATACACAATACACTGTTGTGAAGTTGTGTAGGTTTTATTTCCGTAAGATGTTAACGAAATGTTTCTCTAAAAGTAAATTAATTATATTTTAATTAATAATACTGGCGGGTAATTTTTAATTGGCACCTGATGAAAAGTGACTTCTCCTAGTTGTAAAAATACTTAAAAATTAAATCTTGATAATCTAGATTATTAATGTACTAATTTTGCAGCCGGATCTTAGACTATAGTCAGTGGCGAGTACAGATCATGCTCTTTAAAGAAGGACAACTCCAATGTAAACATGTCTGCTACAAAATGATCTATATATTGATATGAACAATTGTTGGAAGAAAGGACCAACTCCATTTTAACATTTTAGCGCCAATTTTAAACACGTAATATTCATTTCTGTTTATTTTCATTTGAAATGATATTAATGAAACAAACTTTAATTTCACTATTAAACGTTTATTAAATTTTTTCACTAAATTATGTAATTTATTATAATATCACTTCTCTCTCATATTACATAAATAACACTGTTAAAAATGTTTTGAAAAGGCCGTACTATAACCAAAAATTAATGTATTCTAACCGGATGAATTCCATTCGAAACACTTTTTTTACATTAGTAAAGTAAGTAAACAATATTGGTTAAGAAACATGATTTCAATCAGCAATAGATACAAAATTCACTTGGTACTAACAATTTTGTGCTTAGTCCATCAGTATTTAACAAAGACGCAGCAAGTGCACTATGGTAGTGAATTTTCATAGAAATAATCTTGCACCAAATATTTTATAACTTTTTTTTTGTAAAATAGAAATCTGAATTTTTGTGTATAGTTTACCTTTTATATCGTAAACCTACCCACCAAATTTGGTTGTCATAGCTTTTTTCTTTTGAGATAAATTTTTTTTTTGAATGAAAACTCAAAAATTTCCCGGAAAACCTCGTCCGATTTTCCTGACTAACGAACTTATCCAAGCCACTTACAAAGGGAAGGTACATGCCAAATTTTATCAAAATCGGCCCATTATTTGTTGAGTTATCGATGTGATACACACACACACACACACACACAAATAATATATATATATATATATATATATATATATATATATATATATATATATATATATATATATATATATATATATATATATACATATATATATATATATATATATATATATATATATATATATATATATATATATATATATATATATATATATATATATATATATAAATAAACATATAAAAATTGAAACTGACACCGGATATGGGTTATAGGGGTCCTAATTCGCGCTCATTTGCAAATTTTTTTTTCAAAATTCAAAAGTCGGGATCTCTCCATTAGTGAATTTTTTCTACGAAAATTCACTAAAAGTACAGAATACGTACAGAATTTGTACCGGAGTCGTCTTACAGACCAAGTTCCTTGTTTCGTCGCAGATGTCAGTAGCTTGCACATCTCACGTTTCGTTCAGATTTTGGCTACGTTAAGCCAATTAATTTAGATATGTTTTGATTATTGCTGGTATACACCCTGATGAGCTCAAATAAGAGCGAAACTAGTATGTGTTTCCAGTAGTGATGGGCAAAACGGTTATTTACTTTTAACAGTTGGACCTGTTAACGTAATTTTAATAATAACCGTTGAAAATAACAGGTTCAGTTATTTATCTGTTATTTTGAACTGGATAGTCGATCGATAGTATCCTACGTTCCCAAAGCTGTGAGCGAGAGCGAGCAAACTAGTTTAAATAACGTGTTAAGTGTTAAGTAATATGTTTTGAAGTAAAGTCCGCTATAGACTGCATAGCATAGCCATATATATTTAGCATTCCCAGTCTCATGTCCATTCATTCCGTTAAATTTAACAGTTGCCGATGAATGTCGATGTTTATTCATCGAAGCTAGTTGCAGTGGAAAAGAACAGATACGAGTCCGAAATCTAGTTTAGTCTAAAGCGTTATTCTGTACCTGTTATTTTTATATATCGTTACCGTTGCGGCTCGGCAACCGTAAAAAATAACAGCAAGTTAAATAACGACCCATCACTAGTTTCCAGTAATAATCTTGATATGTCTATATTATATATATATATATATATATATATATATATATATATATATATATATATATATATATATATATATATATATATATATATATATATATATATATATATATATATATATATTCCGCTGTTATAAGTGTGAGAAATACTTGGTTCTCGGGTTGAACTTCCAGAATTTGTTAAAACGCAACGTTTGCGCTGTTGTTTAAAATCCAAACCAACAACAACAACCAAAACTTTTATAAAAAATATTATTTGACTAGATAAAAACATTTAACTGTTTTAGTTAGCCTTATAACGACTCAGTCTCGTATAGATGCTTCGAGCAAAACGCAACAACAAATAGCACACATATATTACATACATACATACTATGTTTAGTTCTATTCTATATGTTCTTTATAATTTTGATAGATATTAATTATTTATCATGATATATTCCTCTGGTCACGACTCATTATTATGACAACGTTTTGCATAAAATAAAAAAGTCTGGACGCAGCAAGTGCGTTATGGAAGTGAATTTTCATAAAAATGTTTTTAATAGCAAATATGTGTGTTTTTAAAGAAAGTAGGCATCAAATTTGGATACCAGTATAACCTATATAGTACAAACAATGTGCCGTGTTTCATCAAAATAACTTTATTGTTTGAAAATGTACAAAAATTTCCGAAAGTAAACAAGTGTTCCCGAAAAAACCGGTCTCTTGGTCAACCTTATAGGTTAATAGCAAATTGAGCTATTCAAATGTAAAGCATTTAATGAAAATTCGCTACCATAACACACTTGCTGCGTCCCGAATTTCTTTTCTTATAAACATGCATTATATTTCGATGAAAAATGCAAAAATGCAATAACATAAGGCGTGTTCGATTAAAAAAAAAGTAAATTTGTATCACCAACGACTTATGGCCCATCCTGTGATTATAGAAATAATTCTTTAAGATGTAGCTCAAGATACCCTATAATTAATGTATACAATTTTTTTCGTATCTTGTAAAATAACGGATATATTGAGCTTTATTGATTTTTTACGAAAAATTAGACAAAAATTATATACCATTAAACGATAAACTCTATAACTACTGCCAAAGCATCAGAGAAAGGATCTATTTGAAATGAATTTTTAGTAAAATGAAGGACAATGGCGGTTGAAGCTAAGACCTCAGGGTTTGTAAAACATTCTTCTTGAGACATTTTCTTTCCATAGCCCGTATTAGTTTCAGGTTCGTTGCCTAAATGTTGCCAATTTTAACGTTCTAAATCGCGACTTTGACGTTTTGAGGAAAACCCCAATTTATTTTTCTTTAAGTGCCTATAACTTTTTTGTCCTTTGACCTACAGAGCTAATTTTTGTACATAATTTACCTATGATGATATAAACCCGCGTAGCTAATTTGGTTGTCCTTACTTTGTTATTTACGAAGATATATATATTTTTTAAAGAAAACACAACATTTTTTTGGAAAACATGGGGCGATTTTCCTGGCTAACAAGCTTATTCAAGCCACTTGCAGAAGAAAGGTATTCACCAAATTTAATAAAAATCGGCCCATCATTTTTTGAGGTATTTGTGTGCTACTATATATATATATATATATATATATATATATATATATATATATATATATATATATATATATATATATATATATATATATATATATATATATATATATATATATATATATATATATATATATATATATATATATATATATATATATATATATATATAAACATACAAAAAATTTAACTGACCCCGGATATTTGTTCTAGGGGACCTAATTAGCGCTCATTTGAGGAATTTTTTCAAAATGCAAAAGTCGGGATGTCCTGACTAGTGAATCTTTTTTAGTGAAGATGCCAACGAGATCAGTTATCATTGTGAAAACGCTGCAACAGTTGCCAGCTACTCAACGTGTTAAGCTTCAACTTGGAAAAATCCCTTGGGGGCAATGATGTTAGTGATTACAATGTGAGAAAATGGCCTGGCGATAACGGACTAAGGTCATTTGGATCCGTACTAATAGGATCAAGTGGCCTTGAGTTAAGCACTGCTTCGATCTGAACTAGAACGATAAAATTCTTCGAACGTCAAAATTTTCTGACCAATAACTCTAACTAAATGAGCTTTAAAGCTTTTAACACCGGTCTCGGCTAAACCATTAAAATTAGGACCCGAGGAAGACCAAAATGCCATTCAATTTTTTCAGACTCTACATCTTTCATGAGATCAATGATTTATCGATGTCGCCGACAAAACAAGTTCTGCGGTCCGAATGTATGCTAATGTAGCGCCCTCTCCGACCGATAAATTGCCTAAATGCAGCAAGAAAAGTATCCGTGCTCAAATCTGTAGCCAATTCCAAATGGATTGCTTTTGTGCAAAAACACACCAACGCAAACGTATGCCTTTTGGGATTTTATACCTCTGGACTTACCAAGGATAACAAGAAACGGACCGGCATAGTCAATGACAACCTCTTGAAAGGACTTTAATTGACTAACGCGACCAACAGGTAAATTTCCCATATAAGGAATGATAGGTTTATGATTAATCCGAAAACAACGAAAACAGTTTGACAAACAAGAACGAATAACACTTTTCGCAGACAAAATCCAGAAAGTCTGCGAGAGCAAGAAATGCAAATGCTGCAAACCAGGATGAATGTGCTTCACGTGACTATCTTCGATAATGAAATTAGTCAAACGATGTTTTTGATGAAGCAACAAAGGAAATTTTCTCTCGGTAGACAATTGCGAATTTGTCAATCGACTGTCGACCATAAGGAAATCTCTTTTATCTACGAAAAGATTTAATCTACGAAATGTCTTGGATGTACACTTAACCTTTCGAATTTCGGAAATCAGATCAGAAAACATTTCACATTGTATTTGTTTAACTAAAACAAGAAGAGAATCGTGAAGCTCATCTTCACTCAAATTACCAACCTTTTGATTCTCAGAATGACGAGAATTAAATAACAATCTCAGAGAATAAGCAACTATTCTGAGAACCGTATTTAAGAAGGAAAATCTATATAGAATACTATCTGAGTTCTTAGTTAGTAACGAAGCCGAAAACGAGGCTACAAACCTCAGAAGGCTCTAAAGGCCAACAATTGGAATCCTCCTTTGGAGACGAAGGTCCGTTCCACCATACGCTATGCTGTACAATTTGCTTTGGAAATAAGCCTCGACTTGCGCAGTCTGCGAGATTTTTGCCTGAAGGGACATATTTCCATCGAATTGGAGAAACCCTTTTTTGTATATGACTAACACGATTACTAACAAAAGTGTTCCATTTCTGTGCCGGAGATCTTATCCACGAAAGTGCTACTTTGGTGTCTGACCAGGCCAAAATTCCAGATAAACTAGTATGCTGTGGAAGAGAACCAATACAAAGTCTACAATATCTGACAACAATACAGCAGCACAAAGCTCCAAACAAGTAGGGGAGACTCGGGCAAGAAGGGTATAGTGGGCAAGAAGAGTCACTTAAATATATATCTCCAGAAATACGAAGCGAGACGGCAAGAACGCTTTTCAGTAAAGTGCAGTAGAACTCTAATGGCGGCTAGGTAATGCAGCATTGTACTGCACTAAGACGAATTTTCTTTGCATTTTAAGTGTTTTAGAAGTTGTAAAATGGAATAAATAGCCATCTGTTGGTTTCGATTGTTTTGTCACACTGCATTTTACCAAGCAATTACAAATATATTTGGAAACACCGGACTTTAAGGTAAGACCTAACCTCAAAATATGTTGTTTTAGTTAGACTATATTCGTTTGATGTTTAGATATGTTAATTGTTGCCACTTCGGGCAAAACGGTTCGGGCAAAAGGAATCATGACCCTTTTTGCCCGGGATGCTGAATTTTGTTTCCACTCATTTGTAAACTAAAATAAAAGAAAAAAGGTAAATTGATAACATTATTAAAGTAAAATTTCTCTGATCTAGATGGTTTACAAATACAAAAGGAAGTCCGATAGAGCCACCAGTTGGTCTGAAGCAGATATGATAAGGGCTGTTGATGCCGTAAACAGCGGAATGTCGATTCGACGGGCATCCGCCCAATTTGAAATAAAATTTTCTACTTTGCAAAGACATGTAAAAAGTAATAGAACAGATAAAACCTTGGGAAGGTACAAACCAGTCTTTTCCATGCTAGAAGAAGCCGAGTTTGTGGAATATATAAAAGAGCTCGACAGCCGTTTTTATGGGCTAACGAGAAGGGATTTATGCGAACTAGCATACCAATATGCTGAAAAAAATAATATATTGCACCCATTTCGAAATAACATGGCAGGGGAGCAATGGTATCAAAATTTCATGCACCGCCACTCTGAACTAAAACTACGCCAGCCGGAACCCACGAGTATAGCCAGAGCCCGAGGGTTCAATAGACCCCAGGTCGAATTGTTTTTTAAAAATTTAGAAGCTACTATAAATAAATATAAAATAACCTTGGATAACATCTATAACGTAGATGAGACAGGGATTCAAACCTCCGCCAAAAAACCACCAAAAGTGATATCATTAATCGGAAAAAAACAAGTCGGAAGCATCTCATCTGCAGAGCGAGGTAGTCTTATTACAGCATTAGTTTGTTGCTCTGCAACAGGAAAATACATCCCGCCCGCACTTGTCTTCCCCAGGAAGAAAAAAAATCCGCGATATTTAAATGGTTGCCCTCCAGGAACACTTCAGTTGGTGACAGATTCTGGTTGGATAAGTACAGACTCTTTTGTAGAATGGCTCGTTTTTTTTGTACAAAGCGTAAGACCATCAGTTGACAACAAATGCTTATTAATACTGGACAACCATTCTTCACATAGAGCTATCACAGTTTTGGAGTATGCTTATGAAAATAACGTGGTCCTATTAACCGTACCGCCACACACCACACATAAATTGCAACCACTTGATGTAGCGGTTTATGGTCCATTTGGTAAACATTTTCAATATGCTATAGATAGGTGGCAGAAAGCTCACCCATCACAGCACGTAACTTTTTTTGACATAGGTGAAATATTTTGTGAGGCTTACTTAAAAGCTGCCACTCCTGCAAACGCAATCAGTGGGTTCAAAAAAACCGGCATATCAGACTGTGATATAGGCGTCTTCACAGATGTAGATTTTTTGCCCTCCCAAGTTACAGAGGTTGACGATTTTCTAGAGGGGCAAAATAAAAATTTAGAAAATGACAGTGCATGTGCTAATACACCAATTAATTTGAATCTAAATGATGGAGAGATAGCCACAACATCTCGATTTGCTGGGGGTATCCAGGATAATTCTTCCACTTATTCCATTCAGAATATCGGTGACTCAGCTTCTAAACAGACTAATGATGATAATAGAGCCACAACATCTGGAATTGTGCAATGCGATCACAATGGCCTCAATGGCGATGAAAACGCATCATTAACCTCCGGCATCTCAAATCCCAATGAAGTTACGAGTGTTAAGGAGAAGAAAAAAATTCGAATAGAAGATTTGCGTGCCATACCAAAATGTCAAAATAGGAATAAGAAAATTACCAAAAGAAAAACCCAAAAATCCGAAATTCTTACCTCAACCCCAGTAAAAGAAGAAATTCGAACTCAAGCTCAAAGTAACACTAAAAAAAATCAAGTGAAACGCAAAATTTCAAGCTGCAGCCAACCTCCAGCATTGAAAATGCCAAAAAAACCAAAAGAAATTTTCTCTCCAGAGGAAGAAAATGTACCTTGTTTATTATGTGGAGATATTTTTGGAAACTCTGTGCCAGGTGAAAAATGGATCCAATGCAACATATGCCAACAGTGGGCACACAGCTTGTGCACCGACTACAAATGTGGTGTTTTTATTTGCGACAACTGTCGACAGCAAGTTGTGGCAAAACTAAAGGTCTCTAACAAAGACAAATAAAATGTAAACAAATTTGTATTTTAAGTAAATTTCTAGTTTATGTTAAAATAATTACTTAGGCGTTTTTCTTTGTAAAATTTTTATAGAAGGTATTTTGTTTTACTGTATAAGAGGGTTTATACCCGTTTATATTTTTATAAATAAACGTTATTCCTACATTTTGAAAACGCCCTGTTTTTAATTTCTCTTTGAAATTCCTCTTGCCCTATAGCTGATTCTTTTTGCCCTGTTGCTGACTCCTTTTGCCCTATTATTGTACCCCTTATGCCCGGTAGCATAGGGCAAGAGGGGTCAAATGCACTAGTTGATATTTTTCTCATTAAAAAAATAACAAAGGCATATTTATAAAAAAATATTGGGGTAATCAAAAAAAGAAATCCCATTGTTTAACAGGAAGTATCGAAAATACATTTGGCTATCATATGTTCTAAAATATATGCATTTTATTTAAAGTGACCCTTGTTGCCCGAGTCTCCCCTACGGCTATCCTTTTAAGAGGAGCTACCTTCGAATTCGCTACCACAAGCGAAATCTTAATATTTTTCTGCATGTCCACAATTATAAAATAGACACAACTTGCATACGCAGTCTGACTTGCATCACAATATGCGTGCATTTCACATTCGAGATGTTTAATATTTAAATGTCTAGGAATGTTGACCTCCTTGATCACTGGTAATTCCGACTGAAACCGTTGCGTAACAAAGTCCAAGGAGGGTTCATCATCCCAGTCTAGTCCAACAATCCACAAATCTTGGATCATGCGCTTGGCCAACAGCGTGAGAGGTGTCAAAAAACCCAGAGGGTCGAATATCCTGGCTAAATTAGACAACATACCTCGTTTTGTAAAAGTTGAGGATAATTTATTAATTTGATATGTAAAACTGTTGTGGTTAGGTTCCCAACGTAAACCTAACACTTTGACATAACTAGGTTGATCTAGATGGAACATCCACTAAGATCACCTCTGAATTGCTGGACCATTGCGCAATGCAAATCCACCTTTTGCCATTATTGATGTGACTTCACTCCTAAAATTCAAAGCTTCCTCCAAAGAATCAGCGCCTGTAAGTATGCCGTCTACGTAGTTATCCTCAGTAAGTATTTTTAAAGCTGTGGGAAAATCATTTTCTTCGTCAGATGCTAACTGCGAATAGTTCTATTCGCTAAATAAGGAGGACAGGTAAGTCCGAAAGTAACCGTGTTCTAATCTGTATTCTTCGATAGGTGCATGTCTATTGAATCTCCACAGGGTCGTTTGGTAATTCTTATCTTCTGGTCGAACATTTATTCTCAAAAACATTTGCTTTATATCTGTTGCAAGGTCGAATTTGTGTAAACGAAATTTTAAGAGCATTGTAATAATATCCGAATACAATTTAGGTCCAGTGTACAAAGTATCGTTTAAAGAAACGTTGCTTGTCGACTTCATAGAGGCGTCAAAGACAACTCTTAGTTTTGTCGTGGGCTATCATTTTTTATACCACAGTGATGAGGTGTATAAAATGAATTGTCCTTTGAAGCCGACTTGGCAGGAGACATGTGACCTAAATCCAAATAGTTCCTCATAAACTCTCTATACCCTGTCAACAATTCAGGATTTTTATACAATGTATTTTCTAATACATAAAATCGACGAAGTGCCAAAGTCCTAGTATCTCCAAAGATAGGATTTTCATTTCGAAATGACACGGCTACTACATATCGAAAATTATCAGTACGATTAAAATTTTCCTTAAATAATTCTTCACAAATTTCATCCTCTGGAGAGGTAACCAACTTGCTTGGCAATGGTTTCAATTTTCCATAACCTTTTTATACTTTTATCCAACGAATCCATTGAGCTACTGATTGCGCAAAAACCAGAAGCTAACGGAGAACCTTTGAGCTCGGTCTTACCCATTACAATTCAGACAAAGACAGTTTCCATTGCTGTAGGAATTCCCGACTTTTCGATGATACGACTAGGTTTTACAACAAAGGGAAATAATTCAGCTCATATCAATAAATCTATAGGAGCCGATCGATAGAAAAACTTATCTGCTAGGCGGATCGACTTAAACTGCGACAAAGTATTTAGCGAGAATGTTTTTTCCGAAAGAGATGTGCAGATTTCAGGCAAAATGTAAATCTCTATGTCAAACACTGGCTCCAAACCACCGACAGGTTCAATAACGCAATCAGTCATTCCCTTCGAAGCAGCTTTCTCCAAGTTTTCGATTCTAGAAACGCACAATGATATTATGCGACGAGGCAAACCCAAGCGCTTTACGCAACTTTCAGAAATGAAAGACGCACTGGCTACCGAATCAACAAGTGCACGAACAGGCTCAAAGTTGCCACTAAAATCCGCCACTTCTATTAGAGCTGTAGGCAAAATAACTAATGATTTCGAAGACTCAGAAATGATTGTAAAGGCAGAAGCGTTTTTTGTTCTAATTGAAGATTCGTCCAAAGTACCAGAACTATAGTTCACCTCTGCTACTTCTGCACTAGTCGAAGTTTTGACCAACTTATCAAAAAAATGCAATAACGAATGATGTCTAGATCCACATAGCTTACAATTTCCAGAAGACGAACAGCCTTTTGCTTCATGACCCGAATGTAAACAATTTAAGCATAGATCCCTACTTTTACTGAACTGTTATCTAGCATATGGAGTTTTAGTTCGAACACAATTCTATGTCATGAGTACTCTCGCAAAATACACACACTTTCCTTTTATTACCAGAAATAAAAAAGCACCACTTTGCTTATGAGCTAACGAAAATTGTCTAAAACTACTATTACTTTTTGTATATCGAATGGCGTTAGAAGTTTCTAAAGCTTGGCAATGTGCCCCCAAAAAATCTACTAAATTATTATAAGTAGGCATTTCAACTTTTGAATATTATATTTCGAATCTATTTCTGGTTGAAGTATCTAGTTTCTGCTCATGAGCCAACGAAAATTGTCTAAAACTACTATTACCTTTTGTATATTGAATAGCGTTAGAAGTTTCTAAAGCTTGGCAATGTGCCCGCAAAAAATCTACTAAATTATTATAAGTAGGCATTTCAACTTTTGAATATTCTATTTCGAATCTTTTTCTGGTTGAAGTATCTAGTTTCTGCTTATGAGCCAACGAAAATTGTCTAAAACTACTATTACCTTTTGTATATTGAATAGCGTTAGAAGTTTCTAAAGCTTGGCAATGTGCCCGCAAAAAATCTACAAAATTATTATAGGTAGGGATTTCAACTTTTGAATATTTCATTCCGAATCTATTTCTGGTTGAAGTATCTAGTTTCTGTAAAAGTAAATTAAACAACACAAAATGCTAACATGTTACAGGTCACTTAAGCAACTTTAAGGCTTCTACGTTTTCGGAAAATATACCCACTAGACGCGAAAGGTCTTTTGTATTTTCTCCTTTCACAGCAGGGCTATAAAATGTCTTATTTCAATAAAACGATGAAAATATGCTCCTCTTCTGATATTTTTTAACCAAACTGTTATAAGCTATCAAATAACTATCTACTGTAATCGGTAGCGAACGAACTAAACCCAATGGTTCTTTATCCAAACAACTAAGAAGATACTGAAATTAATTTACATCTGATAATGCAGTATTATTATGAATTAAACTATTATAAATATCAATAAAAGTCATCAACTCATTTAAATTTCTACTAAATGTTTTTAATTCTAATTTAGGAAGTCGAATATTTGAGTTACCGGCATCATCTAATATATCAGTATTTGGACAACTAACATTTTTCAAAGTAACTTCGTTATCAATGCCTTTATATTTATAAAACGATCCTGTAATATCAGCTCTAATTTTACCCTGCCGATTAAATTCATCATTATCTTCGGAAATTAAACCGATAACATCATTGAGTACTTTTCTGAATTTTTCAAAATCATCTAATAGATATTTATCTCCAGCTTTTAATTCAATTATATTTGATTCAGTAGGGGACTCTAAAACCTTCTCAGCGAATTCACAATTTTCGAAAATACTATTATCTAAAGTAGTTCGCTGATTAATAAACTTTCTTAATTTATCGGCACTCATTTTCTGAAATCGACCAATAACATTGCAACAGCGAAAATAAATAAATGTTTAAACCCAGTTCTTATCAACAAATTTAACAACGTTCACCGAGAAGGTCGCAAACGTGAAATAGCAATATTAATATTCCTAAGTAAATTTAATTCCAAATATACTAATTGTATTAGAACATACAAGTGTACCTACAACTATCGAAAAGGACAATACATTCTGATAGAAAATTGTATAATCTATACTTATCTCTGCATTCCGTATCTCCACCATAGGACTACAGGGTAGCAATTAACAAAGTTGTTGCACTAACTGTACATAGACAGCTCTATGAAAAACAATCCCGCGAATAAAAAACAAAAAACCGCCAAAAAAGTACCCGGTTAGAAGGATAAAAAACTGTCACGACACACGCTAAATAAGTGCTTACTTCGATTGGACTGTATACTATTTAATTAAAATGATTGAGAACTACAGCTATAACCCACCTGGCCCATTTCTCCATCTTGACTCTTCTCTCTTCTTATCGCTATCATGCGCCTTTTACGGAATATATCGCAGAGTTTCAAGAGTAGACAATTATTAATATACCAAAATCGAAAGAATTGTATGTCCTATTTAGAAAAATATCAAATATCTATGTAAATTAAAAATAAAAAATAAAAATTCAAACGCAATATGGAACAATAATAACGAAATGTTCAAAATTGTTTCAGTTTTTGTTTACATGGCATCAACACAAGACGCTGTATCAAACTGGTGTGTATCCAACAACTTTTCTAAATCATTTTGGGCAACTAACGACAATGCTTTTAATTTACTACTCAAGGACGTAACACCACCACCGAATGTTAGATTTGACGATATTGTTCAGAAAAGCGAATGTTTTCCTATAGAGTTCCCAGTAGATACCGTTAAATGCAAGGAGTTACAAAAGCATGTAAAAAAGGATTCATTAGAAAAATATATCAACTCAGTTTATCCCATCATACATGAAAAAGTCCTTCAGTTTTGTGCCTGGTTTTTGCTTTACAAGTCTGGTTCAAATGGCAGTAGGATAGAACAAGAACTCTATAAAAATATGGATCTTCTTAGTTTCATCGATAGACTATTAACCAAACGTGCCGTGGTCTTTATAGGTCCTAGAGATTCTTATTTGCTTTTGAGTGGAGTTAAGAGTGCAAGAGGTTGGGAAGCGATTGGTACTGAACAAGAAAATCTGCCTTTAACTTTGGAGAATTGTTTGAGTTATGACGAAATTAAAATCTCTGCATTTTTATCTGTGGCGTCATATACTCATTTTTTGAATATTGGAGATCGTACCAATGAAGGTGTGTATTTTGAAGATAGAAGCAACATTGAAAATGAAGGTAAGCGATTTAAGTTGATAATTATAAAAGAAAATATTATTAGTTTAAGCAATAATGTTTACAAAATTTACTAATTTGTGAAGTGGTTTTGTTGGTTTTTGGAAGGTTTTTCAACTATCTCAAAAAGCGTCAAATGTAATTTAATAATTTTAAATTAAATTAAATTTTAAAACTTTCCTTTTATTTTCTAACTTTAAATGTAAAAGCTAGCTGTTAACGCTGGTTTTCTTTTAAATGCTACTTATAGAATTTTCGTAGAAAAAATAGTTTGTAACGAGATTGCTACCGGAAGACTTTCCAAAATTAAGAAATATATCTAAGATGGAGGCTTTGATTGGACTTATTGTAAATCTCAAAAAAACCTTCTTATAAATTCGACAGGGAATAAGATTTATCTGCTTCTCGAAGCTGTTGGCCATCGTATAACAATATCACATAAATAAAATACAAACCGCAATATGGCGGGGATTCTTTAGCCCAAAGTAACATTTTGTTTCATCACTTCGAAGTATTTTCTGGGAAATATTTGGATTTTGTTCACATTTTTGTAACAATCTGTAGAAATATAACTGACAAATCGTTTGCTAATGCAGAGATCGTCACTTTTCAATTTTGAAATAATTTATTCAAATGAGCGCGAGCCTCCTTTTAGAATCCATATCCGGGGTCAGTGTCATGTTAGTTATGTGTTACATATGCACAGCCTAGAGTGTTATATATATATATATATATATATATATATATATATATATATATATATATATATATATATATATATATATAACTTAGAGATCTAAATTTCGGTACATGATTTAGTCTTTATAATACAAACACAAGTACCAAATTTGGTTGCCCTTACTTTGTTATTTCCGGAGATATACACTTTTTAGAAAGAAAACACAAAATTTTCGGGGAAAACCTAGGCCGATTTTTCTGGCTAACGAACTTATCCAAGCCACTAGCAAAAGGAAGGTACTCACCAATTTTGATCAAGGTCGGCCCATTATTTTTTGAGTTATCGGTGTGATACAACACACACATATATATATATATATATATATATATATATATATATATATATATATATATATATATATATATATATATATATATATATATATATATATAAATTCAAAGTGACCCCGGATATGTGTTCTAGGGAGCCCAATTAGAATGTTTTTTCAATTCAAAAGTCGAGATCTCCACATTAGTGATTTTATATGTTGATATTATTTTGTCAGAAACATACTTAGAGATTAGTGAATCCATCAGTTTTGAAGTTAGATATGACTTTTCTAAAAGTAATTTGTCAATTATATATGTCAGGCGATGTTACCGTAGAGTGAGACATGTATGGGCTCGTACGTTTTTGATGTTTTTAGGCACAATAGTTAATTTTATTCTTTCGATATTTGTCGGTCCTTTAACCCAAAATAATTTTTCTTTTCCCTACAAAATTAAATATATTACGTTATTCATTCAAAACTTTTCGTTTTGTGATATTCTTTGGTCTGTTAGGGTTAACTAAAGTGTCGCCCTCGTAAACAAACTCGACGTGTTACAAGTTTTTTACATTCTTAGCAGTTCTGGGGAAAACCTTTTATAATGGACAGCCTATATATATATATATATATATATATATATATATATATATATATATATATATATATATATATATATATATATATAGAGTGGCGCATTGAAAACGAAACAGACCGATTTGCGTCCAGAGAATATTTTTTTTAAGAAACGTTGAAACAAGTCAATTTTAATATTTAGGGGGACATGTTTTGACATAAAACTTAACTTTGTCACCTCAACCCCTTAAGGGTGGTGATAACAACCCTTATATTTTAAATAGGGAACATGGGTCGAGTGTTACATCATTTGAAAGCTCTTTCTTTTCTGAATTAAACACACAAATTTCTTTGGAAGTTTTATCAAGTCATTTAAAATTATTCACAGTTGAAGATGCAATAACGCATTTCACTCACTCCGTTAATAAATGTGCTGATAGTCAATGTTTTGTTGGTTTGTAAACAAAAAATTGACTATCAGAACATTTCTTATCGGAGTGAGAGAAATGCAGTTTATTATTTCAGTTTATCGGTCGGTTTGATACTTGATAGTACTACCGAAAATTAATTTCACAATGGTGTATTCTGTAGAAGAAAGAGTTGAAATAATTACTCTTTTTTTCAAAAACGATGACTGTGCCAACCGTACCTCAAACTTGTTTAATGAACGACATCCGAACAGACATGTTAACAGAAAATACATTTTGGAGTTAGTTGCAAAGTTTAGACAAAGTGGTTCAGTAGCCAACAAAAAACGGGACCCTGAACGTGAATTTCCGGTTAGAAATGAGACTACCGAGATTGAAGTTTAAGGACAAATTGCTGCAGACCCAACTTTGAGCACGAGAAAATTGGCCACTGTTTCAAACATCAAAAGAAGAACCATTCAGCGAATATGGAAGCATCATAAATTTCACCCGTATAAAATTCATCTTTTACAACAACTGAATGAATATGATTTTGATCGGCGGCTGGAGTTTTGTGAAGTTATGACTGCACGAATAGCTGATAACGGGAACTTTCTGTTCAATATCTGTTTTTCAGACGAGTGTACGTTTTTATTAAACTCTACAGTCAATCGTCATAATTGTCGTTATTGGGCAGATAACAATCCAAGAAATTTTCACGTAGTCCACACTCAAACTCCACAGAAATTGAATGTATGGACTGGCATTTTTGGAGACCCTTTAATCGGAGCAATTTTTCTTGATGGCAATTTGAGTGGCGAAACGTATTTGGAGTTACTAGAAGATATCGTTTTCCCTCTACTAATTGACATTGTTGAAAATGATGATGAAAATCAATTAGTGTTTCAACAAGATGGAGCTCCTCCGCATTTTTCAACATGTGTTAGGAATTTTTTGAACAGAGAGTTTCCAGGACAATGGACTGGGTGTAGAGGTGCTGTTGAGTGGCCCTCTAGATCACCGGATTCAACTCCTTTAGACTTCTTTCTATGGGGCCATTTAAAGAGTAGAATTTACGCAACAGAACCGGAGTCTCTGAAAGAATTACGACAACGCATTGTTGAAGAATGCCTTCTAATAACTTCACAAATGCTCCAGAATGTAAGAGCTATATATATATATATATATATATATATATATATATATATATATATATATATATATATATATATATATATATATATATATATATTAAAATACTCACTATCATTCTCAAACAGCGAATTCTTTTAAAGAAAATTCGCTAAAACTTTTTAGATATCTTAAACGCGTACTGGAAAAAATAGACATCAAAAAGCGATTAGTTCTCGATGGAATTCAAGAGCTTTTAAAATGTGCGCTCCCGCACTACTCCGATTTTACGTAGCCTGTTTTCACTGTCCTATAAGATGAGGGGTATTTCCACCTCACTAGAAACAAGCCCACGTTTAGTGCGTCCCTAACACCATTCTCTAGCCCAGAGCCCATCATATCAACACACAAGTCTGAACTTTTTCTTGAATTGAATATGAATGACTTGAGAATAATCATAGGACTTTTTACAGGACACTCTCCACTAAGATTTACCTTATAAAATGGGTAAGGTGGACAGTGAAAACTGCATATACTGCACTGAAGCAGCAAAAGTAACAAAACACTTGCTATGCTACTGCATGACTCAGTTCTGCAAAAGGTTTAAATACCTTGGAGGGGTGACTTAAAGACCCCAGGAAATAGGTAAAATAGCCCCCAGAAAGATAGTAGACTATATGAAAAATATGAACATTTTGGGCAACTTAAAAAAAAAGAGTCATGCACAAGAGACCCATTGCGTCGAAGCGCTGAGAGGCCAAAGGCCTATACGATTCATTAACAGGATCTACAAATTCTACAATTTATTCCGTCGCTAAAGGGGGAAACAAGTTCGTCCATTTTCGTCCATTTTCTATTCTATCAATTTTGTCCAAAGTTACGGAAAAGCTATTAATATAGAGCTAATGAAATATGTCGACAATTCGAACATTCAAAAACGCTCTATTCGCAATACTCTCACACACATTAAAAATTATTTTGGTCATGCAGATTCATTGGATATTTCTAAATCAATCGATGGGGTTTGATATACGGCACTCCTTAATAAACTTTCATCATATGTACTGTTTTTATAAGCCTAGATGCATTCTCACCACACTTAGAACCGTAGACCGGTTTCGCTTTAATTAGAGCTCGTCAGTACGGCATACAAATTGCAGCGAAAATACACCTATAAAGTAATACGGCTATGGCAGCCAGCGTAAGTGAGATATAAGATATGAAGCACGTGTCGCCACCTCGTTGCGGAACCAAGTAGTATGTGGTTACGGCAGTTCCAAATAACACAAAGTGTTAAAAATAGAGATTGTATACAACCAACTAACAATTGAGTAAATTGTCAGCCCTGGCCCATTTCTACCCTAATATAGGGACACAGTATGTAAGGCTAGATGTATTCTCACCACAATTAGAACCGTAGACCAGTTTCGCTCTAATTAGAGCTCGTCAGTACGGCACACTAATTTCAGCGAAAATACACCTATAAAGCACGGAGCACGTGTCGCCACCACGTTGCTGAACCAAGTAGTATATTGTCAAGCCTTACATACTTTGTCCCTATATTAGGGTATAAATGGGCCAGGGCTGACAATTTACTAAATTGTTAGTTAGTTGTATACAGTCTCTATTTTTAACACTTTGTGTTATTTGGAGGTGCCGTGACAACATATTACGTGGTTCTGCAACGAGGTGGCGGCACGTGCTTCGTGTCTTATATCTCACTTAGTGGTGTACTGCTTTTTCAAACTCTGCTTATGTATATCTAGTTTTTTTTAAGTACGCTTGTTAGATGTTGCTGTTTATGATGTTTCATTAGATAAAATAAAAATTAATGTGGAAGTTTCACAGGATTCGGTTTTATTTTCCACACTCTCTCTTTTGCATACACTCGTTTGTTAACAACTAACAATCCGATCCACAGCTTCGCTGATGATAACGCTCTTCACAGTATGTTCTCATCGATTCACCCAATATCTGCTATATCTCCGCATCAACAAGAATCGGAATAACTAACATCTTAAATGATGGCCCTTTTAAGATTCTTAGCTGGGCTTTTCAAATCTGGTTTTGTTTAATGCCGAAAAAACACAGAATCGTATCTTATTTACGAAAAGTGTCCCGGAAGGCTCAGACGTTCATACGGTTGGCAAAATACTGTCCAAAAAATCATTCTCCCTACATTGGGCATAACAGTTGCACAGATGTTCTTTGATGGCATCCACGTTTCCAATATTGGCCAGGTAGCAGCGAAAAAGCCTGCGTTTCTTCCTTTTTTACAATTCCGTGAATAATATATATCACATATTACCTATTAAGAGTCGTGAATGTCTCATCATTTGAAGTCATTTGACAACCAGATACTCATTAACTTAATTAAATTAAATTCGTCAATTAACAAGCAATGGGTGTATATTTTGATAAACGCCGTATATTATTGTAAAACTGCTCATAACTAATAATTAAATTCCGTTACCATTAGCAGTGCCGTCAACCAGTCACAAATTTTGTTATAATACTAATTTCTTTAAAACACTCATGCGGCAGGATGTAGTCTTAAATTTGTTTTGACAGTACAGTTTTTTTTAATATTCCTGAGAACTCCTAAGTACTGACTACTCCTGAGCACCCCCCTGTTAGTTACCTTTATGACATATCTACTCGTCAACATATTATGTTATTTATATTTATCAATTATATTTTAATAGGTGTTATCGTGGGTTTGATTGGGCCACGGTTTAAAAAACAAAACGTTATGGATTACCAAGACATTGTCCATGATAATATTCAAACTGTATCTAAAAATATGGTTGTTGATTTTTATGAAGAAAGTTATGTACAATATCAGGATATTAAAAACAACTCGGAAGCCTCCAACCGATTTACAGAATACAATCCTGGTAAATTTTTTGACGATGTAATATATTCCAAAAGGATTGCCATTTCCTTTGACACCTTCCTACACGAAGCAAACCAAAGAGCTAAAGATGCTGGTAAAATGGCTTACGTGCATATGGTTGGAATAGGATTAGGGGTATGGAAGATTTCACCACATCAAAACAAAATATTTATGGATACTTGTGCAAACAGACTTGGGTATGTCGATTTAATGAAAGTTTATATGTATTATTGGTTTACAGAAAATCGTCTTAAAAATAACATAATTGGATCGCCTCTTTTAGAAACGACCCAAGTCATGTTTTGAAACTTTACAGGAGAAAATATCCACTTGTATTTTCTGCTTGACAGTAAATTCGTTACAACTGTGAGCACGTAAGGAAACTACAAGCATATATCTAATATTGCATCGCGTTTCAATAATGTAAGAAAATTTGTATGGTTTCTCAAAAAGTGATTTTGAAAAAAGTGACTTGGGTCGTTTAAGAAATAAATATAATTTTATATTTTATATTTTACTTGCATAAATGGCGTTGGTGATTGGCCATAGTCGTGGAAATAGACCGACCTTATAAAAATCAGATTTAAATTCCTATCGTAAGTCCGAAAACCTCTAATGAACGTCTTCTGTGTATCAACCTGTTTACATGATGTAACTTAAGAAGTCGCATAGAACAAACGCTGCAACAGCTTTACAAATTTAATGCTGAATAGGGAATTTGCAGAATATTTTTTGTATTTTTTGTATTATCTTATTATACGCAATAAAAGGAACATTTTGATATATGACAAGTGCGTAATAGATATTGTTTAACCTGAGAAAATAAATATCTGAAAGCTATATTGCAGGCAAGTTTGAAACGCCCCCGCGTGCAGAACCGTCGGCGTGACGTCACTCGTTCCAAAACAAATGACTGCCTGTAGAGTCGTACGCCGAACGTATAGGATAAATAGTACTTGTTATCGGTTTTGTGCGTGCGTAAAACTGTTTAAACTGTTTAATAGCGTTTATTTACGGTTTTCTTGACTTCATTAATTTGATAATAGCACCGATTCTCAATGGATAAACAACAGGCGTCTTTGCCTCAAATATACTATTTCAGTGGATCTCCCTATTTAATATGAATGAATCAAAATCATATAAAAAATTCACATTTCAGATAAACTTTACAGGCCAAATAACATGTAAATTACCAAGGCAACAAGCATAAGCAAACTCTACCGTTAATTACTCAGTAATTAACGATGTAATTTGCTTCTGTTGCTTGATATCTGACAAATTCAAGATAGGAAGGGTCAAGTGGGGAAATGCTTCCCTAAAAATAGCAAATTCTACTTTAGGGTATATTATAATAGCAATACATAACTCTTTTTAAAGTTGCATTTGTATAGGTAAGATTATGACCATTATGCTATGCAAATTTTCTTCCATTTGTAAAAAAATCGATTACGATAACAAATTTCAGAAATTATTTTTTTCAATACCTAGATGGTACATATACTGTAGTGGGGTAAGTGCACCAGCCCATGTTATTCTGGCCTAATGAAAGAACAAATACAGTCTGAGGCAAGTGCCTAAAATATGCATTAGTCAACTACCTCTAGCCCAAATATTTAAGTTTTAGCCAACTTAGTTTCCAAGAAAACTAAGAATCAACGTTTAAAAATGCTTTATAGAACTTACACCAACATACAAAAATCAAAGTATTTGCTGGTTTACGTCGTATCCTGTAAAGTCGACACCAAAATCTAGTAAACCCCATCTATTGCACAGAGATTCCAGCAGTTTGCAAACCACATCGCATCTATTGACTGTGGATATATTATCCACAAGTGGCCATTTAAATTTTGAATTCTTTACATCGAAACCCAAAAACTTCATTTCAATTTCGTTTTCATATATATTTTCAACAAGGCCTCCAAAATAACGATTTCTTTTATTTGTTGAAAACTGCACAATTAGGTAGTCATGTATATTTATATTTTAGGACCTAGGAAAATGTGAAACCATTATTTTTGTATGGATGCTGGCTTCAAACTACTTGGTCTGTTATTTGATTTTTCTATTTCAGAATCACTGGAAGAATAAATAAAATTTTGCAAATTAGTGGATTCTCTAAAAATATTTTCCTTGTCAAGACTTGTATACTTTTGGCTCTTTATATTTAACATAGGTGAATGTAAATCTGTGTTCGGGTAAATCTCGGAATCACCAGCGGAAGATAATATGTTAAATTTTTGGTAGATTTTGGTTTTAATTTCTTATTAGGAGGCTTTTTCTTTCATTGAATGTTTTGTACACTGTTATCGTCGTCAATATATGTGATATCGCTTATTTTCTTAACGTCATCTTTGGTTAGCACTACTAGCAGCAACTTTTCTCCACTTGTTGGGATTTATAGTTTGCTTTCTGTCAATTTTTTGAAGCATAAGGTTTTCGAAACTCACTTTATTAACTACAGTATTACCAAAAGGCCATTTATTAGGAGAAACCTGGTCTAAAAGTCCACTGGCGGTGGTCGATACCAATGATGAGCAGCTTGAAAATGCTAGGTGAATATGTTCTTGGAGATTATGATCTTCAAGTCTTCCATTAAGAATTTCTAAACCTGAACTGCGAGCTACTGGCCCGGGACTATGTAGTTAGATTCGGGTGTTCCAGACTTCTACTTTGGGTTTCTGTGCCTGTATTTTTAAATCCACTCTTTATATTTGAATCTGTCAAAGAAAAACATATTTCACCAAGTAATTTAGCAAATACTGGTTTTGGTGGACCTTGCCCGATATGGGTATGTTGCCATATAATAAGCTCCTAGTCCCACCTAAAACAAGACACATCAGAGGCTGGATTTCTCCAGCGAGGTATCGGCGGGAAGTTTTAACATGGTAATGTTAGTCTCTTTAGCAGAAGCATTCTGTGAAAAGTGGCAACAGTGCCCATAAAAAATTGGAAGAGCTGGCCTGGCCCTGCCAATCTCTTTCAGAAATATATATGTAAACCGAATATCTCGCATAACATCCAGCCTCTTGGGGTTGCGGCATATGATCATTTGTAGCAGCTATCTAAGGTTCTCGTAGATTATTGGCTTTAAAGATCACAAGGGGTGCCAGTTTTTCTCCAGTGGCGTTCACACATGCTATCACGCTTGTGTTTTCTTGGCCTAAGCCTGCAGTGTATCTATGGCAAACTTTACCTTGTTTAGACACCAGTTTGCTTTTATTGGGGTCGTAGCAGAAGCTTGACTCGTCGCAGTTTCATATTTCTTGGTGTTTTTCAGTCAGATTAAGTTCGATGATTGTTGCCTCTAACATAAAAAAATCAAAAAACGACAAATGGATTGGTTTGGGTATTTTTGTGTATTTCAGAGGAGTGAGGTTTCCTGATACACAGATGTTGCCTCTTTTGAAATGCCAGCTACCAGTCCTCAGTAGGACGTCTATTCTTGAAATGTGATTTTATATTGTTTCATTTAATGTACATGTCAACCTAGGCCATTACTTCGATTCGACTTAAACCAAATGGCCCTAATCTTAAACATCCCGCTAATTCCTTTTCTGCTGCTTCTGGAAGTGCTTTTGGTCCTCCGCCGCTACCTACTGTAGGCCCTCTTTTTCCTCGATGACTTTTAAGGTGATCACGTAAAGTTTCCCGAGGAATTCCATATCGTTCTGCACAAGCCTTCCATGTCAAAATTCCATTTCTACATTTCGGTAAAGCTTCGTTTAACATGTCCTCTATATAAGACCTTTTCTTTGTGAGACGCTGGTAGTTTCGTGGCATTTTTAACTAAAAACACAATAAACACATATAATAAACACACAACTTTGAAAAGACGAACAAAAATACCGGCTGATTTCAATATTCGATGCACTATTATTCCACTAGATTTAAATTAGGAATACTTGTGACGTATTCCGGCTCCACTCTGTTTGGCCGAGAGTTGCCAGACAACCTATCTAATCTATAAACCTGGCCTGCAAACGATAAAATCATGATATTTATTTAAAATATTGTGTTGCAACTAATTCCAAGTGACAGTCAGTATATTTCAACAATACATGTAGAAGTAAAAAGACATAAAACTTTCTAGCACAAGCACTCCATACATTGGGAGTAAACATAAGTACTGGTTGCTTACATGGCTGGACAACTTTTTAATTCAAATAGTTTGCAAGTAAAGCAGATCAATAAGATGCATTTACCCCAGACACGCACTTTCCTCACTTGACCCTATACCACAGATGATAAAACACGAATAACGCACCTGGAAGCTTTAATTCCCATTATTTCGGCGCTAACAAGGTCCGGATTGTTTCCAAAGAATGATACCAGCATTAAACCATCTGACTTTGGTAAATTGTCGGATTGGGCTTGGAAAAATCCAGCATCCATCCTTTTATATATAAAAAACTTTTATACGTATAATATAACACAAAACACAATACCCCTGAGGTTTACACCGCAGTTTACGTAAACGTGTACATCTAACCTTGCTTCTGCGCGACTAGTTGGTGCATATGACGTCACACCAATAGCCTGAGTGTATGACGATCTATTCTGCACGTGCATAGCGCACCTCTAATTCAATAATACATTGAGAGATTACGCTACGGTTTAGTCTTATTGCTTTATTTGTTTAATTAACAAGATTAAAATGTATTTTTTTTAGGCAATTGGGAAAATATTTAAATCATATAAGCGATATTTGTTTCGCTTATTTACGGGTAACGGAGTGTGGTTCGTATAACAATGGAGACATAGTGCCTATTGAAAATCATCCAAATGGTGGTATAAAAGTACACATTTTTGACAGAGAACCTCATGAGAAGCTTAAAAGATTGGATGAAGGTAATTATTTTATATTTTAGTGTAAAAATTACAGTAAAAAATATTTTCATGAATTTCATGAATCTTTAATCACACCACAAAATTACATTTAGCGGCACTGCTAAAGATAGGATACACTCAACCACATCTTGTACTGGCGAAAAAATTAAAAGGCGCAAGCAAGATAATTACAAGTCTTTTAATATACAAATTAAAGCTTATTGACCTATTATTTGGTTATTAAGATGTTAATATTTATAAGCACAATGTATATCGCAAATTTGTTGTTACAGAGTGTTTAAATAAAATATTACAGGTATTAAAGAATTCATTTACCTACATCAGAATTAGTATTTGATAAAACATACATTTATATCTAGGAAACGAGATGAGATGCTAGATCACAGTATGTAGTTTTTTGTGATTATCAAAGTATGAGATCAATACTCCTTAATGATGGTAACACTGATAAAAATTTGCTAGGGGTGCAAGACACAATAATGCACAACACATACAATTAACAAAATTTATTTGACTTCAAGCCTCAAAAATATGTGTCGGACATTTAAATAACAAATTTAAAATGCAAACAGTTATAGGTATATGATACTAAGGCACAAGCAAATAGGAGATATACATAAATTCATCAATTTTGTGAGCCTGTAATTTTTTTTATAACTCAACATTCAAAATGCTGCAAATAACGACATATATATTTCAGACTGCTTACATGTTAGGTCTAAATTTAATGACTTTTTGTTATCAAGTAAATACGTTCGTTGACACAAGTTTTATTTTGAAAAAACTTGCACACACACACACACACACACACACATATATATATATATATATATATATATATATATATATATATATATATATATATATTGATGGTCTAAATGTAAAAAGATATTTAATGCATTTACCTAAAATACAGTGGCGGCTCGTCAGACGACGCAGGTGAAGCGCTGCTTCAACTGTATTTTTCGGCTAAGCGAAATTTTTTGTAATAGACCCTCCATAATTTTGATTTTTTTCATTATTTCAATTAATTTGGTACAACCAAATTAAAATGTCTAGTTACGTTGCGCCGCAGTTGATAATGTATTTTTATAGTATTTTATGGTATGATATAATTTGCAAGCCCTTGATTCCCGAATTGAATGTTATACATTATGCCCCAAGGCGCAGCATATTACCACAGCATAAGAAGACTATGCTGTGGTATTACGTGTTGCAGAGCACAGACTATTGGCAACGAGCAACTGAACCAGAATCCTTTATACCCAAATGCTGCTTCGATTTCTTATAGTTTGCATGAGACGGTTGCCATGGCAACGGTACCCGCGCTGTTGACTTGGTATTTATTATGGACCACCAAAGTGACGCAGAGTTCTGAGCCTGCTTGATATCTTAGCTTACGTCGTTTATTTAGATTTAATCGGATCGTCAGACGCGTATTTTTATTTTTACCATGATATCCGGTATGTCACATTTGCAGACTTTGAGGAGCTTGATTTTTCATGTTTCTTTTTGGTAAGTGAAATTTATTTGTTTATTATCACCTCTAAAGAGATAATACCAAAATAAAAAAAATTCGATATAAAATTTCAAGTTATAAAAATGTTCGGGGCGCAGCAAGTGTGTTATGGTAGTGAATTTTCATAAGAATAATATTTTATAGTGATTTAGTCTTATATTAAAAGTTATAAAACATTACTTTATTTAATTAGGAACAGTAAAAAATAGGGTAAAGAAGGGCAAGCAAAAGCATGATCTCTAACAAATATTTATACAGTCATTTGGATACAAAACTCAAACAAAATAATTGATAAACGCGACATAGACTCAACAAAAAATACACCAGAAAGCTGAACATAAAAAAATTCCCGTCGTTCATGCACTGAGGATGATTGTATGCACGCAGAAGGGGAAGAAGCTTACTGAAACTGGGCGAATATATGTGTTGTGTGGGGTACACAGGGTTTAAAGGAGGTATTGCTGCAAAATGTGAAAAACGCATCTTTTCAAAGTCCGACTAATTGGTTTTTTTAGCATTTTCCGCTCATATTTCCCCCCGCCCAGGGACCCTATTCATTCTTGGTCCCTTAACTTTCTTGGGGGTTGTTTGCAACAAATTTGCCTAGTGGTTTGTGCATCCAAGGAGGGTTCTAAGCATGTTTCTGAAATTTTTTTCTAAAAACCCTCCGTGTAGTAAACTGTTTATTTATCGAAGTTACATTCCACTTCGTCGCCTATAATGTATTTTTTAGGTAATATCGAATACAGCACTAAAGTAAATAAATTCATTTGCTGTTTCACTTTATTATTGTTATGTTACATGTATATGCACAAGCTAAGTAAATATAATAAAAGGGTGTCCTTAATTAGCATTGGGGCTACACAAACTTAAAAGCAGAGAAGACATTTAGATCGTGTCTAACTGTGTGCACACAACAATTATTAAAATACATTCATAAAATCTAATAAAAAACAACAGTTTTACGATATCAGTTTAAATAAACAAGTAGGAATGCGTTTCGCGGCGATTTCGCAATTCGCGGGTGTACGAATATAGCTTTTGTCCAAGACTACATTGAAACCCGGTCGACGCAGCAAGCAAGCAGCTTGTAAATTAAGGTCGATAGGTTTGGACTGTTAACACACGTAGGTTTGTCTAATTAAGCGGGAGACTGTACCTGTTTGAAACATACAATATGAGAAATACAGAAATACGCTTTAAATTGTCAATACTGTTACTATCACTACATAATGCACTAGTTATTTCCCCAGTTATACTATAATAATAATGACTATGGGGTCCCTTTTCGCGGCTCAATTAAAAACATAAAAAACCGAGTGTTAACACTGCTCTTGGAATATGATTTACTGATATATTTATTTTTCATTTCACACAAAATTGTATTAAGTAATTAACTCACAATTTTCATTCATAAACATTGTCCAATATTTATTTTATAATATTTATATCAAGGTTTTAAACATGTTAGGTTAGTTAAAAGACAGTTGTAAAAAGTCAACAAGGCTACATAAGAAGCGCAAGCGACGAAGCGTAGAAATAACGCGCTTGTTAAGCTTGCAAGCTACTTGCTCCTGTTAAAAATCAGCGGTGTCGTCTAACCTCAGCCACCTATCAAGCCGCTTGCAGTCGTATGCTAAAAGTAAGCGCCTTTGAAAGAAAACGTTGTCCCGGTATTAGGAAAGAAATGGGCCAGGGGTAACAATTTACAAAATTGTTAGTTGATTTTACACACTCTCCATCTATAACATTTTGTGTTAACTAGATACTACCTGGTCCCGCACTGATACTTGTAACTTCCATTGTTTAGATTTTTATCCACCATTTGTTTAAATAGCATTGCAGTACAGGTAACGTCATCTGTCCTTGTCCCACATTGTAGATATTGCATTACAGAATCTGAAGTGATGTCAAGGATTATTTTAATTTTAATTTCGCCAAACTTTACTTTTCTTTGACTTGAAAATTGGCACACAACCACGTCTGTCTATGTTCTTTTAAATTGTAGATTTTCGTTTCAATCACATAAAGAATTTGAGATATTGCGTTCTAAAAAATGTTTTTAAATTGTTTGTTAAGAAAAAATGGGCATTAAGATCTGATGAACGAACTCATCCAAGCCATTAACAAAAAAGGGGTAAGCCCCAAATTTGGTCCAAATCAGTGAAGTATTTTTTCAGTTATCGGTTGGATATATATATATATATATATATATATATATATATATATATATATATATATATATATATATATATATATATATATATATATATATATATATATATATATATATACTTTTTAACTGAACATGGAAATGAGTTCCAGGGGCCCTTGTCCGCGCTTATTTGAACAAATTTTCGGAACGTCTCATCATCGATACCCCTTTTCTTAACGGAAATTCACTAAAAAAAGAGAAGGGCCTTATATATGAAAAAATAAATGCTTGTAGCTCGTCCCACTATAAACAGATTTTCATAATACGCGCCGTATTATATTGCGGTACGCGTGCATGTACAGTGTGACAAAATAAGGTAAATAATAATAAATTTATTTATTTATGTCGTCTCATCGAGTATTTGTGGTCATTATTCCGAAAATTATTCCTTGTGAAAGTCTATATTTTTGTACAAATGGATTTTTTATTTACATACTGAAGTGCCAAGAGAACGCGTGACCTTGAAAATTTAAAAATTTTAAAAATTTTCATCTGCGGCGCAGAGGGGATCTTTGCCCGCCTGAGCCAATCTTTGCGGCCGCTCGGATTCTGCTTCACCCACTCCCGAAGTCACGAGCCGCCACTGCTAAAATATATCTAGACATAAAATATAATATTTTAGCTCAAATATCTATTGCAATATTGCGAAAATGTGGATAGCTGCCCCTAAGGTATTTACTAAAATTAATTCTTCAATGTATTGTTATTTACTTAACAACTAAAGATATATTAAATTAGAGTTAACAGGCTTTAACAATCTAATGCAGGCAGTATAAAAAGTGAGATGCGTTACATAGATAGTAGGTTCATTTGATATTAAATGTCATCAAACATGGAATTTCCTTTATTGTGAAACACAAAAGGAAAAAATAATTATTCATTACAGATCGAGTCGAGCGCTTATACTGTACGGACGCGTATAGTGTTGTGACTTTTCTAAAACGCCCATAATTTTAATTGAGCCTAATAAATAATTGATATTAAGTAAGTTCTTAGTTAAGTTGAATAATTTAGCCGATAGGTAAGTACTTTGTACATACTATCAAAAAAATCCCTGATAATTAGAGCGCCACGATGGCGAGTGGCGAATATGATGAAGGAGGTGTTACACAATCAGTAATCAGTTTACCACCGATAAGTACAATCGATAATCAAGAAATGTCGGAAAATTTACAATGTAAATCTCATAATACAGACAATTTTACTTTAAATAAATTAGTATACAATAAGTATATACCACAAGAAAATGTAAATACACAGAATAATATCAACCTTAATCAGTATCAGTCGGCTGAAAATCAACAAAAAGCATACATAAACACAGGATTAAGATACAAAAGTACATACACTGGACCGTTTCACTTGTACGTGGAACATGCGGGGAGCCTGAACGTTGGCCGTCTTCATCCGATGAAGGTGGGTCGTTTGCTTGACAATATACCCAGTGAACTGCAGTCTCACATTAACGATGTATTTCCCGTAGGTCGAAACAGAATCAGAATAAATATTAAAAGCGGCAACGCGGCCAAAGCGATTATCAATCTGGATTTATTTGCTAAAAATAACCTTGTAGCATATATCCCACAGCATATCTTGGTTAAAAAAGGTGTAATTATAAATGCTGACACATCTATTAGTGAAGATCTATATTAAAATCAATAATAATTCCTGACATTCCAGTATTGCATGTTAAACGATTAAGTAGGTCAATTAAAATTAATAACGGTGAAACGATTTACATACCCCGAGAGGTTATTATAGTTACTTTTAGAAGACTTAAGTTACCAGAATACATTTTTATCAACCGTGTCAGATGCCAGGTAGATATATACATACCACGCGTAATTCAGTGTTATAATTGTTACAAATTTGGCCATACATCTTCGCTATGTCGCGGCAAGGCAACAAGTTCTGTGGAGAATCTCATGAGCGTAATAGTTGTGACAACACTGTCGAATTTTGTATTTATTGCAAAAATACTAATCACGGATCTACATCTAAAACTTGTCCAACGTACGTAAAACAGAGCAAAATTAAGAGCACAATGACGACGCTAAATATATCCTTTAAGGAGGCTGAGGGCATAGTAAACAAACCATCTTTCGCAAACTCTGTGGTAAATAACAAAAGTTACACAAATTATTATTCGCCATTAATAACATTTCCACAGATTTTTCAACCTTGCCTGCCCCCCAAAGAGATAGAAATATGAATAAAACTGCTGTGTTTAATACCCAACAAAGAAATAGTACTTATAATAATTCTAATACAGACAATAGAAATTACAAAAAGTCTGGACGCAGCAAGTGCGTTATGGTAGTGAATTTTCATAGAAATGATCTGGCACAAAATATTTCATTATAACTTTTTTTTCTTGTAACATAGAAATCTAAATTTTGGTGTATAGTTTACTTTTTATATCGTAAACCTACCTACCAAATTTGGTTATCATAGATTTTATATTTTTTAAGATAAAAAAAATTTTCAAATGAAAACTCAAAATTTTCCCGGAAAACCTCGCCCAATTTTTCTAAATAACGAACTTGTCAAAGCCATTTACAAAAGGAAAGTACATGCCAAATTTTATTAAAATCGGCTCATTACTTTTTGATATATGAATTTTTTTCAAATGAAAACTCAAAATTTTCCCGGAAAACCTCGTCCGATTTTCTTGACTAACAAACATGTCAAAGCCATTTACAAAAGTAAGGTATGTGCCCAATTTTATTAAAATCGGCTTATTACTTTTTGAGATATGAATTTTTTTCGAATGAAAACCTAAAATTTTCCCGGAAAACCTCGTCCGATTTTCCTGACTAACAAACATGTCAAAGCCATTTATAAAAGGAAGGTATGTGCCAAATTTTATTAAAATCGGCTTATTACTTTTTGAGATATGAATTTTTTTCGAATGAAAACTCAAAATTTTCCCGGAAAACCTCGTCCGATTTTCCTGACTAACGAACTTATCCAAGCTATTAACAAAAGAAAGGTACATGCCGTTGCGGTGCTATCGGGGCGGCAAGGCCGCGGACGAGCCCTGAGGGAACAAAAAAAAAAAAAAAAAAAAAAAAAGGTACATGCCAAATTTTATCAAAATCGGCCCATTATTTTTTGAGTTATCGGTGTGATACATATATATATATATATATATATATATATATATATATATATATATATATATATATATATATATATATATATATATATATATATATATATATATATATATATATATATATATATATATATATATATATATATATATATATATATATATATATATATAAACATATAAAAATTGAAACTGACCCCGGATATGGGTTCTAGGGGTCCTAGTTCGCGCTCATTTGCAAAAATTTTTTCAAAATTCAAAAGTCGGGATCTCCCCATTAGTGAATTTTTTCTAAGAAAATTCACTAAAAAGGGAAACCAAGTTCGCCGGTTTCTCCAGAAATCATTCAAGTTTCCCCCAATTTCAATTTTGGCAGATATGCAATAACATCAAACCTCATAAGACTAATCCTGATAACATGCAAAATATTCAAATGAAATTAATACAATCAATAACTAATTTGTTTAAGGAAGTTTCGGGGTTGCTATCTGACAACGTTTCAGGTCGAGACAACTTGGTCACAGCAACATATTTTGTTAAAGATATATTTACTAAAGGTTTTCAAAATGAAGCAAGTCAAAGTTATTCAATGGAATGCTAGGTCTTTAGTGAGTAACAATCTCCTCTTTAAAAAATTATTGGTAGATTCTCGCTATGATATTGCACTTGTGAGTGAAACATAGTATAAAAAACAAAACGTACCAAAATTTACTGGTTATAACATAATTCATAAATGCCGCGCTGACGGAAAAGGCGATGTTGCCTTGCTGATATATGAACAGTTTGCATACAAAATTATTAGTTTTAATAAAAATTTTAACCCTAGATTAGAAATATGTGGAGCATCTATTCATGTAAACAACAAAGAAATTAATTTTGTCTCTCTGTATAGTCCTCCAGATGTGCGGGTAACGGCCAGGGATTATATAAATATTTTTAATCAGGTGAGTGGATCGGTTGTGATAGCAGGAGATTGGAATACTGAACGTGATGTGGGGATTTGGTGTAAACTATCCAGCTGGCGATATCTTGGTTGATGCTCTAGATAGTTTTTCAAATTTAGTAATTCGCAATGAAGGCTCTCGCACCAGGCTTACCAGGCCTGGAGAGGTGGCATCTGCCCCGGATGTGTTATCTCTAGCGACTTGATTGGTTCGTCTGATTGGGTGGTGTGGGATGATCCTTATGGGTCAGACCATCTGCCCATAGTTTTTTTACTTTTCTCTTCTTGCACCGGGTCGGATGCTGTTTCTCCACTGACAAGATGGAAGACTTCCAAAGCTAACTGGGAGCTATATCAAAATATTATAATGTAAAACTTGTCGAAATACTGTTATCATACCTCCACGGAGGACAAAGCAGTTTTACTATTAAACTGTATTACCGACGCTGCAAATAAGAGTATGAAACTCACTAAGCCTTATAGTAAGGCATTAAGTAACACGTGCTGTTGTGATCAAGAATGTACAAATATAAATAAACAACGTTAAGAATGTACAAATATACAGAAACAACGTCAGGAAGCATTTTAATATTACCGCAAAAATATGAACATGAATAATAATATCCAATGCAAAAGGCTAAATGCTTCATGTAAAAAGCTATTTAAGATCAAATCTAAACAAGCATGGTGTAAGTTTACCACTACGCTTATTGCTTATATAAGTGTATCCGAAGTGTGGAATAGAGCCAAAAGTATTAACAAAAATCCCTCCACAATTTTCGCAATTGGCCCTAAAATAATGGACCAACTATCTGACAAAATAGCGCAACCTGATGCTCCCGAATTAATTACTGATAGAAATGATGATCATCCCGTCCACCCGCTAAATCAACCAATCACACTCAAACAACTGGAGTGTAACATTAGAGATAATTCTCATTTAACTCCTGGTCCAGACGGTATTAATTACATGATGATAAAATATCTTCCGGTAGTGGTTAAGGAATTGCTTTTTAATGTAATAATCTGCAGAGGAGACGAATGCATGGCGCCCAAGGATAGCACGGTAATATTTTTGCTAAAACCCAATAAGACTCTAATGATCCAAATTCATACAGACCAATTTCCTTGATGTCCTGCATTCTGAAAACACTTTAGGCTAGAGTAGTATCTAGAACATCATTCAGTGTTACCTTCACATCAGTTTGATTTCCGTAGATTTAGATGCACTGGTGAGTGTTTGAGTAATATAGTCACCGACATACAGAATTGTCATACTGAAAATGGTTACTTAAAAGCTTTCTTTTTAGATCTAAAAGGGCATATGACTCTGTTAAACTGAAGCTGCTGGTAGAAAAAATGTCCTACGTTACAATTCCCAGAAACGTCGCAATAAATATTGTCAAATTATTCTGCAACCGAAAGGTTTTCATAAGCGATAGAAACGCAACCCAGGGACCAAGAACTGTTAGTGTAGGTCTTCCTCAGGGTTCGGTACTCAGTCCCATTTTATTTAATATTTATACTCATATCTTACATCGGGTACCTAATAACCAAATACGTCTCCTCCAATACGCAGACAATTTTTGCATATACGTTCAAGAGGAGTCATACGTAAACACAATAATTTTTTTTGTAAAGTTCGTTGGTTCCTTTAATAAATTAATATACTCACATGGTTTTAATCTATGTACGGAAAAGTTAAAAGTAGTAACATTTACAAGGCATAGAATGCCAAATACTCAGAGTATACAGTTAGGGGATCTCCAATTACTTTGTTTTTTTCTAGATCAAAAACTAACATGGCGAAATCATATCGAACATATATTCAACAAAGTAGAGAAAAGTCTTAACATATTAAAATACACGACTCGTACAAATTATGGATCTGATGTATCGGTTGGTATAATGTTTTATCGATCCTATACAAGATCTGTTATTGAATATGGATAAATTTTTCATGGCTCAGCTTGCAATACTTTACTGACTAAAGTCGACAGGCTTCAATACAAACCCATGAGAATTATAACTGGAACTATAAAATCGACCTCAGTGGCAGCACGCTTGGCTATTAACAGCGAACAGCCCTTATATATTAGAAGGTTTTACTTATCGGCTAAGTTCATGATTAAAAGCTTAACGCTGCAACCTAACCTATCCAACAGCATACAAAGCTTAGCTATCTCACACCTCAATCATACATATTGGCAAAAAAAGAATTCACCCCCTTGTGTGAAGCTCCATTACAGATCCATAGCCGGCAGTTGTACCATACACACTCAGTATTCAGAGAGAATATCGAAATACTGCATTCAATTCCTAAAGTTATCATACCAAAATATGGCGGCACCTCGTCACGTTTTCAACGAGCTATCAGAGGAATATGAGGATTATATATATATATATATATATATATATATATATATATATATATATATATATATATATATATATATATATATATATATATATATATATATATATATATATATATACACTGATGGGTCCAAATAAGATAACTATGTAGGATACGCAGTATTTCATGAACAACAGCAGACATTTAATTTTTTTAAATTACCAGCTATTACTAGCATATATACCGCAGAATTGGTTGCCATCCAAGAAGCATTACAACAGATCAAGCAGTCAAGTTACAATAAATTTTTTATATTGACAGATTCCTTATCAGCATTAAAGGCGATCTTGCTCTCAATTATATCTATATTTAGAAACAACTTAGTCCTTAAAATAATCTCGTTACACTACGAAATCTGGACGCAACATAAAACTGCACGTTTAGTGGGGGTAAAAGGACATGCCAAATTTCGGGAAACGAACTAGTTGACTCCGCAGCACTGAACGCAACCACAGATGAAGTAGATTTTCAAATAATGATGTCTGATATCTTGGTAAATAAAGCTAAAGTTATTTCAAAAAGAATGTTCAAATTTTATTGGTACAAGATTAAGTCAAATGCTACCAGTCAGTTTAACAGTATATATCCTTTTTCGACACAGTTACCACTGCATAAACAGACAGTCCTACCCTGAAATATATTAACTCCCCTAAACCGTTCGATATTTGGGCACGGCACTTTTCCGAAACATATGTTTAAGTTGGGATTGAAAAACAGCCCCGACTAGGATTGCGATGGGGCAAGTACCGGCGACTTGGGACATTTAATTTTCTCTTGCAGATTTCACAATCAACAAAGAGAGGAGCTTTTTAGGAATATGCTCACCGAAAATATTTGTTTGCCGTTAAATGCGGCTTCCCTTCTATATTTTTCTCTTAGAAATAAAAAGATATTGTTTGCAATAATGAAATTTATTAAAAATGCAAAACTGTTTAACTACCTGTAAATTTACTCTTTACTCCTAACAAGTTTTTTTTAGTAATAGGTAGGGTAAGTAGATTAAGAAAGATGCTACTGTCTTTCCATGTGTTAATACCTATGTTTCCCGCGGCCTGTGTGTGGTGTCTTTAAGTCGTCATAATAGACCCTGTGACGTGAAGAGTGTCCCCGTTGCTATCCTTAGGCTAATAACATTTCATAGTAGGGATAAGAGGGTAATATCATATATTTTAAATGCTCATTTTTCAACATCTAATATACTGTTTAATATGTGTTAATTTATATATCCATGTGTGTATGCTTGTATTGTATATATATATATATATATATATATATATATATATATATATATATATATATATATATATATATATATATATATATATATATACAGTGTGGAACAGCCAAATGGAATAAATTCGATAACGGATAAATGAGGGCGTGTTGGGAAAAACGCTTGGACACGTCGATTTGTATTTTTAACTGCGCATCTTTTTCAAGAAAAAAAAATTATATAGGGTGCGTCATGTGACAGTGGCCAATACCAACTTTCTTATTTTAAATACAAGCCCCTGTATATTATTAATTTTTTGGATTCTTCAGAAAATTCTAGACATAATTCATGTACAATGTCCTATACCTATCTTCAACTGTTTCGGAAATATTAAGTATTTTCAGATTTATTACAAAAATTAACATTAAAAATAGAAAATTATTTTATTTCACAAATTCTAATAAGAAATACTGATTATTCCTTAATAATTTAAAAAAACAAAAAAAAATTAATGTCAATGTAGTAAATGTTCAAAATGCTCGCCACGAACATCTTGGTAACATGCTAATCTGGTATAGAAATGTCTTCTAACATTACTCAACATCTCAGGCGTGACTGATCTAATCGCAAGCGTGATTCGTCTTTTTAAGTCATCTAAGTTGAGGGGCTTAGTTTTGTATACAATACTTTTGACATATCCCCACAAAAAGTAGTCTAATAGCGACAGATCAGGAGATCGTGCTGGCCATTCTATCGATCCGCGCCTCCCTATCCACCGATTTGGAAAAATTTGGTTCAGGTACTGCCGGACATTGATTTGGTAATGGGGCGGTGCTCCATCTTGCTGAAACCATATTTTATTGGCAGGAACTTGTGGGTTTGCTGGATCTGGATATAAGTTTGTCAAAGTTGGCACGACATTATTTTGGAGCAGTTCTAAATATTTATCCCCATTCAAGTTGCCATCAATGAAAAAGGGACCTACGATATGATTTCCAACAATTCCTGCCCAAACATTAACTTTTTCAGGATATTGCGTATGTTCCTCTCTCATCCAATGAGGATTCTCATTAGACCAATAGCGGCAATTTTGACGATTAACATGACCGTGAAGTGTAAATGTGCTCTCATCAGAAAACAAAACATCTTCTAATTGGATCACATTGTTATCTAACATTGCCATCATTTGTTCACAAAAATACGTTCTCCTATCGAAATCGTCCTCCATGAGCTCCTGAGTTGGTATCATTTTATAGGGATGCATTTTACTTTCCTTTAATGTTCGAAAAATTGCTGTGTGGCTAACGTTGAATAGTTCAATCATTTGTAGAATGGTTATTTTGTGCATTTCTGTTAAATGAACCATTTTTCTGATATTATTACGTACAGTTAACGAAATTCAAACGACAATAGCACTGACACTAATCACTACTGTCATGCAGGCAGCAACAAGTTGCTAAGGCTACGAGTTTTATACGAACAGAAAGAAAACTGTTTTTGTTTTTGTTTCATTTCATATCAGTAAAAAGAAACGCAGGAATGGTTTTTGTTTACTTTCTCATTATCAAGAGCT
Source organism: Tillus elongatus (assembly GCA_964006375.1). Classification (NCBI taxonomy): domain Eukaryota; kingdom Metazoa; phylum Arthropoda; class Insecta; order Coleoptera; family Cleridae; genus Tillus; species Tillus elongatus. The sequence continues at coordinate 77,507,285 of OZ023264.1, forward strand.
GAATGGGAAATAATTATTGAATGCAATGTAGCGAATTTGTGAAATAAAATAATTTTCTATTTTTAATGTTAATTTTTGTAATAAATCTGAAAATACTTAATATTTCCGAAACAGTTGAAGATAGGTATAGGACATTGTACATGAATTATGTCTAGAATTTTCTGAAGAATCCAAAAAATTAATAATATACAGGGGCTTGTATTTAAAATAAGAAAGTTGGTATTGGCCACTGTCACATGACGCACCCTATATAATTTTTTTTTCTTGAAAAAGATGCGCAGTTAAAAATACAAATCGACGTGTCCAAGCGTTTTTCCCAACACGCCCTCATTTATCCGTTATCGAATTTATTCCATTTGGCTGTTCCACACTGTATATATATATATATATATATATATATATATATATATATATATATATATATATATATATATATATATATAGATATATATATATATATATATATATATATATATATATATATATATATATATATATATATATATATATATATTTGTTATTTTGTATGCAAACATTGCAATCCGGGAGACATGAGACATCAGCGCCCACTTACATGTGCAGCGGTATAAATTGAACATTAATGCATTACTGTGCCCGAGTTGTTTTAGAATCTGATGTTACAAAAGGACATTAATAAATGCTTCGCAGATGATGGTATCCCATTTTTGTTATCTTTTTAGATATCTTTACCTAGAATTATATTTTTGTGTGCACATAAATCGGGATCTTCTATAACTTGGTAGGCATTCTGGTTAATCGCTCTGACAAACAACTAATAATCCGCTGTTACATTTTAGTTAAGGTGAATTTAATTTAGGTGGCTTATAGTCTGAAATTTGGTAGCTTTGAGATTCCTTCTTAGTTAACTACACGATCATAAATTTATTCTGGTGTTTTTTTAATATTTGTGCAAATCATTTCTTTTCCAGGCAAATTGCTGGTAGTATCCTACGCTTGGGATGGCAACGCGCTGCCTGGCAATGAATTTTGGATAGGATCTTTATCTGGTAGTGGTGATCCAGCGGCAGCATCATCTACACAAGTGGCAGAGCTCCATAATGCACACATCAATCCCAAAGTTTGTGGTGATAATCTTAGAGTTGTCACTCCTGGCGGTGTCTTGACATTCGAGGATTACAAGAATAAAGTCATAACAGATATAAATCAAGCAAAAACTGATTAAACAAAATATTTATTATATTATGTGACTCCGATCGACTATTTTTTAAATATATCTCTTTGTATTTTTATAGATTTCTAAGCACTTATATATGTACTTTTTTAATTATATTTTGCCTATATAATACAATTTTTATTAGAGGGAACGGGGGTTTACAGAAGTTACGCATTGAAAATAAAACCTACTTAATACCAAGAGAAAAATGAAAAAAATGTTTTTCTATCCTGTTCGCCTTTTGACATTGAAATAGAATTGTATGTAATGATGTAATCAATAAAGTTTATTATTATTATTAATACCAAGAGAAAAATGAAAAGAGAACTCTCTATATCCATGTTTAATATTGAACGATAATCTACAACTAAAAACTGAACCTATAGCTTGTTAGATTGTCTTTGATGTAACTATAGTTTTCGTTTAGACTTTTTCGCTGTTACCTATAAGGTACTTTATTTAAACTGGTTTAATAATTCCAACAATATAACATATTCTATAGATTCTATAGGAAGTGTTAAATAATTAACGTTCTTTTTTATCCCACTAAACGCACTGATATGGCTTTGCCTGAAAATTACAGAGGCTGATCTGCCTTGGAATAACGGGAGCCATGGCATCAAGCCCTACAGCTGCAATAGAGGCAATGCTGAATCTTACTCCACTGCAGATATGCGTGAAGAGAGCAGCACTAAGTGCCTCAAGAGTATTTCAAGCAGAGAAATTCACGCCAGGAGGCTTAGTTGTCCACTTGAAGATCCTTAAAGTTATTCCATTAAAGTCACTCGCCAAGCCAACAGATCAAATGACAGCTAAACTGGACTTAATAGTTCAATTTGACGTGGTCTTAAGTGACCTCCAACCTCCAAGCATGGGACAGGCTGACAGAAAACTCATTTGTATGGCATACAGACGGGTATATACAAATGAAGAAAGCGGACTGGAAATAAGATGACCTCGCTAAGTCTCTAGGGAAAACTTCGACCATCTTCCAAGCAGAATTGTTTCCTTTCTCTGTGGACAGGAGTGCATACCAAGAATATTCGAAAATAGATATATCTACATCTTCTCAGACAGCCAGTAAGTAGTAGAGGCACTAAAATATTTCAAAACCGAGTCTAAACCGACCTCGGAATGCCGAAATCCTTGAAGCGACTGGACGAGAACAACAAAGTAACTTTGATGTGGGTCCAAGGCATCGAAGGAAACGAGAAAGTAGATAGCCTTGTTGTGGACTAACAAAACGCCATCTCAGAAATGAACTTGATACCTGGGAGACGAACCAAATGGCATGCTGCAGGAAAACGCCAGGTTCCAAGCAGGCCAAACGGTTTATTATACTTGGATTGAACAGAAACAACTTGAGAATATTCACAGAACCTTTCACAGGATACTCCCCAGTAAGGTATCACTTTATGAAGATGGGCAAGGCGGACAGGAACACTGCAGATACTGCACTGAAGCAGTAAAACACGTGCTATGCAACTGCATGGCTCAGTTATGCAAAAGGCTCAAATACCTTGGAGGGGTGACCTTAGCACCCCAGGAAATAAGTAAAAGAGCCCACAAAAAGATAACAGACTCTGTGAGAAGTGTGAAGATTTTGGGCAATTATTAGAAAAAAGTGTCATACACAAAAGACCTTTTGGGGTCGCAGCGCTGAGAGGCCAAAGCCCTATTACACCACTCATTGACAATCTACATGGCTTTGCATACGACGTTTGTTTTATAAGTTAATATCATTTTTGGATGTATCTGATGCGTCATTGCTATAAGCTCACTTCTGTAAAGGAATAATAATGACATATTGAATAATAAATCGCGTTTATTTCATTAGGAGTATGCAATGTCCCTCAAATGTCACAGCTTGTAAATCTGCTGTTGGTAATATCCTCTTCAAAAGATTAAAAAGGAAAAACAAAAAATACCACACATAGCAGAGTTCAACTTAATACCTACTCTACTCAACCATCGGCGGTAAACAAAGAGACATACGTAAGGTAAAAGCATACAAATTGTTAAAAGAAAAATGTTAGATTACAGTATTATTTATTCTACGAAAATAATTTAAAAAGGATGCAAAAGACTACGGGGAAGAAGGACCTTATTTATGTCCGTCAACCGATATTGACATCTACGCGAAGAAAATGTACTTTGAAAAGTGGCAAAAACATTATAAAGCAGACCGAGTTGGTAAATTCTACAAACAGCTTCAACCAGACTTACAGAGAAGGCTATAATTCTACAACACCGATTTAAAAAAATAATGGATCCGCATTATCTGTAGACTCAGATTTAACCATTTGCTAGTTCCAGCCTATCTAAACAAAATCAACCTAAGAACGAGTCCTTTGTGTGAGTGTGGTGAACTGGGCGATTCAGAACATATGTTGCTGCAATGCCCCTTGAATCTTGCCAAGATAGATGCCTATGTAAGTCATATCTATAAAATGAAAATAGTGCAACTACCATTCAATTTAATGAGTTTACTACAGGGAAGAAACTTAAACATATACAAATTGTTAATAGACCTGATAAAAGAAATTAGAATAAAAATATAAAATTGTCTGCATCGTATTAGAAATAAGAAATTAAAATGTGTAATGTATATAACTTTAAAATATTAAATTTAACTTCTACTGTCTATTCCACTGTGATTATACCTGTGAATTCGTGGTCCGTCTTGTGTGTCTAGAAGTGGCCATGACAGACCCCTTGGTCCAAGTGTCCCCGTTTATAATCCCTAGTAAATAGATTAAAAAAAAGTGTAAACAGCTCAAAAAAAGAATATCCGTCATATTTAAAACAAACAAAAACACAGAAATATTGTATGAAAATATATAAATATATAGTGTAAACAGATCAAAAATAAAAGAATATTCGTCATATTTAAAACAAAACAAAAACACAGAAGTATTGTATGAAATTATATAAAAAGTATCACAAAATGTAGACTAATATCTCTGTTATGTATGTATGTATATATGTGTATATATGTATATATCAAAAGAAAAGTAGCATACAGATGGGATCCAAACCAAGAAGCCGGAAAAAATGTGCGAATGGTCTGACGACCGCAGCCAGGAAAGAAGACAACACACACACGATGCAAAAATAAAATCACCGGTAGAAAAGCACACCATTCGTAATAGCACCCATAATCTCCGTCCCCTATTCATGACACATTGCAGCTGTCTTTTTAACTTAGAAGCGGGCAATGTTTTTGACCTATAGGGCAGAAAATTGTAGTTTTATTGAATTGTAGACAATTGCTCTATTACAGAGTACTGTGCTGTGATGAGGTACACTTGCACAAGAAACAAAAGAAGTTAGAAAAGATGTACATTAAAGATCAGGTTATGAGAAGGGTCGCCAAATGCAGGGTCCATCTATTTCCATCCATCACAGTTGTGACATTTTTTGAGAAATGCGATCATACCTCCTGAGGTGATAAATCAATCGACAACAATGATTTTGAAAAACTTAAACAATTTTCTTACCTGTCTCATCCGAACAGAAGCTATAAACAGGGCCACATTAATGAAAAATATGCAATACTAAACGCTCATTGAGGTTCTTGCGAATATCACGACTATGAAAATATTTATTAAAATTTAAGAGACATACGACTTACTTAATAATTTAGTAATGTATTCCCTAAATCGAAGATTCAATTTCAGAATTACACCCAAGTTTTTGGCAGTCAGCAATGTGAGTCATAACCATTTCTATTTTTGCCCTTAGTTTTCACACCAAAAACAGTTTAAAGAATTTATTGGAAATTATATAAGTCGAAAATGGGGGTCAAGGAGTCGCGGGCCAAAGGATTCCAGGTGGCAAGCTGAGGAAGTGGAAACAACAACATAAACTTTCGATTAAGCTTTCCCCAAGACCGTCATGCGCGGTGAAAAGCCGCATCCTGCACAAGGTGACCCTGCTGATAACTAAACATGACGGATCTAGACAAGGAGGTCGAAATAAACTCCCCCAATCTACGGTGTCACGTGACCCGTGCCTAGTGATGGATGGCACCAGGGTGGACGTGGGGGCTAGGACGATCCCCCCTCTTGCCCGTCGCTGGGTACGCCCGAGACATGGACGTTTCGATTTACCTACTTTTATCTTTTATCTGTTTGCATGTGTATTAAACATAGACATCAGAAAATCAATAAGTGTACGGCCTCAGATGACGCTGGAGATGAAGAGCATACCACAGGCCATAGTATAGCGTAAAGTGGATATCAGCTAAACAGGACACATAATGAAGTGCAAACCGCTATGCGTATGCTGGAGTTTGAAAAGAAAATAGTAATAGCAAAACATTAATTGTTTGAATACAGACGTAGATACTATATCCTGTATTTAGTAATTAATTCGAGTTATTATTACTGAAAGTTTCCACGAGCCATGGTCTTGACACTTTCGAAAAAAACACTCAATACGCAACTAGCCGCTCAGATATTTCGAATAAAGTTCTAAAAACTATCCGCTAACTGTCAGCTAACCTGCTTGTAAAATACGCTCTTGCCGCAGTATATGTGGACATTTTCATAATATTGTACCATTGCATTAAATTCTCCTTTACCAAATCATCTATCCTAATCGGTTGTTAGCATCGTACACATTGTGTGGTACACTGAATTAGCGAATTTTTCTTAATGAAAATTCGCTAATATTTATAATTGTAAACAACGTAAGTATGTTTTAGAAAGTATGTAGAATGAAATCACAAATGAAAAATTACATCAACAACTTTATACAAACTAAAAGAAACGGTTGCTTTTGAGTAACACATTTTACTGTTTAACGGTATTAATTCATGAATTTCCGTAAGCCTGTTCAACACAGAGCAGATCAAAGTGATGTTTTCCTTTGGTAGAGTACCTAAGTGAAAGTAGGTGAAGACTTTAATGAACGGGTTGCTGAGGTGTTTTAATAGCAGAACTTTTCGCTTCTTGAAATAGACGATCTGGTAATTCGAGATGCAAATCTACAGGGACAATCAAAGAGTGTATGAAACACGCTTTAAATTTGGTAGAAAGATAGAATGCCGAGCAAAGTTTAAGGGTCAGTCCAGAAAAGCCAATGGTAGTTATATTTACTAGGAAAATAAATATTTAAAGAGTTCACCTTGCTTCCCCAAGGTAATGAAATTCGGTGTTGGAGGAGGTAAAATACCTGGGAACCACCGAATGTACGACAAAAACTGGAGCCTAAAGCCCTTAATGGTACGTTGGTTGTACACCAGGGTTGTAAAGCCTGCAATAACCTAGTATGTTGACTATGATAATAGCAGTAACCCAGTAAACACATGTTCGTTAATTAAACGTTTAAGAGGAAACTGCTACCTTACGTTTAATTTTGGTAAAAATGTCGCCCGAATAAACATATAATTAAACCAATATAAAAACGTTTTTTATACAAGTGTTTTAACGTTTAAATATACGCTTTTCTTACATGTTTATTAACAAGGATTTTACAACGTTAATTTAACCATCATCTGTAATGGAGAATATACGTTTATAATTACTGTTTATCAACGGGAATTTGTAACGTTAAACTATTTGCCGTTAATAACGTAAAATATACATTTTTTATACATGTTTATCAACAACGGTTTTGCACGTTACACTGCTTGTATTAACGACGTATAATAAACGTTTGAATTACAACTAATACATACCTACAAAATGGTAGTTTTTCAACCCAGCTGACAGCAGAAGATGAGTACGATTAATTTTTTGACGATGGCAACTTATAGGACAAACGATCATTAGGTGTAGAAGTGTCAAACTGGACTCCATTGCGGTGTAGATACTTACTTTAAGTGTTCATTGTTCATCAAAACTTCAAAACTTGCTACTCTGCTAAATTTTATAAACCTACCATTGACAAATTATTATTTATGTTTATAATTTTAAATTGGCTTTATAAGAATGGATTAGATCACAAGTTAAATGTCGAATAAAAATTACTTTATTTAAAAAACAAAAATATATTTCAAAAAACTTACATTTCATTATCAAAAAACTAAAACAATTAATACCACATTCTAAAAATATAACAAGCTTCTTCAATCATAGCGTCTTAATCATGAAATAAAAAATATATTTCCTAAATTTTTTGTCAACTTCTTAACCAAAAAAAGTATTGCTCCATTAGCTTTTCGCTCTGGACATTTTCGAAGTAGCTAATTTCAACCAATCCTTAACAGCACAAAAGATTTCTCTGTCGCTTCTTTCAGGTTGGGGAAAATTTAGCTTTGCAGCATCTAAAATTATAAACTAATAAATAAAAATAAATAGGTCATGAAATTGTGATTACCATACTACTGCCATTAGTCTCGTGGGTTCGAATGAATATATATACATATATATATATATATATACATATATATATATATATATATATATATATATATATATATATATATATATATATATATATATATATATATATATATATATATATATAGGTGTACATGTATCGTGCAAATTAAATTAAATTAAACTGGGGAAAATAAACAAATACATCAGAATTTATAAATGCTAAACTCACAGCTAATCATTATTACTCTCATTCGAAAGTTTGATTCACGAACAATCAAAATACAGGAAAAAAAGGTGTATTCATAAACGTTAAATATATGTCTAATGCCTCAATAAAATTAAACTTGAAAATATGAGAAATTAACCAACATGGCCGATTTTAAACACGCCGGCTAAATTCATAAGTCCCAATTATTTATTCTACCTAATAACGCTATATAGCAATCAAAATACAAGAAATGTGATTAACTTCGACAACTTTTGAAGACAATTATTACATATTGTGATACAACTTACCTTGACCTAACATCAAGATATAAAACTTGACACTTACAGCTGCACTAACTGTACCTATTTCCAAAACTTTTTAGGGAAATCGCTACAGGATGATAATCATTCTTTGTAAATGTGTATAAAACAATTATAAATTATAAAACAGACCACCATTCACCATAACATACAAGTGTCACGTACTGAATATAATATTTAATAACATCTAATTCTAAACACCATGTTTACACACTGCACGCCATCACATCACCTGTTCTGTTTCTATTTCCATTCGTTGTTTGTTATCGTTGAGCATGCGCACAAACACTTACTAATTTACAAGGACATAAGTAGAATATTAAATCTGTTTTATGTATTACACAGTGGAATGCAAAAGACAAAATAGCTCCTTTCAAAACATACCCGCATTGTCGAATACCTCTCAGATTGATTATGTGACAAAAAAAAATTAAAAAGCCAGGAAAAAATGTAACCTATACCTATAGATACATAATATAAAATATATCACATAAAATATCTCACGCTTAAAAAATATCTAGTAAGATACGTATATTTTATGTATAAATCCCTACTTCATGTATGTTTTTTATAGGCGAACCTTGTTGAAACTACGTCTAAATATTATGTTTAAAAACACTTAATCAATAACGTCTTTTACAACGATAAATTGTTAAGTACTTTGCTTTTTTTAACAAAAATTAGAAAAATATTGGTTTTAAATATATCGTTTATATCACATAAAATATCTCTCGCTTAAAAAATGTCCGGTAATATACGTATATTTTATGTATGAATCCCTTACTTCATGCATGTGTTTGATAGGCGAACTGTGATGAAACAACCTTTAAATATTATGTTTTAAAACACTTAATTAATAACGTCTTTTACAATGACAAATTGTTTTGTTGCTTTTTTTACAAAAATTAGGAAAACAGTTGTTTTAAATATAACGTTTATATCACATAAATATCTCTCACTAATAAAATGTCTGATAAAATACGTGTATTTTATGTATGCATCCAAACTTCATGTAGGTTTTTGGTAGGCGAACTGTGTTGAAACAACGTTTAAATATTTTACTCTTCGTCAATTAGATCTTTTCAATGAGAAAATTTTTATGCTTTTTTTTTCACAAAAATTAGGTAAATACCTGTTTTACATATAACGTTTATACCACACAAAATATCATTCGCTTATAAGATGTTTAATAAAATACATATATTCAACGTATTAATCTCAACTAAACGTAGTTTTTTTGATAGGCGAAATGTGTTGAAATAACGTTTAAATATTATGTCTAAAAACTCTTCATAATTAACGTCTTTACAACGAAGAAATGGTAACGTTGCCTTTTTAGCCTGGAATTCAACGTTAATTTTTATAACTGATAACGTTTTTTTAACGGTCTTTGCGTAAAATAGACAGTGCCTAGTGACGACACCGCAGTCATATAGTCAAATGTGTCAGGGCCTGTGACGCGTGGGTCATCTGGGGGGTATAAAAGGAGTTACCAGAGTATTCTCTCTTCAGTTTGAGTCCAGTTACTGAAGAAGCTATGGTTAACGAAACGTCTATTAACTCACTAAGTGAGTAGCGACAAAGCCATTCAGGATTCCCAATGCATTTCATTGGAGATACAGTAGTGTAGATAAGTCATGTGTGGCACAACATATTTCGGTTAATAACGACCACATTGATAAGAAAAATATGAAACTTAATACAGTTAAATGTTAGACAGCAAGTGATGCTTGATATGTATGAAAGCATTTATATTTCTAGAGAAATGCAAAACAAAAGTTCCTTAAATCTAGCGCCACTGATCTCCAGTCCCCTAATTGCCCGCGCTGCCTTTGAATCAGATCAACATTCCGAAACCTGTCAGGTAAAGTAATAAAGGAAGTTCAATAACCTCGTCCGGCAGTAAAGATATAATACATAGAAAATGTGCCTGCGATTTAAATCTCCCTCTCGGTATCGTTCTTTACCTAAGAAGCAATATAAATAGATGGTATTGTAGCAGAAAATAGTTCTAATTCTTGATCCTCTGATGACGCTAACTTTGTTAGTGAAACGATCTTCAGGTCTTTAAAAAGATGTGTTGTGGTGATTTGAGTTCGCCAAGTGAACTTATCAGTGCGCATCACAGGGTCCAATCTTCACTTACTGCGAATACATTGTCAAATCATATCACCTTGAAAGACAAGTTTTATTTGCTCATACCTATTTAGTTCCTCTTCAGTTTCTTCTATCATTTTAAAGGAGTTCTTTGAGGTAAACATACTTCGCGACACAACAGCGAGCTCGAAAATCGAGCGAGTACCGGATCCGAACACCGTCAAAAGCCTGATTACATTTAGTAAGAGTGAAGCCAAGTATCTTAGCAACACTAAACTGAAGGTACCATTTCATACCATTTCTCTTTGCGGTAAACTTAATTTTCGTTTCAACAGAAATTATGTAAGCGTTACTACAGTACTGACATAAAGATCAAACATTAAGGTACGTAACATGCTTTTATTTTTCAGTGATAAAATTAAGTTGGGGCTGATAGATAAAATAGCATTGGTATATTATAAATATGACTTGTATGCGATACCATCACTTATCACTCTGATATAGCAACAAAGATGTATGCTTTGTTAAAACAGCTCCAAACTTAGAAAAACCTAAACGGATTAATAAATAATGTGACCAAGAAAGGAGATTTTTTCGATAACATTAGTTTGACATATCTACGAGTGTTCCTGAATTGACAATGTTCTCTATGTGATTATATAAACATGTATTTCGAGAAGTCTAAATCTGTTGAAGCCTATCAGGTAAAATGATTTCAAAAAAGTTTTTGCTGCCAAAACACTGCCTTTCTTAGATTACGAAGAGTTTAAAGAACGAGCTCTATGGATTGTCAGAATCAGAATGAGCAAATGAAATCTTCACGGTGGACATCAAAGTAGAGTTTATGAGGAAAGACAATTTTCCAAATAAAACTGGTGCTTACTGTTTGATTATTAATGAACATGTATTCAAATGTAAACCTCTAAGTATCACTATGAGAACCATTATGTAATCATTTAATATTATAATAGCTAAGTATACAAGAAATATTATTAATTCTAATAAACCAATGGTTTTAATTTTCTGGCTTCTCTTTTCAACATTTTAAATTTGTTACTTTGACACTAAAGACCGTTTACCGACAAAAAGCAAGTCATAATATGTTTATATTTTATTCGCTAAGAATAACGATAGCTCACACTTGAAATTTGAAGGTCAATAAAAAAGTCTGGATGCAGCAATTGCGTTATGGTAGTGAATTTTCATAAAAATGATTTTAATAGCAAATATGTCTTTTTAAGAAAGCACGCATCAAATTTGCTTACCAGTAGAACATGTATAGGCGAAACATAATGTACCAATTGTCATCAAAATAAGTTTATTTTTAAAATGTACAAAGATGTTTCGAAAATAAACTTCAAATGTTTCCGAAAAACTGTTTTCCCGGCCAACGAACCTTATAGGTTAATAGAAAATTGAGCTATCCAAATTTGAAGCATTTTAAGAAAATTCGCTACCATAACGCACCTGCTGCGGCTAGAATTTATTATTGGCCTGGCTAGTGTGGAGTTATGTGCGTATGTACTTTACAATTTTACTTGTGGACTTTATCTTTTAAATTTCTGTGCTGTTGCTTATTTGTGGTTTTTGAATATTTTTCTATTTACTTTTAATTGTACAGTGTTGTATTTATTTAAACATGTATTAGGGTTAGCATTTTGTGTAGTTGCCTATTATATATATATATATATATATATATATATATATATATATATATATATATATATATATATATATATATATATTTCCAAATCTTATTTTACAGTTTGACATTGAATTTAATTAGTCAATTTGTTATATGTTGTTTAGTTTGCTGTTTTTGTTTTTGTTTTTATCTTTTTGATTATATATTTGCATATATTTTTATACTTGTAATATAATATAGTGTATTGTCTGCTCTTTACTGCTGTAAGAGCAGGGGTAACTTTGTAACGATGTGATACGTCTCGCTCTTTGCCTAGAAAATATTTCGTTTAAATAGTGTTAAGGCTCACGTAGAAGTACATTATAGGTATTTCTGTGAGTGGACTTTGTTCTTGTATTTTTTGTTTTGCTCTACATCTCCTTTTCTGTAATTCTGGTGGTGATAAACATAAACTTGGACTTTGATGGCAATGTAGCGGGTGACGCTTTGCCAGGAGGGGTGCCGGGGTGAACTATATCGAACCGGAACCTGCGCTGGCAGTATCCTTATGCACAGCGAAACGCACCTTAAGGACCTGGACAGATCGAAAGATAATCAAACAATGGCAAAATCTCTCAGGATAAGCACATTCTAAGGTCTTCATAAATGGAATTTCAGAGTTAGGGGTTAAAAAACTTCTAGAGTTGAGCATTGAAAAGGCAAGAGCTCTCCTCGACCTGCCGCTGGCGTCACCACCTGCACATAATTGGGCTTGAAGAAGAAACCGAGTGCCGACTGTGTATGAAGAGTGACGAAAAACATCAGAACACCTGCTGTGTTCCTGTCCAGCTGCGGATAGGACAATACATTTGCTCTTTGGCAAGAGCCAACTTGCTTTAGAAGATGTGGGTCAACTTTCGCCCTCAAAAATTAGCGATCTCTGTAAGGGGCTGGCCTTTATTAGTGAAATATTAGACAATTAGGTGTTAGCCACAATATACCTTAAGATCGCAGTGGAGGGACTCAAATGGCCCACTCACAACATAACCTAACCTAATGCTTAAATGTTCCATCTCCACATTTGAATTATATCATGGCACATCTTGGTCACATCAACTCTCTTCCTAAAGAATGCGATAGATGTATTACATCTGTTCTCTTTAGAACACGGGCAGTGGCGTATAGAAAAACTCTATGGGTGGCATTGTACACTGAACATGGGGGAGGGTCGAGGTGTCTAAAATTTTTGAGACAAAAACACGATTTTTAGCTATCGCGTGGTATCAGTTCAAAAGTCTCTTCAAATAAAAACATGATTGAAAGAATATTAGTAGTAAACCACAATTAAATTTAAACTGCATAAGACTTATAATTATCTTAATCGACTTTTGCGGTGCCCCCCATATCATATCATCTTAAAGTAATTTTCACAATTGCAATTTTAATTAGATATATAGAAAAACTAATATCCTCATACTAAATACAAATATAGGTACTTTTTCTCTGGCTTCACAAATGCTTGTTTTCTTCTCTGTAACAGGACTCCCTAAGTAAGGACAACCACAAATAATGAATTGATATTCTAATATAATTTATTTTCATCTTTTTATTAGTGAATTTTTATTTAAAAAAATTCACTAATAGAGAAGTATCGATGGTGACTTTGCAAAAATTTTTTCAAATGAGCGCGATTTAGGACCCCTAGAACCCATATCCGGGGTCAGTTTCAATTTTTATATGTTTATATATATATATATATATATATATATATATATATATATATATATATATATATATATATATATATATATATATATATATATATATCCAACCGATAACGCAAAAAATAAATAACCGATTTCGATGAAACTCGTCAAGTGCCTTTCTTTTGTTGATGGTTTGGATGAGTTCGTTATCCAGGAAAATCTGACCAGATTTTCCGGAAAAATTTTGAGTTTTCTTACAAAAAAAATTTTTTTCTTCGAAAATTACAAAGATATTTTAATAAAATTTAGTGAATATATTGCCTAGAGGAAGACCTTACTACAAACCAAAATTAAACTTTCTAAGTTTATATAAAATTGAGTTTTTTTAATTTTAAGTTTTCTTTTGAAAAAAAATTTTTTCTCCGAAAATTACAAAGTTTTTTTAATGACACTTGGTTGATATGTTGCATTAGGAAAGACCTTGCTACATACCAAAATACAACTTTGTAAGTTTATAGAAAATAGAGTTATTCAAGTTTGAAGCATTTAATACAAATTCACTACCATAACGCACTTACTGCGTCCCGAACTTTTTTATTTCTAAAAGGGCATATCCATATCAATGTCAATAATGAGTAGGTAGGCAAGACCCACTAACAAGATAAAAAAGTATACAAGTAACGTTTCTTAATAATAATAATAATAATTGTTTATTGGTGTCTTTGCACAGTGGTGCATTACACAGGTCATGTAATTATGCGTACAAACGAAATCACAAAAGTGATAACATACATCTTATTCACAAATATACATACAAATCAGCAGCATAGGTCAAAACACACAATTAAAACCTGCATGAATATACAGAAAAAAAAGTGGATTAACATCCAAACAAAAAACAAAACAAAAAAAACAGCACAAAACAGAACAAGTCAACAAAAGTCCCGCGATACAACAATATCGATGCAACTGACGTTATAAAAAAAATGATAAAAGTAGCATGGCGTGGGAGCGTTTATTTTATAAGATAAGCAAAATATTCATCAAATGAATAAAAAGCATTGCTTATTAAATGTTCTTAATGGCAGACTTGAATTTGTTGTAATGTAAATTTCTTATATTATGGGGGAGTTTGTTCTAAAATTTCATTCCATAGTGGTTGGTTCCGTTCCTTGTTCTTTAGCGCGTGAAATCGACTGTGAAGTTATCTTTACCGCGCGTAAGATGACTGTGAATGATACTGTGCCCAGTGAAGTCTGATTTGTGGCACTTAACATATAAAAGACACTGCAAAATATAGACACAAGGTATTGTAAGTATCTGAAAGCTTCTAAAGTGGCCACGACAGTCATCTTTATACCCCAAACCGCCCCCATTCGGATTGCCTTACGTTGGATTGCCAAAACAAATTCAGAGTGTGGTGAGTGTCCCCATACCAGAATGCCATAAGTTAAGACACTATGCACACATTCATAGTATGCACTTTGTAAGGTGGGAGTAGAGACTTGGACCGAAAGACTCCGCAGGAGAAACATGCCACGGGATGCACTCTGACATGCATAGATGCAATGTGAGTCCCAAATCATCTTGCTGTCGACCATAACTCCAAGGAACTTCACAGGTTCAGTGTTAGCGAGATTGTGCTTTAACGAAAACAATAAAGACTTCCATTTTAGGCTGTTCAAGCTAAGCTGATTTGCCGAGAACCAAAGAGAAAATAATAAGTGTAATTTCCTAAACACAAAATTCAGGTTAATTTTAATTTTTTAATGTTTTCGCAAAACTCTTCTGCCGTTATGCTTTCTTTAACAAACAAGCTTAGTTCCTATGTTTATATATCTCAATTGGAAAAACGACCTTGTAACATAGTTGTTTTCATGTTTTCGCAAAACTCTTCTGCCGTTATGCTTTCTTTAACAAACAAGCTTAGTTCCTATGTTTATATATCTCAATTGGAAAAACGACCTTGTAACATAGTTGTTATCAACCATATTTTGATTCACCGCATAACTAAGCTACGCTCGCAGTTGGCAGAGCTGACCGGTAAGCCAATAGCAAATTGCTGCTTCTAAATTGGACGTTACTTTTTCTTGTCCTCTGTGGGTCTGTGGAGGAACTAGACGAATAGTCTCAAGGTAACTCCAGTTTGTCATGAGAGGTGACTAATTGGCCGGGGTCTGGTCCACCGAGCCGGGAGGGAGGCGGATATCTCTGAGGAGTGTTATACACCCGGATTTTGAGGCTTTCACTGTGGGTTTAGAAATGGACAATTGAGCTCACTTAGTTGTTCCTCGGGAGCGGGGTTCCAGATACCGCTTTGGGTTAAGCGCTGGCGGGTGTCGGGTGTCCAAACGATCCGGAGGGGGTTGAGATCTCTGGGGAGTGGCATACACCCGGATTTTGAGACGATCGTTTCGTTGACAAAGTCAACATCTTCAGAGGAAGAAAAATTCTGAGGTCTAAGGTCTCTGAAATATGTGTTGTGGTGATTTGGGTGTTCTCCAAGTGTACTTATTAGTGCTCATCACAGGTTCCAGTTTTCACATAATGAATTGATTTCTTGAAATTAATAGAACAATTCTTAATGTTTTCTGGTTTTATAGGTAAACTATTAAGAACCTCGGTGGTTCAGCGGTAAGAACGTGTGCCTCTGAGCCGAAGGGTACTGGGTTCGATCCCAGGTTACTCCTTTCACTTTTACAGTACAAACTGTAAGATTAACATCAACCGAAGTTCTGGCATTGTATTTAAGCAAGTTGAATGTCTGCACGTTCCGCCCTTCGGAGGGGGCGTAAAGCCGTGGGTCCCGTGTCCATGCGATGTTGGGCACGTTAAAGATCCCTACCCTCTTTACAGAAAGGCAGGGGTTCGGCAAAATTTCCAGGATAGTGAGGTGAAACTGCTCCCTGGCGTCGGTGATTGGCCATAGTCGCGGAAATAGACCGACGTTAAAGAAACAAAACACACACACACAGGTAAACTATTAGTAGTTTCTTACGCATGGGATGGAAATGCGTTGCGCGGCAATGAATTCTGGACAGGACATTTAACAACCAGTGGCGATACAGCTGCAGCATCTTCCACTCAAATTGCTGAACTTCACAACGCCCACATCAACTCCAAGGTGTGTGCCTTCAACTTGAGAATTGTTACTTATAATCGTATCTATACGTTTAAAGAATACCTCCATAAAATATATAGTGTTAAACAAACCTTAAATTAAGGTAGCAATATTTTTGATTGATGTTATTGTACATTATGAATACTTCGTGATACTAAATTATGTTAAGACCTTCTTTTTGCTTATTCTAACAGAAAATAAAAAGAAACATGGTATAGTTTGTCATTTACCAGAGGTATTTTAAATACTAGTACAAAAAATAGTTGCATACATATGTAATACTATTAATACTATGAATTAATAGTTTTGCAATTGTCATATATAATTGCATTAAGCGGCCACCTTCAGCGCCCACTGCCTGCCAAAAGATGAGCTTGGTTTGCGTAATTCATAACAGTGTCTGTTTCTGAGCTAACTATGATCTTATAGATAATTATAATTACGCCTTTTGCTATTTCGTTATGCTCACACGGAAGTAAAATTATAGCAACCATTGCGGAATTAAATTGCGGAAACTTTTTTACAGCTGCAACATTGTTACAAGCAATCTAACAATACGGAGATTCATGACATGCTTATTAAAAAATGGTTCCAAATATTTTTAAATTGAATGAAATGCTTCTCAATATATCGATAACCGTGGGGAATTGGTATGGATAATTTTTATACAGACTATAATAATAATAATAATAATAATAATAATAATAATAATAATAATAATAATAATAATAATAATAATAATAATAATAATAATAATAATAATAATAATAATAATAATAATAATAATAATAATAATAATAATAATAATAAGTTTATTGTTTATTTCAACAATTACATAATAATTCACAGCGCAATAATATTACTTAGATCTAATTTGAAAATAATTATAATAAATTGTTAGAATATAATTTAGGTCTTGCTTTAAATTTAAATTTAAATACTACAAAATGTTTTTAATGCGAGTACTGTAAACCCGTCCGGGTTTGTGTGTACACATTGTTTATTTATGTCTCGATAATGTGTGACTCGGAAACTCGATATTTTTATTATGTATAAGAGAAAATAAAAATTAAATTTTATACAAAACGAGTTGAAGGGAATGAAAGTGGGGAAGAAAAGAAAAGAATAAAATAGTGTTTGTCATATTTTTTGCTTAATTGGTCCTTGTTTGTATCATACCACTTTTTAAAAGAACCGATGAAATTTCGAAAAGTACTCTGTGTGCAGTGTGATGGAATTTCATTGTATATTAGTGAGCCCATGTATGACATGTGCTGTTGTGAAAGATCTAAAGACCTAAAGGAAACTGTTACTTTGCTTAGGCTAAGTGATCTTGTTGTAATAGAATGAGAAATAGGTGAACGATGAATGGAGAATTTTTTCATGAATTGAGCAACTGACAATATGTAGAGGCCTGATACGGTAAATATACCGCTATCCTGAAAAACTCTTCGACTAGGATATATTATTGATCTATTCAACATTGTCTTGATGATCCATTTTTGTGTTAGTTTAAGATATTTTTGGTATACCTCGTATGCATTTCCCCAGGCTATGATAGCATAACTTGGGATTGACTGAACAATACAAATATAGACGCACTTTAGCCACTTCCACAATAAAATGTGCATTAACTGCTTAAATTTAAAAAGGGTTTAGCTCCGTTTATTGTTTATATAATCTGTGTGAAATTTCCATTTTAACAGTTGATCGATAAAGACACCTAAATATCGTGTGTTTTTGGTAAGTATTATTTTGTTCTCGCAGGAGCAGTCGTTTTTGTTATAGCAGCCATAGTCATGTATAGTAATACTGTTCATATCTGGTATTTGTGACAATCGAGGAGCAGATGTTATAAATGTTGTTTTCTTAAGATTTTACCGCCATAACACCCTCAGTTGCTGTTTTTTTACCGTTTCCCAGTTAGATTCTTGAAAAAGTAACACTGTGTCATCGGCCTAGCATAAAATTTTTCCAGAGATGTTAACACTAAGCAAATTGTTTAGATATACTAGAAACAAAACAGGCCCAAGAGCAGTTCCCTGAGGGACCCTACACGTGATAAGACAGTAGTTACTACACGAATCGTTAATTTTAACTCTCTATCGACGATTGGATATATAAGATTTGAATAAGCGCAGAGAGATTCCACTTTGGTTTTCTATACTGCTAGATATGTGTGAATATATCAGCACTGTCATTAGGGTTATCTCTGTCGTAAACTTCCTCCAATGTCTCACTTAGCAGGTACTGTCTCAGTTTCTTAAAATTCGTCTTGTAAGTGTATCTTGATTTATTGCTTTCGTTTGGTCTGGTCTGAGAATTAACTTCAATAGATAGTAAAACGGGTAAATGACCAGTTATAGGAGACTTCAAAATAATGGAATTACTCCTTATGCCAGGTGCAGTACAAGCAGACAAAACAACGACAAGACAAAGACATTCATGTTTCGCGACAAAGTGGCGACAAATACGATACATTTCTGGAACATTTTTGTCTTATTTTTGTTTTGTTTCCAAATTCGTAAACAGTTGCAAGTCCCGTCTCGAGTCGGTAAAGATCAAAGGGTCTCTGTTTTGTCTGCATATTTTACAAGTTGTCGGCACAGTGTGGACGGTGTGCGCTGACAAAAGTAGGAGATCAATAAATCAGTGGAAAATCACACATATTTAGTTCTGTTGTGTTGTTGTGTAGTGGAGTACTAGTGTCTTTGCGAAAAATGTCGGGGGGGACAGTGGAACACAGAAAATACTTGCAAATTAATATAATTGTACAGAGAGCATTGTTACACTTATAGTATTTCTGTAGTTAATATGTCTTTTGGCAACTGCAGGCATATCAGATTCTCGAAATGTTCGGTGGACATTCTTAGAAAATTCTTAAAGCTTGAACGAATCTCACCACTTAGTCCAATATCATCCTCACGTAACTGAACTAACAATTTATTTATGGAATAACTTTCACGCTTTTTTAAGATTGGTCTCATCCAAAAACGTTTGCGAAGAAAAAAAGATATAACAACTGGCGGGTAGCAATAAATCTTCATTTTTTATTTTTTTTTCCTGGTGGAAACGCCACATGATTAAACAACTGATTCGCAACAACTGAATTTTGTTGCACATTTGTCCTTGTTGTGGACAGTTTGTCTCAATTTTGTCTTGTCTGAATACCTAAAATTTTGTCGCAATTTTGTCGTGTTTTTGTCTCAAAATCATGTTCACTTTTTGTCTGCTTGGTCTGGACCCGGCATTATATTAGCCTCATTGGATTTAAAAAAGAAACCATCAATGCAGCTGGCAGATAATTTACCAATGCGGGTAGGTTTATTAATTCTAGGCATGTATCCATTTTCTGCTAAGATATTTAAGTAAATGTTACTGGTTTCGTCTGTTTTTAGCATGTTGATATTTACATCACAGAAACTTTCTGTTTTTCTCATCAACTGTGAATTTTCCGTCAAGATAATATTTAAATCATTTATGAAGTAATTTGTGTTGCATGATGGTGGTCTATAATATGCTATTAAACCCATTTGTGTATTATTTTTACAAAAAGCTATTCGTAATAATTTTGTTTGGCCCGAGCTCCAAATTACACATTCAGGTCTTAAATCTTTTTTTATGTATGCTATGCACCCGTCACATTTATTTATTTTGCTAGAGTTGTAAAAAGTTTTATACTTTCGAATATCAAAATCATTTAGGTCCGAAATACAGTGAGACTGATAACACTATAATATCAAATTTTGTGTTGAGTGATTCTAAGTAAACTACCAACTCATAGCATTTTGTAAACTCCGAATATTAACATGTATAATATTGATATTGTAAGGGTCGTGTACATTGGGACAATTTTGTTGTAAGCTATCTTGGTAGTTACATGTATAAAGCTCGTGATCGTCGAGTAGCGTATTCAAGTTATGATTCATTTATAGATATTAAAATAAACAAAACGATAAAAACCAAAAAGGAAGAAAATTAGCAAGCTGAGACAAACAAGAAAAAAGCTGCAATAGGCAAGGGACTTATTTAAAATATTATTGTAATTACTTACAGTAAATTATTGGACTATACGTGACAAGAAATGTATAGGTACTTCCATAAGCACTACCCCACAAGCATTAATATGTAGAAACTATAGTGTGTGGTCCATCACCCTGTTCAGAAGTTTTTTCTGGCACTGACGTTTTCTTTGGGTAACACAGAACTGAACCGCGACACTTGAGGGCGACAGATTTTTTTACATGTAGATAAATTGGAAATTTTGGCGATATTGTCATTGGTTTGAAAAAGATCGTGCCACCAGACTGCAGTTTTTGTATCCATATTTTTGGGTGACTTCTTTTATTATATTAAGTCGAGCACTAGTAAGATCTTTTATCGTTATCATACTATTTTTCAGTAGCCTTTTGTTTGTGAACACATTATTTCTTTCCTGCAAATCGTTGAACTTGAAGAAAATTGGTCTTGCTTTTTCTGGTTTTTAGTAAACTTTTATTTTTAAAAATTCACTAATAGAGAGGTATCGATGGTGAGACTTTGCAAAAATTCTTTCAAATGAGTGCGAACTAGGACCCCTAGAAACCATATCCGGGGTCAGTTTCAATTTTTATATGTTTATATATATATATATATATATATATATATATATATATATATATATATATATATATATATATATATATATATATATATGTATCCAACCGCTAACTCAAAAAATAATTAACCAATTTCGATGAAACTTGGCAAGTGCCTTTCTTTTATTAATGGCTTGGATGAGTTCGTTAGTCAGAAAAATCGGACGGGATTTTCCGGGAAAATTTTGAGTTTTCTTTCGAAAAAAAATTTTTTCTCCGAAATTAACAAAGCTGTTCTAATGAAATTTAGTATGTATATTGCCTCAGGAGAGATTGTACTGCGTACCAAAATTCAACTATCTAAGTTTAGAGAAAATTGAGTTATTCAAATTTTAAATTTAAATTTTTTTCTCCGAAAATTATAAAGTTATTTAAATGAAATTTTGTGGATATCTTGTTTATTTTATATGACACTGACGTTGACTCTAAACCTAATCAGCTTTCTTTCATATTCAAACTGTTGATCTCAAATTGCTTAAGGTAAATTCTAATAGATGGCACATATGTCTAAAAGCGGACACAGATAATTTAGTTAGTTACTAAGGACAATAAGGACAAGGACATTGAATAAAGATTTGTTTTCACGAGGTACTGATTCTAACCTAGAATTTAATGCTTATACTTTTATGGCTATAATTCATTTACATCTGCTACTCTCGATATCACATAATCTCCAATAAAGATAGATGGCTACCACATAAAATTATGATCATTACAGTTTGCTGTTGTGGTAGATAACACAGTTTGATCATCGACTAATTACAGGTTACTACTTAGCTCTAGACATTTCTAGTTAGGAAAAACTCTGGATGCAGCAAGTGCGTTATGGTATTTTATTTTTGCTTTTTTATCGAAATATGTTTGTAAGAAAAAAATAATAATCGAGACGCAGTAAGTGCGTTTTGGTAGCAAATTTTCATTAAATGCTTCAAATTTCAATAACTCAATTTGCTATTTAACCTAAAGTTTATTCGCTAGGAAACAATATTTAAAATTTTGTTGTCAGAAATTTTATGTACATTTTCAAACAATAAGTTATTTTGATAAAATATTGCACATTGTTTCTACTATATAGGTTATACCGGTAACCGAATTGATGACTGCTTGCATTAAAAAGACATAGATTTCTGTAAGGGTTTTTTAATACATATAATTCTTTCGGCGGAAAAACATATTTCCACAAAGTTAGTCAATGATCCATTCTCAATGATTACTTTTCAGCTACATCAATAACCACCATTTCACAGCCTCCCCTTCCTACACACACACATATTCCTTACAACACAACTCATTACTGAAGCATTAAAAATAGCATTTTCCTAACAGGAATCGTTTTTAGTCTATTGTTAATTAATAGTCAATAGTTTCTTCCTAATAACTGAACACACTACGTGGTTTCCATTGTCATCTACTTGTGAATTGCCGCTTTTACAGTCTTTACTATTAACAATGTCGCTTTGCTTACTCTTAGTGCTATACTATTAGTGAATTTGTATTTAAAAAAATCACTAATAGAGAGGTATCGATGGTGAGACATTGCAAAAATTCTTTCAAATGAGTGCGAACTAGGACCCCTTGATCCCATATCCGGGGTCAGTTTCAATTCAATATATATGTTTATATATATATATATATATATATATATATATATATATATATATATATATATATATATATATATATATATATATATATATATATATATATGTATCCGTCTGATAACTCAAAAAATAATTAACCGATTTCGATGAAACTTGGCAAGTGCCTTTCTTTTATTAATGGCTTGGATGAGTTCGTTAGCCAGAAAAATCGGACGGGGTTTTCCGAGAAAATTTTGAGTTTTCTTTCGAAAAAATTTTGTTTCTCTGAAAGTAACAAAGCTGTTTTGATGAAATTTAGTATATATGTTGCCTCAGGAGAGATCAAAATTCAACTTTCTATGTTAAGAGAAAATTGGGTTATTTCCTATTCTGTAACAAGCAATACTTCTGCATGTATTTATTTGTAGACTGTTTTTAATGGCATTTTCTACAGCAGTTATGTTATGTTATGTTTTCATTTAAAGTTTCAGGAACTCCGAAAATGCGTAAGTTGTTATTTCTTCTTTGTTACTCCATTATATCAATGTTAGACTAAAGTTGTCTGATGATATATTGCTGGTTTGCCACTACATTATATAAATCAAAAATTATTTCACTGTAATTTCTAGTTATTTCATCTATTTTGTTTTTCATTCGAAACGATATTTTTTCTGGTAATTTGTCTAGTAATATTTCAGAATTAAACACTTTTGTAATGGAATCAATTATGGAGAATTCTACAGTATCTGTGGTTATTTTAGCTTGTTTAGTTCTTGTCGACATCCTGATTTAGTAATTCGGTCAACGATGAACTAAAAGAAAGGCCTGGTGCGGTGCGCTGGCAAGGTACGACACTGAAGCAGTAGTTATCCTACCTCGCGGTAACCTGAAATAATATAGGTGTTTTATTAAAAACGACCTTTTAATGTTTCAAGATTAGAGATTTGTAGAAATTGTTACGGTTAGCATTCTTTCCTTCGCTACTGTACCATTCTTACTGAGGCAGCATAACATCAAGGGAAGTTTTAATTTTAAGATCGCCTTAATAATACACAGCAAAGACCTATTGGATTAAAATGATTTTATGGAGTTTCGTTTTTATCCTCACTACCGTAATACCTTTAATTTGGCAATAAAATGATCTACTTTGCATACATTTATATTAAATAATGCAAAACATGGTCCATTTAACAAAACCATAACCTAAGAAAATAGTAATTGTTATTTGCTAGTTCTGTTTCAAATATACTCATGAAAAGATCTGAAGAGAATGGGAAAAGGGGGTTTCCCATTGCTGTGCCATTGGTTTGTTCAAATAATTCATTATTAAATTGAAACATATTCTGATTCATGCAAAGATTTGTTAATTTATATATTCTTTCCAGACATCTTCATGTATGTTCTTCATTTATAACAAATGGTCTAAATACGTTAGCATTTCGTTTACACTGGGAAACAACGAGGTCACATCAAACGATATTAAAACCTCGCCTTCAACCAATTTAATCCTTTTTTGAATTTTAATAATAAATTCAAGTGAATATGAAACTGAAAAACTTTTTTGTTTGATAGGCAAGCCTTTAAATTCGTTTGTTAACCATTTCGCTATATTGTATGTCGGGGAATATATAGCTGGACCAATAGGTCGTACCGATTTTCCGCGCTTATGTATTTTGACAATACTTTTAAGGAACTTTAGGATTTGAAACTTGTAACTTTTTTCTTCAATCTTTTGTAATAAGGTTATGACATCTTTTTAAATTGTTTTTCATTTCGGAAATCATTTTTGGGAGAAGGTTTCTATTTATATTTTACTTCCACATCGTCACAACGTATGGAAGTATCGCATCGGCGACAAAAAACACCGTAAAAAGTATCAAAATATAGAAGACATGATTTGGGAACGACATTTTTTTGTCTGTCGGTGTGTATGTCTGTCCGTTTGTAGCCACGATGACTTTAGAAAGAATCTAGATATCATCTTCAAATTTGGTATACAGTTAGCACTCGACGAACGGACGGTTTGGATTGTTTTCAGGTAAAATCGCTTCAGGGCCTCCGGAGGTAGGGGATGATTTGTTGAAAATTGACATTTTTTCGTTAAAACTCGAGTAACATAACGTTTTAGGGCTTATTTCTTAGAAAATTTCTAACTTAATCAAACATTTGGTATTCTCTGCTCAAATTAGATTAGAGGTTGAATGTGTGGGGGTGGAATAATTGTGACAAAAATTTCGATGTTTTTTGTGCTAAAACGGCGTAAAAAGTGTCAAAACCTATAGAAAACTTGATTCTGGAACGAATTTTTTTTGTTTGTCGGTCGGTCGGTCTGTCGGTATGTCGGCATGTACGCCTGTCTGTTAATAGGCGCAATATCTTTCGAACGAATTGAAATATTATCTTCAAATTTGGTATCCGGTTAGCACCCGACAAAGGAACGCTTCAAATTGTTTTTGGGCATGATCATTTCAGGAGTAGGGGGTAAATAAGGGGTGATTTGGTGAAAATTGCAATTTTTTCAATTAAACTCGAGTAACATAACGTTTCAAGTGTTTATAGGTATAGCAATACAAATATTTTCTTTGTGGTCAAGTCATGGGCCCTAAATTCATTCCATGTGAATGTTTTTCTGAAGAGAATAAATTATCAGTTATGATTCAATTTGCAGCACTATTTACATGATCTTGATTCTATTGCGTTATATACTCTATCTTTATAATCGTTTTTGTCTAAAATCACAACCTTATTACCTTTATCTGCTTTAACATAAAAACATTATTTTTATCGCAGTAGTTTAACTACATTTATATGATTAACATTTTTGGTATTATGGGCTTATTTTCCTTAACATTTTTGGTTAATTTTTCTTTACATGCTTGTCTAATAAAGTTTATTTTATAAATAAAAATGCGATCGGCCTTTCAAATAAAGGGCTAAACATCGTTTTGAAATCACAGAAAGACGATCTATTAGATGTTGTTGCCGGTATTGAATCCGCTAATAAATAATTAATTACCCGAGCCTTCAAAAAACACCATTCATAGATAATAGACCACATATTTTACACATGGTCTGTCGGTCTGTATCTGTCTGTTTGTAGCCACGATAACTTCAGAACGAATAGAGATGCCGTCTTCAAATTTTGTATACAGTTAGCACTCGACAAACGAACGGTTCGGATTCTTTTTGGGTTTGTTTATTAGAAAACTTTTAATTTAATCAAATATCTGGTATTCTCGGCTGAAACAACTAAATGGGGGGTTGAATGTGTGAGGGTCGAATATCGGTGACAAAAATTTCGAAATTTTTGTTGTTGCTAAAACGGCGTAAAATTTTTCAAAACATATAGAAAACTTGATTCTGGAACAAAAAATTTTTTCTCTGTCGGTCGGTCGGTCTGTCGGCATGTACGTCTGTCTGTTAGTGGGCGCAATAACTTTCGAACGAATTCAGATATCATCTTCAAATTTGGTTTCTAGTTAGCACTCAATAAAGGAACGCTTTGAATTGTTTTTGGGTAAGATCGCTTCAAGGGGTAGGGATAAAGGAGGGGTGATTTGGTGAAAACTGACATTTTTTCTTAAAAACTCGAGTAATATAACGTTTCAGAAGTTTATGGGTAAAGGAATAAGCATATTTTCTTTGTGGTCAAGTCATGGACCCTAAATTCATTTTATGAGAATGTCTTTCTGGTGAGAGTAGATTATTACAACTATGTGGAAGTTATGATTCAATTTGCAGTACTATTTTTTATACCAAAGTTAATTTCAATATTTTAATATTTTTCGTCGAAAATTTGCTAAATAATCCCATATTCTAATCGGTTATTAGAAACTAATCGCTACATTAGGGTATGTTATTATGAAAAAGTAAATATTTTTAAAACTGGAGCATTTAGGTACAGTTGCATTTCACTTCTGAAACATAAAATACATGCTGTTCCAATTGGAAAAATTAAGCCAATATACTTCAGAGCGCCCTGTACATGGCATCTCGTTTTTTTAGACAAATTATATAAACGCAAACCTTTCTGAATGCATAATTTTCATGGGACTTCCATATCTATTGGCGAAAATGCTGTATTACATTTCTAATATGTGTCATAAACGTGAAAAGTTGCAAGACAATTGAAATAACTCGAAAACGATGAACGATATAAAATTTTTGTGTACACAAACATTCATTAAAGTCCAATGGAAAGTGTCAAAATCCATTAACATAAGGGGTCTTCTATTAAAAAAAAAAGGAAACTCGTATCACCAACGACTCTGTCAAAATAATTTTACAAGATGCGCTCATTTGAAGGAAGACTTTCGGAATTCAAAAGTCGCGGTGTCCGCAAAAATGTTTTTTTTTTAAATAAAATTCGCCAAAAACTATAGACTATTAAACCACAAACTCACAATAACATAATAGATGTTGGTATCCACAAAAAATATTTTTGTTTTGAGCGTTTTTCTTATCACCAGTTACGCCCAAATTTTTTAATGGCTCTAACTTTTCAGGGAATTTTCTATAAAAAAATTTCTTCAAATGAACGCAAACCTCTAGAACCCATATCCGAAGTCAGTTTCAATATATATATATATATATATATATATATATATATATATATATATATATATATATATATATATATATATATATATATATGTATGTATGTATACCGATAACTCTAAAAATAATGGGCCGATTTTGATCTAAGTCAGTACCTTCCTTTTGCAAGTGGCTTGGACAAGTTTGTTAGCCAGGATCAGTTCAAATAAATTAAATAATCCTTTGATTGTTCCATAAGTCGAATTCCCCTGGTCCGTGCCAGCTCTGAGCTGACTTTTAATATATCGAATTTCGACCACCGCACAGGTCCACTAGTTTATATCTAATAACCGATAAGATTACGTGACTAATAGGTATTTGGCAATTTTTTTAATTGGGCAAAGTGGGAGTTTTGATGGAGAAATATTCAAATGTCCCTATAAACGTTATTAATATTAAAAAGTCTGAACGCAGCAAGTGCGTTATGGTAGTGAATTTTCATAAAAATGTTTTTAATAGCAAATATGTGTGTGTGTTTTTTTTCAAAGCAGGCATCAAATTTGGTTACCAGTATCACCTATACAGTAGAAACAATGTGCCATGTTTCATCAAAATAACTTTATTGTTTGAAAATGTACAAAAATTTCCGAAAGTAAACTTAAAGTGTTCCCGAAAAAACTGGTTTCTTGGTCAATCTTATAGGTCACCTTACAAGAAATAATCCAAAGGATTGAGATCTGGAGATCTTGGTGGCGATTCAATTGATCCACCCCTTCGATTCTATCTGCTGGGAAATGCTACTTCATCGAGATATTGCGTCACCTGAACTACATAATGTAATCGTTCACCACCTTGCATGAACCATAAATTTTCGTCAAATAACATCGGGTTATTAGCACTGAGAAATAAATTTCTAAAATTGGGGATATGATATTGTTGTAGGAAATCAAGACATCTTGGACCGTTTAATGTCTCTTTAAAAAAGTAGTGCCCAATGATTTGATTTTTGACAATTCCTGCCCAAACATAAATTTTTTCAAGGTATTGGGTGTATTGTTCACTCATCCACCTGGGATTTTCTTTTAACCAATACCGACAGTTTTGTCTATTGCCGTGCCTCGTTAATGTAAAAGTTGATTAATCTAAGAACAAAATGTTTTCAACATGACGAGGGAAATTGTGGCACTTATCCAGTAAGGTTTTAGAGAACTACATTTGTCGGACTGGATCGTCTTCATTTAGTTCGTGTGGCAGGTGTATTTTATGAAGGATGCCATTTCGTAAAACCTTATGTACATTTGAAGGAGTGATATCGTAGATGCGGCTAACTCGACGAATGCTAATATGTGGATTTTCTTCAACAGCTAATAAAACATACATTTAGTTTTTTCTCCTCGTTGATCGCAGGGCGTCCATTTTTTGGATTATCTTACAGAACCAGTATCTCGAAACTTCCTCTCAATTTTTCTGATTACTGACTGGTTTGTTATTCTGTCCGGATATTTGTTGTTAAATAAAACACACACCTGATGTTGAGTTCGCACTCTATCACCATATTCAATCATCTTAGGGATTTCAATTCTTTGTGTTGTCGATAAACGCATTGTAATATTACTCTTATTTCAAATAAAGTCAAACCAAAACTGACAAACTAGGTAATTACAAATTTAAGACGTTATTGGAATGTTGTTTATTTAATTAATGGAAGTAGAATTACTGTAGAAACAAATTGACAAAACTTCCGACAATGTACAAAATACCAGCCCGATCTGTATCGCGAATGTTTATCTTTTATGATAAAGATAAATTTCTTCGAAAACAGCTCAATATCGACATAGGGTATGCTACATGAAAAATACTGAGCTTTTTACGTAGAATCCATAAATGTAACAAAAAATGGAAGTTCGTAGTTGAAAATTTCAACTCGAGGGTCGTATCTCAATTTTGGGACATTCTCCATATTTAAATTTTAGCTCAAAAATGCCGATAAAAACAATCTGATCATTTTTCTGAAAGAAAATTCCCTGAATTTCAATCGAATTTACTCCTTACTTTATGTACAATATATATATATATATATATATATATATATATATATATATATATATATATATATATATATATATATATATATATATATATATATATATATATATATATATACACACACATAGCGCATTGAGAACGAAACAGATCGATTCGCGTCCAGAGAATTTTTTTTAAGAAACGTTCAGGTCAATTTTAATATTGAGCGAGACATGTTTTGACATAAAACTCAACTTTGTCATATCAACCCCTTCAGGGTGGTGATAATAACCCTTATATTTTAAATAGGGAACATGGATCGAGTGTTGCATCATTTGAAAGCCCTTTCTTTTCTAAATTCAGCACACTAATTTTTTTGGAAGTTTTATTAACTCGTTTAAAAATTATTTACAGTTGTAGTTGCAACAACGTATTTCATTCATTGTGATAAGAAATGCACTAATTAGTCAATTTTTCCTTAAAAAAACTAAAAAACAAAACCAAACGTTAAAAAATGTTTAAGTGTTCAAATTGTTGACCACCAGCTTCCATACAAAAGTACAAATTTTGTTCAAAACGAGCCCTGGCATTCTGGAGCATTTGTGGAGTTATTAGACGGCATTCTTCAACAATGCGTCGTCGTAATTCTTCCAGAGACTCCGGTTCTGTTGCGTAAATTCTACTCTTTAAATGGCCCCACAGAAAGAAGTCTAAAGGAGTTAAATCCGGTAAGCTAGGGGGCCACTCAATAGCACCTCTACGCCCAATCCATTGTCCTGGAAACTCTCTGTTCAACAACTTCCCAGCACGTAGTGAAAAATGCGGAGAAGCTCCATCTTGTTGAAACTCTGATTGATTTTCTTGATAGCGATCATCATTTTCAACAATGTCAATTAGTAGAGGGTAAACGATATCTTCTAGTAACTCCAAATACGTTTCGCCACTCAAATTGCCATTAAGAAAAATTGGTCCGATTAAGAGGTCTCCAAAAATGCCAGTCCAGACATTCACTTTCTGTGGAGTTGGAGTGTGGACTTCGTGAAAATTTCTTGGATTATTATCTGCCCAATAACAACAATTATGACGATTGACTGTAGAGTTTAATAAAAACGTACACTTGTCTGAAAAACATATATTGAACAGAAAGTTCCCGTTATCAGCTATTCGTGCAGTCATAACTTCACAAAACTCCAGCCGCCGATCAAAATCATCTTCATTCAGTTGTTGTACAAGATGAATTTTATACGGGTAAAATTTATGATGCTTCAATATTCGCTGAATAGTTCTTCTTTTAATGTTTACAACAGTGGCCAATTTTCTCGTGCTCAAAGTTGGGTCTGCAGCAATTTGTCCTAAAACTCTCAGTAGTCTCATTTCTAACTGGAAATTCACGTTGAGGATCCCGTTTTTTGTTGGCTACTGAACCACTTTGTTGAAACTTTGCAACTAACTCCAAAATGTATTTTCTGTTAATATGTCTGTTCGGATGTCGTTCATTAAACAAATTTGCGGTACGGTTGGCGCAGTCATCGTTTTTGAAAAAAAGAGTAATTCTTTCAACTCTTTCGTCTACAGAATACACCATTGTGAAATTAATTTTCTGTAGTACTATCAAGTATCAAACCGACCGATAAACTTAAATAACAAACCGCATTTCTCTCATTCCGATAAGAAATGTTCTGATAGTCAATTTTTTGTTTACAAACCAACAAAACATTGACTATCAGCACATTTCTTAACGGAATGCGTTTTTGCATCGTCAACTGTGAATAATTTTTAAACGAGTTGATAAAACTTCCAAAACATTAGTGTGCTGAATTTAGAAAATAAAGAGCTTTCAAATGATGTAACACTCGATCCATGTTCCCCATTTAAAATACAAAGATTGTTATGACCACCCTTAAGTGGTTGATGTGACAAAGTTGAGTTTTATGTCAAAACATGTCCCCCTCAATATTAAGATTGACGTGTTTCAGCGTTTCTTAAAAAAATATCTCTGGACGCAAATCGGTCTGTTTCGTTTTCAATGCGCCACCCTATATATATATATATATATATATATATATATATATATATATATATATATATATATATATATATATAAATTGAAACTGACCCAGACAGATTACTGAATCAAATAATGTTTTTATATTCGATTACTTGTATATGATAATAACATATATTTAACTTGTTTACGCATGAAAACACAAAATAAACTTGAATTGGCAATGCCTTAAAATTTTAATTAACATGCTCTGACACAATTTATATACTAATTACTATAAACACCATAATTTGCCGCGAAAACAGTTAGGTAGAAGGTATAGCTGAATATCGGGTGCATAAATAACCATGACATGATTCGGTAAGATGAGCAAGAATAAATACCAAATAGTTGTAAAGTAACTGCTTCTAACAAATTATGATTAAATTCCATAATGAATTACTATACGGGATAATTAAAACCGCGTGCTGTAGCTCATGATAATTGCTCATATTATTTTTATTTAAACACCACAGTCATAAATAGTTGTTGTTACTTTGCAAGGATTCATCAGCTAAGATATAATTATTATTTATAGCTAGTTAGTAGTATATACCGGATGTTAATAAATTTATTTGCTATACTGTCCTGTTAAAAAAATAACTCATTATGGAAATTCAGCCTCTTCAAAACAACATTA
The DNA here is from genome assembly GCA_964006375.1 of Tillus elongatus. Lineage (NCBI taxonomy): Eukaryota > Metazoa > Arthropoda > Insecta > Coleoptera > Cleridae > Tillus > Tillus elongatus. The sequence continues at coordinate 77,539,347 of OZ023264.1, forward strand.
ACACCTATGTAGTTTGCTATTTTATATATTTATATTACTATACAGGGTGAGTCAGAAGTACGTGTAAAAATTTTAACTCAAGATTTTGAGAAGAACCTTTGAAAAAAACTATGTTGCGCTACTGACTAATATTAAAACTAATCAATTTTTTACATTAAGCCATTATTTTACTACAAAAAAATGATTCTCACCTAATTTCAGTATAGCTCCCTTTTGGAGTAAATCAAGATTTTTCAATAAAAGTAGTGACTGGAATAAGCCATAGTCATGTGTAAAACATTCGATGGATTTTTTTTTGCCAAAACAACTTTAAGAATTAAATAAATCTTAGTTCTGAAATGATCTTAAAATTAAAAAAACAATATAGAAATAGTATTACCAAAGAACTATAGCAAGTGTTCGACGTGCTTCAGCTGCAATACAGGCTTGACACCGTCGTATTATCGATATATACACATGGGGCATATTTAAGTTATCACGAATTTCATTTGCAGCTATTGTAATTTGTTCTTACATCTGTTGTTGCGTTAACTGTTTTGCTATAAATCCGTTGATTTAAACATCCCCATAAAAAATCCAACGGATTTAAGTCGGGATTTCTTAGGGGGCACATCACAAGGCCAAACTGACCAATCCATATATTATTCAGCCACTCAGTGACAAATCTGCCACTGTGAGGAGGTGTACCATTTTGTTGGAGGTATCTTCGTTGTCTAATATTTAACGGAATGACTTCTAGTAGGTCATACAAATGGTTTTTGCAAAGTCCCTGTAATTATTTGCGTTAATGCGATTATTAAGTTTTGTCAATTACAATAAATGACCATTGAAGATTCCTGCCCAAATACTGATAGAAACTTGATACTGGAATATTATACTTCTCTTAACATGTCGGTTGTTTAATAAATAATGGTGCAAGCTTCAAAGATTTGTTATGCCGTTTTTCGTAAAAGTAGTTTCATAAAACAGATGAAACAAAATAGGGATCATCCTATGTTCTTCTAATAAGCCACTGTTAAAAATGTAAACGTTGCTCGGTATCTCCAGGATGAAGAGCTTGAATACCTGTGTATTGGTAAGGAGGTAATTTCCCCCACGTACAGTACTCATAACAAAATTTGTGATAATCCTAACTGCATAGAAATTCGACACGTACCTGTAATAGGATTGTCTAAAACTGTATTAATTACAGCTTCCTCACGTTCGAAACATTTTGTCTCCACGGTGATCCAGCCCTTTCAGCCTTTGAAATTCCAAGCTCACTCAATCTTCGGAAGGTTGATGCAAATACTTGATGATTTGGAGTTCTTCTGTTGGTAAATCTGCAGTGGCATTCTCTTACGGCTGCTAGATCATTTCCATCACAAAAACCGTATACGTAAACAAGGTCAGCGCCTTCTTGTACAGTAAAATGACCCATGAAAAAATGTACGGACATAAAAAGACGCAAATAAATTTTCAAACAATTATTTACCAGATTTAACAAAGAATGACTTTTAATGACAGCAGCAGCCCTTGGGTATTTAATTTAATTACTGAAAATACATTATTTAAATATAAATGCATATTTTCTTAAAAAGTTGATAATGTAGCTATTAACTGAAATGATGGAATTTTTTTTTGCGGTAAAATAATCGCTTAAGCTAGAAAATTGATTAGTTTCAATATTAGTGATGCAAACAGGTTTTTTAAGGTGCACCAGAGTGATCATTCCACGACACTGGCCTTTTAGTGAATTTTCGTAGAAAAAATTCACTAATGGGGAGATCCCGACTTTTGAATTTTGAAAATTTTTTTTTTAAATAAGCGCAAACTAGGACCCCTAGAACCCATATCCGGGGTCAGTTTCAATTTTTATATGTTTATATATATATATATATATATATATATATATATATATATATATATATATATATATATATATATATATATATATATATATATATATATGTATCACACCGATAACTCAAAAAATAATGGCTCGATTTTGATAAAATTTGGCATGTACCTTTCTTTTGTAAATGGCTTGAATAAGTTCGTTAGTCAGGAAAATCGGACGAGGTTTTCCGGGAAAATTTTGAGTTTTCATTCGAAAAAAATTGTTATCTCAAAAATTAATAAGCTGATTTTAATAAAATTTAACATGTACCTTCCTTTTATAAATCTCTTTGACAAGTTTGGTAGTCAGGAAAATCGGACGAGGTTTTCTGGAAAAATTTTGAGTTTTAATTCGAAAAAAATTTGTATCTCAAAGAATAATGGGCCGATTTTGATAAAATTTGGCACGTACCTTTCTTTTGTAAATGCCTTTGATAAGTTTGTTAATCAAAAAAATCAGACGAGGTTTTCCGGAAAAATTTTGAGTTTTTATTTGAAAAAAATTTTTATCTTAAAAAATAAAAAATCTATGATAACTAAATTTGGTAGGTAGGTTTAGAATATAAAAAGTAAACTTGACACCAAAATTTAGATTTTTATGTTACAAGAAAAAAAATTTATGATAAAAGATTTTGTGCCAGATCATTTCTATGAAAATTCACTACCATAAGGCACTTGCTGCGTCCCGAGTTTTCTCTTCTGAAGGTTCTACACTCGATAATAGATATTAATAGTGACATTTACTACACCCAATTTTTAAACAATCCTTCCATATGTTTGGAGGGTATGAGAAAGAACTATTTTTTAATACATTTCAACACCATAAGAAGGCAAGTTAGAAAAAAAAAATCATTTGGATAAAAACTTTGTTTGGCAAGAGGAATCTTGAATTCCTTTTTTGCAGCTACTTCTGATTCACACTCTATAGAGTCTCATGATAAAATGTAGCAAATATTTTACTTGAAATTTATCTAGCAAAACCTTCGAAGTTTATGAGAAATAAGTTTGGACCACTTGCTTTACAACTGAAGGAAAATCATTATCTTTACCATAAACAAATAGTTCAGATTATATGATTAAAATCATGCTTTTACTCTGGGTGTAAAGGAAATACTTCACTTCTCTGAAGGTATCTTAATTCCAGACCTTCAGCTGAACAACACGTGTTTGTTATAATTATTGCATTTATAAATTGTCAGAGAGTGCCAAAACGCTACAAAAGGCATCTAGAAGCATCAACGAATAATTTTAGAAAACTTTATGTAACTTTATATGTAACATAGCTTTGATAATCTACTCCCCTCAGAAAGACATTATCATGAAATGAATTCAGGGTCCACGACTTGACCACAGAGAAAATATTCGTATTCCTGCACCCATAAACTTCTGAAACGTTATATTACTCGAGTTTTAACGAACAAACGTCAATTTTCACCAAATCACCCCTCATTTATCTCCTACCCCCTTAAGCGATCTTACCCAAAAACAATTCGAAGCGTTCCTTTGTTGGGTACTAACTGGATACCAAATTTGAAGATATCTCAGTTCTTTCGCAAGTTATTGTGCCTACTAACAGACAGACGTACATGCCGACAGATCGACCGACCGACAGACAAATTTTTTTAAATCCCAGAATCAAGTTTTCTATGTTTTGAGACCGTTTCAGAAAAAAATTCGAAATTTCTGTCACCGATATTCTACCCCCACACATTCAACCCCTAACTTAATTTCAGCAGAGAAGTATGTCAAATTAAAATATCATTTTTGGTCTCGTACAAAATTTACAATTTCGGCAAAAATATGGGTAGTTGAGAAAGGTTTGTAGTTGGAAAAGTATTATGGAGTGATTGGTATTAATTGTAAATGGAGGTATCAGGTGAAACATTAGAAGAACGAAGTGGAACAGGAAAGAAATTTTTTGGAATGTCAAAATTTTAAGGTTGTTGAATTTGGAGTGTTGTCAAGCAGTTTTGGATGCAACTATGTATAAAATTATGTTAATATTCACCACAAGTCTTAGACTTATTGAATAAACATGTTGTATAATTTTAAGCAATAAAGCTAATAATAATAATAATAATAATAATAATAATAATAATAATAATAATAATAATAATAATAATAATAATAATAATAATAATAATAATAATAATAATAATAATAATAATAATAATAATAATAATAATAATAATAATAATAATAATAATAATAATAATACCTGGTGTTTGATGAAATTGAAAGTTTTCTAATAAACAAACCTTAAAACGTTATACATGAGTTTAACGAACAAATGTCAATTTTCACCAATTTACCCCCCATTTATCCCCTACCCCGAAGCGATTTTACTGAAAAACAATTGGAACTGTACAATTGTCGGGTGCTAACTGTATACCAAATTTGAAGACAATATCTCAATTCGTTCTAAAGTTATCGTGGTTACAAACAGAGAGACACAGAGACCGACAGATCGGTAGATCGACAGACAAACAAAACTTTAGTTCCCAATTCTTGTTTTCTATATGTTTTGACACTTTTTACGACGTTTCAGCGAAAAGAAATTTTTGTAGCTGATTCCATGCTTCCACACGTTGTGAAGATGTGGAAGTAAAATCATCCTAGTGTTAACGCATTTCGGAAAAGTTCAGTAACCTTAAAATAGTCAATTTCAAACATATCTTGTGTTAGTTTAATTTAGAAAAAAAGTCTGGACGCAGCAAGTGCGTTATGGTAGTGAATTTTCATAAAAATATTTTTAATAACTACGTAATAGGTCTTTCTTTAATGAATGTAGGCATCAAATTTGATTACCACAATAACATATATGGTAGAAACAAGGTTATGAAAATATTTCATGAAAATATACCAGAAACAGTATACATTTCATCAAAATAACTTGATTGTTTGAAAAAGTACAAAAATTAACAAATAATATAAAGGAAAGCATCTCTAAAGGAACATTTTCATGAGATCAGCTATCTATTTACAAATATGCGTTTTATTTCGATGGAAAATGCAAAAAGCAATAAGGGATGTTCCATTAAAACAAAAAAAAAAAGGAAAATTTGTATCACCAACGACTTATGGGCCAGCCTGTGATTATTAAAATAGTTTTATAAGATGCAGCTCAAGATACCTTATAACTAACGTATATGATTTTGTCTCGTATCTTGTATAATAATGAATACTAATGGACTTTGGCTAAAATTCGACCGCAATTCATTACATTTTGAAGTTTGAACGTTATTGATGTTTTTTTTTGCCGCAGAAGATACTTCCATAATCTAAATGCGATTGTTTGAGCACGGAGTTTTATGTGTTTGACATTCAGTATGAACGCATCTATATACATCTGTTTGATCATAAAGTAATATGTGCTGTGCAGACTAGTTCAAGGCAGTGATTTTGGAATGGGTGGAGTAGAAAAGACAAAGGGCATGCACAATAAGGCTGCGGTGCTATCGGGGCAGCAAAGACGCGGACGAGCTCTAAGGGAAAAAATATGTGCTTCACATTTACAAAATCGATATCAAGGGTCAGAACTGGCACGAACCGGGGGAATTCGAATACCTAATTAAAACAAAGTATTGTTGAATCTATTTGTACATAAATTTTATCTTTCTACACTCCTTCTCCATATGAACTTTAACTATGTTAAAGCTCACACTTCGCCGTTTGCATAATGTGCTTAGAAATGGCTACAAAGTTTGTCTCCACGTATTAATATATGTATATACAGTGTGTCCCAAACTGGATGGGAATGTATTGCTATTTCCATTATTATTAGAGATAGGGAGACGGTTAATATGGCAATGATAAGTAGTAGACAAATATGACTTGTATTTTGCCCTGCCTCTTTTCGCTTTCGAGTTATTTAAAAAAAAACAATATTTGTCGATTTCTTTTTCTTCAATATCTAAGTAGGCGTTGATCTGACATGTCTAATACTTGCACATTATCAGGACACCTTTTACAGAGTAATCTTTTTGTGCTATTCTCAACTTTGGACTGTCATTTGTTTTTGAGCTACAGGTATCATCGTTTGTTTTTATTATGGCAGCCATATTGGATTTTCTACTCGTGTGATAGCTTGTGAAAACAACTTTCCAATGATGTACAACATGTTTGAAAAATCTTGTAATTGCACTGACAATTTTGAGAAAATTAGCAATGTTTTGTAAAATTTCATGCTAGTTCCAAACATGACTTGTATTTTGCCCTACCTCTTTTAACTTTCGAGTTATTTTGAAAAAAAAAACAACAAAATTTGTCGATTTTTTTGTCTTCAATATCTAAGTAGGCGTTGATCTGACATGTCTAAGACTTGCACATTATCAGGACACTTTTTACAGAGTAATCTTTTTGTGCAATTCTCAACTTTGGATTGTCATTTGTTTTTGAGCTACATATTTCAACGTTTGTTTTTATTATGGCAGCCATACTGGATTTTTGCTCATGTGATAGCCTGTGAAAAGAGCTTTCCAATGATGTACAACATGCTTGTGAAATCTTTTAACTGCACTGACAATTTTGAGAAAAACCGTTTTGAGGATAGTAGGCTATGAAATCCATTAACAGAAAATAAATGACAAAAAAAGTGTTCAAAAAGCAGTAGGCCATGGAGTCTATTAATAGACTTCTACTTTTAACCTAATTTTCCTTAATGATCCACGATAAAAAATATTGTGATTTAATTTACAATACTTAATTAGGTAATAATGCTAGGTAATATTATGTGAAACAGTTTAATAACGAAACCCGGCAATAACAAATAGAAACTTAAACTCCACAAAACAACACAATTAGAAACGGAACTCAGCGAATAAAAAAATAGAAACTTAAAAATACACTAAATAGAAAATTGTTCAATATGGCCACCGTTTTGTTCAATGCACTTTACACCTTTTTGGAACGTCAATTTGTTCACCATAAAACCGAACAGATTGCGGAGGGTTTTCGTTTGAAACCTGTAAGACGGCATTATTTATTTCTTCATTTCTAGGCATTGGTAGTTTTTTGCGTGGAAGCTACCGTCGTTCAATAGATTGGTCACAATCTTGCAAAATATTTTGGTGTTTGGTGGTCGTCCTTCTGGGCAGTTGTTTTGATATGAATTTGCAGCTGCCCCAGTATTTCGGTTAGAACGAATATAAGATTCCAACATGTCAAAATTTTCTTTATTACTCGACATATTGTTAAATAATATTGAAAATAAACAGGAAACAACCTATTTCGTACAAAATTTTAAGCAACGTGTTGATAACATCTCAAATTGTTCAGATAATTAAGAATGACAGTATTTTTAGTTGTCGAGATAGTGTTATATCCATAGCAACCTTTCTTCTGTTGTTTTTCAGTTGACTTACGTTTAAAAATCAAACAATTTTCAAAGGCGTCTTCGTAAATCATTAATATGCTTTTTATTGAGTTCTGTTAGTAAATTTAGCTATTTACTAGGTTCACCTATTTAATTAAATTATAATTTTTTTTAAGGATAATGTTGTAATGTAAAATATTATTTGTAATAATGGGCCGATTCATTGGTGTATTCAAAGTACCAATTTTTCATCGTGAATCATTACGAAAAATTATGTTAAAAGTGGAAGTCTATTGTTAGATTCCATGGCCTACTGCTTTTTGAACACTTTTTTTGTCATTTGTTTTCTGGTATTGGATTTCATAGCCTACTATACACAAAACGGTTTTTCTCAAAATTGTCAGTGCAATTACAAGATTTTTCAAACATGTTGTACATCATTGGAAAGTTGTTTTCACAAGCTATCACACGAGTAGAAAATCCAATATGGCTGCCATAATAAAAACAAACGATGATACCTGTAGCTCAAAAACAAATGACAGTCCAAAGTTGAGAATAGCACAAAAAGATTACTCTGTAAAAGGTGTCCTGATAATGTGCAAGTATTAGACATGTCAGATCAACGCCTACTTAGATATTGAAGAAAAAGAAATCGACAAATATTGTTTTTTTTTAAATAACTCGAAAGCGAAAAGAGGCAGGGCAAAATACAAGTCATATTTGTCTACTACTTATCATTGCCATATTAACTGTCTCCCTATCTCTAGTAATAACGGAGATAGCAATACATTCCCATCCAGTTTGGGACATACTGTATATATATATATATATATATATATATATATATATATATATATATATATATATATATATATATATATATATATATATATATATATATATATTAATAGTTCTAAGGGGGTGAAAGTTCGCAAAAAATTACAGAATTTTATTACCATACACTGTATAAGTAAAACTACTGCCAAAGTATCAAAAAAGGGTCTACTTGAAATGATTATTTGCATATATTTTAGTAAAATGAAGGACAACGACGGTTGACGCTGAAACTTAAAGCTTTGTAAAACATGTTTTTTGCGTCATTTTATAGACATAGCCCGTGTTTGTTTCAGGTTCTCTGTCTAATTGATGCACAATTTTGACGTTTTAAGTCGCGACTTTGACGTTTTAAGAAGAAAAACTATAAAATTTTCAAAGTAATTTTTCTGGTATTTCTGGATCTTTGTGCGTCACAAAACATAATTTTGGTGTGTAATATACAATAGATTTTATTATCCACGCAAAATGTCTTGGTTTTATGCGTTTTTCTGGTCATCTGTGGCCCCCATTTTTTTTAAATGCATATAACTTCCTTTTCTTTTAACACACAGATCTAAATTTTGGTACATAGTATACCTTTTATAATAAAAACCGGTGTAGCAAATTTGGTTGCCACAGCTTTATAATTTCCGGACAGACACATTTTTTCTGAAAGAAACCCCACAATTTTCCATAAAAAACTGAGATTCTATTGGCTCACGAACTTCTCGAAGCCAGTTGCAAAACAAACGCACTCACCACATTTAATCAAAATCGGACCATTATTTTTTGAATTATCGGTATGAAACATACCTACATACATACATACATCCATACACACACATACACTCACACACACACAAATATATATATATATATATATATATATATATATATATATATATATATATATATATATATATATATATATATATATATATATATATATATATATATATATATATATATATATAATATATATATAATTGAACTGACCCCGGATATGTGTTCTAGGTGGCCTAGTTCGCGCTCTTTTGAAGACATTTTTTCAAAAGTCGGTATCTCCTCATTAGTGTATTTTGTAAGAAAATTCACTAAAAGAAAAAAATATTGGAACTTTTATTTAAAGTATTGACGTTGATAGTCTAACGGGGGCGCGTTTTACCTCTTTCTCTTTTTAATTTCTGTAAATATTGTAAATAAGTCTTCCCTGACAAGAGAGAGGATAACCTGGGTATTTTTAGTTAAATACCCATTTATCTATCAAACTAGACAGCGCCCGAGCGGCTGGGCTTTTTAAGAGATAAAAGCTACCGGTGTTTTATTAAAAAAATATTATTAGTAATCAGTCCTCAATATAGGTCTATGTAATTAATTAATAATTATGTAAGTCTATGGATGTGATTAATTAATATCCCATAACCACTACCGTAGCATATACCTAGAGACCCTTAAGTTGCTCTTTTATTAAATTATAAGATCAATTAAAAGCTTGGGGTAGAGTTGGTTTATTATATCTAGAAATGAAAACCGGATATTTAGTTTTAAAAATGTCAAAAATAAAATTCGTATTAACAGATTTAAATATTTAATTAAACAAAACCGGTTTCCTTAATTTATGTCATTTATTTTAATCTATTATAAGTTATTTAGTATTCCTTATCTCAAACAAATTAACTCTAATCTAGTGTTACTTGAAACATCAGTTTATGAAAGGCTTCCCTACTTAGGGGAAAGCTAAATTTAGTGCTAAACTGTTACAGGGTAAAAATTGGTTCAGTACCTAATCTGCCAATTATTCCCCTTTGCCTTAGAGTTACATGGTTATGTCTCTCTTGCTGAACTTAATAATTATCTCCGCCTTAGCTTAACTCTAGCATTCAAATCCTAACTGACGCTCATACATTTAAGTCCATAATTCAATCCCTACGGCCCTACTATCTATTTAGAGCCCCTCATGTCTAAAATCTCACATAAATCAACATCTATGCTAATTTATTTTAACTCGATCTAAGATCCCTCATGATTTTCCTACTCTGTCAAATTCTGTTACTTAAAAAATAGTTTAATTATGATATTTTGGTTTACTTAACATCAAAACACTTAAGGTTTCAGTTGGGCTGTTGCGGTTCAAAACCTATACTAATATTCTATAGAGATCTCTATAGTACTCGAGACAGCTATCCTTTAGAATCCCTTTAAATAATATACGGCATGAAACAAACTCACTTGACGAGTAAAATAATTCTAAAATTGTGTGGGCTAAGCCGGCTCTGTATATTGTTATAACACTCAGTATCACTGTAGTCCAACTAACCCTACGTACGTTTTGCGGCAAACTCCTCGTTTAGAACCGCCCTCTCTCGGGAACCTACGTGGATCTTTAGTCCCTATTTCGCACACTACTTTTGTCGCGAGACTCCTCTAAAACTACTAACTTACTTAACATCCATGTAAACATGGGGAAATTTCATCAAATGAGAAGACCAAACAAGGTACACTGTTTACATCTGCCGAAGCCCTTATGTATGAAGCAATTTCACAAAATTCAGATACTTAAGCAGGTAAGCACCCTGATTACAATAGCGACTTTCGGTATAAGCAGAACTCCCACCCTGGTGGAAATATTGAACTAAAAATTACATGTTTTATTATGGCCTCTGCAGTTATTTAACCTTTAGATTGTATCAAAAAGTAATGATGTTCGACGAGAGGCTTCTCGTTAATTAGCCTCCAATGAAGTTCACAAACATCAATATTTTAATCGGGAATAACCAGATTTGCATAAGTTTAAATTTTAATTGTTATTTTTATTAAATAAAAAGTCTGGACGCAGCAAGTGCGTTATGTAGGCGAATTTTCAAAAAAATGCCAGGGTGCGGCAGCGTCCGCGGACTCTCGAGGTCTCATGACCGAGGTAGAGACGGGGGATCGGGGGGCAAAGCTTCGGTCACAGACTTGTCCCCGAGACCCAAGCTGGGGGCTGGGTCCCACCGGAGGGCGGCGAGGTCCGCGGACTCTGGAGGCCCCACCACCAGTGAGGACCCTACTGTAGGCGTAGAGGGACTGTCCAAGCGTCTTTCCGGGGCTCAAAGAAAGAAGCTCCGGAGGACACAGAAAATGGCGACCCGGGCGTGGACGGTCGAGAAACCTGTAAAGGTGCAAAAGGGGAGTGCGAGTCAGAAAAGGCCGTGCTTGGACTCTAGCACGCCTACTACAGACAGACGTCCCAAAAGGGCCAGGGCACCTGGAAAGACGCAAAAAGGGGAGTGCGAGTCAGAAGAGGCCGCGCTTGGGCTCTAGCACGCCTACTACAGACAGACGTCTCAAAAGGGGCAGGGCCGGAACACCGGCGCAGACTGGCTTGTATAGGGAGGCTGCGGACGGCCTCGGGATAGCGGTGATTGACAGACGCCATCCTGAGATCACGCTAGACCAGGGGAAGGCGGACCTAATTCAGGCTGCGGTGGTAGCTGCGGTGGACTCTCTTCAGGAAGGGAAGAGTCCGCCTCAGTTCCACCGGGCGCGCCTGGCGGGAGGCATCCTCTGGATAACCTGTGCCGGCCCGCAGTCGCGAGACTGGCTGTGGAGAACGATCGGGGGCCTCGGTCAGATTTGGGAGGGGGCGGACTTGACAGCTGTCGAGCCCAAGGAACCCCCAAAGAGACGTAAGGTCCTCGTACGGATCCCTGACACCGTGCCACAGGAGACGGTGATCATTAGACAGAAGATCCAGAACCCTGAAATGGGGACATAACACTGGTCGGTTCTAAGCAGGAAGGCAGAGGAGAAAGGACATACACTCGCCTTCTCGATCGACCAGGCGTCTTACAGAGCCCTTGAAGGAACCTCGTTCAAGGCATTCTAGGGCCTGGGAAGGGTTAGCTTCTGCCCACTGAGGAAGCAAGCGGGGTTTGATGGGACTTAGGTTCCTTCAGGTCAACCTACAACACAGTAGGGCAGCCACGGCGTGACTACTGATGGCTCTGAGGAACACCGACGTGGCCCTCTTCGAGGAACCGTACTCTTATAAATGAGAGATCAAGGGACTCGGCGGAGCTGCTGGAAAACTCATCTACAGCAGATCCAGCGAGAACCCGAGAGCCTGCATTTTTGTCAGGGAAGGAATAGAGTTTCTGCCATTAATGAATTTTTGTTCCAGGGACCTGGCAACGATCAAAATCCTATGTGGAGGAGCGGATGAGCCGAGGGACATCACTGTCGGATCGGCCTATCTGCTAGGGGACAGCACGGACCCTCCTCCACCCAAGGAATTGGAGCAGCTGATGGTGGGTAGAAGAGCGGGTGGATGGCAGACCATCATCGGCATGGATGCGAACGCGCACCATGAGTTGTGGGAAAGCTCGGACAAAGTCTAGGGGTGAGTCACTTTTACAATTATTTATGAAATTTAATTTAGACATATTGAATAGAGGTAATAAACCGACCATAAACACAACACGGCGTGAGGAAGTTTTAGATCTAACAGTTTCCACCCACTTTCTTGGTGACTTTGTTAAGAACTGGGCTGTGTCTGGGGAAGTGAGTAGCTCAGACCACAGATACATCTCGTTTGAAATCGCCAAAGTCGAAAGACAAACGGCATGGTACCGGGACCTTTGCAAGGCGGATTGGGAAGCCTACAGGGCAGACCATTAAATGCTTTAAATTTGAATAGCTCAATTTTCTATTAACCTATAAGGTTGACCAAGAAACCAGTTTTTCGGGAACACTTTAAGTTTCTTTCGGAAATTTTTGTACATTTTTAAACACTAAGGTTATTTTGATAAAACATGGCACATTTTTTTACTATATATGTTATACTGGTAACCAAATTTGATGCCTGCTTTCTTAAAAAAACAAACATATTTGCTATTAAAAACATTTTTATGAAAATTTCCTACCATAACGCACTTGCTGCGTCCAGAACTTTTGTGTTCATATTTTAACGAAATGAAGGAAAATAACGACTTTGACACAGATCTAGGAGCTTGTTAGTCATTTCGTGTCACATTTTTCACTCACGTTTGTACTCCTACCATAATTATCAATTTTGATGTTTTAACTTTCTTAGATTTAATTAATTAAACATTAATTGTTTGTCTTTTAACATAGAGATCTGAATTTTGTTACATAGAATACTCTTAATGACTGAAACCAGCGTATCAAATTTGGTTGCCCTTACTTTGTTATTTACGGAGATATAAACTTTTTTCGAAAGAAAACACAAAATTTTTTCGAGAAATCAGGCTCGATCTTCCTGGCTAAGAAAATGTCCAAGTCACTTGCAAAAGGAAGGTATTTACCAAATTTTATCGAAATCGGTCCATTAATTTCAGAGTTATCGGTGTGATACATACAAACACACACACAAATATATATATATATATATATATATATATATATATATATATATATATATATATATATATATATATATATATATATATATATATATATATATATATATATATATATATATATAAAGAAGGCAAGCTGGGATTTGTGCAGTGTGCTTTGGCGTAGAACGATACCACAGCAACAGTTTTGGATATATTTGAGAGAATAGTTCAAGTCGACCTGTCACTATATAGATAATTGCACAAATTATTATGCAGCTATTAAGATTCAAATAATTAAAGTGCAGGCTATAAAATATACTTTCGATTGTACCTATGAATAATAAGTGTTTTATTACTAACTACTATATGGTAGCTAATAGCGATTAAGATTTATTTTCATGAAGCACAAAATACGTGAGCAATTTCTATATCAAATTATGAACACAGCTAGCTATTAAAACGTTTGCAAAAGGCTTTGCTTTAAGAATACAAAGCGTATTACACTAGACATTTTATGAACATGTATCTATCTTGTTTCTATTATAATAATATGCAACGGGTTTTGTTCACTATTATTTACAAGCAACAGACTTACCTTTGTTAGCGTTTCCTTGATTGGGTACAGTTGTACCCCTTAACCTGATGATGACCGCAAGTGGCCATGATTGTACTAATTGATAATCATTGATTTGGATAAATATTAAAATTAATGGAATGTTATTTCTGTTTCAGACAGTAGATAATTAAAATAAAGTGTATAAATGTATAATAATATAAAAATAAATATTAACTAAACTTGTTTTGTTCTGTGTCGGGGTTTTGAGAAACCCAAATAAATGACGTTTTACTTTTTAGCGAATTTTTTGTAAAACGAAAAAGTCTCACTAATGTTGGAGATCGGTGTTTATACATATACATATACATATATATATATATATATATATATATATATATATATATATATATATATATATATATATATATATATATATATATACATATATATATATATATATATATATATATATATATATATATATATATATATATATATATCGTATCGATAACCTAAAAAATAATGGGCCGGAAATTTCGTAGGTACCTTCCTTCTCTAAGTGGTTTGGATAGGTTCGTTAGCCAGGAAAATTGGATTAGTTTTTCTGGCAAAATTTTGGATTCTCTTTCGGAAATTTTTGTATCTTCCAAACCTACAAAGCTATGACTAACTAAGTTTTGTACTACTGTCTGAGTAACCCTATATGCCAAAATTCAGATCTCTAAGTTAAAAGAAAGTTATAGGCATTTAAAGAAAAAAACTTGGGTGCCACTGGTGATCATAGAAAATGGCAAGAACAAAATATTTTGTATGGTTAACAAAACCAATTGAATATTACATACAATGGTTAAGTTTTCTTGGCGAAAAAAGGTCAAGAAGTAGCAGAAAACATATTTTGGAAATTTTATAATTTTTCTTCTAAAAACGTCAAAGTAGCTATTTGAAACGTCAAAATGTGCAATTTTCAGACAAATAAACTGAAACAAATACGGATTACGTAGAAGAAATGTCATAATAAGTGTTTAACAAAGCCTTATGTTTCAGCTTCAACCATCATTATCCTTCATTTTCCGAAAATATTTTCGGAAAATCCATTTCAAATAGACCCCCTTTCTGATGCTTTGGCAGTAGTTTCAGCTATAGACTTTATGGTTTAATAGTCTATAATTTTAGCAAATTTTCGTAGAAAAAATCGTTATTGAGAAGAGTGCAACATTCTTCAGTGAGCGCGGACTAGAACATCTACGACGGGGTTATACTGAAACTGACCCGTTATAAGTAACGGGTCAGTTTCAGTTTTTGTATGTTTACACATATACAAGGTATTAGAAAAAATTATATACGTTAATTATAAGGTGTCTCAAGCTGCGTCTTATAAACCTATTTTGATCATAGCGTGGCCCATAAGTCGTTGGTAATACACACTTCCTTTTTTTAATAGAACACCGGTTATGTTATTGCATTTTTGTATTTTCCATCGAATTATAATGTGCGTTTGTAAGGGAAAAAATGATATCGTTCATCGTTTTTCAGTTATTTTAATTGTTTTGCAACTTTTCGCGTTTTTGGCACATATCACAAATTGTAATACGGTGTTTTTACCAATAGATAGCACAGCCTCATGGAAATGACGTATTCAGAGAGCTTTTTGTTTATATTACTTGTCGAAAAAATCAGGTTGGGTGTACAGGCGCTCTCAAATAGTGGCTGATTTTGAAAAGTTTTCGCAGACTTTGGTTGGTAATTAATACTAAATGTTTAGTAAGTTAGTGTAAAAAAAAGTTGTCGAATTTTTGTGAATAATGTAATTTAGTGTAACATTACTTAAAACAATTTCTTAAAAAAAAAATGATGAATTTTTGTAAAAGAAACTGTTCATTTTCAAACAGCGAGTTTTTTCAATTTTGGTCGCAAAGCTGTTTGTGAATAATTATATCCCGGTGTGTAAATAGCTTGGAGAGGGTTTGCCAGGAAAATCAGACCAGTTTTTTCTCGACCTTTTTAAGTTTATTTTCAGAACATGTTTGTGCCTTTTGAAACAACAAAGCTATTTTAATGAAATATGGTACATTATTACTAGTGTATAGGTTATACTGCTAACCAAATGTCCTTCTTTTAAAAACAAGACATATTTGCCATTAAAAACATTTTTACGAAAATTCGCTGCTATAACGCACTTGCTGCGTCCATATTTTGTCTCTCTTATTTAAGCTTTACCTTAAGGCACACCACTGGTTTCTAAAACGCTACAAAAAGTGCGAACATGATTACTTTCATTATTTAATGTTAGTCTATTAGAAAATTACCATTAATTAATTGGGTATCACTTTTAGTGAGAATATTTACAACTTCGCACCACTTTCCAGATATGCTTAAAGGTCTTGCATGCATTGTTCAAAGGAAAGAGAGAAATCTCATCTCGATGTAAATTGCGAATTAATTCTAGGAATGTAGATCACGATGAGTGAACCTTAACAGACTTTCTACTAATTTTTCACACATATATTGTCGTTTTTTTGGACAATGAGCAACAACAAAAACACATAGAACTATAACTCTGTCGAGAGTGACAATCTAGTTTTGTAACATTACGTTTGTTTTTGTTTTAGATAATGTGTTGTTGAAATCATTAGTTAAAAAGTCTGGACGCAGCAAGCGCGTCATGGTAGTGAATTTTCATAGAAATAATCTTGCACCAAATATTTTCTTATAACTTGTAACTTGTAATACACAAATATAACTTTTCGTACATAGTTTTCCTCTAATATCGTTAACTTACGTTTTTTGGTTACCATAGATCTTCTATTTTTTAAGATTAAATTATTTTCCGAAAGACAACACAAAATTTTCTCGAGAAATCAGGCTCGATCTTCCTGTCTAAGAAAATGTCCAAGTCACTTACAGAAGGAAGGCCCTTGCCAAATTTTACCAAAATGGGACCATTATTTTTTTAAATATCGGTATGATACGTGAATATATATATATATATATATATATATATATATATATATATATATATATATATATATATATATATATATATATCGAATGGTAAAACTGGCCGAGGTCACTGCAGTGGAAGTCGATTTAAAAATTGGTAAAAATGATATCTCCATCTTAGCGGTATATCGTCCTCTTTCCACGGACGTTGGTCGTTTTAACTAGCATTACAAGATTTTTTACTACATCGTTCAAACTCTAAACAAATAAACTTGATGTTGGGCGATATTAACATATCCACTGTCTAGTGATTCTGCTGTACACGATTATTTGGGTATTCTTGCTTCTGGGGGATATGACTATGGTCAACGAATATACTAGAATTTATAAAAATTCGAAAAGCTGCTTAGACAACATATTCCTAACCATCTGTCTTAAAATCTAACATAACGGATTATTTTTCGACGGTGTTAAGGGTATCATTACCTTCTGATGACAGAGAAAGTATTTTGGATCGGTATAGATATAGCCTAAATGTAGATGAACTTGAGCGGAGGTTGTTTATTAAGGACTGGACATATGTTTATGTTTCAGATCACATTGAAAATGTAGATATAGAAACACGTAACATTGACGCAAAGGTTGTTATAAGAAGTGTGACCAAAGTGTTATATCTAGGTGTAACCCTTGGCTCTCCAATGAGAGGGAACCACTACATACTTAACTTGATTAAAAGAATTCGTCTTATGATTATGATGGTCAAGTTTAAAGTCCTAAAACAAATGCTCAACACCTGTCATCTGAAAATATTGTACTACTCATTAATAGAAAGTCATTTGCGTTATGGTATTTTGGCTTGGGGCGGTGCAGCAAAGTGTCACATAGAACATCTGCAAATACTTCAAAACTTTGTAATAAAATTGATATATAATAAGGAATATAGGTACTCTACCAACCTTCTGTGTGCTGAAACCGATTATTTGGACATATAGCAGTCGTTTGGCTTTGGTCTAGCTGAGCATCAGTACCTTCATCCGCACGAGTTACAAAAAGGACATCATAAGTATGAAACTAGGCACAGTATCCACGTCTCTAAGACAAAGAGAGAGAGAGAGAGAGAGAGAGAGAGAGAGAGAGAGAGAGAGAGAGAGAGAGAGAGAGAGAGAGAGAGAGAGAGAGCAAAGAAAACAATGACGCAGCGTTTTTATACTTACCTACGTACAAGAGTTTACAATTCAATTCCAATTGTGATCAGAAAACTATGCACTGTGAAGAAGTTCAAGCAGATATTAAAAGAATGAATTATCGGTACATCTCGGGACACGATACATGGAATGGTCGATGCAAATCTATAGTTGAGATGCAGTTGTAGAATTTTTGTCCTGTGTGTATGCTTGTTGGGATATTTTCTTTTATTTTATAATTGCTTGTCTGTGAGGTGGCGCATATGTTTATGTGTGAATATGAGATGTTTCGGCGACTGGTATCTATCCGTGCTGCGTTGCGGTTTGCTTGCGTACGTGTTTGTGTGGGAGTGTGCGCGCGCGCGCGTGTGTGGGGATGTGTGCTGGTGCGAGTGTGTGTGTGTGAGCTAAATTTTTACATCTTAAGTCGGTTACATTTTAATTGAATTCGTTCTGGATTCCTCGACAACATTAATCGTTTATATTTTTTGTTTGTTTAGACTTTGTAAGTATGTATAGGTTTCGTAGGTTAGTTTTAGTTTAAATCTTAATTCAGCCTTACTGTGTAGTATAGTGTGATATGTATGTATCTTAGTTAACGTTTATTTCGAAAATTGTATATCACTCCAGACACAACGCCAACAAGTCCCTGACTTAGGCGAATGTCTTTATTTATTTATTTGGTTCAATAAATTATATATATATATATATATATATATATATATATATATATATATATATATATATATATATATATATATATATATATATATATACAGGTTAGCCCATTGAAAACGAGCTGGCATAACTGTAATAAATGCCAGGAAAAGATCTTGTCGAGAAAAAAACTGAAACATGTCAAGTTTACTTGTGAGGGGGACAACTTTTGACGCAAAAAGTATAGCCCCCTCCTCAAATTTTTCAAATAGGAATATGGATCATATGATAGCTCGTTGTAAAGGGCTTCTGATTACCTATACACTGCTCTCTTATTTTTGAAATTCGGTCTATTCGATTAGAATATATGGATTCTTGAAATATCACTAAAGCATTTCCCGAGATATTCCTAATGCTTGAGTTGGGCCTCACCAGCGTCCATTACAAAATATAAATGTTGTTAAAGGTTTGCGTAGGTAATAAAAAGTCATTTAGATTAAGGTGCTTCAAAAAAAACCTCAGCAAAACATGTCTTTGATAACGCAAGAATGTGAATAGACCGAATTAAAAAAAAGCGATATTTGGGGAATGAAAAGCTCTTTTAAACGAGCTATCAGATGACCCCTATTCTCATTTGAAAAATTTGAGTGAGGACACTCCCGCTTAGGAGAGTAAAGTTTGGGCTATAGTTTTTGCGTCAAAAGTTGTCAATTTCACAAGTAAACTGGACGTGTTTCAGGTTTTTCGCGACATCATATTTTCCTGGCAGTTATAGGTGCCAGCTCGTTTACAATGGGCCACCCTATATATATTTATATATATATATATATATATATATATATATATATATATATATATATATATATATATATATATATATATATATATATATATATATATATATATATATATATATATATATCTTTTGGAATGTTGCACTACACTGTAATCACTTTTAAATATACACTTCATTTGTTTGCTTTGTTTTGTGATTTTATAGTTGTTTACGTGGACTGGAGTTTCGAACCTTCCTGGTTCATCGTCAGCACGCTACTGACTCTAATCGTTGCTGTGTGGTATATATCTGAAATTGTACGTAAAGTCTGCGTGTTGAGCTTCTTGGTCGGTTTACAGTTCTCTGATTGGTTGTGTTTTCGATTGTATCGGTTCCCTGTTTTGATTATTGTGGTATGATAATTTGTATATTTGTATGGCTTTTATTAAGTTTTGTTTACATGTTTGTACTTGGATGTGTTCTGGGACTAATTGTTTCTTATTGTTTGTTTGTTGAATGTAATATTGTTCCTTGATGTAATTTTTCTGTGGTCTTTAATATGTTTTATTGATTGTAATTGGCTGATATCTGATTTTTGGTGTTTTCTGTTGTGGATATGTGTAGCTACGTTTGATTTGTAGCTAGGTATGTGGATTTTATCTAATGCTGTTATATGTTCATTGAATCTCGTTTATATTGATTTTTTTGTCATTCCTATCTATTTTTTATTACATGTGTTACATTCTATTTGATATATTCCGTTTAACTCGTGTGGGTTGTGTTCTTGTTTTCTATTTATTTCGCTTACTATTTTGTTATTGGTTTTGGAGTTCATTTTCAAGTCATATTGTTTGTGTTATTAGTGAATTTTCGTAGAAAAAATTCACCAATGGGGAGATCCTGACTTTTGATTAAAATTTTTTTTTTGCAAATGAGCGCGAACTAGGAGCCTTATAACCCATATCCGGGGTCAGTTTCAATTTTTATATGTTTATATATATGTATGTATATATATATATATATATATATATATATATATATATATATATATATCACACCGATAACTCAAAAAACAATGGGCCTATGATAAAATTAGGCATGTACATTCCTTTTGTGAACGTCTTGGATAAGTTCGTTAGTCAGGAAAATCGGACGATGTTTTCTGGGAAAATTTTTAGTTTCAATGAGAAAACATTTTTTATCTCAAAAAATAAATAGGCTATGATAACTAAATTTGGTAGGTAGATTTACGATATAAAAAGTAAATTATCCACAAAAATTTAGATTTCTATGTTACAAGAAAAAAAAGTTATAATAAAATGTTTTGTGCCAGATCATATCTACAAAAATTCACTACCATTACGCACTTGCTACGCCCAGGCTTTTTTTGATGTGGCGGTTATAAGTCAATGTTGTGTATTTTGTGTTTGTTTCTAGTGTTTTGTTTTCGCTTTTGTTGATTTGTTTGTTTTTGATTTCTTTAACTAGTTTTTCTATTGTTTTCTTGTTGTATCCATCTCTTTGTACTATTTGTGTTATGATGTTGTATTCCTTTTCTCGTTCGTCATTATGGAGTGGAACATTTAGTGTTCTGTTTATTAAGTATTTGTATGCGGCCATTTTGTGTGTATGTGTGTGGGTGTATTGAGTGTTTAGGTATAGTGATGTCTATTTGTGTAGGTTTTCTGTATATTTTGTATTCAATCTGGTTTTCTTTTCTGATTACTGTTAAGTCTAGGTAGTTTGTGGTGTTGTTTGATTCTTCTTCTATTGTATATTTTATGTTGTTGATTTGGTTTCTTTTTTCGAGGATATTGTCTATGTTGGTTTATTGATTGTCATATATTACGAATATATCATCGACGTATCTTATCCATTTGATGTTTGGGTCTCTTTCTTTTATGATGATGTTGATTTTGTCTTCTAACTTTTGTATGTACATTACTGCCATGATACTTGATAGTGGAGATCCCATTGGTAGTCCGTCTTCTTGGACGTACTATTCTCCGTTGAATTCAAAGTAAATTAGTTTCAATATGATGTTTAATATTTCGTTGATTTGTTGTATTTTGTTGTTGTTTTGCATTTTATTTTCGATCATATTTGTGGTTTCGTTAATTGGTATATTGGTATATATTTATGTCGAATGAGGCGGGTCTTGTGTTTTTGTTTATCTTTATGTTTTCTAATTTATGCACTAATTCTATGGAGTTTTTTTTACGTTAAATTTGTTTTCTAGTCTTATTTCTTGTTTTAGTACTTGGTCTATTTCTTTTGCTATCTTGTATGAAGATGCATCTTTGAAGTTGATAAGTGGTCTTATTGGGTATCCCCTTTTGTGTATTTTTATTATATCTGTCATTGGTGGTTCTTTTGGGTTGTTGTTATAATAATGTGTGGTTTTTTGGTTGAATATTGTCCTGTGTTTTTAACGATGTTTAATATTTGATTTTGGAATTTTTTCGTTGGGTTTTCGTTCAGTTTCTTGCATTTGTTTATTGAGATGAATGTGTTTGTTTTTTCTATATGGTATTATGTTGTTATTGCTATTAGTGCGTCGCTTTTATCGGTTTTTGCTATTGTCATGTTGTTATATGTGACTTTGTTTCTTATTTGTTTGATGATTTTTTCATCTGTATGTTTTTTAGATTTAGTTTTCTCAATAATTCTGTTTATTTCTGTTGTCAGTTGGTTTTTCAGTGGTTCTAAGTTTGGGCTATCTAGTGAGTTTATTGCTTGTTGTGTGTCCACTATTATGTTCTCTATTGTAGATTTTTTTTGTATCTGCAAAGTTGGTTTTTATGTTGTTTTCTATTCACTCTTTCTTCTTTTGTGAATTTTGTGACTGTTTTGTCTATGAATCTATCCTGATATGTGTGGTTTGATGTGGTTGTTATGTTTATGTTATCTAGTTTGTTCTTTTTAAGGTTGGGTTGTTGGGTAGTTTTTTGTTTATTTTCTCTAATTTGTGTTTATAATCGGTTTTTATGTTGTTCATTATTTTGTTATATGTTTGTGTCCATGCGTTATATTTCATCTGGTTTGCTAATAAGAGCTGTAGACTATATAATTTTCTTGCAAGTGTGGTTAGGATGCTGTATTGATGTTTAATATCGTTTGTGATATATTGTTTTTCTGCTTGTGTTTGGGTGTATTTGGCAGTATTGGTATGGTTATGAACAGTGATTTTAGAGTAGTTTGGTGTTATTTTGTGTCTTAAGCATTCTCTATTGAGGTATATGTTGGCTTTGTCGTAATATATCTCCCTGAAAGTATTTTTGAATAATTTGATGTTTGTCTGTATGTTATTGCTTTCATGTTGGCCATTTTGTGTGTTTTTATCTTGTGTTGGGTTCATGTTTCTGGAATTTTTACTATTTTGTACTCACTCACTGTACACGTGTTTTTCGTTTATTCGTTGTTGGTGTTAACTAATTTGTATGTTATAAGAGTAGCGTGCTGATGACGAATCAGGAAGGTTCGAAACTGCAGTCCATAAACAAATAAAGTATATATATATATATATATATATATATATATATATATATATATATATATATATATATATATATATATATATAAAGATATATATATATATATATATATATATATATATATATATATATATATATATATATATATATAGAGGTACCTTTCCAACTAATCAGATTGATTCATAAAGTTCTAAAAACCTCATGTTTTCGTTTGGATGTAGGTCATCGAAGATTTAAGTTTTAATGTACCTTAAACTTGGTTGGTAAATAATTGTTGTGCAGTTCACGTAATTAGACGTAAACTATAAAATTCTCTTTACAATTTTATTGGTGTGAATAATTGACAATGTGCAATAATTAACCAGCCAATTAGCAGAAAGCGCTTACTGGCAACTGGAACAGTTACAGTTTTTCTGCGACCTTAAAGCAACAGTAGTAATCGTAATTTATAGTATTTTAGTTAGCCTTCCATTAGTTGAGAATTCTCACAGTTCTTTAATACATTATTACCTTACTTGGGTGATCGGTCAATGAAAGTTGAATGGGTGCAAATAAGTAAACAAATTTTTATACGAGGGTAGAATGCTTTGTTTGAAGTAATATAATTAATTTGTCTAAATAAATAATAGATAAGTGCCGCGTATGTTAACGATGGTCTGACCACCCTTGTGTATATCCAGTGGGCCATACTCGGTCTTAGTCCCCAGGTTTTTTCATATAGCCGCCTAGTGATTGCTAAGGTCATGACTGCCTTACGCATGATTTTTTCAACGTGACCATTCCAGGTTAGCTTAGAATCCAATACGAACCCAAGATATTTTACCTCCCTGGCCATTGGAATGTTCCTACCGTATAGAGTGAGAGTTCTGTGGCTCCCCCACTTCCTCCTCCTCGTAACCGGTATGACGGTTGCTTTCTCGCCCCGAGTCTTGACCAACTGTCCACCTTTCCACCACTTTCAGTGCTGTCTGCACGCGCTCCCACACTGACTGTGTAGTCTTTCCTTGGACTATGATGACAATGTCGTCCGCAAAGCCCTGTACCTCATACCCCCTTCCCGAGAGTCCCCCCAGCAGGCCGTCCACGACTAGTCACCAGAGCAAGGGAGACAGAACGCTCCTCTGTGGATACCCCGCCGCGCCCCTTCCCAGCAGAGTCCCTCCCGTGAGTGAGGTGAATACCGCCCTGCCCCTGAGCATGGAACCGATCCACCTGCAGCAGGTCTCCTCTATTCCACGCTCCCTGATAGCTGCCAGAACCGATCTGAATGAGGTGTTGCTGAAGGCCCTCTCTATGTCTAGGAAGTCCCCTAGCGCCACCTCCCTGTTCTCCAGCGTATTCTCCAGTTTCAGCACCAGTTGGTGCAGTGCTGTTTCTGTTGAGAATCCTGCTCTGTATGCATATTGTACGCAGTGTAGGGGATATGCTTCCAGTACACCGCCCCTAATATGCCGATCGAGCAGTTTTGCCACTGTTTTTAGCAAGAAGGACATGATACTTATTGGCCTCAGGGACTTTGCCTGATCTGTTGGACGCCCAGGTTTAGGAATGAATATAACCCTGGCCAGTCTCCGTGCCCTCGGAATGTACCCCAGAGCCAGGCTGGCCCTCATAATGAGGGTAAGCGCCGGCGCCAGTATATCTATCACCTGTTGGAACATGATGTGCATCAACCTCCTCTAACCACCTCTTTAGCGACTGTCCAGTCTACTCTAGATGCCCGCCTATTAGGCGCCTCGAATTCTGAGTGTTCCCAGTCCGGAGGTGATTGGTTTATTATATTACAGCCGGCAAGTGCACCTGGAATAAAATTTCCATAGTTTTCTACCCCCAGCCTGTAAAGCCTCTCGTGGATGTTCTAAGGGAGCCTATGTTGGTCTGAGTGCCCTTGGACAGGATCTTGTGTAGTCGAGCCGTCTTGGACGTGTTCTCCACTTCCTCGCAGTGCCTCCTCCACGACGCCTTCTTGGCGTCCCTCAATCTTTTGTTATAGGTCGTTAGGGCCTGTCTATATTCATCCCATGCTCCCGACCTTTTGGCCGGGTTAAACAGCTTACGAACCTGCGTCCTCCTTTGCCTAGGTCCTCGTTCCACCACGGGACGTTCCTGGTGGACGCCCTCATTTTCAGGGGGCATTTGGAGTTATAGGCCAAGGTGATTGTCTCTCGCACTTGGGCTGCCGCAATCTCGAGGTCTATTGAATTGTCTATGATACTCTTAACCCCCCGCAGTTCCACTGCTAGGTCTGCCCTGTAGGCTTCCCAGTCCGCATTGCGGGGGTCCCGGTACCATGCCGTTTGTTTTTCGACTTTGGAGATTTCAAACCGGATGTATCTGTGGCCTGAGCTACTCACTTTCCCAGACACAGCCCAGTTCTTAACAAAGTCACCCAGAAGCTAGGCTTCACAAAAAACTAGCTCAGGTTCGCGAAAACCACAGAGTTCTTTCTTTACTAATAATAGAGGTACCCAGAAATTGCAACCAAAATTGGGCCCCTGTGCTTATTTATAACATAGTTATTTCCTTTTCTAACAAAAGGTTATATGTTACGATGCCTTTTCTAAATTATGTTTAGTTTAATTTTGGAAAAACTTAAAAACTTGGATTACAATTATTCAACTATAGCAAATCTTGGCACATTAAATCTGTATTGTCATAGTAATATATGAGTGAAACTTCGTAAAATAAATTAACGGGATTCAGAGATATATCATTCTTGGCAAGAAAATTTGCAATTTTTCATGAAACAACTTTACTCTCAGCACTGGCTGACGGACGTAGCCCCCGGAAATGAATTTCCAGTGTAATAAAGAAAAACGGAAACCTCTAGATGGCGTAGAAGGTTAGCAAATCATGTTGTATATATATATATATATATATATATATATATATATATATATATATATATATATATATATATATATATATATATACACATATACATATACAAATATATATATATATATATATATATATATATATATATATATATATATATATATATATATATAATATGAGTTAAACTTCGTAAAATAAATTAACGGGTTTCCGAGATATATCATTCTTGACCAGGAAATTTGCAATTTTTCATGAAACTACTTTACTCTCAGCACTGTCTAACGGACTTAGCCCCCGGAAATGAATTTCCAGTGTAATAAAAAAACCGGAAACCACTAAGTGGCGTAGAAGGTTAGCAAACCATGTTGCATATATATATATATATATATATATATATATATATATATATATATATATATATATATATATATATATATATATATATATATTATTCAATTATTGGCTTTATTTTTATATTTTAATGTTATTTAATTTATATTTATTTTATATATAGTAAAGTGATATTAGAAATTTTTATTACACCATGTATTATGGGTGACTCTGTATATTTTATAATGTGAAATTTTATCTGAATAAAAAATGTTTTATGACTCTTGTATTTATGTAATTTAAGCTATCTCAGGGTTATTTGGGTTGCCTATCCTTCTATTATATATACATATATGTATGTCAAATAAATTATATTCAAATATTTTATTTACTTACTTATCTCAGTGGTGAGTTCTGCTAAAATAGGAAGAAAGTAGCCTGCAAATATTTATAGTAGCCTTATTATCTTATTATGGGTTTTCAAAGAATTACGTTTCAAAATTCTTAAACAAATTTTATTGGCACAATTTAAAATCTAAACTCTAAACTTTAAACGGATCCGTTGTTCTAATTATCAAACTAATATCAATTTACAATGATTAAATTTAGTATCCGAATTTACGGCTTTCATTCAATTGTTCTTATTAATAAAATATGGATCCTTGACCTGCACTCCCTCTGTATTCGCAATGTTGAACTATGGTTAAATTATCCCATAAGATTTCTACTTTATGCGTTTAAATCTTAATTTCCCATAAACACATTTGCATAAAATGATATTTGACAGAATGGGCTGTCTTTTTATTGAAATATTTGTCTGGTTGAGCTGCTATACATTAAATAAAATAAATCTCTAACCTTGGCTTCCTCGCTAATGGTATTGGGTATCCTCAAATGTACGTATTATTGATATATTTACTGCTTATCTCGTACTTCCTTACGTTAAAAACTTGATGTAACGTCTCTTCTTTGTTTTAGCGGCAAATTGAATTTCCCTTGGACAATTTATACTTTAAAATATTTATATTTAAAAATGGGAAGCAAGAATGACGCTCTCTCGCATCTAAATTTCATCAACAACCAACAACAATTCATAACAAAAGCGGAAATGTTGCCCAAATTCATCTAACATTTGGTGTTTCCTGTCTGATCATAGCATTCTCTCTTCCAATTCATTAATTAATGTTTTGACAGATATTCTCCTTGGAACCATCGAGTAAGTATAAAATATTCTATTCTTAAAATTGACATCTGATCTAACCTTACTTTTTTAATCTAATTATAATCAATAATAAATGTATAAATTCATTAAGTTCATGCTGTAATCTTGATTTAAAAGTTCCAGAACACTTAACACTGTTTTTAGTAACTTCCAGTTCATTGTTTTTACAAACACAGACACATATATGGGTACATTTCAGTTCATTGTTCACATAAAAATAAACTAAATTCACATATTGAAAACATCATACAAGGGGTTTGTTTTGTTCATTACCTTTTGGTAATTGATTTTGAACATAATTCTTTGGTATGTATTTCATGCTTAATATTTCAATCTATCTACATATAGATTTCTGGCTCTTTTTATTTCACTTTAACTGAGATATTTTCCAAATTGCTAGTTAAACTTTTTAAGACTCATTTAATTATCATTCCAACAAATTATGGCTATATATCTTTCATTGCTTCTCCAAATAACACTGACTAACAATAATAGTGAATGTGCTTGTGTTTTAATGTTATTATTTTGTTTTCTGTTTTAGTGTACAGTAAAATATGTCGAACGATGTGGATATGTATACAATATACAGAGAACCCATATGCATTACGTGTAAACCGTAAGTATTTTACTTATTACTGACCAGTGGTACTACTACTACCCCCCATTACTAATCTGATCACCCAATTTTTTAATCAATAATCAGAATTTAACATTATCATAGTAGTTTCCGTAAGGGTTTTCATTTTTGTTTTTATAACTTTTATATGGCCTTAGCAATTCTCAGCACAACACCCCCCAATTTTGCAGACATTACCTCGATTCTCGAAAGTAATGGAAGCAAAATTTACATACGTGCTGATATTTTATTTTCATTGTTATTGATAGAAGTGGAATATATCTCGTATATTAAATATTCCTCTAATTTTTCCTGTGATTGGGTCTTTGATTTCACAACTATTAACTGGGTTTTCTGTTGTGATCTTGAATGGACCCTCAAATGGCATCATTAACTTGGTACTAATATTTTTCTTATAGTTCGAGGTTCGCAATGCCCTTATGATTACTAAATCTCCTCTTTTAAATGTCGATTTCTTAGATTTCTTTTTCAAACACCTTTTTGCACATTTCTCTGCACGTCTCTCATTTAATTTATTGACCATTTTTACTACTTCTTCGTAGGTTTTACTATTTTGTTGGAGCCATTTTCTTTCAGGCATGACACCTTTGAATAGATAAATCGGTGATTGTCCAGTCATTGTATGTGGACTATTATTAAGTAATTCTTCTATTATATTTAGTTTATCTTGCCACTCTTTGTGATCGCTGTGTACCATTATCCTCAAATACTTGTTAAGTTCTTGTATATATCTCTCAGAAATGTTTGATTGTGGATGACGAATACTCGTAAATCGCAATGTCACTTGGTTTTGTTGACAAAATCTTTTAAAACGTTCTGATTGGAAACATGTCGCATTGTCGACAATACAGAACTTTGGACTGCCTACGATTTGAAAATACTTTCTTAGTGAATCACTGACACATTTAACGTTAGTTCTCACACATGGATATAATTTCACAAATTTCGAAAATAGATCTACTACGACTAATATGTGCTTGTTGCCTTGATAGCTAGGTATTAGGTCAGATAAGAAATCTATGGCTATAATCTCCAATGGTTCCCTTGCTATGATTGATTTAGGGCTATTTTGATACCTAAGATTCTTCCATTTTCCCAACTGACATGTGGCACATTTTCTCACTCGTTCCTTAATTACTTTGTAGTCGTTTATGGTAATATAATTTTCTCGAAATGTCAGCCATAGTTTTCTAGCACCCATATGACAGTTTTCTGTATGTAGTTGATCAATGACTTTATAGGCCAAGTTGTTCGTAATTACATATTTCTCATCGTCAATCGGTCCTTTTACATATACATTTTGACAAATTCTAGAGCCTCTTTTTTCTTTCTCGGACAAGTTTACTTGATCTTGCGTTATCTGATGTAGTGAAAAGATTCCTTGTTTATCCTTCAGTATATTCATTCCTATTCTTATTCTCTTTTCCTGTTCTTTCCTGTTGCTATCATTTTCCCTAGTTAAAGCGTCTGCTATAATATTTAGCTTTCCTGGTATATACTTGATGGTAAATTTGTATTCTTGTAGCAATAAGGCCCATCTATGTACTCGGTTGTTCATTAATTTGTTATTCATTATATGTATTAACGACAAATGGTCTGTTTCTATTATGAATTCATTTCCGAGTAAATAAAATCTTAACTTGGTCACACAAAATATAATGCTCGCCAATTCTAGTTCAGTAACGGAATATCCCCTTTCGTGTTTCTTTGTCACCCTTGATACGAACGATATTGGAACCTCTATGCCATCTTGGTCTTGCAAAAGAACTCCAGCGAATCTATTTAGCGAAGCATCAGTTCTCAGAGTAAATGTTTGATCATATCTAGGATGATATACCTCTAAATTCTTCGTAAATTCCTTTTTTATTTTGCAAAAAGCCTCTTCATGCTCGACCCCCCATTTCCATTTGACATCCTTTTTCAGTAATCTCAACAAAGGTAACATTTTATTTGAGAGATCTGGAATTAATCTTTTAAAATAATTCAGTACCCCGAGAAATCCTCGTAATGCCTTTAGGTTTCTTGGTCGATGATATTCCAATATACTCTTGACTCGATCTTCGTCCATTTTAACTCCTTTGTCGTTCAGTTCGTATCCCAAATATTTGACTTGCATTTTGCAGAAATGGCATTTCTCCAAGTTTACCTTTAAACCTTCTCTGTCTAATGCTCTTAAAACAACGTCTACATGTCTGTAATGATCTTCAATTGTTTTGGAGTAGATTAATATGTCATCGACATAATGCAGTACAAAATCTTCAAATTTGTCTAGGATTTTGTGTAATGCTTTAACCAGAGCAGAACAAGCTGATTGATTCTTCCAGTGGTATCAGCCAAAAACTATGTTTTAAATCTACTTTTGAAAAAATATTTGCACCCGTTGTACTTCCGAAAATACTTTCTATTCCTACTGGTGAACTATATTGAGGAATTGACAATTTATTAATATTTCTAGCATCTAAACACAATCTTATTCCCCCATCTGCCTTTTTTACTACGACTATTGGGTTGATATATGGAGTATCACTTCTTTCTATTATTCCTTGCTCTAACATGTTATTTATTTCCTGGTGTACTTGTTTCTGATATTTATATGGAATCGGATACGTTTTCGATTTAAAATTTGCTATCTCTTTTACTTTAAATTGATGCATATGACCCACAGCTACTCGACTAGTTTCATCGAACAAACTTTCATACTTACATAATATATTCTTAATTTTTCTATCATATTCTTCATTTTCATTTATTATTTCTTTTATATTCTTTTCTTCATATTCTTTCATATAATCTATACTATTTATATAATTCATATTTTCATTTTCACTACTATTTTCTTCACATTTATTCACAATTTCGTCAGTCATATGCACTATTTCGTTGTCGATAATTACTATATTCCGTTCATAATCTATGATAGCATTATTTTCATTTAATATATCTGATCCCATTACTACATCAAATTCCAAACCTTCCATTATTAATAAATTAACGTTGATTTCCTTTTTATTTTTGTTAAATTGTAATTT
This sequence comes from Tillus elongatus, assembly GCA_964006375.1. Taxonomy (NCBI): domain Eukaryota; kingdom Metazoa; phylum Arthropoda; class Insecta; order Coleoptera; family Cleridae; genus Tillus; species Tillus elongatus. The sequence continues at coordinate 77,570,359 of OZ023264.1, forward strand.
TCCCATTACTGCCTTCGATACTTCACAAATCTTTCTTCCCCTCGCATTTATTAGTGACACCTTTGGTATATTATAACTAAATTTGTTTAACTTTAATTGATCTATTATATTACTACTGATGATTGACGCATTTGATCCAGAGTCCACCATTATATTCACCATTTTGTTTTGGAAGTTTGCTTTTACAAAAACTAATTTATTTTTGTTTTCAAGGTTTTTTTCATTTTCTAATTTTATAAATTCTCTCGGGTGACTATACTGCATGACATTATTTACAAACAAAGGTGCGCTTATTCTAAAAAATTTTGGCTGGGTCCATGTATCTGTGCTGCGACTTCAATTCTGTTTTGCTCTTCAATTTGTTGTGGTATATTATTTGGCATTGCACAATTTCTTAGTTGGCCACCTGGATAAGGATATTGACGGTTATTGTTGTCATTTGTCCTGGGCATCTGTGTTCTTCCTGGCTGATAATTGTTGTTATATCTGTATTGCCTCTGATCTTGTCTTGTGTTATCGTAATTTCCTTGGTCATTTCTGTTTCTATCCCTGTTTTGATACTGATAATTTCTTGGGTTGCTATTGTTGTTCGATACCCCAGGTCTTGTTTCATTCTGGTTGTAGCGTGGCCTATTGTCATACGTGTTACCTCCATATCTTTGATTCTCTTGATAATTTGGTCTTCTGTATTCTGGTTTGTTTCCCCCTTATTTCTTATATTTCTTGTCCTTAGGGTTCTTTCTATTCTTGTCAAATAAGTTAACAGCTGCTCCATCGTTTTGATATTGTTTATCGCAATTGTCTCCGTAATCTGGTTTTCGAAATGTCTGGAGATATACATGACTATTTCTTCTTCCTCCATTCTCGGGTGTAGGTACTGCGCTGTATTGTACAAATGCAGACAATAGTTGCTAAAATCTTGATTTTTATTGTAATCTAACCGTCCAAAGTAAAGTTTTTCTCTGAATATCCCTTGATGGAACTCTCCCCAGTAAAATTTCATAAAAAGATGTTCAAATTCTTCTATGTTGTGGATTTCGTTTTCTCTACTGGAAAACCATAGTAAAGGATTTCCTACCAGCTGCATCCTTATCACGTCCTTTACATCGTTGATATCAGTTATATATCTTACTTTGTTTTTTATGCTGTTGATAAACACTCTGGGGTGTAGTTTGTTTATATTTCCATCAAATTTTGTTCCTGTATCCATATTTATTGGCATACCGTAGCTCCTGGTGTTTTGACTGTTTATTTTGTTGAAGATTTCTTCTCTCGTCTTGCCAATTTGCTCCTCTGTTTTCTTTTTTATGTGTGTTATTTCTGAGTCAACCATTTGTATTTGCGTTTCGACTTTTGTAAACTCTTCTCTGGTTTTCTCAGCTTGATTATATAAGTGGTCGTGAATTTCTTGCATCCCTGTATTCATTTCAGTTTCTATTTTCTGGCAATTTTGTTGACATTTCTGTTTTGCCTCGTCCATGTCACTTCTTATTTGTATAATTATCACCTCATTTTCCTTTTCCAAGGTGCTTTGTTTCCTATTAATTTCTTCAATGAGATATTTTTCACTCTCTTCTATTTTTCCTGCCATCCTGTTTTCCATATCTTGTTTGAGTTTTTCTATATTTTCTTTTGTTTCTTCTTTGAGATCTTGTATGTTTCTATACAAGAGAGCATCATTTTCTTGTAATTTATTCATATCCTGTTTGATTTCTGTGGTTACATTCTGTATAAATAATTCTAGATTCTTCATATCTTCTTGCTTTGCCATTTTATTACTTAGATTTTCTTCTTGTTTCTCCATTTTATCACTCAGATTTTCTTCTTGTTTCTGCAATTTTTCATTCATGCTTTCCTTTATACTTCTCTCTTGCTCAATCAATTTTTCTTCTTGCTTCGCAAATTTTTCATTCATACATTCCATATTTTGTCGAAACATACTTGCCATTTGTTGCCAATAGGTTTGTTCCTTACTTGGCGTTTCTTCTTGTGCGGTCGGTTCTATCGTTTCAGTTTCTTCACTCTCCTCCGGTTTATCTGGTATTTCCTCCTGCGATACCGTTTCTTTTACTAATATTTCTTCTGTTTTCTCTTCTCCTGTGTCTCCTTCATCAAATTGTTCCTCCTGTTGTATTTCTTCAGTCTTCTTTGTTTTTCTAGCTCTTGTTTGCTTTTGTTGTGACATTTTTATGTTTAAATTTCTTTATTTAGGATGGTCAGTAATTAAATTTTGTTTTTCAGGTCTGGCTCTACCAATGTTAAAAATTCCTGTGCCCAGATGTTGCAGTTTGCTCCTCTGTTTTGCTGTGCCTGGACGTTATAGCTAGTTTCCCCTATTTTTGCTGTGCCCGAACGTTGCGGCGCCAATTATTCAATTATTGGCTTTATTTTTATATTTTAATGTTATTTAATTTATATTTATTTTATATATAGTAAAGTGATATTAGAAATTTTTATTACACCATGTATTATTTTACACCATGTATTATGGGTGACTCTGTATATTTTATAATGTGAAATTTTATCTGAATAAAAAATGTTTTATGACTCTTGTATTTATGTAATTTAAGCTATCTCAGGGTTATTTGGGTTGCCTATCCTTCTATTATATATACATATATGTATGTCAAATAAATTATATTCAAATATTTTATTTACTTACTTATCTCAGTGGTGAGTTCTGCTAAAATAGGAAGAAAGTAGCCTGCAAATATTTATAGTAGCCTTATTATCTTATTATGGGTTTTCAAAGAATTACGTTTCAAAATTCTTAAACAAATTTTATTGGCACAATTTAAAATCTAAACTCTAAACTTTAAACGGATCCGTTGTTCTAATTATCAAACTAATATCAATTTACAATGATTAAATTTAGTATCCGAATTTACGGCTTTCATTCAATTGTTCTTATTAATAAAATATGGATCCTTGACCTGCACTCCCTCTGTATTCGCAATGTTGAACTATGGTTAAATTATCCCATAAGATTTCTACTTTATGCGTTTAAATCTTAATTTCCCATAAACACATTTGCATAAAATGATATTTGACAGAATGGGCTGTCTTTTTATTGAAATATTTGTCTGGTTGAGCTGCTATACATTAAATAAAATAAATCTCTAACCTTGGCTTCCTCGCTAATGGTATTGGGTATCCTCAAATGTACGTATTATTGATATATTTACTGCTTATCTCGTACTTCCTTACGTTAAAAACTTGATGTAACGTCTCTTCTTTGTTTTAGCGGCAAATTGAATTTCCCTTGGACAATTTATACTTTAAAATATTTATATTTAAAAATGGGAAGCAAGAATGACGCTCTCTCGCATCTAAATTTCATCAACAACCAACAACAATTCATAACAAAAGCGGAAATGTTGCCCAAATTCATCTAACATTTGGTGTTTCCTGTCTGATCATAGCATTCTCTCTTCCAATTCATTAATTAATGTTTTGACAGATATTCTCCTTGGAACCATCGAGTAAGTATAAAATATTCTATTCTTAAAATTGACATCTGATCTAACCTTACTTTTTTAATCTAATTATAATCAATAATAAATGTATAAATTCATTAAGTTCATGCTGTAATCTTGATTTAAAAGTTCCAGAACACTTAACACTGTTTTTAGTAACTTCCAGTTCATTGTTTTTACAAACACAGACACATATATGGGTACATTTCAGTTCATTGTTCACATAAAAATAAACTAAATTCACATATTGAAAACATCATACAAGGGGTTTGTTTTGTTCATTACCTTTTGGTAATTGATTTTGAACATAATTCTTTGGTATGTATTTCATGCTTAATATTTCAATCTATCTACATATAGATTTCTGGCTCTTTTTATTTCACTTTAACTGAGATATTTTCCAAATTGCTAGTTAAACTTTTTAAGACTCATTTAATTATCATTCCAACAAATTATGGCTATATATCTTTCATTGCTTCTCCAAATAACACTGACTAACAATAATAGTGAATGTGCTTGTGTTTTAATGTTATTATTTTGTTTTCTGTTTTAGTGTACAGTAAAATATGTCGAACGATGTGGATATGTATACAATATACAGAGAACCCATATGCATTACGTGTAAACCGTAAGTATTTTACTTATTACTGACCAGTGGTACTACTACTACCCCCCATTACTAATCTGATCACCCAATTTTTTAATCAATAATCAGAATTTAACATTATCATAGTAGTTTCCGTAAGGGTTTTCATTTTTGTTTTTATAACTTTTATATGGCCTTAGCAATTCTCAGCACAATATATATATATATATATATATATATATATATATATATATATATATATATATATATATATATATGGTTGGTATATATATATATATATATATATATATATATATATATATATATATATATATATATATATATATATATATATATATATATATATATATATGAAGCATTCACAGGCCATTTAGGCCCATAGCTTGGTAATACGTTTCCATTGCTTCCTATCCAGTGCAATCGTCTTCCAGTTTTGGACTCCTTCTTCCAGCAAGTCTTGTTGTGCTGCATCAAGCCATCTTTTTCTTGGTCTTCCCCTCTTCCTTCTACCCTCTGGATTTGACCAGACACACTTCTTCACCATTCTCTCCACACCCATTCGTTCTATATGTCCCAGCCACTGTAGTCTGCGTGCCTTAACCAGTTGAGACACCGGCGGTTCTCCATACATTTCATACACTTCCACATTTGGACGTCTTTCCCACATGCCATCTACTTTCTTGCCTCCGAAGATTCTGCGTAGTACCTTTCTCTCCCATATCGCTATTCTGTCCTCCAGTCTTCGGTTCATTGTCCATGCTTCACAACCATATGTCAAGGTTGGTCTTATCACAGTCCTATATACTCTGAGTTTCGCAGCACGCGAGATGTTCTTTGATCTAAGGAAGCTGTTAAGCCCTCCTGCACATCTGTTGGCTTTTGCTATCCTTAGGTTAATTTCTACCTCCTCATCACATCTATTGTCTACTAATACACCTAAGTACATGTAATTATTAACCTCTTCGAACTCTATGACTCTCTCCCCTCGCATTTTCACTGTAAAAGGTTCACTATTAGTCACTTTAGTCTTTTTAATTGCCATATACTTGCTCTTGTCCTTATTTATTTGAAGTCCCACACTGTCTGCTACTTTCACCAAACTTCTAGTGATACTTTCCAGCTCTTTTCTATTTCTGGCCAGTAACAATATATCATCCGCATAAGCAAGGCACTGATGACTCCTGTCAAACAAGCTCCCAGTTCTGTTTATACCACTCTCTCTTATCACTTTCTCCAGAACTATATTGAATAGTAACGTTGACAGCGGATCTCCCTGCCTCACTCCTCTTCTCACATCAAACTCTTCTGTCAGATTTCCGTTTACCCTTACTGCGCACGTGGTGTTACATAGTGTCATTATTACCAGTTTCACAATATACTCGGGTACTCTGAACTCTCTAAGTATATCAACTACTTTACTTCTTTTCACTGAATCGTAGGCATATATATATATATATATATATATATATATATATATATATATATATATATATATATATATATATATATATATATATATATATATATATATATATATATATATATGTATATATAATATTTGCGTGTGTGTGTGTGTGTGTTCGGAAATGTTTCCGCGGTAATTAGTGTGAGATATACTTGGTTCTTGCATTGAACCGCGCCCAAAATTTATTGAAACTCGACGTTTTGGCTCCGGTTTTGGAGCCATTTTCAAGGTGTTGAGGAAATATAAAAGGAGATGAACTGCAAGGTCTCAATCTGCCTACTTCACAAATATCGCTGGAAATGGCCTCCAAGGTCTCAGTGTGTTCAACCCAAGACCTGAAAGAGATCTAGGTGTAGGGCTGAATACTCTGAGGATGCTAAAAGCTGAACGCATGTAATAATAAATTATCGTTTAATAAAATTAGTTATCAAACCGTCATTGATGCGACGTTATATCACTTTTCTATTAAAGAAGAAGACTATATGAACAGTTAATATATTAACTCATTGATGTGATTGCCGCAATATATATATATATATATATATATATATATATATATATATATATATATATATATATATATATATATATATATATATATATATATAATCCATTTCTCCTGATTTGCGGGATGCATTCTTGAGAAATAATATAATAAATAATGACAGCGCGAAAGAAATATTAGGCTTATATTACATTGAAAAACTAGCTTAAAGTCATTGCTATAATATACAATAAGAGTATTAGTTAGTTAGTTTATTGACAGCTACTGATGAAGACAACTTCGTTCTCGAAATACGTATCTAGCGCATAACTCTCTATGATTATTTTGTTGTTTTTGGAGTGATCCTCTTTTTTGTTTAAGAATATTAGTGATTAACCCTCGTATGTGAACTTATTTTACGTCCTCGTCATGGTTCTCTATAAAATTGTTGAGCAGCCTCTTACTATCAGATGAACAACCATTATTATGTAGCTGTATATTTATCACTATTATTATAATCCATTGCGAAACGTATGCTTTAATTATTATCTGGTCGTGCATGCTCGATGATATTTTAGTGCCTGTCATTGTATTTTTGTTCGTTCCATCCCGAGTGTTTGAGTGTTTACACTCACTCACTCAAACTCAACTCAACTGAACTCGTGTTTTAAAAAAAGTCTTATCCAAAATCATTTCGCTCGTTGACATAGTGCAAAAATATAATGATAACGTTCACCAAGCCGGAAATAAAAAAAGTTTATACAACAATTAGATACTGTTTTAGTATCAAATTAAAAGGGGATTCTGATAGCTCATTTGAACGATCACTTCAGTCTCTATTCAAAAATGCTATGGTTAAAATCTGTGGCAAAAATTAACAGTAAAAAACCAAATTCATCTGACTGACAAATATCGCTACTACACACTAAAAAATACTGCTGCAAATTGAATCATAACTTTCAAATATTTTTATTAAAAAAAATTCACTAATAGTGAGGTATCGATGGTGAGACTTTGCAAAATTTTTTTGAAATGAGCGCGAACTAGGACCCCTAGAACCCATATCCGAGGTCAGTTTATATATATATATATATATATATATATATATATATATATATATATATATATATATATATATATATATATATATATATATATATATATATATATATATATATATATATATATATATATATATATATATATATATATATATATATATATATATATATATATATATATATATATATATATATATATATATATATATATATATATATATATATATATATATATATATATATATATATATATATATATATATATATATATATACTAACTCAAAAAGTAACTAAGCGATTTCGATGAAACTTGGCAATTGCCTTTATTTTATTAATGGCTTGGATGAGTTTGTTATCCAAGAAAATCGAACGAGTTTTCCGGAAAAATTTTGAGTTTTCTTTCAAAAAAGATTTTTTTCTCCGAAAATTACAAATCTATTTTGATGAAATTAGGTGCATATATAGCCTCACAGAAGGCCTTACTACATACCAAAACTCAAGTTTCTAAGTTTATGGAAAATTGAGTTATTTAAATTTTTAATTTTCTTTTGAAAAAAAAATTCTCCAAAAATTAAACAGCTATTTTAATGAAATTTTGTAGATATGTTACCTTGAGGAAGACCTTGCCACGTACCAAAATTCAACTATCTAAATTTATATAAAATTGAGTTATTCAAATTTGAAGGATTTAATAAAAATTCACTACCATAACGCACTTGCTGCGTCTCGAACTTTTTTATTATGAATTGATTTCACACTTTAAGTCTTGCATCCTTTACTAGGAATAATAACAGCAACAATTATGTCATGTCAGAAAACCTACAGGCGGTCACAAAATATTTGGCCAGGTTTACTTTTTTAATTATTTATGTGTGAAGCATTAATCTTCACTGGCGCCCTCTATCGTCTGTTTCTTTATATCTGCAATACTCTCTTGTTGGAAGGGTGTACTTTTCAGTTATTTTGGTGATAATAAATTCATCTCACTTTCCTGTATAATCGTTTTGTTGAGTTTTAAAACGAAAACTGTTTGGACAAGACAGTCCAACAATTTTGTTATTCGGTCGAGTTAAAGGCTCACGCTCACAACAGCGGAGTACTCGTATCCTTGATTTTGTTAGGAAATGCACAGAGGTGTTGACTGATACCGTGCAGGCTTCTGACGAGATCGGGTGGGGAGCTTCATGAGCGAGCGAGACCCCATACTTTTGGAGAGCTGGAACCTCTCTACAGTGTGGGATCGCAAACACACAATCTTGCTTTTTTGTTTTTATTTTTGTACCTCGCAGCGCATCTTGGAGGAGTGGGCGCACACGCCGGCACCCAAAGGGGAAAAACCTGTTTGCGTATCTCTGGGCTCCACAACCCCGAAAAAAATGTAGAGAAAGCAACGGGGGGCAGGGATCGTACGCCGCAAAGTGACCCTACACCTTTTTTTATTTTCAATTTTTATTTTTATTTTCAATTTTATTTTTAATCACTTTCACCTTTGTTATTTAGTTTTTTTGTAATATAACTTTACTTTCAATTAAATCTTTTTCATTATTATAAATTGCAGTTAATTTTTTTATTCAGATCCTAATGGTGTACCTGTGTTAGGAATTCTGCGGGATATGCACTGTCCAGGGAGGCACGTGCGGATAGTGTAAACTTGTTGTGTTGTTGTGATCAGTTGTTGCCGTGGAGGCTTGCTAAGCGAGCTGTCAAACCCTTCTCTTTCTACATTTTTATATTCTTCGTTTCCTATCTTTTTGCTTATTCTTCTGAATGTCTTTCAAATTTTAATACTTGTCCTTCCAACTTTCAAAGTTGTGACAACAAATTATTTTATTTATTCCGTTATATTTTTTCTTGGTCCACCATTCATACTGGTAGCTTATTTGCTTATTTGTGCTAACCATTCAATTTGCTTAATAACTTGCAAGATAACTGCATTTGAACTTTACCTTTTTGCTTTTTACTTTCGGCCATCGTTTTTCATTCGTATACTACCCAAAAAGGATATTGAAATTGTTTTCGCTTGCTTTTTCGATATTAATAATGAAACGCGATTAGTGATTAGTTATTTAGTGTGTTGTAACGAAGTTCGTCAATCGTATGAGTTTCTCTCTTTTTGCTGTTAATTTTTGCAGCGCAGCAAATTTTAAAATCATGGCATTTTTTAGTGGATAATGAAAATATCTTTCAAATGAGGTATCACAAGCCCTTACGTCCCATTAAAAAAAATTGGGGGTTACAATTGTCACTCGAAAGGAGTTGAATGTATGGGTGAAGTTTTCAAGTTGCAGGATGTCAGTTTTCATTCTAAAATTGAAGTATTTTGAGATTTTTGATAAATATGTTCAATATTTGAGATGGTGAATTTATTCCATTTGGGTGTTCCTCACTGTAGAGTTCAAGAAGTGTCTGCAACCAATAATGTACAATAAATCAATTAAAATTATATAACTGAAGACAATAAATGGACTGTATACATCACGTAGATCGTAACTTTCATTCAAGAGAGATGCTCGTCAATTATTATTAATATTTAAATGTACCTGTTCGACTCAGACAAGCTATAATTCCGGTGAAATTGAACACGCATTTTCTCAAGCACGGTCGACCACATCCTTATAGCTCTTATTTAATAATAATTGTCGATAAAGTATGCTCGTAAAAACTTTCTCAAATTGCAAGCAACGTATTTGCAACCGATGGTATTAGCCAGGTGTACTTCCCATATTGCTATTTTCACAGTTCATTATAACCGATTATGGAAATGCAGCCCATATGGCTTATCTTAGCTGCTGATATAACAATATTATGCAGGTCTGTTAGCTTTTGATTGTGGTATGTACATAATTGGTTTCACATCTAAATGGAAGTCATTTAGTATGATTAGTTTAATGATTCGCTGAAACTATTCTTATGCTGTTACCGATTACGAAAAGTCTTAACATTACAATATAGTAGCCGCTGAATCAATGTATTAAACATTGTTTCAGTTTTCTGTTTCTCATGTTTTAACAAAGTTTACCAAAAAATTAGACGAGTCAGGAGACTAGTTAAATATTGCTATATGGAGTGCCCAGGAACTGCAACGGTAAACGGTATTACTTTAGTTGCCTCAAATGCCACAGCCTTTAGAACGTTTTTATGTGAATTGCACCGTAACATATTTCAAAATTATATAAGCGACTATTTTGACACTGATCAATTATCAATTAGTTAAAATTTACCAGAAAAAATACCTACCAAGTTTTAGAGTACCCTGTATGGTATGTATACATGAAAAGATAAAGGTAGTTCTCTTGAGGAATCTCGATAAAGATAAGGGATGCCACCACCTGTAAAACAATTTTTGTTTACGTCGTTTGTATAAAGAGCAGCAGGCGGTTCACTTTTTAATTAATCAAGGTATTAATTACCCAAAAATAAAAAGAATAATTCGTAAAGGTTTCTACAAACGAAATAAAAGTCTAGACGCAGCAAGTGAATTATAGTAGTAAATTTTCGGTAAAACGTTTTTAATAGCAAATAGGCATCAGATTTGGTTACTAATATAACCCATATAGTAAAAATAATGTACCATATTTCATCAAAATAACTTAGTTCTTTGAAAAAGTACAAACATTTTCATGGGACTCCGCTATCTATTGATATCTTTTATATGTGCCAAAAATGTGTAAAGTTGCAAAACAATTGAAATAACCCAGAAACAGTGAATGCTATCATTTTTTTCCATACAAACATGCATTATAATTCTATGGAAATTCAAAAACAAAAATACAAGGGGTGTTCGACTAAACAAAATGAAAATTTGTATCACCAAACACTTATGGGATTGTCAAAATATGTTTATAAGATGCAGCTCAAGACACTTTAAATAACGTATACAATTTCTTTCTCTTCCGGATGTGGGTTATAGGGGGCATAGTTCGTGCTTGTTTCAAGAAATCCTTTCAAAATTCAAAAGTCGCCGTCGGCTCATTAGCGATTTTTTTAAATAAAAATTCGCTAAAAATAATTATGGGATAATAAACCATAAACTCTATAACTAAAACTACTGCCAAGTATAAGAGAAAACTCTGGGCGCAGCAAGTGTGTCATGGTAGTGAATTTTCATAAAAATATTTTTAATAGGTAGGTTGGTAGGTAACTTGTCTATAAGGATGTAAACCAGCGTACCAAATTTGATTGCCCTTACTTTGTTAATTCCAGAGATATAAATTTTTTTCGAAAGAAAACCCAAAATTTTCCGGGAAAACCTGGGCAGATTTTTCTGGCTAACGAACTTATCCAATCCATTTGCAAAAGGAGGGTATTCGCCAAATTTAATCAAAATCGGCCCATTATTTTTTGAGTTATCGGTGTGATACATACATACATACATACATACATATATATATATATATATATATATATATATATATATATATATATATATATATATATATATATATATATATATATATATATATATATATATATATATATATATATATATATATATAAACATATAAAAATTGAAACTGACCCCGGATATGTGTTCTGGGGGCCTAATTAGCGCTCATTTGAAGAAATTTTTTCAAAATTCAAAAGTTGGGATCTCCCCATTAGTGAATTTTTTTTAAGAAAATTCACTAAAACCTATTTGAAATCAATTCTATACAAATATTATAGTAAAATAAAAGACAATGGCGGGTGGAGTTTAAACTTAAGGTTTTGTAAAACACACTTTTCGTGACATTTTCTCTACATAACCCATATTCGTTTCAAGTTGTTTGCCTAAAAGTTGCCAATTTTGACGTTAGAAATCGCGACTTTGGCGTTTTATCCACACAAAATATTTTAGTTTTGTGCATTTCTCTGGTCATCACTAGCACCTGCAATTTTTTTAAATGCCCATAACTCTTTTTCTTTTAACTCAGAGATATAAATTTTGGTGTGTAGTATACTTTTTATAACGTGCGTACCAAATTTAGTTGTCATAGCTTTGTTATTTTGCTTTGTTTCTATGAAAATTAACTGAAACATATTTTAATCAATAACAATGACACATTTAATTTTACCTCTCAGGGTATCTTGTGTGTGAAATTTACTTACAAAGACTCAAATCCTTTTTTCTAAGATTAGTTACATAAGATAGCAAAATCTGAAATTTTGGATTGACTTGACCTCAACGTTTATTTCCATAAATTGTCTTCAAAAATTCAAAATATATCATCACCATTTGCGAAAGTTAATGGATAGTTATTTTTGAGCTTTATTTCCAATTAAATGTAAGCAAACGGTTTATATGACCGCGGTATCAAGTGAAATTATCTCAAGTTAAAAGCAATTGCACTATTAAAATTACATGGCCACATTCCTGCCTACTTGTCAATTTTATCTATGTTATGGAATGTTCAAAACTAAATCTTGGGTCAGGTGTTTTAGTCAAAGTTATAACTGACTTTACTAGACAGAAGAACAGCAAAACAACTTATTTTGTCTGACTTACTGTCTTGAACTCGGACTAAGGCGTTCACGTTCACAAGAAAGGAAGCAGCGTCCCTTTTAATTATCTTCTACTGAGACTACGATCCACGAGAGTGGTTAGTAAAGTCACAGGCCTTTCTAGGGGATCTAACGTTTGGATAGTGACTCTGAGGTAGGAATCAGATTTCGAACCGTCTCCCAAAAACATTAGGTAGAGGCGGCAAGGTAGAAGCTAGGCTACGGACTGTGTCCTAACAGTGGATATGGGCGGGAAGCTAGAAGACAGTAGTATGATTGTATCCCCACAGTTTCATAGACACAATAAGATAGACAGGAGTCTGACGAGGTCCTAAAATATTAGATAGGGATGGTAAGGTAGCAGGCAGGCTTCTGAGTATGCTCCACAACCGCATAGGGTTGTTCTAAGGTAGATTCCTCTAGTTAGGCGCTACTTAGCACGCAACTATAAAGCTTCGTGTTGTGAATGCAACAATTTTGTCACTTATGTCGACCGAGCCTTACAGCCGAATACATTGTTACGACACGCTCGTCTTCTGTCCCCCTCCGCTGCTCAGTCTTTACATCATTGTTTCAAGGCTGGCGTATTACCCCTCTATATAAGTTTCAAATTGAAACGCGCGTTCAATGACCATGCCATGGTTTACAAAATATGCCTGCGCTTATCACGCTATTTTTACATATGATCCTCACACGGCGTTTGTTGTCAACAAATATTTATTTGAATTTCGAGAATTATTGCTGTGTTATAGCTCTGGGTTTATAGTGAATTTTTATTTAAAAAAATTCACTAATAGAGAGGTATCGATGGTGAGACTTTGCAAAAATTCTTTCAAATGAATGCGAAAAAGGACCCCTAGAACCCATATCCGGGGTCAGTTTCAATTTTTATATGTTTATATATATATATATATATATATATATATATATATATATATATATATATATATATATATATATATATATATATATATATATATATATATATATATATATATATATATATATATATATATATATATATATATATATATATATATATATATATAGTTATCCAACCGCTAACTCAAAAAATAATTAACCAATTTCGATGACACTTAGCAAGTGCCTTTCTTTTATTAATGGCTTGGATAAGTTCGTTAGTCAGAAAAATCGGACGGGGTTTTCCGGGAAAATTTTGAGTTTTCTTTCGAAAAATTTTTTTTCTCTGAAAGTAACAAAGACGTTTTAATGAAATTTAGTATGTATGTTTCCTCAAGAGAGGTTATACTGCGTACCAAAATTCAACTGTCTAAGTTTAGAGAAAATTGAGTTATTCAAATTTTAAATTTTCTTTTGAAACAATTTTTTTTCTCCAAAAATTACAAAGTTATTTTAATGAAATTTGGTGGATATCTCATCCTAGGAAATACCTTACTGCATACCAAAATTAAACTTTCTAAGATTATAGAAAACTGAGTTAATCAAATTTTTATAGCTCACTGCAGTGTTAAAATCAATGGTATTTGCCTCACTATGTTAAACACGTGCGTGGGGGACTGACCGAATTCATTCCCAGTTGCTTTGATCTACCTATATTCTCTGAACATGTTAAAAGAAGTGGTATCTACTTCATTCCAAGTCACTATTAACCGACTATTTATGAAATCAAATAAGTAAATTAAGTCGATTGTCATAAAATATGTAGTGTATTAAGACTAAGGGAAAAAGAAATAAAACATATATAACTGTGCACATTTTGATTATATTTTAGGGTGTGCGGCGCACACCTAGCTCACTAGGAGAAATCGCCACTGCTTGAGAGAGGTATTGTCACAGCATAATATCTTATTAAAGTTCATTTGTAAATAGGTTTAATTTTTCTATGTTATATATATATATATATATATATATATATATATATATATATATATATATATATATATATATATATATATATATATATATATATATATATATATATATATATATATATATATATATATATATATATATATATATGTATGTATTCGTCTGATAACTCAAAAATAATTAACCGATTTCGATGAAACTTGGCGAGTGCCTTTCTTTTATTAATGGCTTGGATGAGTGCGTTATCCAGAAAAATCAGACGGGGTTTTCCGGAAAAATTTTGAGTTTTTTTCAAAAAAAAATTTTTTTTCTCCGAAAGTACTAAAGTTCTTTTAATGAAATTTACTATATATGTTGCCTCAGGAGAGATCTTACTATGTACCAAAATTCAACTTTCTAAGTTTGGAGAAAATTGAGTTATTCAAATTTTAAATTTTCTTTCGAAAAAAATTTTTTTCTCCGAAAATTACCAAGTTATTTTAATGAACTTTTGTGTATATCTTGCCTTAGGAAAGACCTTACTACGTATTAAAATTAAACTCTCTAAGTTTATAGAAAATTGAGTTATTTAAATTTGAAGCATTTAATAAAAATTCACTACCATAACGCACTTGCTGCGTCCCGAGTTTTTTATTATTTCGCTCTACTCGTTAAAAAACAATATAAGCATTAGACTTATATTGTTGCTCTTCATTAAGACTCTTACAATAGCGAAGTTTCCTTTAAAAATATTAACCCTTGTCGAATGATTTTACGACCTAAATTTTGTGAACGTTACAGAATTTATATTTATTCTCGTGTGTTAAGCATTTGGTACTATCCAGCATATTTCGCAAATAGGAGGGGAGATAGGTGCACTCGAACAGAACCCCTCTAGGAAAAGGTTCGCGGCTGCCTTTAATATCCGTACGTCCATTTAGCCACGGGCATCCAGAGTACTATACAGTATAGTACAGTACTGTAGATGGCCGTGACTCGGCCCTCGGCATGTTGTCTTACACCTTGGCTTGTGTTCTTTTAAAAATCAAAAGTCATCAGTTTTAAAAAGAAAACAAGAGTAGAAGAGTGACTTGACAACTATTATCTAAATCTGTTATACATTTTGTTCTACTTTGGGTTATTTATTGTTTCCCCCACACAAACATTTAAAGAATCACTTTTGGTAATATCTTTTGCCTCAGTCGACAGTCACCAACTTCACCACATCTACACCGTCTACAAACACCTTTCCAAGCTCGCTGGTATTGATTTATACACCTGAAGAGTTCTTCAAACACAACAATATCACGCATATTGAAAAAGTGAATGTAGTTTAAAACTTTATTGTTTGTCATGTAAAAATAATGGTCCTATTGTGATGAAATTTTGTAGATACTCTCCTTTTGCTTGGACGAGCTCGTTAACCAGAAAAATTGCACTGGTTTTCCCGAAAAAACTTAGGTTTCCTTTCATAAAATTTTTGTATCTTGGAAAATAACAAAGATATCGCAACCGAATTTGGTATGCGGTTTACGTTACGAACATTAAATTCGGTTGAATCTAGGTTGAAAGCAAAAAAAGTTTATAAGCATTTGTTCAAGAAAACTTTTGGTTGCCGCTGGAGGTCAGAGCACCGCACAAGAACAAAATGTGTGTGGTAAATAAAATCTATTAAACGTTACAGGCAAATTTTAATTTTTCTTGCACATATATAATTTTCATCAAAAAGATTACTTAGATCATTTCTATTCATTCGTTCACAATCATAACGCACTTGCTGAGGCCAGAGGATTTGCTTTGCTCGAACAATTTAAAGTACTTGATTGTTTTTCCACCGGGCCAGTGCTCTGTATATGATTAGTCAACCCGTCTCTATTTTACAAGAGCAAATTTTAGTTTCTTATCCTTGTGGAAGCTTCTCACTGTAAACTTTTTTGATGAATTGTTTGTGTTTAAATGTATAATAAAAGGAACTTTCTTATGTTGTTTTAGCAACCGATTTCTTTACCAGTATTCACGTTTACAGGGTGCGCCAAAGGTCTTACAGCAAACGATATACGGTCTAAACGCGCAAGATTTAAAGAACGAAAAGTCTTGCGGTATTTTCAATGTCTTGTAACAGTGGTTTCTAATTGGGGGGCCCATATGCAATTTTGTTAAATTAAGTTGGAAATCATTAAATAGATACTTTTTGCGAACATAACAGTATTTCACAAATATGATGTTCCATAACAACATCGAAGTGATGTAATAGAGTTTTAGTGTTTTAACATCATACATTAGTAAAAATTAGTATACTTCAATTAATAAAACTTAAAAAGTGCCTCGAACCCCTTTTCTAAAGTGGTATCAATATTAGTTACTTACAGAAAAACCTATTAATAATTAAGCTTATAATTCAGTGGTATAGGATAAATTGAATAATTTAAAACATAGATTTTGGTAGAGGTTTTTTGATGTTATTTACTTTGTTTTTGTTAGTTTATCTGTCTACCATGTTTAATTGACCAAGTTGAAATATTAAAATGTTTATACAAACTAGATACTTACTCTTCTTGCGTTGATTTTGACTAAGAGCTCACATTTATTAGAACTTTAGTCAAAATTTTAGCACTTTTTCTAGATAAAGGTGTTGGTTCGACATCTAGGTATCCACAATAAACTGCCTAATTAAGATACACTGAAAAAATCAGACGGTTATCGATTATTATATGACATATAGGTATATAACGAAAATGTTATAATAAAAATAAGAATTGATATTGGCACAAAAATCAGCTGTTATTTTGTCAATTAGAGTTAAAAAATTGTTGTCATTCTAAAACGTTCTGTGATCTGGCCAGACAAAAAATTATATTAATGATTTGTTCTTAATTAAAAGAGGCTTTATATTAATTTTCTAACAAAAAAGTTTAATTTAAAAATAAAATATTCTAAGATAATACTGTTCAACACAATTACTCTAATTCGAAAATGACTCTACTATTTCAATTACTTTATTTTCATAACAACGTCGCAGCATTATCAGATTTAATTTTGGTGGCCGTTATTAATAGTGCCGATGACCACAGAGAAATTGCATGTGAGAAATCGCCTTACGTAGGAGTGGCTTCTAGTGAAATTCCACTACTGGAAACTGAACCAGTTTTTTAAGTTTCTATTATCAGTTTTTCAAAATTTCAGACACAGACATTTGAAAGTATTTTCAATAATTCCATCCATAAAATTCTCAAATCAGCTATTTGTAACAAATTATTAAATTTTGGAATTATTCCAGAAACACTTTGAAAGCACTTGTGAGACCTCTGAATCAGACGGGTAGATTTTTTTATAAACCAGCCGGGCCGATTCTTTATACCTGGGACGAGAGAATTACTTTTATAAAACAGCCGGGCCCACTTCTAAATAAAATAATACAAGAACAAACTGCAGAGTTGTTGAAAATCAAAAGCCAACGAATACAAACTTACCCTCAATTAAGATGAAAGGGAAACCTTCTCAATAAATGTGCATTATTATTATTGTTATATAAACCCTTTTCAACATTTATTTACTGTTGCTCTATCTATACTCTTTGAACGTGAAACAAATAAATATAAGCAATAAAAAATTTTGAAATTAAAATTTTAATAATTTACACTGAACATATGTTTATAGGTATAGATTAAACTACTAGTAGTATAGAAGATTTTAATTTTTTTATATAGAAAAAAAGACCGTCGGTTGACAACAATGTAAATATGCACTTAGTGGCTGATAACACATCAAACGTGCATATTATACAACGAAAAGCAAACATTTCGACAGACAACATTTATATTTATCATAGCTATCTTCATGAAACTACAACAAAGCTAATAGTAAATAAATTCATATGTTACATGGAGGAAGTAATTATTTATATAAACATTGACTAGAGAAATGCTAATTTCACTGTTTAGTTCTGCTGTGCAAATTGATTAAGATAAACTTTGAAATACCGCTACCTGTGGTGTTATGTTAGAACAAGAAAGTTAATAATAGTTGGATTTTTGAACTGCCCACAAAAAACTGTTCTTCCACTATTTACATATTAATTTGAAAAGCCAGTGAATTTTCTGCTTTCGTCTGTTACCCAACTAGGCCACATAACAAATTATGTAACTTGATGAGTATCTTGAACCATATGAGAGTATATTACATACGTTCTCAGCAAGATTTATTTGATGATTTAATTAAACAGTAACTATAGGATTTGAAGCAATTTCACACATTTAATAAAATGGATATAATAAAATAATACGTTACTTGATAGTGATCGAACTTAGATTTGTTACACATATAATATCAGAAGTCTATTTTTCATGTCAATGAACAACAAAATGACGGTGACTGGACGTCCGTTTGTGGATATTTCTAGCTGATATCGACTATTGAGGTCCAGTGCATATCCGATTTTGGACACTATCCTACTGATAGCAATTATGGGCGTCCAGTGCATGTTAATTTTTAGACGTTACAAAATAATGCCGGTTAAAGGCGTACCATGGATGTCCATGGTCATCAGATGCAATAACAGATAATGCATCACCCAATGGCGCAACATCGGATGCCTCAGTATCGGAAGATGAAACACCGGTTCACGTAACACCGGGTGACGTAATCCAGGGGAATATTGTTATGTCAGTCCACCCGGAAGACTCTTCAAATTATCAACTTTATAAACAACTCTCAAGTCATTACCTTTGAATATTTTCTCTCACGCTTTTGTAAGAAAAGGATAGAAAGGAAGTATAGCGAACTTCTTGGGTGGCTCATCGGGTTCAGGAATCAATGTCGTAATGTTACTTGTCTAAATTTTCCACCTATGCTTAACTAATCTATCCACAATATTTGAACAGAAATGGTTATAGATCGCAATGCCTGTAAAGTTGTTCATCTCTGAATTGTATCGCTTACTGCTCAAAGGAAAACTGAGTAACTTCCGAACAAGAAAGCTTAAACTCGAGAATTTGTGACCGAATGGATGATTTGAATCTAATGCTATAAAGCGATTTGTAGAAGTTTCTTTCCCATAAATGTCAAATTGTAACCTATCTATATTTTTGTGACAATAGTGTGACGGAAATGTAATTGGTCGTTGTCTTCCATTTTGCAAGTGAACTTGATTGAAGGGAATCTACTGTTCAACCTATTAACATAAAATTATTGGTGTTATCTTTACTGAGGTCAAATATGACAAAAATGTTGTCGACAAATGTCATCCTTACCAACGGAAAATACTCCACCGCTCCAGCAAAGTCAGGTTCAAATCGGCTAATGATGAGTTACGCAACCAAGGGAGGCAATGGGTTTCCCATTGTGCTTACCCGCGTCTGCCGATAAAACTTCCCGCCGACCTGATATAAACTGTTAAACGTATTGAAGTTAACTTAATATATGCCTCTACCTGCATGTCTGATAGCTGGTTATCATGATATGTCTCGAGGATGCTGAAAAGCTATGTCGATAGGGATGCCAGGGAACCACGACTTGAGGTCGAAAGAGGTCAGTATACTTCATTTGGTTTCAACTTAATATCTCTGATTCTATTAATGAATCCAATAATTTTTTGAACGAAAAACTAGGAGGTTGGATTTTCAATGTACTGAGCTCTTGTGATAACCATTTGAAAAGTTCATAACTCGAAAAACCGATACCAGAGACTAGTGCTCTCATCTCGTTCCCCGGCTTATGAACCTTCCGGAGGCAATACATGCAAGGTGCAATTAGGTTGGATAAAGATACCTTCCTCCTGATATTTTTATCTGTTAAATTACCGCAACTTTTGACTGCACTTTTATATAGAGCTGTCACGCCAGAAAGAGGGTATTTCTCTATCAAAGTATTCGACCTAATCAAGAATAATAATTTTGTTGCATTTATCTGTCTTTAGATAGAAACAATCTTTCCTCCTTAAATCTCTTACAGTTCGTAATTTGATTTCGACTGTTGATTTCTTAAATTTGAGATCTGGTTTGAAAAACAACAAATAATTGATGTGTAGAGTTCTTAGTTTGCTCGCTAAAAAACTTAATTGAGCTCTCCACCCCGACGATGCTGTCTGCAACTGGTTAGGGCACGAGCATATTTCAAGCCCCTGTTGGGAAAATCCAACTCTTTCCTACTAATATTTAAGGAATATGCGACGAGTCAATGCTAGAGGCTTGTGGTTCTAATGACTTCGTTTAAGGTTTAATGTATTTAACTTGAAATTTTGTAGCAAAAACCTCGAACATTCATCAGTGAAAGTTGCTAAAAGTTTCAAACACACTATAATCTAAATTAATAACTACCGACATATGAATATCATAGACCTCCAACACCAGTCTACTACGTTTGAAGTATAGAGACCTAATCTCTAAGAAGCTTTCTCTTGTTGAACCATACCGCTTTTTGACAATCCACAGACGATTGATTGCCCCAGCCTGAGTTCTCGATATGCTCCTGGAGGTTAGTATAGTTAGTTTAGCGACATATATTGATGAAGCCAACTTAGTTTTCGAAATAAGTATCTTCCACATAACTCCCGTTTATTATTTTGTGGGTTTTCTTGGGTGATTCTGATTTTTGTTTTAGTTTCCAACCACAGCGTCCAACTTTGATTTTTTTACCATTCCTGAACGTCCAGTGGGTGTCTATAAGTTCTGAAATTATTATTCGTTATGGGCGTCCAGTGAGTGATCATTTGTGGACATCAAGAATAAGACAGGTTTGGGATGTACAGTGGGTGTCTATTTATGGACGTTGTAATTCTAATACACTATATGTACATTGAATGGTGATCTTAAAACGTCTTTTTCGTGACCGACATGCCCTCAGTTCACACAAAGAAAAGAAGTCTGTTCTAATAAAGCCATCTTACTGTAAATTGAAGATATTGCTGATTTTATTCGTCAAATTAGGCAAACTAATGATTTTTGTATTTTGTATACCTTATGTAAGTGACGTAAATCTAAAATTGTTAATGTAGACAGAATATAAAATTCAGCTACTCAAGTTGTTGAGATTTTAGACAGTATTGCTTCCAGTAACAAACTCAATAAGTTTAATTTGTTTTTAGTTTAGTTGTGGAAAAATAAAAGTAATAATTGTCCGTTGTCCCGTATTTTACATCAATATATTTTTTACTTTTATCATAATTAGAAAATTAGAATGGTTCGTATATATTATTCTGCCTCACATTAAACTCCAATAAAAACATGACTTTTATACACAGGGTTTGGCAAATGGTGGGAACACCGTATTTCTGGCCTTAGTTTCAACTGGATTGAAACTTCACTGGAAATAAAGTTTTAGTGAATTTTCTTAAAAAAAATTCACTAATGAGGAGATCCCGACTTTTGAATTTTGAAAAAAATTCTTCAAATGAGCGCTATTTAGGAAGCGTGGAATTCAAATCCGAGGTCGGTTTCAGACTTTATATGTTTATATATATATATATATATATATATATATATATATATATATATATATATATATATATATATATATATATATATATATATATATATATATATATATATATATATGTGTGTGTGTGTGTGTGTTTGTGTTTGTGTGTGTGTGTGTGTGTGTGTGTGTGTGTGTGTGTGTGTGTGTGTGTGTGTGTGTGTGTCACACCTATAAGTACAAAAATAATGGACCGATTTTGATAAACTTGGTGAGTACCTTCCTTTTGCAAATGGCTTGGACAAGTTCGTTAGCCAGGAAAATCCGTCCAGGTTTTCCCGGAAAATTTTGTGTTTTATTTCAAAAAAAATTTATATCTCCGGAATTAACAAAGTAAGGGCAACCAAATTTGGTATGCGAGTTTATCTCTGCAGGCTAAAGAAGAAAAAAGTTACAGGCATTTAAAGAAATAAATTTGGATTTTCCTCAAAACGTCAAAGTTGCGATTTAAAAAGTCAAAATTGGTAATATTTAGCCAATGAATCTGAAATTAATATGAGCTATGGAAGGAAAATGTCTCAAGAAGAATGTTTTACAAAGCCTGAAGTCGTAGTTTCAATCGTCATTGTCCTTCATTTTACTAAAATATCCCCAAAAAATTCCCTTCAAATAGACCCTTTCTCTGATGCTGTGGCAGTAGTGTTGGTTATAGAGTTTATCGGTTAATCGGTATATCATTTTAGTCGAATTTTCGTCAAAAATCTTTAAAGCTCAATATATCCGTTATTATGCAAGCTACGAAGAAAAAAATGTAAACATTGATTATAAAATTTAAAAATATTTCTACAGTTACGGGATGGTCAATAAGTCGTTGGTGATTCAAATTTTTTTTAATCGAACACGCCTTATGTTATGCATTTTTGCATTTTCCTTCGAAATATAATACATCTTTGTAAGAAAAGAAATTCGGGACGCAGCAAGTGCGTTATGGTAGTGAATTTTCATTAAATGTTTCAAATTTGAATAGCTCAATTTGCTATTAACCTATAAGGTTGACCAAGAAACCAGTTTTTTCGGGAACAGTTTAAGTTTACTTGCGGAAATTTTTGTACATTTTCAAACATTAAAGTTATTTTCATGAAACATGGCACATTGTTTCTACTATATAGGTTATAGTGGTAACCAAATTTGATGCCTGCTTTCTTAAAAAATATATTTGCTATTAAAAACATTTTTATGAAAATTAACTACCATAACGCACTTGCTGTGTCCAGACTTATTTACATTTTTAAAACTATTTACCTAATAACGCGCAGAGATGTCTGCCAACTGTCATATTTTTCAAGATATCACGTCACAACTTGTTATTTTAAATTAAACATCCTGTAGTTTATGTTTTTGTCGGGTAGATAGTTTTATTGCGAATTCATCAAGATATTGTTTGATGGCTCTTTGATGTACCGTTTTGTTAGAAAATCAGGAAAACCAAGGATCAAATTTCTTTTTATCATATCATAGAGTGCCTTTTCCAAAACTGTAATAGCGAAAACAGTGAATAATTTGACATGCTAGCCACTTTGCCAAATAATTTCGGGTTGCTCTAGCTATTATTAACTTCTACAAACATGAAATAATTACACTTCTGCTAATTGTTGGTTGTGGCGATTTGAAGAGATTTTTACAAAAAGCTCGTGATGTAGTTAATGAAACATTTCGTGACAGGATATGTCCAGTTTAAAAATTTAGAGTATCAAGAATTTTGAGCAAATTTAATGGAACGGGAAGTGTAAGCAACGTTGCATGGTGTGGATGAAAAAGGACAACCACAAATGAGGACAACGCAGTTAATGTCCTGTTCAGTATACATGAACAAGCAAGTACCTCGCTGTCAAAACTGACCGTAAAGCACAATATTAGTGAACGATCTTTGAGTACGATATTATTATATAATATATAATAATAAATTTTATCGCTGTAAGTAAAATTGCACCAAGAATTGAAGAAGACTATTCTAATAAACGTATGCAGTTTTCGCAAGAAATGTTGGATGTTATTGAAGGTATGTTTATCAACAACATAGTATTTTCTGATGAAGTAGCATTTTGTTTCAACGGTTTTGTAGATAGCCATAATTGTCAGTAGTGCAATATCCACAACGCCTGAGCGTGTATAGTTAGAAGAACAATTATTGGACTTTCTTTTTGAGAAAAACTTTGAATGCGGCTTGTTATTTACAACTACTTCGTGCCCAGATTCTACCAGAACTCATTCATTTATTTTCCAACCCCGCAAACAATCAGCACTTGTCAGACAACATTTGGTATCAGTAGGATGATGCTCCACCTCATTATACTGTTGAGGCCAGACAATATCTAAATCAAGTATTTCCGCAGAGATGGGTGGGAAGAAGAGGATACATAGAATTAATGGCACGGTCACCACATTTAACCCTTTGGAGTCATTTAAAATCGGTGGTTTATCAGAATTTTCTTCAATTTTTATCGGAGCTGGAAAATTGAATCAGAACTGCCGCTCACGAAACGTTTTCAATTTGAACATATGGTGTAAATAATTTTTGTTGCTTATATTAAGTGCCTGAACATTATTGCTAAAAAAAGTTAAAATGGATAACAATAACGAAAATAATGTTTATACAAATCAACAGATTTTTAATTTATTTTTATACACGAAAATCCGACGAAATTTTTAGAAGGACGTGCAGAACATTTTACAAAAACTAACCACACCTACCTCCGATGACAAAAGCTAAATAGAAAATAACAGAAGTAAATTTTGTGCGTGTCTGACAAATTGACCAGGTCAGGTCAAGTCAGGCCAGGCCACGTCAGGTCGGGTCAGGTCAGGCCAGGTCAGGCCAGGCCAGGCCAGGCCAGGTCAGGTCAGGTCAGGTCAGGCCAGGCCAGGCCAGGCCAGGCCAGGCCAGGCCAGGCCAGGCCAGGCCAGGTCAGACAGGTCAGGTCAGGTCAGGTCAGGTCAGGTCAGGTCAGGGCAGGTCAGGGCAGGGCAGGGCAGGGCAGGGCAGGGCAGGGCAGGGCAGGGCAGGGCAGGGCAGGGCAGGGCAGGGCAGGGCAGGGCAGGGCAGGGCAGGGCAGGGCAGGGCAGGGCAGGGCAGGGCAGGGCAGGGCAGGGCAGGGCAGGGCAGGGCAGGGCAGGGCAGGGCAGGGCAGGGCAGGGCAGGGCAGGGCAGGGCAGGGCAGGGCAGGGCAGGGCAGGGCAGGGCAGGGCAGGGCAGGGCAGGGCAGGGCAGGGCAGGGCAGGGCAGGGCAGGGCAGGGCAGGGCAGGGCAGGGCAGGGCAGGGCAGGGCAGGGCAGGGCAGGGCAGGGCAGGGCAGGGCAGGGCAGGGCAGGGCAGGGCAGGGCAGGGCAGGGCAGGGCAGGGCAGGGCAGGGCAGGGCAGGGCAGGGCAGGGCAGGGCAGGGCAGGGCAGCGCAGGTTAGGTCAGGTCAGGTAAGGTCAGGTCAAGTAAGTTCAGGTCAATTGGTCAAGTGTTAAATCGACAAAGAACTGTAGCTGATAATAAAGAGGAAGATTTGAATATCTTGGATTATTTCTAGGCCAATTTCGCTGCAATTAGAACTGCCGAGGTTCAGTATAGAGGATTTTGAAGAATCTCCAACATGGATAGTATCGAAAAAATAAACCAAATCAACAACCACCTAAAATTCACAATAGAAAATGAATCAAACAACACCATAAACTTCCTAGACTTAACACTAATCAGAAAAGAAAACCAGATTGAATATAAAATATACAGAAAACCTACACAAACAGACAGCACTACACCTAAACACTCAATACACCCACACACACAAAAAATGGCGCCATACAGATACTTAATAAACAAAATGCTAAATGTGCCACTCCATAATAACGAACGAGAAAATGAATACTACATCATAATACAAATAGCACAAAGAAATGGATAAAAGAAGAAAACAATAGAAAAACTAGTAAAAGAAATCAAAACAAACAAATCAACAAAACATTCACTTATAACAACCACCACAAAAAAAAATAACACAAACACTCAAAAAATATGACTTAATAATGAGCTACAAAACCAATAACAAAATAATAAACAAAATAAATAAAAAACAAGAACACAACCTTCATCAATTAAGCGGAATATATCAAATAGAATGTAACACATGCAATAAAAAATAGATAGGAATGACAAAAAAATCAATAGAAACAAGATTCAAGGAACATATTACAGCATTTGATACAACCCACATACCTAGCTACAAATCAAACGTAGTTACACACGTTCACAACAGAAAACACCAAAACCAGATATCAACCAATTACAACTAATAAAACATACTAAAGACCATAAAAAATGGAAATCTGTGCACAATACTATATTCAACAAACAAACAATAAGAAACAATTAATCCGAGAACAAATCCAAGTGCAAACATTTAAACAAAACTTAATAAAAGTCATACAAATACAGAAATTATGATACCACAATAATGAAAACAGGAAACCGATACAATCGGCACAGACAGAAAACACAGGCAATCAAACAATTGTAAACCGAGCAATAGAAGCTCAACACGCCGGTGTCACGTACAACTTTGGAGATAGAACACACAGAAGTGATCAGAGTCAGTAGCGTACTGATGATGAACCAGGAAGGTTCGAATCTACAGTACACGTAAACAAATAAAAAATCGCAGAAAGTACAGCAAACATATAAAGTGCGTGTATATATATATATATATATATATATATATATATATATATATATATATATATATATATATATATATATATATATATATATATATATTACTTATTTGCGTGAGCACTGTGTAATTGTTTATTAATAAAGCGTAAGTAATACTTTATTCACGAAGTTACAAATTGTGAACATTATATTATGTAACTCTCTTACAGAAAATAATTGCATCTTCAGAATATCTCGACGCCCTCGTGGCGCAGGTTGCTAGGTGCCAGCCTGCTAAGCGAGAGGTCCCGGGTTCGATTCCTGGGCGAGCCAAGTTGACTTTGTCTGGAAAGTTTGTAAAAATATTGAATGATGGGAAATGAATGTGCTAATGGCCTGAGATGCCGCAGCCAATAATATTAAATAAAAAAAAAAGAGAATATCTCTATGTTCTTATTAACTTTTGTCCTTAAGAAAGTTTCAGACATTACCGTTTGCAAGTAAATATATTACATTATTAAGATCCATAATGGTTCCATTAAAGATAATTTATTGTAATGTAGAAGTTTAAGCACCTGCTTCGTTGAATGCGCTTTTTGAATCACAAATAAATCTTATTATAATTATGCAACCGGTTAATGACTACAACGGCGAACTGGTTAGGCCAATTACTTAGTAATGTAGATAATAAAATATGAAATCTCAATTGTCAATTCCTTTATCTCGATGGCGATTTCTTGGGTGTGAGCAAGCGCGTTCTTGGATTTCGACACATGCATGTATTACTGAAGATATCTCCAAAGAAAAGAGAAAGGATTCTGTACAAACAAGAAGACTTGCGTTACTTGCTTAATAGTTCTATTTGTTCATCTTACGAAATGTGTTGTTTGATTTGACTGGTAATCTATGTGCTTGATTTTTATTAAGAACGTATCAATATATTACTGACTGTAAGCAATTTCTCGGAGACAAATTATTTCAGAGGGCGGGTCACTTTTCTGTGTAATCACGACTCTGCCATTTAAATAGTCGTCCGGCAATTGTGCATGAATGAGTGGGTCAATGTAAAAAGGATTAGTAATCCCAAAAACACTTGAACACTTGTCTTATAAAGTATGTGACTTTCAGTTTATAACATTTAATAAAAATAGTGCTGCAAATTGAATTATAACTTCCACATAGCTGTGATAATTTATTCGCCTCAGAAAGACATTCTCATGGAATGAATTTAGGGCCCATGACTTGACCACAAAAAAAATATTCATATTCCTGTACCCATAAACTTTTGAAACCTTATATTACTCGAATTTAATTGAAAAAATATTAATTTTCACCAAATCACCCCTTATTTATCCGCTACCCTCTGAAGCTATCTTACCCAACAACAATTCGAAGCGTTTCTTTGTCGGGTGCTAACTGCATACCAGATTTGAAGGTGATATCTCAATTCGCTCGAAAGTTATTGCGCCTATTATTAGACAGACGTACATGCCGACAGACCGACAGAAAAAAAAGGTTAAAAAATCAAGGTTTCTATGTGTTTTGAGACTTCTTACTTTAGCAAAAAAATATTAGAAATTTTTCTCAACAATTTTCCACTCCACACATTCAACCCCTAATATAATTTCAGCACCGAATACCAGATGTTTGATGAAATTGAAACTTTTCTAATAAATAAACCCTAAAACGTTATATTACTCGAATTTTGATGAAAAAATGTAAATTTTCACCAGATCACCCCCAATTAATCCCCTACCCCCTAAAGCGATTTTACCCAAAAACAATCCGAACCGTGTTTTCTATGTGTTTTGAGACTTTATATATATATATATATATATATATATATATATATATATATATATATATATATATATATATATATATATATATATATATATATATATATATATATATATATATATATATATATATATATATATATATATATATATATATATATATATATATATATATATATGTGTGTGTGTGTGTGTGTGTGTGTATGTACGTATGTATCACACCGATAACTCAAAAAAATTGATCAAATTTGGTAAGTGCCTTCCTTTTGAAAGTGGCTTGGATAAGTTCGTTAGCCGGGAAAATCGGCCCAGGTTTTTCTGGAACATATAATGTTTTCTTTCGGAAGACTTTTATGTCTCCCTAAATAACAAAGTAATGGTAACCAAATTTGGTTCACGCATTTGTATTATGAAAAGTGAACCATGTACCAAAATTTACGTCCGGAAGTTAAAAGGCAAATAAGTTATAGGTAGTTAAGGAAAAAAATTGGGGTTTTCCTCAAAACGTCGCGATTTGAAACGTCAAAATTGACAACATCCAGGCAAAGAACCTGAAACAAATACGGCGTATATAAAGAAAATGTTGCAAGAAGAGTGTTCTACAAACCCTCAAGTTTCGGCTTCAACCATCATTGTCCTTCATTTTACTAAACTATTTCCAGAAAATTCATTTTAAACAGATCCTTTCTCTGATGCTTTGGCAGTGGTTTTAGTTGAGTTTATGGTTTAACGGTCTATAATTTTCGTTAATGAGGACACCGCGACTTTTGAATTTTAAAAAGAGTTCTTCAAAGGGTGCAAACCAGGCCCTTTAGAATCCATACCCGAGTTTACTTTCAGTTTTTATCTGTGTACATATATACAGGTTGACGCGAGTTTGGATAGTGCCCTTTTGGCACTTCAAAACAAAAAACTTTATTTCGAAATTACAACAAGTTTAATTATAATTTTAAAACAAAGGAGAAATACACGATGTTTAATGTTGAAACACTCGTAATAAATTCTAACATAATATTGTATCTTACTTGTATATATAAAGTCGAATCTGCTTAGCTAACATTATAAAATAAAACAACTTAAACTAAATAATTATGATGACTATGATTATTCAGCGGTTTTGGTATTTCCGCGTTGAACGACTGCTTCGATCCTATTACCATACTAACACGAGATATCAGTACAGCATTATACAGGGTGCTGTAACTTGCGTTTCTACGGTAAATACATTGTAATTGTTATTATACAAGACACGAAAAAAATTGTATTGTTAATTATAGGGTCTGTTTTTTTTCCTCGGGGCTTGTCCGCGGCCTAGCCGCAGCGTTAGCACTGCAAGCTTTGGTTTATTGTGCATGTCCTTAGTCTTTTTACTCCACCCACTCCAAAATCACTGTGCCTTGAACTAGTCTGCACAGCGATTGGCAGGACGGAGTCTTATAATGCACTGTCTCTGGTCTAGACTGGCCGTTGATCAGTTGTCTTCTGCGGTCCAGAGCTTTACACTCGCACAAGATGTGCTGGGCTGATTCCTCCCCCTCGCCGCAGAGTCTGCATGCGAGGTCCCCTGGAACCGCCCCATTTTATGCAGGTGTTTCTTGACGGCCATGTGTCCCGTCAAGAGACCTGTTATGTTTCTGAGCTGTCCTCTGCTGAGATTTAGCAGTTCCACAGCTCTCTTTGAACTGGGTTCGTCAATTATTGACTTCCCATGTCTGAGCCCTAGACAGTCCCTAGTACACCTTGTGTTGGTTTCTGACCCAGGACTTAATGGCTCCCCTGCCAGTGCTCTTTGTCACGCCCAGAGCCGGTACTGGTCCCATAAATGGTTCTTACCGACACTGTCAGCTTCTTCATTGCATTTGACCCCCGAGTGACCCGGCACCCAGATGTGGGTGACCTCATTCTGCCCAGCCAGGTCGCTCGTCTCGTCTCGGCACTCACTCATCAGCCAGGAATTTACCCGTGGGCCACTTAGGGCCTTAAGGGCTGCCTGGCTGCCTGTGGCTTTGAGGATCCGCTTGTTGGTGTAGCCCCTCCTCTTGTTCTCCCGCACACAGTGCAGGATGGCGTACATTTAGGCCTGAAAGACCGTTGCATAGACTCCTCGGTCCTTCCGAATAAACACCTGCCCCCGTCCCACGCTCCACGTCGGATCCGTCCGTGAACCAGACGAGCGCGTGCCGTGATGTGCCCGGCGTCTCCTCCCGCCATGCCTCCCGGTCGGGGATTTCCACTGTAAGGTTTTTCCTGCAGATTCGCGGGCTCGCGAAGTCTGACCTCATTTCAAGCATGGGCTCCTTCACGATCCCCTGAATTTTGCAGTGGCCCCTGAAGCCTGGATTGATCTTCAGTCTACAATTGCAGGCTAGTCTGTATAGTCCTAGCCTGGCCTCCCCCATAATAACTAAGTGTAGAGGGGGCAGATCCAGCAACACTTCCATGGTGGTTGTTGGGGTTGAAGGAATTGCCCCTGTGATGCCTAGGCAAGCCATCTTTGGATCTTGCCTAGTTTTTGTTTGGCACTGGATTGTGTCACCTTAGGCCACCAGACCAGTGCCGCGTATGTCAACGATGGTCTGACCACCCTTGTGTACAGCCAGTGGGCCATAATAGGTCTTAGTCCCCACGTTTTTCCATATAACCGCCTAGTGACGGCTAAGGTCATGACTGCCTTACGCAGTATTTTTTCAACGTGCCCATTCCCGGTTAGCTTAGAGTCCAATACGACCCCAAGATATTTTACCTCCCTGGCCATTGGAAGGTTCCTACCGTATAGAGTGAGAGTTCTGTGGCTGTCCCACTTCCCCTCCTCGTAAACGGTTTGACTCACCCCGAGCCCTTGACTAACGGCCCACCCTTCCACCACTTTAAGTGCTGTCTGCATGCGCTCCCACAC
Source organism: Tillus elongatus (assembly GCA_964006375.1). Classification (NCBI taxonomy): domain Eukaryota; kingdom Metazoa; phylum Arthropoda; class Insecta; order Coleoptera; family Cleridae; genus Tillus; species Tillus elongatus. Next base: position 77,601,561 of record OZ023264.1, read on the forward strand.
TGGTTGTGTAACCTTTCCTCGGACTATGATGACAATGTCTTCCGCATAGCCCTGTACCTCATACCCCCTTCCCAAGAGCCTCCCAAGCAGGCTGTCCACGACTAGGCACCAGAGCAAGGGAGACAGAACGCTCCCCTGCAGACATCCCGCCAGCAGATCCCTCCTGCGAGAGAGGTGAACACCGCCCTGTCCCTGAGCATGGAACGGATCCACCTGTAGCAGGTCGCCTCTATTCCACGCTCCCCGACAGCTGCCAGAACCGATCCGAATGAGGTGTTGCTGAAGGCCCCCTCTATGTCTAGGAAGGCCCCCAGCGCCACCTTCCTGTTCTCCAGCGTATTCTCCAGCTTCAGTATCAATTGGTACAGTGCTGTTTCTGTTGAGAATCCTGCTGTGTATGCATATTGTCCGCCCCTAATGTGCCGGTCGAGCAGTTTTTCCACTGTATCTAGCAAGAAGGACATGAGACTTATTGGCCTCAAGGACTTTGCCTGGTCTGTTGGACGCCCAGGTTTAGGAACGCATACAACCCTGGCCAGTCTCCATGCCCTCGTAATGTACCCCAGAGCCAGGCTGGCCCTTATAATGAGGGTAAGCGCCGGCGCCAGTATATCTATCCCCTGTTGGAGCATGATAGGCATTATTCTATCAAATCCCGGGGATATGATGGAATGGCCCATCTGAATTTGCTTCAAGTAACCACCTCTTTAGCGACTGTCCAGTCTACTCTAGATGCCCGCCTATAAGGCGCCTCTATTTATGAGTGTTCCCAGTCCGGAAGTGGTTGGTTTATTATGTTACAGCCGCGGAAGTGCATCTGGAGTAAAATTTCCATAGTTTCCTCCCCTGAACTTGTAAAGCCTCCCGTTGATGTTCTAAGGAAGCCTATGTTGGTCTGAGTGCCCTTGGATAGGATCTTGTGTAGTCGAGCACTCTCGGACGTGTTTTCAACTTCCTCGCAGTGCCTCCTCCACGACTCCTTCTTGGCGTCCCTCAATCTTTTGGTATAGGTCGTAAGGGCCTGTATATATTCATCCCATGCTCCCGAACTTTTGGCCGCGTTAAACAGCTTACGAACCTGCGTCCTCCTTTGCCTGAGGTCCTTGCTCCACCACGGGACGTTCCTGTTGGACGCCCTCATTTTCAGGGGGCAGCTGGCGTTATAGGCCGAGGTGATTGCGTCTCGCAATTAGGCTGCCGCAATTTTGAGGTCTATTGAATTGTCTGTGGTATTCTTAAGCCGCTCCCCCCCCCTAGTTCCACTGCTAGGTCTGCCCTGTACGCTTCCCAGTCCGCCTTGCGGGGGTCCCGGTACCATACCGTTTGTCTTTCGACTTTGGCGATTTGAAACCGGATGCATCTGTGGTCTGAGCTACTCACTTTCCCAGACACAGCCCAGTTCTCAACAAAGTCACCCATAAACTGGGTGGAAACTATTAGATCTAAAACTTCCTCACGCCGTGTTGTGACGAAGGTCGGGTCATTACCTCTATTCAATATGTCTAAACTAAATTTTATAAATAATTGTAGAAGTGCCTCACCCCTAGAGTTTGTGTCCGAGGTTCCCCACAACTCACGGTGCGCATTCTCATCCATGCCGGTGATGGTCTGCCATCCACCTCCTCTGCTACCCACCATCAGCTGCTCCAATTCCTTGGGTAGAGGAGGGTCAGTGCTGTCCCCTGGCAGATATGCTGACACGACAGTAATCTCCCTCGGCCCATCCGCTCCTCCACATCGGATTTTGATCGTTGCCAGGTCCCTGGAACAGAAATTCATTAAAGGCAGAAACTCTATATCTTCCCTGACAAAAATACATGCCCTCGGGTTCTCTCTGGATCTGCTGTAAATGAGCTTTCCAGCAGCTCCGCCGAGTCCCTTGATCTCTCCTTTATAGGAGTACGGTTCCTGGATCATGGCCACATCCGTGATCCTCAGAGCCATCAGTAGTCCGGCCGTCGCTGCCCTACTGTGTTGGAGGTTGACCTGAAGGAACCTAAGTCCCATTAACCCCTAATTGCTACCCCAGTGGGCGGAAGTCAGCCCTTCCCAGGCCCCAGAATGTCTTGAGGGAGGTTCCTTCAAGGGCTCTGTAAGACGCCTGGTCGATCGAGAAGGCGAGAGTCTGTCCTTTCGCCTCTACCTTCCTGCTTAGAACCGACCAATGTTGTGTCCCCAGTTCAGGGTTCTGAATCTTCAGTCTACTGATCACAGTCTCCTGCGGAACGGTGTCAGGGATCCGTACGAGGACCTTGCGTCTCTTTGGGAGTTCCTTGGGCTCGACGGCTGTCAAGTCCGCCCCCTCCCAAATAAATACTTTATAATATTTTGGAACACGCCGTTTATGGGTCGGTTCTTGGACGGAACACCTGTATATCAGTTATACAAGGCTACCTGTCATAATTTGTAATTGGACTTTGTTACAACTTATATAATATTTCTATTACATTTAAAATCCATTCACTTGTGGTTTAGACCTTTGTACAATGAAATATTATCACTGCAATACAAACATTTCAACATTACGCTATAAAACTATTACATTTCCAGTAAAATACATTGTTTTGTTTTATACGGAGATTATTTCATGAATCCAACTAACCGTTAGACAACGCGTGTGCTGCGGTTTATAATAAAAATAAAACTAATAAAACAGTTTGTCAGATTACCTTCTTGCGGAAAGGAAAACCACAGCGCAACTTCTTTGTGTTCATACTTTATGGAATTTACATTCAAGAAAGCATTGAGGCATTGACTAATCAAGGTATAGTATAGTAGTATTCCAGCACGGCTTACACATACCTCGTCTGACCAAATAACTTTTTATTAAAATCTGTCCATATTTAAATGTTGTGAATACCAGTTGCAAAACTCTAAACGCCGTTGTGTATTTCCTAGATGAAGATTTTGGGTTGATTTGTATTTATATGTATCAAATTTATGCTTTCTCAATATTTCTTGAACCCTGGATTTTGGATCCTGACAGCATCTTCTGATTTTCTACCTGAATTAATAGGATCTGTTGTTAGACTAGCCATAACCATAATGACTTGCGTTTCCTGCTCAGAAGCATATTATATAATATTTTTTCGGTCGTGGTTGTAAAATTACCGTAAATCAATAAGATTTTTTTAATTCTCCCAAATATAGCTTTATACGGCTGCTTTTTTTCGGGAAACCTATGACAAGATGTAATAAAAATTTAACATACCTTACGATAGAACCGAAATATGCCGCAAAATACGTTTCGAAATACAGTATGTATTTTCGGTCATATCACCTTAATGAAATTAAACGTTACAATAAACTAAAAAAGTTTGGACGCAGCAAGTGCTTTATGGAAGTGAATTTATGACATACCTCTTTCTAATGCAAGTAGGCGTCGATCTGGTTACCGGTATAGACTATATAGTAGATACAATGTACCATAGTTTTCCGAAAATAAACTCAAAATGTTTAATCGAAAACTGGTTTTCTAGCCAACAAACCTTAGGGTAATAGTAAATTGAGTTATTGAAATTTGAATCATGTAGTGAACATTTGCTACCAAAACGCACTTACCGCGTTTCGATTTTTTTTTCTTACAAACGTGCATCATATTTCGATAAAAGATGCAAAAATGCAATAAAATAAGGGTGTCTGAATTTTTTTTTTGTAGAGATCACCAACGACTTATGGGTCACTCTGTGATTGTCAAACTAATTTTATAAGATGCAGCTCAAGACATCCTATAATTAACGTATACAATTTTTTCTCGTATCTTGTATAATAATAATTATATTCAGCTTTACCGTAGAAATGCATCACCCTGTATATATGTAAACAGATCAAAACTGAATGTAAATCTTTTTAAAATTCAAAAGTAGCGGTCTCCTCATTAACCAATTTTTTCTACGAAAATTAGCTAACAATTATAGACCGTTAAACCATAAACTTAACTGAAACTACCGCCAAAGCATCAGAGAAAGGGTCTGTTTGAAATAAATTTTCTGTAATTTAAAGTTAAGTAAAATGAAGGACAATGACGGTTGAAGCTGAAACTTAGGGGTTTGCAGAACACTCTTCATGCGACATTTTCTTTACATATTCCGTGTTTGTTTTAGGTTCTTTGCCTAGATGTTGCGAATTTTAACGTTTCAAATTGCGACTTTGAGATTTTGAAGAAAACCCCAATTTTTTCTCTTTAAATGTCCATAACTTTTTTGTCTCTAAACTTATAGACTAATTTTAAGTATATGATTCACTCTTTATTTTATAATACAAACACGCGTACCAAATTTGATATTAATTTCCGAAAGAAAACACAAAATTTTCCTGCGAAACCTGGACCGATTATCCTTGCTAACGAAGTTATCCAAGCAACTTGCAAAAGGAAGGTACTCGAAAATTTTTATCAGAATCGGCTTATTATCTTTTGAGTTATCGGTGTGAAACATATAAAAATTGAAACTGACCCTGGTTATGGGTTCTAGGGGGCCTAGTTCGCGCTCATTTGAAGACATTTTTTCAAAATTCAAAAGTCGGGATCTCATTAGTAATTTTTATAAAGAAAATTCGCTAAAAGAGCTGATGAGTCTTGGGTAGGTATAACATTGTGTCAGGTAAAGCAATAGAGCGCGTTTATTTCATTTTTTATTTCATTTTTTATTATTTGTTATAAAAGTAAGATTAATTTTAGCAATCTTCATTTTGGATTCTCTTTGAAGAAATAACAAGTGCGATATATTTTGAAAAACGTCCCGGTGAAGTTAATAAAGTTAGAATGTTTTATAAAAAAATTACTTGTTCCACTGTTTCAAGCAAACTGTTCATATGGTCTACATAATATATTGAAATACGAAAAATACAATTTACTCAGCGATTTAAAAAGATATCTATACAGGATGAGTTTTTAAAGTGTTATAAAGGGATATCTCGAAAACGGTTTAATTTTTTTGGGGTGAAATTTTGGATTTTGACATATACTCCCCTCTCTATTTTGAGGGGTCGGGGTAGCTTTGGACTTTTAACTGCCGTGATGTACTTTTTTTAATAAAATTAGAGTCGACGTAAAAACTAGGTACGTGTAGAAAAAAAAATTGGATTTACTCTTTCGGTTACGAAATTGTGATGTATTAGGTTAAAAATAATTTCAATTTATTTATCAAGCCTGTTGTCATGGACGTTGATGTTGATTGTTATTTGCTTTTATGAAAATGCGTTATTTTTACTTGAGTCAATTGATAATTTTGACGATTATTTTCCAGTTTATTGTGCAAATAAACATGGAAAATAATTTTAATGTGCAAGTTGATATGTTGTTAATTTTGGGGGAATGCAGAAAAAACAACAGAAAAGCTGCACTAGTGCGGGCAGATAGGTTTACTAATAATCCGAAATCTCACATCGTATTTCAAAGGCTGGAAACCAGGAGTCGTACTACTGGCAGTTTAAAATTGAAACCACGAATTCGGAAGAGAACTACAACTGACGAAAATAGTCCCGTTGGTGTATTAGGAGTACCAGCTGGTGACCCGCATCTAGGTACCAGGCGGCTTGGCAGATATGCTGGAATGAGTCAAAAATCAGTTATGAAGATAATGCATGCACAAATTTCATCCATATCATATTACACTGTACCAAGAGCTACAGTGGCAACAATTTGACATTCGCGTTATATTTTGGAATTGGTCAGCAGACAAGCGCAAGAAAATAACAGGTTCCTAAACAATGTTTTTTTTTTTGACGAATTTACTTCCCATAATTGTAGTTAGGTAGGATTTTAAGTTACCCCTTATCAGTAGGCATTTAGTTTTTAAGATAAATAGACACAATATACACTACGGGGGCACACATTATCCACTACAGGGCGGCTGAAAATCCCACTGGATAAGTATTCTGCCAAATCAACATTCATGGTCAATTAATGTCTGGTGTGGTATAATAGGGGATAAAGTTATTGGTCCGCATTTATTTGAAGGACATTTAAATGGAAGAACGTACACTAAATGTTAAGAAAACAATTATTTCAATTATTAAACAAAAACATAAACCCGAACATGTGGTTTCAACAGAATGGAGCTCTACCCCATTATGCAATACATGCCCACAATCATATAAATGGAATATTTAAAAACAGGTGGATTGATTGAGCAGGTTCGGTCAACGTCTGCGGATTTGACCCCCCTTTATTATTTATTTTGGAGTTTTATAAAGAAAGTGATGACGATTGCACCTACAACCTTAGATGCTGGGAAAAAGAGAATCCGCTTTGCCTGCTCATTAGTGACATCTGAAATGTTGAAGTATGTACGGAATTCATTTACAAAAAGAGTGAGAAAGTGTTTGGAAGTTTGGAAGGGGGACATGTCGAACAATTTCTCATGCATAGCAGACGATAAACAAGTTGAAATGTAGTTGTTAATATTTTTTTGTATTTTCACTTAACAAATCATAATTCAAAATTGTTTTTGCAGACATACCTAGTTTTTCACGTAGATACGAATTGTATGAAAAAAGCACCCCCTTTAAAACTCGCCCGTCAAAACCAAGAGGGAGGTAAATATAATAAATATGTTTAAATATTTACTTATATATATATATATATATATATATATATATATATATATATATATATATATATATATATATATATATATATATATATATATATATATATACACAGGGTGTAACAATCTTACGACAAAGTTCAATAACTTCCTTTCTATTATATATATCAACATTTTTTCTCAGCAAATGTGGTACGGGGTGCTAAGATACACAATTTAAAAGTATTTGGAAATATACAGGATGTTTCATAATTCAGGTACGAATCAAATATATGTTTTTTTTTCATTGGAACCCCTGTATATTATTAAATTTTCGGATAACTCACATCTTCCCGAATCCTCTATTGTAAGCTTTTACTACATTATACTTGTACTTTAGGAGATATGGATCGTTTTGTGTTAAATTCATCCGCCTTTCAACGCTCTGTATATTAATACACATTATGGCAAAACATTAATTATTGGCTGTTTACGTTTTGGAATATGATGCAATATCATCATCTGTCGTTATTCGTTCAGTGAGTTCTGGTTTGTACACAATATTTAGAGTTTTTTCCAAATTAAAAATAAAATCCCAAAGACATGTGTTGAAACGACTTAGTGGTTAAAGTCCAATGCCTGACAGACAGAGTAGTTAACTGCCACGCGTAGATTGATTCATACAACAGGTATAAACCATACATAAATGGTCACCAAACTAAATATATACCACGCTTAAAACATACTACCCGAAACAACAATCGTGAAATCTCGGCCGCAATTATGGAAAATGACAGACGACATAAAATTAAAAATTTGCCAAGTGATTATTATTTAACTGAGCAATTCAATCAATTATTAAGGGACATATATTTGTAGCTTTTTGAACGGCCTCAAATACAGTTTTAGCGAAGCATAGATATATTATGCTGTCGCATAATATAGTAGAAATGTAAACAAAATCAAGCCAAGTCTCTATAAAAAGGATTCCAAAATAGTTTATTTTATCTTGAAACTTAAACATAAGACGTCATATAAGACCGAAGCAGTCGTGGTATGTGTTTCAATGGTAATTCTACTATCTATATAAGGCCAGGTGCATTCCGACTATAATTGGAAAAGCATACCGGTTTCGCTCTCATTAGAGCTCATCAGTGCGCTATACCAAATTACAGCCAGAATACACCCAACAGCAAGTTCGGCTAAAGGTAGCCAGCCTTGTAGACCATAGTGAGATGTACGAAAAGTGTCGCCATCGGTGGCGTAGCCAGGTAATACGTTGTCACGGCAGTTCTAATAATCACAACGTGTTATATACATGGAGACTGTCGTAGATTTCACTATGGTCTACGAGGCTGGCTACTTTTAGCCGAACTTGCTGTTGGATGTATTCTGGCTGTAATTTGGTATAGCGCACTGACGAGCTCTAATGAGAGCGAAACCGGTATGCGTTTACAATTATAGTCGGAATGTAGCTGGCCTTATACATGGTCTCTTATTAGGGAAGAAAGTACCAGAGCTAGCGATTTTTTAAATCGTTAGTTAGTTGTAGACGGTCTCTATGTATATAACACGTTGTGTTTATGAGAGCTGCCGTGACAACGTATTACCTGGCTACGCCACTGATGGCGACACTTGCCGTACATCTCACTATGGTAATTTTACTAATTCCGTAATTAATTGTTACGTATACTTTGAATATAATATCCCGGGCATGAAGCCCATCTAATATATTATGTAAACAAAATGTTATTTGACGTATGCCTAGATGGTTGAGAAGCGTCACGCTTGCCTCATAAGCAGAAGGTTACGCGATCGAATCCAGCTCGATGAACGTATGTTTTTTATGTTTTATTTTGACATTTGGAGAAACAATACTGCACAGATTGCATACGTTTTGAACAATATCTCATTTTTCCTTAAAACGCCTAAATAAGTTTGTCGCCTTTGAGTCTGAAATTATAATTTTGTTATTGTTGATATTGAAAAAATAGGTTTGATTAGGGTGACTAAAACGAAATCATACTGGCGATTAGTGAGGAAAAATAACTGCTGCGCTTATAATTTGGCAGATACTTTACTTTTCTAAATATGAATTAAGTTTCCTTGTGGAAATCTTTTGCATAACTGTAATGAAATTTGAAATACAAGTTTCTTTTAAAGAGGCTTACACTATCTACAGATATAGCAAAATTAATCTTTTAGCTTAATAGAAAATTCAGTTTTGGGCATTTTTCTCAAAAGGAGCTAGAGCACAAGATTTTTTTGATAATAGGGAATATCGATGTGCGCGTACTGGGACCTCTAAAATCGATCTTCTAGGTCTGTGTAAGTTTAAAGTATTAACTTTGCTAATATGCCGTATAATAATAGTGTACAATTGTTATGAAAATTCGCTACTATAACGCACTGGCTGCGTACCAAAATTTTTATGGATATGCACAACAATTGAAATACTGAATCTATTCGATTTGGCTCTTCTGCACTAGAGGTATATATTTCATTCAGATGTTTTAAAATTTTATGAAATGTTGATTATTAATAACTAATGTTTCATAAGTTATTGTAAAAAAAGTTTTTGAATTGTCGTGAAAAAATATTGTTTAGCAATTTTTCTGAAAAAATATAATTTTCGTGTAAAATTACTTAAGCCAAATTTTAAATTTTTGTGACAGAAATAATTTGCAAATTTTCATGTAAAACTTTTTTTTTGGAATTTTTGTGAAAAAGTTTTTTGTAAATAACTATAACTTGGCAGGTGTGTAAATAGCTTGAAGAAGCAAGAGAGGCAAAAAGTTTATTTTCGGAAAGTTTTTGTAATTTTAGCCAATAAAGCTACTTTGAGGAAATATGGTAGGTGCATGATTTCTACTACAAAGATTATACTGTTAACTAAATTTTATTCCCTTCATTAAAAAGAAAGCCTCGGTGGTTCAGTGGTAAGAACGTGTGCCTCTGAACCGAAGGGTACTGGGTTCGATCCCAGGTGTCTCCTTTTACTGTTTCAGTACATACAGTACAATGAACATCAACCGACGTTGTGGCATTGTATTTCAGCAAGTTGAATGTCTGCTCGTTTCGCCCTTCGGAGGGGGCGTAAAGCCGTCGGTCCCGTATCCATGAGACGTGGGGCACGTCAAAGATCCCTACCCTCCTGACAAAAAGGCAGGGGTCGGCAAAATTTCCAGGATAGTGAGGTGAAACTGCTCCCTGGCGTCGATGATTGGCCATAGTCGCAGAAATAGACTGACGTTATACAAACATTCATTAAAAATATACATATTTGACATAAGATACCTTTTTACGAAAACTCACAACGATAACGCACTTCCCGTGTTGACTTTTTATTTACGTTGCCGGCGTCGCTTGAATTTTATACTATGTACACACTTAGCTCCGACATCTTTGGTGTCCTGCACTGTAGAAGTGTTTTCGTAGTAACAAAGCGTTATATTTGTCTTATTTATGCGAAACTAATTTCAAGAGTAATTACTAACATGATTTCTTAACCCAATTAAAAATCATTTAGTATAATAATATTAAATGCTATTACTGCACGAAATCGTGTGATAGAACTATTAAAATTTAATTCTCAGCTATCAAGTAATTTCCAGCTAATAAGACACTTTCACTCCATATATTATAATCAAAATAAAATAATTTAGTTTATACAATTATTTATTATTTGTATATTAAATGATTGCCTTCTCGCCACATCTTATATGTGTTTCTTCCACTCATTTGTTAAAAGTAAAATATTTATTGGCTACTTAATTAATAATTAATTGCCTTTTTTACCATTTCTGGGGTATGTTGAACGAGCCATTGAGAGTTAAATAAATATTAATCACTACTATAAATTAACGATAAACAAATATTGAACTTTTAACAAAGTTATTGATCTTCTGGCAAGAAACTGTATTAGTGATATAAATGTCAGCAAAGACTAGTGAATATTTTAACCTTCAACATGGAATAGGTTACTTAAAAAAAATTGCCATTGCGCTTAGACCGTTGATAAAATATTTTTGCAAAATTACATTTTAGTGAATTTTTATTTTAAAAAAATCACTAATAGAGAGGTATCGATGGTGAGAATTTGCAAAAATTTTTGCAAATGAGCGCGAACTAGGACCCCTAGAACCCCCCTAGAACCGATATACGAGGTCATTTCAATTTTAATATGTTTATATACAGTGTGAAACACGCTTATGGAATAAAAATCATTATTCAGAAAAAAATAGTTTTTGTGGAAAACGTTGAGACAGGTGAAGTTTAATTTGTCGAACATTATCTTATAATCATAGTTAAAAAAATTAAACACCTACCATTTTACCCCCACTACTTTATCCATTTTTTAAAATAGCAACCGTAAATTTTTTCATCACAATTCGATGGATCACATTTTTCTGAATACGGAGATACCCCATATGTATGGTCTAATATTACAGTTTTTAATACAGGGTGGAAATTTAATACCGGAATATTAAAACTAAACAGTTTACCCCGAAATTCAAATTTCGAAAATAAACTATAAAAACGTCCCTTTCTTATAATAAATGTTCAAAATGTTCTCCATTCGCTTGCACATAGCTAAATAATATGCTCTCGAATTCTTCACTGACTCTTATCTTAAATTTCTTATGTTGTCTTTTATCTAAAACGTACTCGGTATCATTAATAGTTTGTTATTAACTACCAGTTTTTACAGTGTGAAAGGTGCTGTTTTATTTTGTGGTGTATTGTGTTGAATGCACGGTCTTCTAATAAGTTGGTCGTAATTTTGTTCCGATAATTTCAATTAATTTTTGGTCTTATAATTCGATACTTAACTGAAACTGTGCGAACAGAAATATTAATGATGATTGGGTATGGTGATACGTGTAGAACACAGGCACAAGCTGTTAACCTATTTCATGAAAAACATGCAGATTTGCCCCCACTAACCCAGGGAACTGTGTCTAAGATACATTCACAGTTTCGTGATTATGGCCACGTTAAACCACTGCCTAGGGGACCCATGTTTGCTGAAGAAGATGTAAAACTCAATGTTGGCTTTTCAAGAAAAGCCAACAACTTCTGCCCGTGAAGTTTCGCGTGAAAATGATGTTAGTCAATCAACAGTTTTAAGGTGTCTCAAAAACGAAAAAATGCATCCCTATAAACTACAACACGTTCAAGAGTTGATTGACGGTGATTCTAATAAAGACTGCAATTTTGTTAACAACTGCTGGACATGTTACATATAAGTGTTATTTATTCTGCTGATGTTCTGTTTTCCGATGAAGCAACATTTATTTTGAATGGCGATGTAAACAGGCAAAATTGCAGATACTGGGCCGCCAAAAACCCCCACTGGATGCGACAAACACACACTCAGCGTCCTCAGGAGTTGAACGTTTGGGCTGGTATCACTGGTGATCACGTAGTTGGACCTGTTTTTATAGAACATCTAAACAGTCCAATATATTTAGAAATTCTAAGAGAACAGGTTGTCTCAATGTTAGCAGAATTGTATCCAAATGTAATTGAACCTACTATTCCCCACGAAAGGATATAGTTTCAACAAGACGGTGCACCGCCGCACTTTGCTCTTCAAGTACGGGAGTATTTACACAAAGTCTTTCCACAAAGATGGATTGGACGAGGAGGTTTCGTAGAATGATTTGTTTTTATTGGGATACCTTAAAAACAGAGTGTATAAAACGTAACCTACTGATTTAGATTATTTGAAAATGAAAATAGCAACAGGAATTAGGAACGTAACGCTTTACGTGTTGAACAGAGTTAGGGGAGAATTTCAGAGCAGATTATTTCGTTGTGTGCAAGTGAATGGAGAACATTTTGAACATTTATTATAAGAAAGAGACGTTTTATTAAGTTTATCTTCGAAATTTGAATTTCAGGGTAAACTGTTTAGTTTTAATATTCCGGTATTAAATTTTCACACTGTATTGAAAACTGAAATATTAAACCATACATGTAGGGTATCTCCGCATTCATAAAAATGTGATTCATCGAATTGTGATGAAAAAAATGTAGGGTTGCTATTTTTAAAAAAAGGATAAAGTGGTGGGGGTAAAATGGTGGGAGTTTAATTTTTGTAACTATGATTATAAGATAACGTTCGACAAATAAAACTTCACGTGTCTCAGCGTTTTCCACAAAAATTATTTTTTGCTGAATAATGAATTTTATTCCATAAGTGTGTTTCACACTATATATATATATATATATATATTATATATATATATATATATATATATATATATATATATATATATATATATATATATATATATATATATATATATATTGTGTGTGTATATCCGCATGATAACTCAAAAAGTTATTAACCGATTTTCATGAAACTCAGCACGTACCTTTCTTTTATTAATAGCTTGGATGAGTGCGTTATCCCGGAAAATTGAACAAGGTTTTCCGTGAACATTTTGAGTTTTCTTTCGAAACAAAAATTTATTTCCGAAATTCAACTTTCTAGGTTCACAGGAAATTGAGTTCTTCAAACTTGACTCCTTTAATGAAAATTCACTACCATAACGCACTTGCTGCGTCTCGAAATTTTTTATGTTTGAGATGAGTTGCATTATACAAGAAGTATATTTTTTATTCAAAAACATTATTAAGGTACGTTACAGATTTGGTTAGTTGTCATTTAATTTCCAGCGACTTAATTGAAGATTGTTCCGACAGAAAACGACCGCCGGAAAGCTATGTATGAGATTCACAATGGCTGTCAGCGGGTCATTTATGTGACAAGATGACAATACAGGTTTAAAGTAAACAATGTAGAACAAATTAGGTGAGACTTAACTTATAACATTGAGGAGTGAGTTGAAAGGAAACTCCATATCCAAGAACACAAAAGGGGAGGTATGTAGGTAGTATGTAGTATGTGAAACATGCTTAGTGACCTTTAAGATACTAAGTGCAATTACTTTGGACATTTTTTCGTTCTAGAGATAATACATGAATGAGTAGGGGATAAACTATGCATTTTAAATGAAAATCGTACTGATGGTCATTTAGAACGCCGAGATACTTGTATTCAACAAGTTATATGTTCGAAAATTAAACCTCCGAAGTGCGTATTAAATTAACGTAAATGCCAAGTGAAACCTGATAATTAACAAGAGTCTGAACTGATTGAAAATCATACCATTTTAAGTTATGGTTGATATTAAAACAATAAAACGGCACAAGACCTGAGGCCCCTCTTACATTAAATGACACAAAGACTATCTTCCATTTTTACTTTAACAATAAACATCTGCTAATGACACTTGCTGGTTCTCTGCTACATGGTTTAAGAGAACGAATACATTATTTGTCCAGTGAGCTGAAAAACTAATTAAAATGACAAGTCACAAAGTATCAAAGCACAGGTTAATGTCTTGCACCAGCATTAAGGTCTCCATGAAATTAGTAGCAATATACATAATATATTCAGCGTCTTAACTAATGCCATCAGAATGTTGATTTTTAAGCAAATATCCAATACTAAACTAAATTTGAGAAAAGTATGTATATATATATATATATATATATATATATATATATATATATATATATATATATATATATATATATATATATATTAGGAAATACCGTTTTACCTTGGATCACAGTTTACATTTATGTCCTGTATAATATATTTTTGAAAATAACGATAAGTGTCTCCTCGGATAGCACCTTTATTTCTACACAGTATCTATTTTTTTGAGAATTTAAATATAAAATAATTATAAAAATATAAAAATATATTTTATTGTTATGTGATTAATGGTACAAGACCATAATGTACCGCTGATCACACCCCAGTGTATCTTGGATAATTAGGAACGGCAATTCAAAAGTTAGGTATGTAAATTGACCCTTACTGAAAATTTAACTAAATCATTTAACGTTTTGAAGTTAGAAAAGTCTACTTGGAACCACAACTATCCATCAGTTCTAGCCGATCCACTTAATGCTACTGGGTTTGGCAGTTTTACCCAAATATCTTCCGCATTAACATCAAATACTTCTTTATATTCTTTCACAAATATACTACCATTTCCAATTCGTTTGTAGAATTAAATATATTATGCAAAATGCTGTTGAAATAATTATCCTACATATTGCACTGGTGACCCACACTTTTTGCTGAATCCTACCAAAACGTGTTCCCGCTCTTCAAATGTCGCTCTTTCTTGGTTTTCAGTTGCTTCCTTGTTTATTATGTTCAATTGGTCTGACACCACATTTCCAACCTCTTTTGCACCTTTAAGTGCGACAACTTTTAAATGATTTTGCACTGAGGTCACGCCAGTCTCATCTTGGACTCAAATCTTTTCCGAATGTAATGGTCTGAGGTGCTTGTGGACGTCATTCAAATTAGCAAAAAAAATTGCCTACAGTTATTTTATTAAAACTAGTTACACGTGATATGCTAGTTTTTTCAGGTTCTCTGGTGGCTAGGCCACCTTTGTGGGAGTGCCGTTTCAAAACGAGCCTTATCCACTCTTATCCTGCAAGCTTGCTTCCATGCCATGTAAGAGGGAACCTTTTTGTCGCCACAGCAAATTTATAGGCTAATTCACATACTAGTTTTTTTTTTTGAATAGAGCATAATTCATTTCTGATATAGTTTAAATATAATCAACTAACTGTAGTTCCTTTTTTCCAGCAAACACCTCCCTGACATCATAGCTACCCGTATAATAAAAGTTTGTTGCCCCTAATGTTTTAAAAGCACCCTAAAATGTCGTACGAGTGTAACAAATTTAACATGGAAAACCCTACAAACTTCTTTTATAGACATCCTCTTCTTTGCGGGGCCCAGTAACAGCTTCGACTAATTTCTTTCATTGACTCAGGGTCAATAGGATTTCTTGTTTTCCACTTGTACTTCTTGGCATATTGACCTAAAACAAAGAAATAAATAATTGTAACATCATCTACATATGATCATTTATCAGTGGTAGAGGATGTTGATCAAATGTACATGATATGCGTCTTCTCAAAATTAACCTCCTGAAGATTCTAGGTTATATTTACAACTAAAATATGGCATACCAAATTACTTATTAACAAACAGTGATTTAGGTGGAATGTGATTAAAAACACACAACGCAATAGTCATCTTGTGAAAAAGTAAACAGTAAAAGCAAAAGTTGTTACTTTTTGCACTGAACATTTTTGTGTGTATTTTATTTGTAAACAATAGCCCATTCACAACCAGTTTTCGTCTTGCTTGCACTCTAGTGAGTAAACCTTGCCCCATCACAGTCTCTGTCATGTAGATGGCAGTACTTGATACGAAACTGAAGGGTGATCGAAGGTACACTATGATCCAGGTACAACAGTTTCACCTATTGTTTATATTAAAATTGAACTAGTAATTAAAAATAATAGTTTTTATAGAGCGGATGTCTGCGATAAACGATCCTGTACCCGTTCAGCATGAAGTCAATAAACCAATTTCTTGCAAAATCTAGGTTGTTCACAAATACTAACATCCATATCTCGTTAGCGAATCTCCGTAAAAAGATTACCTGATCGCGAAGTAAATCCCCTAAAAACCATAGTTCAGCTTTATATATATATATATATATATATATATATATATATATATATATATATATATATATATATATATATATATATATATATATATATATATATATATATATATATATATATATATATATATATATATATATATATATATATATATATATATATATATATATATATATATATATATATATATATATATATATACACACAAGGAGAAAGGTTAAGGGCAAAGCCGCAAGGAGACAACCGCATACACGTGTTTCAAGCTTATTAGCCATCATCAGTACGGTATAGCCAGGTGAAGATGGGAACACTCTGGATGAAGATGCAAAAATACACGGAGTCACAACAGGCATTTTTGTGTGAATGTGAATGTATTTTGTGTTTGTTTCTGGTGTTTTTTTTTCGGTTTTGTTGATTTGTTTGTTTAGACATCACTATATCTAAACACTTACTATACCCACACACAAAAAAAATGGCCGCATACAGATACTTAATAAACAGAATGCTAAATGTAACACTCCATAACGACGAACGAGAAAAGGAGTACAATATCATAATACAAATAGCAGAAAGAAATGGATACAACAAGAAAACAATAGAAAAGCTAGTAAAACAAATGAAAAACAAACAAATCAACAAAACCGAAAACAAAACACCAGAAACAAACACTAAATACACAACATTCACTTATAACCACCACATCAAAAAAATAACACAAACACTCAAACAATATGACTTAAAAATGAGCTACAAAACCAATAACAAAATAATAAATAAAAAACAAGAACGCAACCCACATGAATTAAACGGAATATATCAAATAGAATGTAACACATGCAATAAAAAATATATAAGAATGACAAAAAATCAACAGAAACAAGATTCAAGGAACATATAACAGCATTAGATAAAATCCACATACCTAACTATAAATAAAACGTAGCTATACACATTCACAACACAAAACACCAAAAAACCATACATCACCCAATTACAACTAATGATACATGTTAAAAACCACAAAAAATGGAAATCTGGGAACAATACTGCATTCAACAAACAAACAATAAGAAACAATTAATGCCAGAACAAATCCAAGTACAAACATTTAAACAAAACTTAATAAAGGCCATCCAAATAGACAAATTATCAAACCACAGTGATCAAGACACAGTCCGAAGGCACAACCAATCAGAGAACAGTAAACCGACCAATATAAGCCCACGGTGCATGCGCCACGTACAATCTCAGACGTAGACCACACAGGAGCGATAACAGTCAGTAGCGTGCTGATGATGAACCGGGACGGTTCGAAACTGCAGTCCACGCAAACCAATAAGAAACCAGAAACGTACAGCAAACAAATACAGTATATATATATATATATATATATATATATATATATATATATATATATATATATATATATATATATAATATTTATTAAAACTGGACATTTCGGCTCCTGTTTTGGAGCCATCTACCAGAGGAAAGAGCGCGCCCTGTGTGTGTGTCTATATGTATTATACCAATAACTCGAAACTGCAGTCCACGCAAACCAATAAGAAACCAGAAACGTACAGCAAACAAATACAGTATATATATATATATATATATATATATATATATATATATATATATATATATATATATATATAATATTTATTAAAACTGGACATTTCGGCTCCTGTTTTGGAGCCATCTACCAGAGGAAAGAGCGCGCCCTGTGTGTGTGTGTCTATATGTATTATACCAATAACTCGAAAAACAATAGGCTGAGTTTAACAAAATTCTCTAAGTCCATTTCTTTTGTAAATCGCGCCAGTGTTTCCAAGATATACCCATTCAGTCAGCTGTGAGCTATGAGCCACAGTAACACTTTCCTGTGTGGCTGCCCTTAATTTTCCTGAAATTAGCGATAAGGCAATTGTAACATTTCCATTCTCAGATGTCCCATGCAATACTGCCCGTGGGCGAAATTTACAGCGATGGTTATGAAGTTATCAAATTATAAACTGTTGATGATAAAACAAAGGACAAACGAATGTTATTAATTTTATTCTCACCTGAATATTTTATATCGGTCACTATTTTTTATATGGGTAACACCTCACAATATAAGTTGTATATTTAAATGACTATTAAGTATCTTTTCAAGTAACTGCTGATGCGGAAATACCACTTGACTGATTTATTGCTGAAATGTTCAAATTTAGAGTAATCATATGAATATTAATTAGCAAACGCCAGCAGTATTTTTTACAATACCTTTGAGGTCTTTCATCGAAGACTACCGACAATTTATAAACAATTTCAATATATATTTCCTAATGGAATATAATAACAGGTTCGTGCTTCACAGGGGCGTAGAACTTTGATAGTTTTCGCACATTTGCAGTTACCAAATGACCTTCTACCGAATTGAAATCGTATCGAATAATGTCCTGACAAAATATTTAACAGATTAATAATGTAACATTGACAGGTGTTCCTGTTTAATATGCAAAACGTAGAGGAATTTACTAAAAGTAGACCATAGCCTTGAGGGTTATTTGTAGTGTATAAATCTCTTAAACCAGTCTCGTTTTCCTTCAAATTGATGGTGTCCAGTATTTGTTTAATCTATAAGCTGAGTTACATTTGGTGTATGTTTCTTCTTTCACTCCTTTACATTTATTTATTTTAATGAAATAAAGTGGATTCTTGCCAAAGTAAAGATAAAGAAAACACTTGGTGGCTTATTGTACAAATATATAATTAGGCCAGGCAGTGTTTTGGCCTCACGATCATTATAAGTATAATATACCTATTATATAAGATTTGAACTACAATAATTCTAAAATTATATTGTATTAACCATAAGTATTTGTGATCACTTTAAAGTCCTTTAAGATTGTCATTTATAATTAATAAAATGATAATAATGGACAATTTATACATAGCCGTGCCGTGATCGTGGTATGAACTGACCACGATGACCTTAAAAAATAAACAATGGTACTCATATACAAGTTGAGGTACCAGAGTTCGCCAGGCAGTTTATAAAGTAATGAGTACCATGCAAAGAGAGAAGGCATAAGAAATAAGAACGTTGATGATGTCTTAAAGAAGGCGAAACCCTGTAGAAAATTTTTGAGTTCGCTTTTAGATAGAAAACTGCAAATGGCTGTGCGAATATACTTTTCGTTTCTTTATACTAGTTCAAATAAATGAGAGAGAGGCGAAAATCCAAAATAGCTTTTTTCAGTTTTTTGACAATTTCTTGAACGACAGTTGCAGGTAATTGGTTTTCGCTGCAGCATAATAAGAGCATAAAATTTAGCAGATTTGCCGAATTTAAACCTATCCCCTATCTTCGATAATAAGCGAAATCTTCATGGTGAGGCTTCAATTTGAATCACCCTATATATATATATATATATATATATATATATATATATATATATATATATATATATATATATATATATATATATATATATATATATATATATATATATACCCAGACAGCACAGACACATTCTGAGAATATAACAGGAATGTTTGGAGAGAATATTCAAACATCCCCAGAACATTCTCACAAGGTATAATATATATTCATAGAACATTCTATGAACATGAGAATTAAACAGATTCTGTCATACTAATAAGCCCTACTCTTAGGAGCTCCCAGTATCTTCTGAAAATGTTCCACGAACATTCAATGAATCTTCTCAAAATGTTCATATGTACATATACTCATGAGAACATTGCGTTTTTAAAAAAGATATACAGGGTGTTTCGCATAAGAAACGACACGGAGCAGGGGCATGTAGGGGAACCTAAAATATGGTGATTTAACGCAACTTACTCCTATACTAAGATGCGTCCGTAAGAAGTTATAGGCCTTCAAAGTGGGGTTTTAAATTTCGAAAAAAAATCTCAGTAATACTTCAAATTTGGTACACGTTTTGGGTGTACCAAGAGCATTATTCGTTGGTGAGTAGAGTTCAATCGAAGCATTTCAAAGGGATGAATAGTGGTGATGCACCCATAAAATGTGACAGAATTTCTTAACCTATTGGCGGATCTAAAAAAATATTATTTCATTTTATGGGGATGTAAATTATAAAACTTTTTTACTCATGTTATTTTTCAAAAAACGATTGTCGTTTTCAAGAAAAACCCGAATATCTAAAGACACATATATTATTAATGTTACTTAAAATCATCAAAAATTCAATAGATGCCTGTAAAATTATCATGTTGAAGAATTTCTATAACTTATCGATAGCAATTTTTTTATTTCTGTTGTTTGAGTTGTCTGTTTTCTAATAAATTATACTTATTCACACTTTTTGTCCTGATTGTCAAATTTGACCTATACATAAGTTTATTGGCAAATATTTAATTTTCGATGATTTTTAGTAAGATTGATAAATTATGTTTCTTTACTTATTCGTGCTTTTCTTGAAAACAACAAAGTTTTTTGAAAATAACAGTTTTAGAGTAAAATTCCTCATAAAATGAAATTTGTTCTTAAATCTACCAATCTGTTTAAAAATTGTGACATTTTAAGGGTGCATCACCCATAATAAACCCTTTCAAATACCTTAATTGAACTCTACTTACCATTGATTAATGCTCTTGGTACACTCAAAACAGGTAGTAAACTTGGTTTCTCTAAGTTAAAGTATTACAGAGTTATTGATTTTTTTTTGAAATTTGAAATCCCACTGGAGGCCTATAACTTCTCAGGGGTGGAACTTAATATAGGGGTAAGTAGCGTTAAATCACCATATTTTACGTTTACCTACATGCCCCTGCCCTGCGTCGGTTCTTATGCGAAACACCCTGTATATATTTTTTGAATTTTACAGAAATTAAGAAAATGCAATGATGTGAAATAATGGATTTCTGTTCAAAATTTACTGATTTTCCACCATTTAACTGGCCTTTTATATATTTTCGTATTAGCAAGCCCGAGAGGCTAGAATCTGAACTTCAATCACTCACCCTTGTTTAGGTTACCATATTGTTCCAGTGGCTACACACACCTGTAAACTCAAGTTCAGATACGTAATAAGTCAACAATTCGAGTATTGCACATTTATTTAGATTAAGTATGTACTTATAACAAATACAAAAAAATGTCTGAATAATATATTAATAAAAGAATTAAAATGTCAATAACATAAAAATCAAATAAATAAAGATACAGTTCTTGGAGTTGCAAAAAATGTAATAGCCAAATAGAAAGTTTCCGAGATGAATAATCACGGTTACCCCCACTGAACTAAGTTGAAATTTGGCTAGACTATTGGTCCTACAGGCTTTCAGTGTGGCATTAAAGGAATTGCATTACACAATAGTACTTACACCTTTATAGAATACAACTACATTGAACAGAACATGCCACAAAATCACACTACACACTTACAAAAAACCACCATTGTCATCGATCAGACCTTTTGACCCTTCTCTTGTATGGTTGCTTTCTGCTCTGCTTCCGCGGACTTGATTTTGCACTGTAGAGTGATATTTCTTACAGCATTAACTTCTTCCACAGGAGTAAAAAGCCTGAGATGTTGGCTTAGACAATTTTGTAGATTTGCAGTTTTCTTGCGCTTTCCAGTCCATCCACATCAAACTGTGGTGGTTTATATTGCCTGAATTAGGTACTATTGAACATAACACAATTTTTAAATTCTATATTATACAATGTAGGTGTATCTAATTAGTAAGATGATCCAGTCTCAAGCAAAATTGACGAACCCATCATGAGTGTGAACCAGAGGAGATGCTTTAAAACTTGTTTCTTTACTAGGTGCGTCTTAGTTCGTGATGACCTCGCACCATGTTTTAGTTGCTTCTATACTCTGGATCTATGTTGTTTGCAATTGCACAGTTCTCTGTGTTAACGTCACATTATTATTTTTAATTAATTATGTTAGAATATAACCTTATACTTGACCACCACAGACCATTCATTTTGACATGACTTTTTATTTACGTCGAGCGTCCATATTGCCATCTCCCTTCTCGGCAGCATGGACATGCGCTCTATGCCTAAAGACTGGATTGCCTAAATATATAATTTCGGATGTGTTTACCATAGACAGGTAACAGAATCAAACATGCAAAATAGTTACAATTATAATTCTCACCGCTATACCGTAATCATTATCTAACTTTTTCATTAAATTTTAAAGTTATATAATATTATAAGGACAGCTCAAGCACTTTCTGAGCAAATATTCGGTATAATAATTAATTCAAATATTCTCAGTATATTTATGAAGAATTTTCTTAGGATGTGATTGAATGAATGTACTCAGAATATTCAAGATTGAAGTTTGATATTCCATAAATGTTATTAGAACATTCCGAAACAAATATTCTGAAAAAAGAATGTTCTCACATTGTATATATATATATATATATATATATATATATATATATATATATATATATATATATATATATATATATATATATGACTGTAATATTACTATTCTCAAACAGTTGCGGGATAGCCGTCAGCTGCAAGATAAGAACTCTGTATTATATTGTAGAGCTTTCGGAATTATCTATTCCTTTATCAAGGCTATCACATGGACGGAACTAATTACAATGTACATAGGAAAAATAAAGAAGTTTTAAAAGATTGCATGTAAAGCAGATTTTGAAATTTTAACTTGAAAAAATTAAATAATAAAAACCCATTGTGTTTAGAAAACTTTGAAATTACTTTTAACGAAAATTTAGTAAACATAAAGAAAGATAATAACTTTTTAAAACACTATCCCTATTTATATTTGATTGACCAAAACTAAAAAGAGAGAGAAAAAGAAATTTAAATACCTACAGTTAGCTTGCATAATATGTCCAAATAATGTTTTTTGTTATCTAATTTTTCAAGCTCATATATGAAACGATTTAAAATTTTACTATTAGTGAATTTTCTTAAAAAAAAGTTCACTAATGAGGAGATCTCGAATTTTGAATTTAGAAAAAATTTCTTCAAATGCGCGCTAATTAGGCCCCCCAGAACACATATCCGGGGTCAGTTTTAATTTTTATATGTATATATATATATATATATATATATATATATATATATATATATATATATATATATATATATATATATATATATATATATATATATATATATATATATATATATATATATATATATATATATGTATCACACCGATAAAAAAAATTTGATGAATAAATTCCCTTTGTAATTGGCTTGGACAAGTTCGTTAGCCAGGAAAATCTGCCCAGGTTTTCTCGGAAAATTTTGTGTTTTCTTTCGAAAAAAAATATATATCTCCGGAAATAACAAAGTAAGGGCAACCAAATTTGGTACGCGAGTTTATATCCTTATAGGTAAGTTACCTACCAAAATTTAGCTATGTAGGTCAAAAGACAAAAAAGTTATAGGCATTTAAAGCAAAATAAATTAGGGTTTTCCTCAAAACGTCAAAGTTGCGATTTAAAACGTCAAAATCGGCAACATTTAGGCAAATAACTTGAATCTAATACGGGCTATGGAAATCAAATGTCTCAAGAAGGATGTTTTACAAACCCTGAAGTCTTAGTTTCAACCGTCATTGTTCTTCATTTTACTAAAATGTTTCCAGAAAATTTATTTCAAATAGACCCTTTCTTTGATGCTTGGCAGTAGTCTTAGCTATAGAGTTTATCGTTTAATGGTATATAATTTTTGTTTAATTTTCGTAAAAAATCAATAAAGCTCAATATATCCGGTATTATACAAGATATTGAAAAAAATTGTATATATTAATTATAGGGTGTCTTGAGCTACATCTTAAAAAAATATTTCTACAAACACAGAATGGCCCATAAGTCGTTGGTGATGCAAATTTTCTTTTTATTTAATCAAACACGCCTTATGTTATTGCATTTTTGCATTTTGCATCGAAATATAATGCATGTTTGTAAGAAAAGAAATTCTGGATGCAGCAAGTGCGTTATGGTAGCGAATTTTGATCAAATGCTTTATATTTGAATAGCCCAATTTGCTATTAACCTATTAGGTTGACCAAAAAACGAGTTTTTCCGGGAACACTTTAAGTTTACTTTTGGAAATTTTTGTACATTTTCACACAATAAAGTTATTTTTATGAAACATGGCACATTGTTTTTACTATATAGGTTATACTGGTAACCAAAATTGATGCCTGCTTTCTTAAAAAGAAAACACATATTTGCAATAAAAACATTTTTATGAAAATTCACTACCATAACGCACTTGCTGCGTCCAGAGTTTTTTTGTATGTACAGGCTCTGTTCCTTATAATTAGTGCCGCTTCTGATACTTTTGTTTTTGTAGATAAAAAAAGACTTTCCAAATGAAACTTTTCACCAGCTGTGAGAATTGGCTTTTGGAAAAACCAAACCGACATAGCCAAATCGAGAAAATTACCTAACCTGACCTGACCTGACCTGACCTGACCTAACGTAACTTTTTGAAAATAGAACACCCTGTATAATGATTTATTAAATGGAAGTCCGGTTTCAAGTCCGTTTTCTTGTGATTTTAAAAATATCATAATAATATATGATAAATGAGCCGTTTTAGAAATATTACACATAGGTAATATTTAAATGAGCTGTTTTAGAAATATTCTGCGTCAAACATATTGATTCTACAGTAACCATTAATCAGTACAGAAAAGTGTCCAAAGATTGCGATGACTAAAATGGGAACCTAGTGAAAATAAACAACAGTGGTGTCAAACTCGAATTTACTAAATCTTGTGCTAAATCACTTGTTAAGTTATCCTTTATACAGACGAAGAGCAATGTGAAATTAATCGCATTTTTTTTAACAAAAATAATAAAAATACCATAGCTGTACAAGTTGAATAGGTACCACAACTTGCATCCCAATATAATATGTTTGACACGGAATATTTCTAAAACGGCTCATTTAAATATTACCTACAATTACATTTTTGGTGAAGGTTTACTTTCCGGGCGCGCGTTCGATTTTTATGAAAGTTTGTATATAGACGTGTTTTAGTGTGTAGATGACGAAAATCATAATAAAAATGATGGCAGAAGCCAAGATTTGGAGTCACTTGGACATTTTTGTAGGAAAAACGTAGGTTGTACTCAGTTTGCCGCATGTTTTTGTCATATTTTACACATTTTCGGGGATCTCTCGTTTTATATCAAGCTAAAGAAGGGTGCATTCCACTATTCTAATTTCTTTTCACATAGTTAGTGCACCCCCTTAACTGTGTATGTGTCTCTGAAAATTACCCTTCTTTTCACCGTAAGTTGAAATTGATATTTGACATTAAGTTGGCTTTATATGTCAAATGTCAGTTTCAAGTTACGATCGGTTATACGATGAAAAGATGGGTCATTTTCAGAGACACATAAACAGTTAAGGGGGTGCGATAACTATGTGAAAATGAATTGGAATAGAGGAATACACTCTTCTTTAGCTTGATATAAAACGAACGACTACCGAAAATGTGTAAAACACGTCGCAAAAGTGAGTACAACTGACGTTTTTCCTACAAAAATTTCCAAATTACTCCAAAAGTTGGCTTCAGCCCTCATTTTTATTGTGATTTTGGTCATCTACACCCTAAAACACGTCTATATAAAAATTTTCATTAAAATCGAACACGAGCCCCAAAAGTAAACCTTTACCATATTTTTGACGCCAAAAAAAAAAGGACTTACATTCTAGTCAATCGTAAGTAAAGTAATTTTATCGATTTTGCGATCATAATTTGGTTTTTCCAAAAGCAAACTCTCACAGCTTGTGAAAAATTCTACAACTTTCATTTAAAAAGTTTTTTCTATCTCCAAAAACAAAAGTAGCAAAATCTGCACCAACTATAAGGAGAACAGACCTCTACATTGTAATTTTTGCAGTCCATATTTTAGCCTTGATAAACCAATAAATAATTCCGAAAGCTCGGCAATATAATGCAGAGGTTTTATCTTGCGACTGACGGGTATCCCACAATTTTTTACGATGTATTTATATATATATATATATATATATATATATATATATATATATATATATATATATATATATATATATATATGTATGTATATATATATATATATATATATATATATATATATATATATATATATATATATATATATATATATATATATATATAAGCAGGCATAACTGCAAGGAAAAGATTTTGTCGAAAAAAACTTGAAACACCTGAAGTTTGCTTGTGAGCAGGACAATTTTTGACGCTAAAATTATAGCCCAAACTGTACCCTCCTAAACAGGAGTGTCATCCCTAGTTTTAGAATGGGAATAGGGATCATGTGATAGTTCGTTTGAAAAGAGCTTTTGATTCATTAACGCATTCCTGCGCTATTACAAGACATATTTTGCTGAGGTTTTTTTGAAGCCACTTAATCTAAATGACTTTTTATTACCTACGCAAACCTTTAACAACATTTTTATCTTGTAATGGAGGCTGGTGTGGGTGGTCGTGAGGGAAATTCGTGGACCGAATTTCAAAAAAAAAAACAATGTAGAGGGAACCAAAAGCACTTTTCAACGAAGTACTATTCCAATTTGAAAAAATTTGAGAGATTACACCCCCGCTTAGGAAGATAAAGTTTGGGCTACACTTTTTGCGTTAAAAATTGTCCCCCTCATAACCAAACTTGACGTGTTTCAGGTTTTCTTCGATACAATCTTTTCCTGGCAGTTACGGCTGCCAGCTTGTTTTAAATTGGCCATCCGATATATATATATATATATATATATATATATATATATATATATATATATATATATATATATATATATATATATATATATATATATATATATATATATATATATATATATATATATCGGATGTTAGTGGGTTTGGGCTGGTTTGCGCTCATTTGGGCAGCTGTTTGTTTCATAAATAAATACATTACTTGGCTTTCCTGCTCCGAATTTAATATTTTTCTATTCTACAATAAAAAAACTTCTACTTTCAAGGAAACTAGAGATATTTTAAATGGTGCTAAAGACACTGGCATTTCAAATGGTAAAAAACACTGGTGCTTTCTATAATTTTTCGACCCTGCAGACATGTCATATGGGCCTTGGCCCGATTATAAATGTGTGGACCTGCATTAACGTACAATTTCTATCTTTTTCGCATTCTAAGGAAAAAGGTTTTCTATTTATAGATTTATAAATAAATATTTTACACTGGTGTTCAAGTTTTGAATGGGCAACACTCAATATGATTGCTATTTTCTCATTAAGTTATAGACGCTGGATGTTTTAAAATTGCAATTTTAATGGAAATAATGTCGTGTCACGTCCACGTCCAGGCCTTTCAGGTCACGACTTATTTTAGGCAAACAGGTATAATAATATATAACACGATTTAAAATTCAAGTTATGCAGCAGACATGTTGCATCTGTAGGACCAGTTTACTCCTAAATTGCTTCAAGTTAATACAACTTATGAAGCACATTTCTCTGGCATTTTGAATGAAATGGTATTAGTATGTAAATGCATGATCAAGCAACCTAAACGATTTCATATTTAAGAATATGCCTTTTTATAACCAAACAGGTTCTCATGTATTAAATTAGAATTTCATAAGATGCTATAATAGTTCTCTGATAATTCTGGTCTATAAATCTAAAAGCAGCCTACGTTATAAAATATTCTCTTGAACTTGAGAAGGTGATTTACGCTAGAACTCTGTAAGATGCTAGCTTGTGTAATTTGTGTGGGTCCATAGAATTTATCATAAAAGAAGGATATAGTACGGGAAAGAGATATTAAAATAATGTGTAATACCGACAAATATATTGTAATGTATATTTATTTCAACTGCAAGCCATCCTACCGAAATGTGATTGTAGGGGATACGGGTACTAACTTCGTCCACTAGTAAAATATTTGCCTAGCATAATTTGATGCCAAAGGAGAAATCGTAATACCGGAAAGATCTATTACAGGCAAAATCCTATTACAATATTTTCTAGGCAGAGAAAGATACACTAAATGCGTTCTATTGTAAACAGATAATACGAGAGAAAAACAGATGTGGTACAGCATACTGTGTAGGATGTAACGTTGCTTGTATCGAGAAACCCCTGGTACACTAATTTAACATTACAGGAATAAGGCATCAAGCATCCTTTTATATTATAACCCAACTGAACAATATACAATTACAATGTACCTGGCACTCTGCTGTGTTGCCACTGTTCATAATTTTTACCGGCCATGG